>OY998163.1:143977604-144603854 GCA_963921995.1 Oxystoma pomonae
TTTGAAAATGTTTGTTGTATGAGCATTTACAGGTAATTTCGGTAGTTGATGTTTTTCTCATCGTCAGTGTTTTTAGGGTTATAGTGTATTTTTTGGAGAAACTATACAAAATTTTAAGTGGTTTCTGGCTGTTTTTTATTACAACTTTTTGGTGATTAAAGTGTACCATATTGTATAAAGTGTACGTTATTAAGAGTTTGAGCCAAAATCCACCAATTTTTGCAGGACTTACAAGTGCATTTATAGATCTTGCGAAGGTATAATTAAATTGTTTATGTATCTTTTAGAAAAGCCTAATACGTGCTGTGTGCCAAATTACAAGGGCTAAGATCCATCAAGTGTTTATGTTTTTCAATTTCCAAGAAATTAAGAGCTTGCAAAGAAATGGATGCATTCCATAAAACGAGAAAACTTTGTTACTATAGCAAGCGTACATGCGTAAGATACAGGTGAGAAAATACACTTAAATTAGGGTACTGAAATTGTTTTTTGTTAGGTGTGTGAAGTGCATTTTAAACCTGATGAAGTTGAACGTAAATGTACTAAAATTAATGCTGTGTATTTTTTGGCTGCGCCAGGAGGATAGAGTGAGAGGGTATAGAGTATCGAAAAAAGATAAACTCAATTGTAAACCAAAGTAGGCAAATAATATACGTACTATACTATTTTTTAAAAGGATTTATTTTATTTATATAAAGTTAAAATAAAAACCCAAATTTTTTTATTTATTTGCTTTTGCAGGTACTTACAAAAATGGTAGAAACTACTTAAAGTAGAGAGGCAAGTAATAGCTTTTTGCAAAGTTCTTTAAAAATCCTTTCATATGGTGTGTCATCGAGTGTATTATATTACCTACCTAAATTTCACAAAAATTAAATAAACATTTTTTTACATATCTTACATAGAGTCTTAAACATTCTTTTTATTTTTTTTAATGTGGATGGTTTGCTGTACTGTATAGGCACCCTAGTTGACTTTTTTGTGAACCAATATTAAATGATTTTAAAAGACATTTAAAACAAGGTACAGGTGAGGGACCTTTCTAGTTTAACTAACTTTTTTGATCTCTATCAATTGCATCAAAAATCATCAATGTTATCTCTAAAAATTCATCTAGTCTAAAAATAACTGATAAATTCTATAATAAATTAAGCAAATTTTAAAAAATTAACGTTTAATGTTGAAACTTTAATCTTTCATTTCGCACGATAAAGCAAAAATTTAAAATATCCGCCATTTGCCCATTTAATGCAGTGGTGTGAGGAAACGTAAGTGGCGGCCATTTTGAATCCGATTCTTGGCCTTCCGTGGAGGCGATATTGTAGGAACTTATCGGTATATAAAAGGGTATAGCCTGGTTTGGCACTATTTTCGACAGTTCTTCACAAAGGTTAAACGTCAAAATAAGGTTAACTTTTATAATGCTTGGCATTAAATTTAGTTATGTCCCTTTTATAGCTGGCAAAATATCAGTCTAGATGACAACAAGTTTACAGTAGTACACGAAAAAAAAAGTTTCTACAAATGAGTATTTCAGTATGCTCAAAACTGCATCATTGAAATGAAAATCTAGAATTTTATTTTAAACAGATTATTTTAAAATAAACATATTGTTATACTTAAATACAAAATTTAATTTTCTCAAATTTTTTCTTTAATCCAAGTAAAAACTAAAACTGTTTAAAAATTTTATAAAAACATTAAATTAAAACGGCACCAAGTTTATTATGAAACTCCGTTTATTTTCTTTTTAAGAGCATATCTTTAAATTCGGCAAAAAAGTATTTTTTATTTTAAAACATTGCAACTTTTGACATGAGACTATTGTAATTTTAATATTAACATAAATTTTGTTCTCTAGGTTCAAAATAAGTATTTAAAATACTAAAATTAGGTATAACCTTCAGATGCCTAATTGAAGAAAATTCTTGTCGTTTTATTCTTAAAATGAACATCTCAAACGCTCGGGGATTCTCGGTTCCGAGGTAGGACGTAAGAGCCTGTCAGTCTTTTATTGTATGTGCATTGCATACAGTTGAATTTCGAGGAAAAGCTCGTCAAAAATCAGAAATTCGGAATTGAAAAGTATTGGGAACACCAATTATAATTTTATTATATAGTTACCTAGGTATAATAAATGACCACCCTTTTATTAATATTCTCGTCCCTCTTAAAAATATTTTAGTTTTGAAAAATTGAGAAGTTTGCTAAATAGCCTTATTCTCTTAACGTATCCGTTATTAAAATCGGTTAAGAAGTAAGAAAGTTTTGGAATGTTACGTTTGATGCTTTTTGTGTGGTCAAGACTGTCTCGCTATAAGTCATTTTCTTTTTGATGGGATGCAGTTTTGTCAAGAATGATCAGGATATAAAGATTTTAAGCCTTTTGGTAAGCTAAAAATGTTATGCGCCCAATGTCCAAAATGGCACGTAAAATTCAAGACGTCGAATAAAAGATGACTTATAATGGGACAGTCTTAACACACAAGGAGCATCGTAACACTACAGAACTTGTTTATTTCTTAACCGATTTAAATAAAGGAAACGTGTTTATACGTTAAAAGAATAAGGCTATTTAGCTAACATCTTATTTTTTTTTCAGTGGCTCAAACATTTTTTTTTTTTCAGGAAGGGTTAAAATGATCCACATTTTAAATCTGTTCGCACTTTTAAATTTTAAATAAATTTCAGTTTTGACATCGAGGGTATATAGTTTAAAGTTTCTCTTTTTAAAAATATTTTAAATTTCAAATTTCCGATACTTAACTAATATAAAGTTAGGATTTTTTTTGGAATACCTTAATTGCCTTATAATATATATAAAAGGTGTTATATAAAAAAAACCTTGTACACGTTGATTCTGCTTTGGATTAGCTAACTAAAAAACACCAAAAACTATTTGTAAAAATGGAAAAAAACATTTTTTAATCGGTCGCTTAAAGGGTCAAACGCAAGATTTGATATTTTTCGGTAGATATCACCTTGTTGAAAGTTTCATGTTTGAAATTAAAATAATTTTAATAAGCCTTGGGTCTTGCCCTAAAACAATTTTCAAAAATATCCCGCTCCCAAACACAATTGACGTGTCCTTGAGTTTTACCGCAGTTTCTTTTTAAATAAGATTTAGTATCCTTTACTATAATTGTTTCTTTTCTAAAACGTAAGAAGTTATTGTAGAAAATGGAAGTAGACAATATATTTTGTACTTTTTATATACCTATATATACTATATATTTTTTTTGACTTCAGTAATTATTATTAAATCCCACAGATAAAACACTTCGGTATCCTCAATGGGAGTTACCATTCAGGAATATGGATGATAACAGGTTAGTGAAGCTGCCCCTACTCAAAATTTTAAAAAAAATATTGGACTTATTTGCGCATCTTTTGCGCAGTATCGCGCAACCACTTTTACCTTTTGCAATCCGGTCTTTCTGTCGTGCGATGGGATCTATCACCTTCGCCGATCGAAAAGCACTTTAGGAAGCAATAAATTAAAAACAACCTCTTTATTACAAGTGTCACTAGATTCGAGGAGTTGCTGCGAAAAATGTTTTAATAACTGCAGAAAACACCCCACCCACAAAAAAATACCCACATTTTCCATACGGTTGCTGCGCAAAAGATAAAAGTGTTTGCGCAAAAGTTCATTTTTTTAAAGTGGGAAGGCAGCTTAACTAACTTGATTTTAACTCCCTTTAAGGATACAGTGCTGATTCTATATTTTAAAATAAAAATATGAATTCTTTGTTTAAATAACCCATGTACTTAAATTGAAAAATATTCATTTTTGTTTTAAGAATTATATTTTTGCTGTTAGGTTACACACTTAATTAATTTTAAAATATAATATAAATAATATTTTTAAAATAAGTACATAAAGAAAGGTATATCTTAAATATGAAATAAAATATAATTGATTTAAGATGAAAATGCGAATAACAATGTTCAGTTTGAAAAAGGCATAGGTTTCGCTTTAGACATTTATAATACATGTATTAAAGATTAGTATTTTCAAAACAAAATTAAAAAAGATACAAAATTGAGATTTTTAATATTTCACATTAAAAATATTATTTTAGGAATAAGGTGAAGATGTATACCTAAAATAAAATTATGTATTTTTAAACCGAAGAAGGTAGTTTGAGAATTTCATATTCTTAGTTCAAAAAAATATAGTCTCGCGTATATATGATGCTAACATGGGCTTAGATGTAGTTTTATTGCTTTATATTGAGTATTTCTTTTTTTCCGTTTACTTTCGTTCAGAACTGTTAAAAATAGTGTTGAATTTATTGAAGTCAGTCTGATAAGAATAACCCTGTTTATTTCTTTATGATTCGATAGAAGCTCTTAAAAATCAAAATTTAAGTAAAAATTTCCTGAAAAATGTGGAAAATTGTTCCCATCATTTCATAACAGATGGGTAAAGTAGTAGTTGTTTAACCTCCGTGCAAACTGGCCTTCATAGACCTAGTCAAAGCATTTGACTCGGTCAACAAAAAAGCTCTTTGGCAAATACTGGCAAAAGCTGGATGCTTTCAAAAATATATTCAAATTTAATTTTTTAAATAGGAAACAATTACTTTGGATTGTATTAAAAATGCTAAAAATCATTTTAAATATCAAGGTAAAAATGTTTTTGTGCTCGTACATGCACGAGGTTGGGTTCGCATCTCTTATACGTCAAGGAAAAACCCAACCAAAAAACCTTGCCTTGTTGCCAAAAATCAAAAATCACTTACGTACCAACTACAAATGCATACTTAGAAACTAATACCATAGCTTGACGATGTTTTCATTTGCAAAATTTTATGAGAATATTTATTTAAAATATTATTTTAACGCAAAAGTCAGAAACAAGAGCTTTTGCTGAAAATGATTAAAAAACTTACAAGCACAGATATCCGAACAAAAGAAGAACTCTTTGAAAATACTGAAAAACTTCTCAGTTCATTAATTAACAAAATTCTTACACCTGCAAGGTAAGAACAATTTGACTTAAACAAAAAGATACTTACAGGTATGACATACCAAAATAATCAGAAAAATGAATATAAATCAAAATTGAAGTTTTCTATGGAAAATTCTTAAGTATAACGAAAATTGTAAAAAAACGGTTATTTTTATACATCGAACAAGGGCTCTTCTGTTTAACATGTGTTCCCATATTGAATTTCTTTTCTTTAAAGATACTAAACATTTGCAGTTGCAGGGATAATATTTATGGCTCTATAATGCCAACCCTTAAGGCGCATTTACACAGACAAACTTTCCTTTGATGTTGAAATGCCGACAAACATTTACACGAGCCTCTTGAGCAAAATGTCCAAAAAAAAGTTCGAGCAAAATCTCGTACAAAAAGACTCAAGGAAATTTTGAAGAGAATGTTAAGCAAAATTGGTTTAAAAAATGTTGGTATAGAAATTTCTTACAAATTTAAATTTTATAGTTTTATGGGAATTCATTGAACTTAACTGAAAATAGAAAGACTAAGTTTTAAAACAAGGTATTTTTAATTAAGTGCTTTCCGACGGAAAAACGATTTGATGTCGAAATTCACATTTTACCCCATAAGCAACTCCGATTGACCTGATTTTTATAGGGGATATGCCAGTATATTGCCTGTAAAATGTAATGATAAAAATTTACGTTTAAAAGAATATCTCTTTATTTTACTTCCTATTAAATTAAAAAACCTATATACATTTTATTAAATCTCAAATATATGAACAAAAGCACGTTCTGTCTAAATAATACCCGTTTATTACCCACTTTTATAACCCTATGATCCCTACCCTTGTCTAAAAAAATATAATTTAGCAGTAATAGACGAGACTTCTGAATCGGAATGTTGCTCCTTTGCATATTATTTATTCAGTGTCAGTAATCGACCTTGATTATTCATTAAATTGACAGTAAATATCTATCTTCACCATTTTCATGAACCTTTTGCTTTTTTAAGCAACCGTGGGGGCATTAAACTAACTAGGTAAATCTGGTGTGAGGAATTTAAAAAAAAAACAATCAAAGCTAAGGGTAACGTAAAGTTACGAAAATATGTTAAAAAAAATCCCCTCCCCACCACTCCTCATAGTCGTGAGGCGCGGATTACCGCTTAAAAGTGCAATTTCTGAGTTTTTTTGCCGATATTTGAAAACCTCCAAATTTTTTTGGAAAAGAAAAATTTTCCTGGGTGGTTTTTTGAATTTAAGAAAAAACCCTTGGAAATAAAAAAAACTCGCAAGAAAATCCCAAAAAACCCCCGGGCAAAAAAATCCGGGAAAACCCTAAGAAAAAAATATAAGTAATCCTAATCCATGTGACAAAACTGATAGCCAAGAATAATGTTTGTGTTCCATTTTTTTAAAGAATTGAGATCATTGATCACTGATGTGAAATTTTATTTATTCTCATCATTAAAAATATGTTTCCAAAACAGGGAGCAATAATTTGCTCAAAAATTTACCCGAACAAAATGTTAAAAGAAAAGCTCACAAAAATGTTCACGCAAAAAATTTTAGATCTTTGGCACGAGCTTTTGTTTGAGCATGTTCGTCTGTGTAATTGCGTCTATAGGAAATAAACACATAGAAAACGTTTACGACTTACACATTTCTCTTGAAAAAATATAAGGCCGAAATTATTTTAAAATCAAAGATAGTTAAAATAACGTAGAGTTCTACTTGTTACAGAAAATAGAATATATAGGGAATGAATATCCCAATCGACCAATTTAAAAAATTAGGGGTATCGATGTGATTGACAGTGTCATACCTAACAAGGCATAACGGTTGGGGAAACGTCCCTTTTTCTATGTTTTGACACAAGGGGTTGATAAAGGCTTTTCAAAATGTCGTATTTTATTGTTGTTTGCATGGAAATAGTTTTCCTACATTTTTTCTAAATTTTGAGTGATATACGCTAGCCAGTGAGTTTAGAATTAAAAATAAAAACAATATATAACAATTCGTTTATTCTGACACAAAGGCACGCACAAAGGGTAAATCTAGAAGTTGAAATAGAGCAATTTATTAGATATTTTAGAGAAAATACTAAAAAAAGGCCACGAAATTCTAACTTTAAAAAGTAAACAACTCAAAAGAAAAACTAAATAAAAAGTAGGCTTATGCAAGGAATATAAATTTACCTAACCGTGATGCCTCTCAGATTGCTTCATCCGCTCGTTCAAAATTTGCCACTTTTTCTTTGGTGATATCCGTTTCCTATATGTTTTATTTTCCATGGCTTTAGGGAGGCGTGGAAGCTTTCATTGAAGTAGGTTATTTGCAGGCTTAAGCGGCAATCGGTGTGTAAAATGTACGTGCGTCGTGCATTATGGAAGGCAATGCGAACTTGGACATGCAAATACCGTCAACTTCAGCTGGCGGGAAGAAGGAGATTTTGGTCAGGTTTTTTGTCAGTCTGTTACCCTTAACTTTATTCTGAGCAGGCGCAGTAGTCTTCATTAAAGGTAACCATTGGCGCTAATTAGCGTCGAATAGCAACTACCTTTACCGTTAAAAGGACAACCAACTAAACTTGATGTGATTCTGTGGTGGAAGATTTTTATGTTATAAAAGTTTGCTTTGATTTACAAAGTTTTTGTTTATTTGAATTTTATTTTTTGTTAACCGTGTTTATAGTAGTAGTGGAGCGCCTTTTTCACAGTTTTTTTTGGTAAACAGGTGAGTAAGTATAAATAAGCTTGCAGAGGCTCGATTTCTTCTATTACTCCACCAAAGCCCAATGAGCATTTTAAGAAACTTCTGGTGACAGATATTTATATAATTATTATAAAGAGGGTTCCATTGATACCCTAGGGTATTTAGAAGTTTTCTACAGGAATTGAGTTTGTATATTTGTTTTATTAAAGGCTCTAAATTGATGGTACCCTAAAGTAACATAAACCTGGCGTTAACAATATTTCCACGGACATCTTTATAAAAATTAAAGTCATCGGTTCAAATGTTATATAAATTGGTGTTAACAATGTTTCCACCAATATATTTATAAAAATATAAGTCATCAGTGACAAAAGTTATATAAATTGGTGTTTGAAATCTTTCTGTCAACCCAGCTATAAAACCGTAAGTAACTATCAATTAAAGATATATAATAGATTGGTTTTTAAAATGTTGCTATCAACCCACTTATAAAACTTAATTAACCAACAACAAATTTATATAAGATAAGATTGAAAATATTTCGAGAGACACTTATAAAAACTTGGGAACTCACACACAATAGTTATATAAATTGGTGTCTGTAATATTCTTATGAACTCATTCATAAACCTTGTTTGCCCATAAGGTATTTTCTATAATGTTGTTATTAATTTCTTTATATAGTGATTATACTACAACTGTTTTTACAACAAAAAAAAAACAATTTTAATTTATTTTGGCAATTATAATAACAAAACAAACAAGATTTTTTAAGGTTAATTTTGTGACATCAAAAGGCGCGTTTTTACGGCATTAAAAGGAGCGTTTTTGCGACGTCAAAAGGCGCGTTTTTGCGAGATACCATACCATTATTATCTTGTTTTAATTACATCAATCTGAGAGAGATAAGAGATCCAAATCTTCTTGAGATTGTTGCCGATGACAGACATCGGGATCGAATACATTTTACAACCGATTCCCACCAGCGTTTCCCATGCGCAGTCACCCTGACTCAAAAAACTCATCACGTGGTCCGACATGAACTTGTATAGGAAAATCTCGCTTAAACCACGTGATACGTGTTTTGATTCGGGGGACCCACGAATGAGAAACGCATAGATGGGAAACGTGTTTTAGAAAAAGAGAACAATATAGTAACCGAGTTGAGGTTGCAAAAACGCACCGTGAAACGTCGAGCGCATACCCCGGAAAATACTCGCCTGTACACCCTTCGACCCCGCAATCTAACTATATTCTTGAGATAGTTACCTCTGACAGTTATGCGGGCTTGAAGTGTGTGGAGGCGGGTATTTTTCCTGGTATGTGTAGTATGCTGGATCTCGAGGAATGCATTTAGGAAAAGAGAACAATGGTAACTATGTTAAGCTCGCAGGAACGGACCATTAGTGTTCAACACTGCGCCATCTGCAGCCCTTTGTTCCAAGTAGCATCATTTTTTAAAAGGGTCATAAAATAGTGTTTTTCGAGGTAAACAGTGGTATAGTTTCATTGTTTTTTTTTATAGAATTGTCGAAAATTTTCGCCATTTTGGATTACAAAAATAGGTTCTTGGCCTAAATAAAAACGTTATTTATGGGTTTTCAACATGTGTTTCAATCGAAATATTGCTTGTTAGGGTTAAGAACAACATACAAAATTCAATATTTGTCCCAGAAAGAAAAAAAACGCGTATGAAAAAAAAAACTGATATTTAAATGAATATTTTTTTTCCCGTCTTCTCAAGTATTTTTGGAGCCCATGAAATTTACGTGAGTGTATTCGAAAACTATACAGTACACACGGGACCGCAGCTGATTTTCAGAGTAGGATGACTTGAAAAACAGCTTTTATTTGAACATAGTATATAAATATTCATATTCCTGCTTCAGCTTATCTCACTTTCATTTTTATTTATTTTAGAAGATTGCTAAACACCATTTTATAAATTTTTTTATTGTAAAAAGAAAAAGAATAATACTTAACAAGCAAAGGGAAGAAAGATGGAAAATCTATATTTCTAAATCCATAAAAACCTTTAATTTGTTATGTAGTGTTGTTAGAATAGTTGTAAAACCTTTTTATAATAATCTCTATACTTGAGGGCTCATAAGGAAGTTTTATAAAATCTATATGTTGTTTTTCTATCCATTACCATGTACCATAAATTTTTATAAGCTGGTGTTGAACAGTTGTTTTTCAAGTCTTTTTTACTCATTTAAGAGATATATTAGAGTTATAAAATTATCACCAACACTAAATAATATAACTTTTGGTTATTTTATGAAGGTTTTATATTATTTGCTGTAACTTTTATATAGACAAAAATGCTCATTGGGAAGGTATAGTCCAATTTTTTGATAAGCGGACTGACGTCATTAATGCTTCTGAAAACGTATTCCTTTGTTGTCAACAGTTCGCATGTCAAATAATTTATTGTTGTCAATTTGAAGTAACAGTTGAAACAATCAACTTTTTTTATATATTTATTGTCGCTGTCTAAAATAATGTATCAAATAGAGATCCAAAAAAATGACGTCAGTACGCTCATCGAAAAATTGGACTATATCTTGCAAAATCATTTGCCTGACGAAATTTATGTTGGGGTGTCCGTCTCCCAGTCCTATCACTAAATTTATATTTTCCTCCATGATGTGGTTAGAAAAACAAATAAAAAAAAGACTTGAGAAAAAAACAACAAAATTCAATAAAAAAGTAAGGTTATGTTTACCGCCAAACGATTGACTACGTTCAAAAGCTCTATTTTTAACCTCTTGAAGTTACCTTTATTTACGGTAACGGTAACCATAAGAGTAACGAAATTTGCCGTTAAACTGCCTGACCAAAATCTCCTTAATAATACTAAGAATATTGGGCAGTTAAGTATGAAGATTGTGCGTGTGAATATGTGGTGTGTGTCTTAATAATAAAGGGTTTATCAACGACGTTCAAATGTATGAAAGATTTCGTCAGAAATTCTACAGGTCAGGAGAGACTTTCGCAAATATCGCTTTTGTCCATTAAAAATAAACGTCTCCAAAGCTTATCAGAGCATCTACGTTTTTATGATGACGCCATTGACGAATTTCAATTCAATTTTTCAATTCTTTTATTGGTTTATAAAAGAAATACATCCTTATAACCTTCACGTTCTGCCAAAGACAAATTTTCTTAGGTCTAAGTAAAAAAAAAGACAAAAATATGATTTCAACAAGAAAAACAATGTATTTATATAAAAAAATAACTAATCATTCCTTAGAAATGCCCCGCTTAAAAGTGCAATTTCTGAGTTTTTTTGCCGATATTTGAAAACCTCCAAATTTTTTTGGAAAAGAAAAATTTTCCTGGGTGGTTTTCTGAATTTAAGAAAAAACCCTTGGAAATAAAAAAAACTCGCAAGAAAATCCCAAAAAACCCCCGGGCAAAAAAATCCGGGAAAACCCTAAGAAAAAAATATAAGTAATCCTAATCCATGTGACAAAACTGATAGCCAAGAATAATGTTTGTGTTCCATTTTTTTAAAGAATTGAGATCACTGATCACTGATGTGAAATTTTATTTATTCTCATCATTAAAAATATGTTTCCAAAACAGGGAGCAATAATTTGCTCAAAAATTTACCCGAACAAAATGTTCAAAGAAAAGCTCACAAAAATGTTCACGCAAAAAATTTTAGATCTTTGGCACGAGCTTTTGTTTGAGCATGTTCGTCTGTGTAATTGCGTCTATAGGAAATAAACACATAGAAAACGTTTACGACTTACACATTTCTCTTGAAAAAATATAAGGCCGAAATTATTTTAAAATCAAAGATAGTTAAAATAACGTAGAGTTCTACTTGTTACAGAAAATAGAATATATAGGGAATGAATATCCCAATCGACCAATTTAAAAAATTAGGGGTATCGATGTGATTGACAGTGTCATACCTAACAAGGCATAACGGTTGGGGAAACGTCCCTTTTTCTATGTTTTGACACAAGGGGTTGATAAAGGCTTTTCAAAATGTCGTATTTTATTGTTGTTTTCATGGAAATAGTTTTCCTACATTTTTTCTAAATTTTGAGTAATATACGCTAGCCAGTGAGTTTAGAATTAAAAATAAAAACAATATATAACAATTCGTTTATTCTGACACAAAGGCACGCACAAAGGATAAATCTAGAAGTTGAAGTGGAGCAATTTATTAGATATTTTAGAGAAAATACTAAAAAAGGCCACGAAATTCTAACTTTAAAAAGTAAACAACCCAAAAACTAAATAAAAAGTAGGGCTTTGCGTCAAGTCGAACCAGAGATCAAATTTACCCAAGGAATATAAATTTACCTAACCGTTATGCCTCTCAGATTGCTTCATCCGCTCGTTCAAAATTTGCCACTTTTTCTTTGGTGATATCCGTTTCCTATATGTTCTATTTTCCATGGCTTTAGGGAGGCGTGGAAGCTTTCATTGAAGTAGGTTATTTGCAGGCTTAAGCGGCAATCGGTGTGTAAAATGTACGTGCGTCGTGCATTATGGAAGGCAATGCGGACTAGGACATGCAAATAACGTCAACTTCAGCTGGCGGGAAGAAGGAGATTTTGGTCAGGTTTTTTGTCAGTCTGTTACCCTTAACTTTATTCTGAGCAGGCGCAGTAGTCTTTATTAAAGGTAACCATTGGCGCTAATTAGCGTCGAATAGAAACTACCTTTACCGTTAAAAGGACAACCATTTAAACTTGATGTGATTCTGTGGTGGAAGATTTTTATGTTATAAAAGTTTGCTTTGATTTACAAAGTTTTTGTTTATTTAAATTTTATTTTTTGTTAACAGTGATTATAGTAGTAGTGGGGCGCCTTTTTCACAGTTTTTTTTTGTAAACAGGTGAGAAAGTATAAATAAGCTTGCAGAGGCTCGATTTCTTCTATTACCCTACCAAAGCCCAATGAGCATTTTCAGAAACTTCTGGTGACAGATATTTATATAATTATTATAAAGAGGGTTCCATTGATACCCTAGGGTATTTAGAAGTTTCCTACAAGAATTGAGTTTGTATATTTGTTGTATTAAAGGCTCTAAATTGATGGTACCCTAAAGTAACATAAACCTGGCGTTAACAATATTTTCACGGACATCTTTATAAAAATTAAAGTCATCGGTTCAAATGTTATATAAATTGGTGTTAACAATGTTTCCACCAATATATTTATAAAAATATAAGTCATCAGTGACAAAAGTTATATAAATTGGTGTTTGAAATCTTTCTGACAACCCAGCTATAAAACCGTAAGTAACTATCAATTAAAGATATATAATAGATTGGTTTTTAAAATGTTGCTATCAACCCACTTATAAAACTTAATTAACCAACAACAAATTTATATAAGATAAGATTGAAAATATTTCGAGAGACACTTATAAAAACTTGGGAACTCACACACAATAGTTATATAAATTGGTGTCTGTAATATTCTTATGAACTCATTCATAAACCTTGTTTGCCCATAAGGTTTTTTCTATAATGTTGTTATTAATTTCTTTATATAGTGATTATACTACAACTGTTTTTAGAACAAAAAAAAACAATTTTAATTTATTTTGGCAATTATAATAACAAAACAAACAAGATTTTGTAAGGTTAATTTTGTGACATCAAAAGGCGCGTTTTTGCGGCATTAAAAGGAGCGTTTTTGCGACATCAAAAGGTGCGTTTTTGCGAGATACCATACCATTATTATCTTGTTTTAATTACATCAATCTGAGAGAGATAAGAGATCCAAATCTTCTTGAGATAGTTGCCGATGACAGATATCGGGATCGAATACATTTTACAACCGATTCCCACCAGCGTTTCCCATGCGCAGTGTACAATGTAATTTGTACAGCTACCCTAACCATATAAAAAGCACAGTTAAAATTCAAGTATTTTGGAGTTATGCAATTGTTGGTAAAGTTATTGTAAAAAAGAGTATAGTTTGCCCTATTTGCAAATTCTAAGTCAGATTGTAAGCATTTGTCACGGAAGCGACCTAAAATTTTTGACCTTCGTGTATTTAATACTGCTTCAGTGACCACAAGTCACCCAACTCAAATTTCTGGAACCACTTGTATTGACGAACGCCATTGACGAATTTGCAAAAGGTAATCGAAGAATCGACTTAAATTACAAATAGGGTAAATTGCTTTCCTTGTTTAAAGTTCCACCGCACGCCGCTGTAAAGCTAGGACACTTTTTGGAGAAGCAGTATACCAAGCAATAGTGCTTAAAAGTGTGCTTTTCTTACTGAAATTTTTAAATAACTTGCTGCGAGTGTTCTCTAAACAAACGCTCGTAATATAAGCACCATATGGAAAGGATAGGTTATAAATAATAAAAGTCTTGCTTTTCTCCATGCATCCAAAGCAACGGCATCGTGAGACATAAAGTGATGTTTTGCTCCCTTAATGGCCGACACGTTTCAAATTTATAAGAAAGCCGCTTTAGAGCTTACTTTATTGCCAGCTATTATTAGCTTTATCGTTTAGTATAAACGAATTTTAAATTTGTTGCAATTTTGTATAACATTTTTGTCACCTTCCTGAATATAGTTGCGTTTATTATTGCAACGTTTCGGTGCGTCATTCCACCAAACCAGCATCAAATGTTGCAAATATGGTGGAAAGGTTTAAAAATCCGTTTATATACGCAGTTTCAACAGGTTGAAAATAGATTCGAATTTATGTCTAAAAATACAATGATCAATGTACTTTTTTTTGTAATAATGGTTTTTTGCTTTTGTTGTCGCGCCCTCGAAACTGTAGTGGTTATTTGTGTAAGTCAGTGGCGGTTCCCTCATAGGAGCACATGTGCACGTGCACCCCCACATAGAATAAGGAAGTAATAATAAAATGATTTTCTTGGTTCGTCATGATATTAGGACAAATTAAAATCGGAATTTCTCACTTGGTGTACGATTTGGTTCCATTTAAAACCTCGTTTAAAACCATCCTCAGCACTATAAAACAAAAACGGCAAACTTAGAATTTTGAAATTAATATGAATTAAATAAAATGAAAGTGATCAAAATTAATTTTACAAACATAAAAACAAGTATGGGAAATGTCAAAAATAAAGTTGAGTTATTAAAAAATTAACACATCAAAGAAATATGCCACACCCCAATAAACTGTATGCATTTTTTGTCAAACCTAAAAAATATATATAAAATAGACGACAACAGATTTTAAAATATTAGAAACGTTAAAAATATTAAAAAGGGGGAAAAAACGGAGTAGAATTACGCATTTTTCAAATTTAAAAAATATAAAAGACATTAGAAGCAGTAAACAATTAAAAAAGTATTTTTTATCATACATCTGTTTAATCGTGTAATAACTAAAATTGCCGTATCTTCAATATTTGATGAATAGCGAAGATTATTTTGGTCAAAGGTAAAGTAAATGTTCAGACAGCAAAATACAAAGAATATACTTTGCACAAGTTTTAGGAACAATATATGCAAGTGTCAAAAAATTGTTAAAATATAAAATAAATAAGAAAACCTGAAAAACGGCACAATGGCAAAGCCAAAAAATTAGCTATTACTAAAAGCTATTACTAAAAGCTGAAAAATATAATAACCTTTCTGGCCCAATCGCTATAATTTTCAAAAAAACATGTAAAACCCAATTTTTTTCAGAAGTCAAATTTCAGCGGTGCGCCCGCAAAAAATTGTTCAAGTATAGGTGCACTTTGGCACACTTATTATGTATAATATACTATTCTTTTAAGGGAGTTAATCGCTTGGTTTTCGATGATCATATTTTCTCTTATCTAGATAAATGGCTTCGCCATTAGTACAAGATTAAAAGCCTTGAGTTGGGAACGATCCAAAAATCCAGATATTAACTCTTAAAGGGATTTTCAGTCTTAACTTCTTTTGGAAGGACAAAAGCTTAGATGAACTAAGATTCAAGAATGCAGCCCCTGGTCACATTAGTGGTCGAAATTACCTTTTTTTAATAAATTGTACCATTTTGCAACTGACGGCAACGAGTGGTCAATATTTCTCCCAAGGTATAACTTAGCTAAGGATGCTTTTTATTTTCATTAATAATACTATAATCAAAACCGAGCTATAAAAATTCAGAAAAACTGTATTTCGGGTTGACGTCCTTATAACTTATTTAATCTCTCCCAACTTTCGTGCCAGACTAAAGTAAGTATACAGAGTGTATCATTTAAAAAAAATACCCCAAAAAACTGTCCACTTTTTGTGTTATCTCCTTGTGACAAATAATAAAGTTTGGGGGTGTGGGTTTATAAAAGACATCATCCTGTAGAAAAACTTCTTTTTCTTAACGGCCCAATTACATCGTTAAACCGGCAACGCTGTTGGGTCCGTTTATTAGGCAATTCTTTTTCCGCATTTTCTCGGAAACGGGACTTCCAAATGGCCTGAAATTTTGCCTAAATTATTTATTGGACTATTTTTTTCCATCAAATCTTGGTACTTTTTTAAAATTTTGTTTATTTTTTGAAAAAAACTGTTTTAGCTTTTGTGGTGTTTCAAAATTGGCGAGCCCATATTACGTCAGAAACAGTCAGAAATACCCTTTATAGAGACCTGTAAAACTAAATTGGAAATATTTGTAATTTTCCAAATAATGGACACCTAATTTCAAAAACTCTCTAGATTGTATTAATAAGCTTTGTAATCATCTTCCTCTAATAAAAAACAAATTGAGTATTATTTTCCTCTAAAGCTAAAACATGCGGAAATGTAAAAACATGGACTATACTGGTTACCTATCAATATTAGTTATATGCCTAGCATCAAAAAGTACTTAAATGGTTATATTAAAGATACCGCCACCATCAAAATTAACCACCCACGTCTTTTTTTGTGAGCTTACCCTAGGCATAGTTTCTAGTGTTCTCCTTTCCTAAATGTATTCGGCTAAGAGAGATCTAGCATATATACCTAGGTAACACCCCTTACCAGGAAAAAAAATTTATGCCATGCAAACATCGAAATTGGTCGACTCACTGTATTTGCAACTAACCAATGTCAGTGTGTCTGCCTGACATTCTTCATAACCTTAGTTTTGTCGTTTTGTTTTGGAGTTCGTCGGCCTGGTTTTTGTGTTTTATTTAATAATTTTTCCTTTGGTGAAAAGCTACTTTTTAGAACCCTTAAGTGGTCTGTGTGTATGGCCATTTGACTAGTTGTCACTGCTCTCAATTCGATCACCTAGGTGATAAATAAACAATCCCCCATAGGGTCACTGGATCCTGAGACCTGCGGTCCCAGCCGCAGGTTTTAGGATCCAGTGACCCTAATCCCCAATGATTCGCGGCGCAATCTGTGAACAGGAGAATACAGTAAAGAAACCAGAGATAGATAATGAGTGGTAGATGACGTATTGAAATCGATTGACAAATTTATATTATCTCTGGATTGTTCTTGCGCCGTTAAGAAAAAATTAAAAAGAATCAACTGTTTCTTCCTTGTTTTTATCTCTAACGTCATCAATAATAGAGACCTTTTGCACCTATAATTTATATGCCTTTTTACTTTATCGCTTATTTCGGGCATGCGTTATTACGAAGTTGTAACGGAATATTTTACTAACCAATAAAGTATGGCGTTACCTGAGGATGAATACGGTATCCCTTATAATTATCGTGGTTGGCGACAGTAAATCATTAAGTAGGAAAACAATTTTTAAACTAATTTTTGAATGCCACTGTTCTGTATTTTTTTTAATTGTAAAGATAAGTGTCAATTTTTGTTAAATCATTTTCTTTGGCTAGAATTTCCTAACAAATGTAAACCATTGACTTGCACTGGCAACTGTGACAAGTGATTCCGGTCTGTTTATCATAACTTCCTCTTTCTCTGTTGTATTTTCGAGTTTTCGAAGATTATTAGAAAAAGTGTTCGGCCTTAGATAAAACTTAATAGGCTAGAAAACCCGCAAAGAGTGTAAATGGTTACTTGGTCCTACTCCTCCGTTTACGCCAGTAACCAGGCCGGATGGAGTCGGTATCGCGTGGAGGCAGACCGACCTGTCCGATTAAATTAATAGTGCCCACGGGACTCATAAAAGTGATGGTAAACAAAGAGGAACGACAAAGTTTATTAATAAATAAAATTTACCGTAAAAAACACTAGATTACAATATTTTAAATAAAAAATATTATTGGACAAATCCTTTTTGTAAATCTTGATAAAAATAAATATCGCGTAAAGTGGTCTATACACAAATCAAAGGCGGATTGCAAAAACTAACAAAGCTACATCAACAGGCGTTATTAGAGAGTAAATAGACCACTAATTTATCGTCACTTCATTTACTTAACCGTATTACCGTAATTGAGATGCGTTAAAGAGGTTTTAAACCCCAAACACAAATTACCGTAACCGGATTCTTTTGCCCACATACAAACTGCCAATGTAAATAGAATAGAAAAGAAAACAACAATTACTGTTTTTGCAATTCACTTTCGCAAAAAAAAATAAAAACCTAAAACCTAAACAAAAAAAACGAATTATCACCTACCAGCTGCAGCTTTTGCAGAGAAATAAATCTAGTTGTCCTCGGTAAGGAACGTATTTGGTACGGTATTGCCAATTTTTGATGGTCTATTTTGCCCTCTTAGTGAAGAACGCATTAGTTTTGAGAAAAACACGAAAATTTCTAACTTTTTTTTTTGACAGATTCATTAAAAATTTAAAAATAATTTTTATGCTATAGGTTTAAGTGAATTTGTAATACAAATAAAGATTTTATTAAGCATACTGCGTTTTTGCTTAACAAAAACGCACTATGCCGTATTTACTAGCTATGGTTTAACAAGAAATTGTTATTTTTTACTAGTATACAAAAAACAGACAAAATATTTTAATAGTAATATTATATTTAATAATGGTACGAAAATATTGACACAGAAAACGAAAATAATGATAAAAATACACAAATAAAATACTAATGAAATAAAAAGATTTAAAAAATAGAGACTATGATTTACAAAATAAATAATAATAATTATTCCATAGAGGCGTTCAAATCTCTTAATAAATTTCGGGACAAGAGAGGCCTTGTTTGGCATTCAAGTCTTATTTCAGTGGTCTAGGGATTTGTCGGTGCCAGTATATGCCTGTCTCATAGATTATGAGAAATCATTTCCAATACGAAAAGCTCATAGAATCGCTAAAAGAAGTTGGTCTAGATGCACGGAAAAAAAAATTCTACTAATGAGTATTTCGGTATGCTCAAAACTGCATCATTGAAATGAAAATCTAGAATTTTATTTTAAACAGAATATTTTAAAATAAACATATTGTTATACTTAAATACAAAATTTAATATTCTCAAATGTTTTCTTTAATCCAAGTAAAAACTATCTGTTAAAAAATTTTATAATTTTTGATTTGAAGCCTAAGATCTTCATTTGGAAATTTACCGAAAACATTAAATTAAAACGGCACTAAGTTTATTATGAAACTCTGTCGTTTTATTCTTAAAATGAACATCTCAAACGCTCGGGGATTCTCGGTTCTGAGGTAGGACGTAAGAGCCTGTCAGTCTTTTATTGTATGTGCATTGCATACAGTTGAATTTCGAGGAAAAGCTCGTCAAAAATCAGAAATTCGGAATTGAAAATTATTGGGAACACCAATTATAATTTTATTATATAGTTACCTAGGTATAATAAATCACCACCCTCTTATTAATATTCTCGTTCCTCTTAAAAATATTTTAGTTTAAAGTTGACCTTTGATAAGAATTTTGTGTGTTAAATATTTCGTGAATTGAACGTTTCGTTTTCCGCAACTTATTGAGAAAATTTCAGGATATCGTCATGGAGTCTATTGCTGCTGGTGGTAAGTAGAATCTCAAAAATTTTGTTGAATTGAAATATCCACAGAACTTTTTTAATTTTGATTTTTTAAAACTTTATAATGTCGTAAAAAATAAAAATAGGAATTTTTCGTCCTTTTCTAAACATAAAGTACATTTCCCCGCATTACTCCATTTTTTAAATATGTATTTTTGGCAAGACCGCAAATTACGGGGAAATGTACTTTATGGCTACTTTTATTTTTTATGAGCCTATATAGTTTAAAAAAATTAAAATTAAAGAAGTTCTGTGGATATTTCAATTCAATATAGTAGTTTTTTTATACCTTCATCAAAAACTTGATTTTAATAATTGTCTGCAAATAACTAAAGCATGGCTTTTTTGGTTACCGATGCAAAAAGAAACTTTTGGTCACGGGTGCAAAAAAATATTTCTGTCCGTTTTTTACCAAAAATTAACGAGAAATAGAGGAAACTAGTAATATGGAACAAATCCAATTATTCTTGCCTAAAAATTAAGCCATCTCCACCAGTTTTCATTAAGTATTTACGAAAAAATTATTTAAAAATATCGTCAAAATATCAAACTTTCAAAGATTAAAATGTAGCAAGAATGAAAGGCATATCGCTATGGCAACCATTGTTATTTCATTTACCAGCCGCCTTGATTTATAGTTTAAAGATGGTGTGTTGCATGAAGTGCTTTTCTCTCGAAAGGTATTTAAAAAAATAGTGTTAACAACTCGCCGCTTAACTGTGCTTTTTTAGTTTAAATAAACAGCGAAATATTTAGAAACGCGAGTAAAAAAAAGCACAGTTTAGTCGCGAGTTGTTAATACTATTTTTTTAATTCCTTTATCACAAAATCCAAAAAAAAACAGGAAAATACTTTTAAAAATCTCGAACGAAGAGCACTTCTCGCAACACAGCATCTTTACACCATAAATCAATGCAGCTGGTAAATGAAATAACAATGATTTCCCTAGCGATTTGCCTTTTTACTCGGTGACGTTCATTGTTGCGACATTTTAATCTTTGATAGTTTAATATTTTGACGATGTTTTTAAATGATTTTTTCGTAAAGACGTGGTGAAAGAATAATCAGATTATTTCAATATTACCATTTTCAGCTATCTCTCTTTAATTTTGAGTAAAAAACGGACAGAAATATTTTTTTGCACCCGTGATCAAAAATAGTAGTTTTAACAACTAGTGGCTAAAATAGTGCTTTTTTTACAAGCGTTGGTTTAAATAACGAGCGCAGCAAGGTATTTAAATAAACTCTCCTTGAAATAATCCAACCTTTCTGCGGTAATTTGCGGTCTTTCCGGTATTTCTCTTTAATTTTGGGTAAAAAATGGACAGAAATCTTTTTTTGGACCCGTGATAAAAAAAAGTCTTTTTGCATCGGTAACCAAAAAGCCATGCTTTAGTTATCTGCAGACAGTTACTAAAATTATGTTTTTGATGAAGGTATAAAATTTTTTTTAAGATTCTACTTGCCACCAGCAATAACTTGCGGATAACGGAACACTCAATTCAGGAAATATTTAACACATTTTATTAACACTTATAAAAGTCTCATCAAAGGTCAACTTTAAACTAAAATATTTTTAAGAGGGACGACAATATTAAAAAAACGGTGGTGGTTTTAACTAGGTAATAAAATTATAAAATTGGTTTTTCCAATTATTTTGAATTCGGAGTTTCTGATTTTTGACCAGCTTTTCTTCGAAATTCGCCTGTGTGCGGCGCGGCGGTTAGTGTAGTTAGTTAGATATACTATGTTTTAATCTGTGTTTTTTTTAGTTGATTCTTAGTTTATAATTTAAAGTAAAACCTTCGTATTGATCATATGAAATTTAAAATTAAAGTTTTTTGAAAGCGAAAAATTCGCTTTATGTCAAAACTGATATTTCTTTGAAATTAAGGAGGAGGAGAGTTTTGAAAAATTGAGAAGTTTGCTAAATAGCCTTATTCTCTTAACGTATCCGTTATTAAAATCGGTTAAGAAGTAAGAAATTTCTAGAATGTTACGTTTGATGCTTTTTGTGTGGTCAAGACTGTCTCGCTATAAGTCATTTTCTTTTTGACAGGATGCAGCCTTTTGGCAAGCTAAAAATGTTATGCGCCCAATATCTAAAATGACACGTAAAATTCAAGACGTCGAATAGAAGATGACTTATAATGGGACAGTCTTAACACACAAGGAGCATCGTAACACTACAGAACTTGCTTATTTCTTAACCGGTTTAAATAAAGGAAACGTATTTATACGTTAAAAGAATAAGACTATTTAGCTAACACCTTATTTTTTTTACAGTGGCTCAAACATTTTTTTTTCAGGAAGGGTTAAAATATTCCACATTTTAAATCTGTTCGCACTTTTAAATTTTAAATAAATATCAGTTTTGACATCGAGGGTATATAGTTTAAAGTTTCTCTTTTTAAAAATAATTTAAATTTCAAATTTCCGATACTTAACTAATATATAAAGTTAGGATTTTTTTTGAATACCTTAATTGTCTTATAATATATATTAAGGGTGTTATATAAAAAAAACCTTGCACACGTTGATTCTGCTTTGGATTAGCTAACTAAAAAACACCAAAAACTATTTTTAAAAATGGAAAAAACCTTTTTTAAACGGTCGCTGAAAGGGTCAAACGCAAGATTTGATATTTTTAGGTAGATGTCATCTTGCTGAAAGTTTCATGTTTGAAATTAAAATAATTTTAATAAGCCTTGTGTCTTGCCCTACAACAATTTTCAAAAATATCCCGCTCCCAAACACAATTGACGTGTCCTTGAGTTTTACCGCAGTTTCTTTTTAAATAAGATTTCGTATTCTTTACTGTATTTGTTTCTTTTCAAAAACGTAAGAAGTTAGTGTAGAAAATGGAAGTAGACAATATATTTTGTACTTTTTATATACCTGTATATTTTTTTTGACTTCAGTAATTATTATTAAATCCCACAGATAAAACACTTTGGTATCCTCAATGGGAGTTACCATTCAGGAATATGGATGATAACAGGTTAGTGAAGCTGCCCCCCACTCAAAATTAAAAAAAAAATATTGGACTTATTTGCGCATCTTTTGCGCAGTATCGCGCAACCACTTTTACCTTTTTCAACCATCTGAACGTATATTCTTTAAAGTCATGCGGAAAACACCCCACCACAAATAAATACCCACATTTTCCATACGGTTGCTGCGCAAAACATAAAAGTGTTTGTGCAAAAGGTGCGCAAATAAGTCCATTTTTTTAAAGTGGGAAGGCAGCTTAATTGACTTGATGTTAACTCCCTTTAAGGATACAGTGCTTTTTCTATATTTTAAAATAAGAATATGAATATTTTCAAAATAAGTATATAAAGGTCTATATCTTAAATATGCGAATAACAATGTTCAGTTTGAGAAAGGCATATTCTCAAATAGAAAAATAACTAGGTTTCGCTTTAGACATTTATGATACATGTATTAAAGATTAGTATTTTCAAAACAAAATTAAAAAAGATCCAAAATTGAGATTTTTAATATTTCATATTAAAAATATTATTTTGGGAATAAAGTGAAGATGTATACCTAAAATAAAATGATGTATTTTTAAACCGAAGAAGGTAATTTGAGAATTTCATATTCTTAGTTCAAAAAAATATCGTCTCGCGTATATATGATGCTAACATAGGCTTAGATCTAGTTTTATTGATTTATATTGAGTATTTCTTTTTTTCCGTATGACCGAGATCTAAAGATAATCGCTAATCTATACTGGAATCAGACTGCTCAAATAAAGGTTGATGGCCAACTCTCTGAAGAGGTCGAAATAGGAGTATGTCAAGGTTGTATATTGTCTCCGCTGTTGTTTAATATCTATAGTATGCATAAGAATGCACTTCACAACTGCGAAGACGGTCTGACCATAAACGGCATAAAAATCAGCAACATGTAATATGCCCACGACACTGTTATAATAACAGACACGCTGGAAGGCCTGCAAGAGTTGTTGAATTAAATAGCTGCCAAAAGTTCACAATTTGGGCTTAACTTAACTAAGGAAAAGAACATCCGAGGCAGGTTAGAAGTAAATGGGCAGCAAGTCGAACGCGCAGATTCAAACAAATACTTGGGTTGTCTCCTCAATGAGAACTTAGACAACATGCAAGAAGTTCGTGCAAGAGTGGAACAGGCCAGATCATCTGTTATCAAAATAAAATCAGTGTTGTGTGGTCGCGATCTTAATACCACTTTTCGAATGACAAATATAAACTTTTAAAATTGATAATAGAAGGCAAAATTGGAGGCAGAAGAGATCCAGGTCGTAGACAGATATCATGGCTTAAAAATCTTAGACAATAGTATGGTGTTAGTACTATGACCCTTTTCCGAAAAGCAGTGTGCAGGTCGCGCTGATGATAGCCAACGACGAAGAGAGCATGGCACTTGAAGAAGAAGTACTCATCAGGGGACAGAGTTTCTTGATTATTATTGACCTTTTTCTGAATTAATTCCTCTGGGTTGGGTTCTTGCAGATAGTTATAGTAACTTGTGTACTACCCACGGATGCCAAATTTTCATTCTCTACACCGACATAAAATTTGGGTTCAGGCAATGATAGAGGTCTTTTACGTGCTCGACACAGTATAATTTGCGTTCTGGATTTAATCTACAAAATTTTAATATTTTGCGTTAGTGTGAACACTTAAATTATTTCTAGTTTTTAAATTTAAAATAAAACACAAATTAAAATGACAAATTTAATTCAAAATACCCACATACATTAGGTAAATAGGAGGAGGAAATATGGAGGTCTTCGATTATTCATTTTGTTTTATTAACTTCCTTGAAATTGAACTATTTCTGAAAAAAAAACTTACAGTCCGTTGGATAGAAATTATTAGATTACAATATTAGTAGTTTCTATACTGCGTTTTTCACTAGAAAACCATGAGCCGCGGAGTGCTTTGTCTCTAAAGTTAGGAACACACGATGCATCTTTTTCATGCATCTCGTTAAAGTTGCATGCATCTCCTTATAATTTTGGTGGCCACACTATGAAACAATACCAAAATTGATGTCTGAAAAAAGATGCGCTAAATTAGAACAGGTTCTATTTTTGCGGAAAAGTTGTTCGGGAATTTGTTTAGTAATTTTTTGGACAATCTGTGATATATCAATAATAGCAGTTTTTTGATTATTTAAATTATGCGCATATTACAATTATTGCAGCAGCTACATAAATTACTTCTGATTCATCCATTTAAAGAAATAAATAGAAAAAAATATTTTGAGGTTAAGTTGTGGAAGTTACCAACAAAAATAAATGGAAGTTATCTACAAATATTTTAACCTAGTAAAATTACCAGAATTATTGCACAGTGTGGCCTCCTTTCTGTGTTCATGCTTAAAAAAAAGATGCATGGAAAAATTTGCGCAAGTTTGATGCATCATGTGATCATAGCTTAAGATGAAGTGCAGTATTTCATGGCGCGACCAGAAAAATGCTGCATTCTTGATTAGTATAAGAAGATGCGGCGTTTTTTTCGAGAAAAGCGTGACATTTTGCAGATACTGCATATTTTTGAGCCGTTTTTTTAACTTGTTTTTAAAGATGCAGAATACCATTTTACACAATAATATGTAAAAATCTAAAAGTCGAAAATTTGGAAGTTACTGCGTTCTTCACTAGGAGGGCAGTATTAACACTCTATTAAGGCCACAAAAACGGCATAGATCTGACAACACTGCTTTGCTGTTTTTGGGCCAATCTTTACCGGGCACAATATCGGAAACGAGAAAACGGAATCTGTTGAAATTGAATTCCTCACAACCGTATCCAGACAGTTTTTTGATGAACTCTCTCATTTTTGAAATAAAATAAACACGGCTAACAATAGTCAAAAATCTTACCTGGCTTTTTCTTTAGCCTCGTCTATAATACAGAAATCTGTAACAGCAATTTTTGGATTTTTTTATTTTTTCAAAAAAATACACCAAATTTTGAAAAATCCTTGTAGATTTTTATAAATCCTATTATCTGATAACAAAAAATTTTTTTTTTGTAAGCAATAATCTGCCAGCATTCTGAAACGCCAAGGTCATGTAATTTAGTAGGACCAAGGAAACTGAAGTGAGTTCCATTGGAGTATTGGAATTCAAGTTCCGTATAGCCACCGGCCACTTGTCTAATGGAAAATTCGGCCAATAAAATGATGTCAAGTGATAAAAATAATAACGAAATTTGTTATTTTTTTGATGTTGAATAATGATTTTTCTTTAAATTTTAAATATTAAAAAAAAATTAATTCAGCGAATCAGATCAAATTGTTGGGCAAAAAGAGCGAAAGCAACAGTCTGCAGCGAATGGGCACATTTTTCGGTCAAGATATTAAGTAAGAAGAGCGAATGACACACGTTTTCTGCAAATTCGCTGTTTTTCCTTAATATGTTGCCTTATTATGTAATACAATCGCTTGGAGGCGCGCCGGACCTCACACATTCGCTGTTCTTTCTTAACAAAATAATTTTCACGCCTGTTTTCAAGTGCGCAAGTGAATGTGATGTATTGTTATTCCCTCTAGTTTTACATTATAATAAAATATTATTTTTGGAACCAAATTTAGTTTATTATTAGTTTCCTACCTTTAAACTAGAAAAAATAAAGTTTATAAAATTTTTGTTTTGCGCGCTGCGGTACAATTTGAATTTTACGTATTTGATTGATTGATTGATTCGTTTGTGAGTGTGCCAGTATGGCACTGTCCACTGCGACCACTATTGGGTCTATTGTGGCTCATTTTTAACATTTTTTGTTGCTACAGAATATTGTGAAGCATCATTCAGATCCAGTCCGTTGATCTGTGGTTTACCGAAGATACGTTTACGCTGACGTGCAATGCCCGGTCATTCACACAGCACATGTCTGGCCGTCTCGTCATACTCCATACAGAGCCTACATTCGGTGTCCTTATTTAGACCCTTTCTGTGTAATGGTACTTTCAGCCTGCAGTGTCCGGTGTATAGATCAACCATTGTCCGGATGTCCTGCCTGGTAAGCTCAATGAGTTTCTCGGCCCTCTTCCTGCAGGGTTCTGTAATGAACCCTTTGGAATGCCTGAAGGCATTTTGGATCCCTCAGTGAGAATAGAGGAGTCACTTGAGAAACTTATTCGGTTTGTCGTCCAGTCCTCCCTATCTGTCAGAGTGCATTAGATCCGGTAGCAGCCCTAGAATGTAGTGGCTCCCATTTGCCTGCGTTATAGGGGTTGGTACTACTTGACTTGCCCTGCCACCCCATTGGTTAGCTATGATTCTGTAGGTTGCCTTCAGAGCCTCTTTCTCCAAGATAAGGTGTAGAGGAGGAAGGTTTAGGAGGCATTCAAGCGCTGCTGATGTTGTGGTGTATGTGAAAACTACTTCAAAATCTACTTTTTGTTTTTTATTATATAAATCATACTAGTAAATAGTACAATACTAAACTAACTAAAACTAAACTAAATTTTAAAATGATAAAATTTTAAACTATGTGAAAAACCTCAGACATTTTACAAATAATATCAATGTTGTTCATCTCAAAGAAAAATTTAGATATTCTAACTTTGTGGCAAAAAGCATATTTTTGAATGGTAAAGGTTTGTCTAAAATGGCTGTGTTTCTAAGAAATGCAGTCAGTTCATTTAAAGATGAACCATCTTTAAGTTGCTTAAATCCCATTTTACCACAACAAAACTCTAATACCACATATATAGATAAGGTAGACTTAGAAAATTCTGACCAATGTTCTCCTACTGTTAGCAATGTGTCTTTTTTAGAAACAACTCAAGTAAACTCGACTCTTGTCTGATAGGTAACATAAGAATCTTAAGTGTAAATGTCTGGTCTCTTGACGAACTTTTAGTCTTTCTTGATGAATTAGATTATCCTGATCTTTTTCTTTTAACAGAACATTGGTTGGAACCCCAGGAATCTTTTCACATTCCTGGTTACTATGTAATTTTCAATTTTTGTAGATCTAGAAATCCAGGTTATGGTGGCACAAGTATCTTAAGTCCAAAAGAATCCAATTTTCAGCTAAAAAACGTAGATAAGTACAATCATTTATGTTTAGAGAATATTTTCGAGTTTTCTTTAGCTTATAATAGAAAAGAAAATATATTCATTCTATGCATATATCGTCCTGCTGTAGCAAATACAACAAGTTTCTTGGTGAATTTTAAATCACTATTATTGGAACTATCACATAGTAGTAAAATTATTTATACCGGTGATTTTAATTTAGACTTTACCAATGATAATTTAGGTAGTACGGTGGCTTTAAAAAATTTCATGATTTCCTATGATTTAAAAATGTTTGTTGAAACTCCCACCAGAATAACAAATAAGACTGCGACAACTATCGATTATTTTTGTGCCAACTTTAATCATGACAATATAAAATGTAATGTGCTTCCTAATATTCTTTCTGACCATGAGGCCTTATTTTCCAGCTTTCCATTACAGAAAACATTAGAAAAAATACCTACACAATAAAAGAGAATTTTCTCTGGAAAAAACTTTAGCAACTTTAGAGAAAAAATTGGTGTAATAAATTGGGAATGTGTTTTTAATTCAAACAAGCCTGTTAAAAACTTTAATTCAATAGTTCAAAAAACGTTTCTTGAAAGCTTTCCGTTGCGCAAAGTAAGAAAAAGAAAAAAGAAAAAAAGTTGGATAACCAAAGGTATTAAAATTTCCTCGCAAAACTTAAGATCTCTGTATGTCATTCGTAAATCTATTAACAATGGATTCTTCCTTAATTGTTTTAAAATATATCGTAAAATATACAAAAATATAATTAAAGCAGCAAAACTAAAATATTATGAAAATAGGATTGAAAGCGCGAAAAATAAAAGTAAGGAAGCATGGGCAATTGTTAATGATTTAAGAGGTAAAAGTAATTTGTTGAAACAGCAAGCTGGCATTAATGTTGATGTGCTAAATAGTTTTTATTGTACCATAGGAATAAACTTGACATCGAATTTTAAATCGGATTTGGATCCGCTTAACAACTTTTCAAATGCTTATATAAATAAAACTTTTGTTTTAACTGACACAGATAAAAACGAAATAAAAAAAATAATGAGTGAAATTATAACAAACTGCCCAGATATAGACGAAATGACAAAAAACATTTTTCAAAATTTGAATGATGCAGCATTGGAAGCACTTGCAAATCCAGTTAATCGAAGTTTTTTAGAAGGAGAATTTCCAGACATATTAAAAACTGCACTAGTTATTCCTCTACATAAATCAGGCTCCTTTACAGATCCATCAAATTTTAGACCTATTTCACTTCTTAATACGTTATCTAAAATTATTGAAAAGTTGGTAAAGAAAAGGATGATGGATTTTATAGAAAAATACAAAATACTAAGTATAAAACAGTTTGGTTTTTTGCGACTTTACCAAAGCATTTGACTGCGTTAATCATGATCTACTTTTGAAAAAAATGGCAGTTTACGGCTTTAGGGGTATATCAGGAACTGTCTGTAAATCATATTTAACAGGACGTTATCAAAAAGTTAAGAACGGTACATCTTTTTCGTCTACAATGAAAATCAATACCGGAGTTCCGCAGGGTTCAGTTTTGGGAGTAATGCTATTTTTATTGTATATTAATGATTTAACTTTCTTGGATATTAAAGAAATTTTAACTATTTTTGCGAATGACACAACCATTCTATGGCACCACAAGGATATGCACGTTTTAAAGGTTTTAAATTGTACATAATGACATTCTAATATTTAAAAAATGGTGTGACGCAAATTATTTGTGCCTAAATATAGACAAAACTAAAGTACTTGGTTTTAAAATAGATTTTGATAATCTAAATCTAGAGAATCAAATAATAGAACAAAAACAAAGTATTAAATTTCTTGGCATGTTCATCGACGACAAGTTAAAATTTACTGAACATATTATCAATTTAAATAAAAAAATCTCTAGCGGTGGCTATGCTGTGAGGAAAACTTATGCGGAGCTTGGTATTGATATGGCGAGAAAGGTATACTTTGCTTTAGTTGAATCGCACTTGCGTTACGGAATTGCTTTTTGGGGAAATTGTTGTCAACATTTATTTGACTCGGTTTTTACAATACAAAAAAGATGTTTACGGTACATTTGTGGGGCAAGAGAGATCACTGTAAGCCGCTGTTCCAAAGAGAAAAAATTTTAACACTTGTATCTTTATTTATTATGGAAACAGTTTGTATTATATTTAAGAAATACAAAAATAACCCTACAGATTTACATGGATATCAAACCCGAAATAATTTAATAAACATTCCATTGCCCATTCCCAAATCGACACTAACACAAAATTCAATAATGTATCGCAGCATTAAAATATACAATCAACTGCCTGATGCTATAAAGACAATAAGCTATTTTAATCATTTTAAAAAGACTGTAAAGGATATGCTTGTGGATAGTACCTATTATCATTTAGATGAATATTTAAATGATAGATAAAACCCGAGATAAAACCTTTCTATAATAGTCTAAGTTCCTTTTTATTTTTACATTTTTTGCAATTTTAGTTTGTTTTTAGTACCTTTTAAATTTTATGTAACTTGTTTTTAATACTTTTAACCTGTTTATTTTATTTTGTTTTGTTTTTTATGTACATTTTAAAAGTTTATTCTTAACCACGTTTAAGTCATGTTATTTTTTACTCATTTTATGTTTTTGTGTTACTACATGTGTTACTAACATGTGTACATGATTCAATGTTTCAAATTATTTAACAGTTTTTATATGTTTTGGTTTTTATATACATTTTTACTTTTTACTTAGAATAGGTTTAATAGTGTGCGAATTTGCTATTTAGGCATACATATACTTAATAATAAGTAAACTTATGTTCTTTTGTGCTATTTTAGTACTTTTGTTAGATTAGGTTATCACTGCTTTGTCAATGAATTATTTTTTTTCTGACAATAAAGCCTATTTTGATTGATTTGATTTGATTGAACCTTACTTAACCAGGATATCAAAATCCCCCAAAACCGGTGCTTGGCTACGCCGCCGCTGTCTAATTTCTTATTGTAAAACTTTTTTTCAAAAGTGTCACAGCTGTAACATTCGCTCTTCTTTCATAACAAGTTGCCTTAAATTTCAAAATCAGGGAACATTCGTTTTGATTTTATATTAATTTTCAATAGAAAAAGTTAACTAAAATCAATAATTTTTACAAGATACTAAGATATTTTTACGGAAAAATTAAACAATTTTTTTTTTTAAATATTAATTTTAACTTTTAAGAAGTCAAAAACATCAAATGCGTTTTTCTCCAATCTAGAAATTTGTACATTCGCTCTTCTTTATTAACACGGCAGTATTGTTGATCTTTCAAAAAAACAGCAAGGCAGTGGTGTCAAATCTATGCCGTTTTTGTGGCCTTAAGCGATAAAGTCACCTAAAGGGGTTTTCGTAAGAGGTGCAAAAGGCCTCTATTAATAATAATGAAAACCGCGCTATGAAAATTTAAAACGACGGGTTTTAACTTGACGCCCTTATAACTTATTTAATCCTTCCAACTTGCGTGCCTGACTGGAGTTTCCCTTCGTGGAAAAAGGAAATAATGGACATCTGAATGGCTGCTTATTGCAACACGAAGTTTAGTGAGAATCTTAGAGGCAACGTAATAGTTTTATTTTTATTTCGTGTCAGTTTGTTTACGTACCGCCATCGCTCTTATGCGAGGCCGTAGGTGTATCTAAATATTGAAAATAGCCGACTGCCGTAGCGCAGTGGGCAACGTATCTGCCTGCCGCACGGAAGGTTCCGGGTTCGAATCCCGGCTAGGTGCATGGATATTTTGTTTTTGTCTCAAAAAACTTCACTTCGCTCTTACTTTGGCAACACTGTGTCCCAGTATAAAAGAAAAAAATATATATATACAGGGTGGATTCATTAAATGGAACGGTGCTTCTAGCGGCTTTAGGGAAGAGGTTTTGAAAAAACCTAAAAGTGAATCTTTAATTATTTTTTACGGTCCATGAATAAGATTTTGGGGAAGCTATGAATAAAATGTTTGATGATTTAACTCTCATTTATAATGTGTTTCGAGAACTTACACAGCAGGCTTTGGTAATTTTCACAGCTTGATTAATTTTTTATTGATTTTCTAAATCTAAATTAATTGAACAAACAGAACAGTGTGCCATGAGTTTTCAAAAGAGAGCATATTTTTAGAGTAAGTTAGTGGTGAAATTTATGTAATTTTAAAATGCACGCGTGTATTCTACATCCCAAGGAGCATTTTTCTGACTTCCGACTAATTACAAGCTAACATGACGTCGGTTTTGGCACAAATTTAGGTCGGAAGTTGGTTTGTCCATCAAACAACGTATTTTTTACCAAGATCTGACGTCGTCAACAACTGGTGCATCAGTTGTGACGTCGATACTTACCAAAACTGACGTAGCCAAATGTTGGTGATACTCGCTACTTATCAGCGACGTAAATTAACGTTAATTACAGCGACGTAATTTTTAGAATAAAATTGAAGGTCGGGCCAAAGTGAAAACGGACGTCAATAAATTTAGGATGTATGTTGTACGTCATACTGGGTGTTCCAAGGTGGGTGCCTTTTAGATTATTTTAGAAACTATACAATAGAAACTTTTCAAACTTTCTATTCTAACAAAAATTCATGTAAAGTATATTTATAAAATACTTTCGCATTTGCAGTGTTGCCATTTACAGAAAATATTGACAAAAACTTTTTTATTTTAAATAAAACACCCCGTATATTTTCGGATTGGATTCTACAAAAAATTCTAGGTACATTTTATGCATAATGTTCTATACCTATTTTCAACTGTTTTTAAAATATTGACAGGTGAAAATAGCCATGTTATAACTTTGACAGCGCGTAACATCATAACGGTTAAAGATATGACAAAACGGTTTCCACATTCCTTTCAGGCTATCGTTTTGTTTTTAATCCAGGGTTTTAATTTAAAAATAGTCTAAAACGATAGCTTGTGAAAAACCAAGATACGACGAAAAACTTGTCAATCAATCCAATCCAAAAATGCAAATATATACAGGGAGTTTAATTTAAAATAACAAAGTTTTTGCCAAGATTTCCTGTAAATAGCAACTCTGAAAATACATGGACTTATGTTAGAATAGAAAGTTTAAAAGTTTATGTTGTATAGTTTCCAAAATAATCTAATAATCTAATTGGCCACTCATCGTGGGACATCCGGTAAATTGACGTTGCTAAACTTTTATTTATTAAATGTAACTATTCCGAGGTCCACCGACGTGGGTGCGTGACCTACAATTATACTACAATATTCTAGGTCGGGTCGTTCTACAAGGCGACGTCGCAGGAGGTGTTCTTGTCCGAATAGGTAAATAATCATTACAAATTTGGTCGGCGCCCGAAACGCCATTTTAAACGTTTAGCATCGATGCGCCATTACAACAATACATTTTATTTTTTCATTTTAAAGGCTTAATATGTAAATAAAATCATTTGTTGGCAACTAAAATGCATTTTTTAAATGCCTATAATGTTTAATAACTAAGATAATAATAATGGTCATCCACATTTCATTGGGATGTGTTTGTTTAGACATTTAAAAGTTTTTACCTAATAAGTTTAAACTTGGTGTGCACAGTAAAACTTTGGGTCGCGAGTTTACGTAATTTGACGTAATATTTGACCAAAACACTGTGCAGCATCCGACGTCGAAACGACCCGAATTTTGATTCCCCACTTAGGTGCTAAATCGAGTCCTCAGGAAGACTGATGGAAGTCGGATCCGACGTCAGGTATTTCTTGCCCTACGTGACGCTAACGTAATATAACGTCCGAATGCTTGTTGGGATATTATTACGAATTTTCTTCGAAAACAATAAATTTTAATAAGCAACCAAGCAAATTTTAACATTTTTTGGAATTTTCTTACTTTGACGATTTTTTCGTGATTTAATTAAGAATGCCATGAAATTTATCTGGATAGGTATATCCAGAGACAACATAATAACTTACCGAGACTAACAGAAATAAAGGGCCGCGCAGAGACTACGTTCTTGTAGCGCATAGTGAGTGAGAGTGACAGTAATGCTTGTATTAAGTAAACACCTACCTTGCCCCGTCCGTCTCTTTCTATATAAACATAAAAAAAAGACATAGCCTGACTCGGCACTATTTCTGACAGTTCCACACGAAGGTTGAAAGGTTTCTAACATTTTTGTCACATAAATATGTCATCTAAACATGCTCATATTGTGCCATTCTTAAGGTTGACAAAGTAAAGTGAATGCCGTCATTTATTAAAGACAGGCACAAACATTATGAAAGTAGACATTATTTTGATAACAAAGATGACATATTTAGACAACAACAATGTCAGAATCCTTTTACACTTCGTGCGGAATTGTTAAAAATAGTGCCGTCTTTACTAAAATCAGGCTATGCCGACTTTATGTACCGATAAGTGTCTACTGTCGAAATATATTTCACACAATTTTAATTTTGTACCTGCCGGTTTTTGCCACCGCTTGTCAAAGTCACTCAAGCCTGGCAAGCGGTTTTTTTAGATTTTCAAAAGTGAGTTATTTTAATCAGTTTTGGCTGGAAATCGCGCGAGTTTTTGGGATTAGCTGAATAGTGGATTAACAACTTATTGTAAAGTCTAAAATTCCATTCAAATCAGGCTACACTTAAAGCTAGGGAGCATGGGACTATTTGAAGAGTGCCGAAATTGAGGTCCAGATTTTTGCGAACCAAGTCCCTAAAGAAATATTAAGATGATTTATAAAGAGTTAAGCAAGAAGATAATAGGTTAAAATACAAAAAAAGAGATATAGGTTAAAACATTTATAAAATCTTTTATACTGAGGTCTTCTCCCAATTAAAAAAAGAAAATAACATAATAAAATGTTGTTACCTTTAATATTTGATAATATTCCTAAAGATAGTTATCACCCCCTCCTCCATTTTAGATTTTTTAAGGGTACAGTAGTTGATTAAGGTTTGTATAGAGCTAAAAGCTTCCGCGAATGCATTGCTTTTTTAACACTAAAAAGTATGAAAAAACGTCGCCTGTTAAGTTTTTTATATCTTTATTATTAAATAAGTGTCTGTAAAAAATTAATCAAAATAATATATGTCTTTTATTATGCGTCTGGCTGTACAAGTAGTTCCTTCCTATAGCCGCCGGCTGCGCTCGTGTCGCCGTCAAACAATGTTCTCCAAGTAAACGCAGTATCGGTTACTCTAGCGTAGCTATTACTTTCTCTATGTGGGTATTGTCTCACTCCGATAGCTCAAATTCTTGTGGTTTGTTTAGTAAACTGTAACTTTAAAAAGAGGTGCGCGAAAATCACCTTTTCTAGAGTGATAAATTATATAAAAAAACGCTTTAGTACTGAAACCACGACACCACTTTTAACAAATGTAGTAATATGGCCCTATGCTATATTGAGGGACTTACCAATATGGCGTCTTGGTTGTAGCTCAGTCGCATCAATCTTCTTCTGGCATGCCAGGGGTCTTTTAGTCGTCGAAGTGGCACTAGCACTTGTTTTAATTTATTGCGGAGTTAAAGTTTTGTTTGATTTTTATTAATTATATTACTTTTGAGAGAAGGGTTCTCCTTTATTTTAGTTTTTTGACTTGAGAAATTTTAAAGTACCCGAGAGACAGCTTGAGTGTTTCAGAAGTGTTCTTTTACATTTTTTTTGCGTCCTTTTTTGGCGCACATCACACCGACACATGCGCAAATCTTCACCCTCTATGGAAAAACCATATTACTACTTAAAATGAAAAGAAAATATGCTTCCAAATAAGTTAATTTAATATGATATCGTAAGAGAGCGTTGGTAGCATTTAAAATTAAATTAGATAGAAAAATAAAAATAAAGTAAAATATGCGCTTGTTTCATATCCAAGCCTTTATAAGAGCAAAATTGGAACATTGCTCTAATTAACCCAAAAATAAGTAAAATTAAACTAAGAAATTCTTAAAATAAATAATAAAAGTTTTGTCAAAACGTTTAAAATAAAACCGTTTGCTATTTGGAAGTTTAATTTTGTTGGACACATCAATATTATCTTATTGTGCCCATCCCAAGACCATCGCCGGGCTGGGATGACCACATCTTTGTCGATGGCTGGACTTTTGGGCGGCAGACAAAGTAACTTCTTCTTAGTCGCCAAATGGCTAAGCAGCAGGCAAAGTACTTTTTCTACGAGCGTGCGGAAAAACTTTTTTCTCGGACTTATTTCCGTGCGGAATGTACCAATTTTCAAAAAATTTTTACGCACGCTGTTGAGCAAAAAAATTTTTCACGCACGCTGTTGAGCAAAAAAAAATTTTCACGCACGGTGTTGAGCACGCTGTTGCTCAGTGATGAATCAGGAAGACTTGAAGTCGACGAGCATTAAGCAACATGAGCAACATGGTACTTTCAATGTTAACATGATTAATAATTACCATAAAAATTAATTTTTTAAGCTTGTTAGCGTTTAGTTCTGATTAAAACATAAAACTTGTATTTTTGACTATTTTTTCATTTTTAGTCTGAGAGGTTTAACTAAAATAATGACAAAATATTTTGATATTCCGCACGCTCGTAAGAAAAATGTTGTACCTAACGCGCGCGGAAAGTATTTTCCGCACTTACGGCTTGCCCAAACTGCGCTGGCGCGTTGTTCGTGCAAACGCCGGTGTGTGCGGAAAAGTATAACTTGTTAGGGAAATAACTGTTATGTACAGAAGTTGCATTATGTTCTATAAACGTTTAAATGACTTTAAAAATGAGCAGCTACCAACTTAAATGTCACATTTTGACATTAAATTCTTTGTTTTAAATAGAGTTTTATAAAATTTCAAATGGTCTCTTTTGTCCAAAATATAATAATATGTTTGATTTTTCTTGGACTGATTTGGAATAAAAAAAAGGTAAATTCTTAATTTTAAAAAACGTACAGCGTGTGCTATTTAAAATATGGGAGTTAAGGTTGAAATATAAGATTTGCGATGAGAGCTCCTACTTTAAAATAGTCAATTAAAAGTTTACATAAACACATGCAACTTTTGTTTTGAAGACTTTTTTTTTAGCTTTAATAATACGTGGGTCAGGTTGGATCGTTACATGAGCAATCTATTTAAAACTAAAATGCAGCACTCTGTTGCAAATTTTTGATCGAAAATTAGCCATACATTTTATTTTATTTACATCCTGATATTGATTTAAAAGAGCTTAAATAACTTAACGGTCGTCAAAAAATAAGGGAATGATTGACGTCACTTTCAGCTATTTTATTGATTTATTGTTATTACTAATTTCATAAAGCTAATATTTAAAAAGCTATGGCGTCAATATAAATAGCGATTATATTTGTATATAAATCTAACATATATCTATATGAAAATGTATAAACTTCGCACACAGAAGGTAATAAACCACCGTTTTTTTTTGGTTGGTCATCAAAGTTGATGTCTCAAGAGTAAGCGGAGAACAGGTTTTTCTTTTGGCCTCATTTAGTGAAGTTTCCAATTATCAAACAGATTTTGCAAAATCAATCGTGGTTGAATAGAGGAGTAAAAGTTCTTGTAAATAAGGTATTACATAATAAGAAAAAGTTATTGTCATAGTAAATTAGTTTTAACTATTATTTTAATAACTTTAACCTTGCTCCTCCTTTGCCCTTTTAAGAGATATCAAAAAATATGTTTCCTCATTGATATCTGGCAACTATTTTTGACAATTAAGGTAATGTAATAACTGTCAACACAGTAGAGTAGAAAAGAATTTTGTTTGTGCTTGATGATGATGTATAGTTTCTAATAATTTATTATTATCTTTATTTTGGTTTCTTTACAAAATTCCAAAGCTCGTGCAATTCATTTTTTAAAATTTAGTTTTGGTCTGGGAAAAAACACAATTACCAAAACAGTGATGAGCTGATTTTGGTCCGAAGAACAAAACGCTAATTTCCATTGATTTTTTGTGAGGTTTACGTCAAAAAAGTTTGACAATTTATACCATTTGTTCAAAGCGAAATAGTTGTTGTAGACCAAGGCATTGGCCGATGATATAGCCATTTTGTTTTATGTAGCAGTGAAAAACGTCTGCAAATTTTATAATTTTTGAAGAAACCGACTGCATTTCAATACTGCTAATTGATGTGGATACCAATTTTTTGATTACTAACAAAAAATGGTTAATTTTAACAAATAATCAAATTTATTAAAATTAACTTTATGCAAGATTAGTTATTATGGAGTTAATTCTTTCATCTAATTTTGTTTCTCAACTACTAATTTTTGATGGATAAAAAAATTTATGTAAGAACCTTTCAACTTTTATTTGGACAATCATTAACATCAAATTTTTCATTATCATTCATGTTATCCACAATTAAAACTCCATGATCTTCGACACTACCATTTGAATTATCAGTGTCTTCCTCCAAGAATATTTCGTCTTCCTCTATTTCTTCAATTTCCGCTTCTTCTTCTTCATTTAGAGATTCTTCTTCAAAAGAAATCGACTGTGAACTTTGTGTCGTACCACTGAATTCAATCGTTTGGTCTGATTGTGTTGTATATTCAGAACTGGAAAAAACACCTCCAGACACCGGATAATAGCTTACGTTGACAGTTTGTGGAACCAAAGATTTTCGCTGACTGGCGTTACTGACGCTTTTACTTTTACTGGAGGATTTTGTTTTAGCAATGTTTCCATCGCTACACAAGCATCTCTCAAAATAATCAGCGTCTTGGCAAAATATAATCGAATCGTGATCGGGGTCGTAGTGGTCGCAACAAACTTCTTTTTGCTTTTTAAAATGTCTATAACACCAATTAAGAACGCAAACTAACAACAGTACTTTGGTGACAACGGTTAGAGCAAAAATCGCTATCAAAAGAGCTGTAACTCGAACTTTGCTCTTGTTGATGTAATTCCAATCGCCTACTTGTATGTTACATAGATGGCGCTGCGCGACGTTTGGCTCGTACATACTTTCTTCGGGTAAGTAAGATGTCCAACCATCAAAGCATCGACATTCTCCTTTTTCTGAAACAAAAGAAGACCAAATTATCCCGATGGAAGTACGGTGGATTGTTGTAAACATTTTTGATTTTGTTTTGCAATAGGCTGTTAATCATTATTTTGTGTACATACACAAATCATGATCCTATAAATCAAAATACTTAACTGTTTTATTCCAAAAAGCCTAAAAACAATTTGGTGATTTGTTGAAATGTTTATTTTTAACTAACGGAATATTAAAGCCAACAACTTGAAAAAATTAAAACAACTCAAATTGCAATCAGCTTGTTTAAATAAACCCAAATTATACTACGAGGCAGAAAATTTTTTAATTTTAATTTTCTTTTAAGGACGGATTTCTTCTAATAGACTTAGTAAGAGGCTCTGCATTCGGGATACTTTAAAACTTGACCCAAGAGTTAACTAAAATTACGTTAATTATATATCGATTTTCAAATGGGGTTATTTGTTTAATTGCGTGTCCTTACTGTTTTTTATTTATTTATTTGTTTATTGTACAAGAATTTATACAAATTATATACATTGTCAAAAGGATGCTCTACAATATTTTCAACTACAGAATGAAAAATTAATGAAACCAATTTTACACTAAAGAAGGCAAAAAAGGTTATCTACTAATACATTTGAAATTAAGACCCGAGAAATTCATTTATAAAATAGAAGCAGTTTTGAACCAGGTACTTCTGAAAGGCTTTTTTGAACTGTCTTACTAATGTAATGTTCTTTATGTGGGTTGGTATTTTATTAAAAATATAGCTAGAGAAGCAGTATGGACTTTTTCTTAAAAAGTGGACAAGTTATAGTTTTGTATTATTACATTAGAGTTTTGTCTTATTTGATAAGAATGTAAGGAAGAAACTACTGGGAACTGGCTTTGGTAGCTTACAAGCAGTCCTGCTTCCAATAGTGTTAAACCGTAGATTGTTAAAAATTTTTGACTTTGGAAAATAGGTTCTCTTTAAGCCCGGTAGTCAACCGGGGCTTAAAGAGAAATTTTTGCGCGTAAAATAAAAATACGATCTGTTTCACATGACTGCCCCCAGTACAATAGCATATATTTAAGATGGCTATAACCCAACTGTTTATTTAAAAAAATGTTTTTGAGATTTACAATCGCGAAATACGCGGAGTTCAATTTTTTTGCAATGTGAACAGACTATGTCAGATGGCTATCTATATACCGAGCCAAAAATTTAAAATCATCCTGTCGGTCATTGACATTACTGTTGATTGAAAGAACAAAATCTGGAATGGTCCTTCTTTTAATGAAAACCATGTATTGTGTTTTTGATTGGTTTACTATACCTTGTTTAGTAGTCATCATTCATTTGAGCATAGAGTTTAGCGCGAGATGATGATTGTTGAATCACGCCTGGGGCACGCCATAGTTTTGATTCTGATATTCAGATAATATACTGCCAAATTTGACCTTTATCTTTCTTTCTGTCATGAAAGATATACTTGCCCCTAAATCCTATCACATTTAAATTTTTAACTAGAAAATCTTTGTCTATACAATCGAAGGCTCGTGTAAGATCAAAATACAGAGCGATCGTATAATTATTTTTATTTAAAGAATTGTAAATGGTTTGTATTAGTTCAAAAGCAACCATATTTGTATACAAGTTATTACGAAAACCGTGTTGGGCAATTGACAGAACATTATTTTTAGAGCGGAAAGTTCTCATACTTACCAGTATTTTTTCGAAAAGTTTCAAAAGGACACATACCAGTGATGGATCTGTAATTTTTAATATCGTTAGTGTCTCCCTCTTTAAAGAGTGGTACAACGTACCCTAGTTTAAGCTGATTGGGGAAACAGTTTTTGTTTATGAATAAATTGTATAGGTATTGTAAAGGATATTTTAAAAAAATCCAGATATACTGAAGCACAAAGAGAGGAATATCTGCATCACTACAGCAGGCCTTCTTATTACTCAAAGATTTGAGTGGAACTGATATATCAGCAACAGTTATCTCATGAACAAAAAAGGAATGCACTGTAATATTGGAATTATTACAGCAGTTTTGCATTGAAGTATTTTGTAATAACAGTAAATCATTAATTCCTTTTGCGAAATACAGACAGAACGCATTTGCAATCTGTAACGAGTCAGAGAGTGCAGTGTCACCATCTTTGACATAAATGGGAAGATGAGAGCTACTTTTCGTGGCTGTATTTAAGTTATTATTTACTACCTGCCAAATAGCTTTGGATGGATTTAATAACTTATCTATTTTTTGTTGAAAAAAATCTTTTTTTTGTAAGCTGAACTTTCGCTTGAAATAGTTTTTTAGCTTCTTTATATTGCATGTGCGATTCAGGAGTATTTATTTGTCAGCTAAACCAAAAGAAGTTCTTTAGTTGCTCACTGTCTCGCATCATATCCTGATTCACCCACTTGTGTAATTTATGAGTTACAGTTTTAATTTTTGCTAGTGGACACGTAAGATCTGGAAGATATAATAAGCTGTTTTGAAAATAATTCCATGCATTATTTGAATCGGTTATCGTATACAGCCTAGACATATCACAACGTGAGAAAAGAAAGATTAGTGAGATTGTTTTTGTTAAATATCCTTTTTGTTATGTAAGAGTTTTGTACGTGTGTTTTAGTTTAAGTTGTATCTATTATTTTAAAAACTTGAGCTAAGTGGTCGGATATGTCTGGCTGAAAGTTGTGACGACATAGTATAATTGTGATGGTTTATCAGCGCCACGTGTTCTAGTAGGTGCATGAGGCAATACCGAGACCAGTGAGAAACTTCCCAATAGGTCAAAAAATTCAGTGCGAAATTGAGAGACTACTAAATTGTCCACATTAGAATCTCTACATATTACTGTGGTTTCATATTTGCTTTGAAAAAAACATAAGAATTAATTAAATAGTTTCAAAAAAGTATGAAAATCTACCACTGATGTCAGAGCAGCTGATCTGTAGATCAATGCCATAGCTACTTTTTTCTGACCTACTTTAAAATCAATAGCAAATGATTCAAAAAATCTTTCAGAGTAAAATTTATCAGTACAAATTTTTTTATGTTCGTACATACAGCCTTCTTTCGCAAAATTATAGTACTTTAAAAGTATTTTTAGATGTAACCGGCACTTTTTAAAACCGACTCTACTAACGTTTTGCTCATTTACTGTAGAGAATACATTTATAAAGTGAACGCTCAAACACAAGTTAAATAATGCCTCAGACTAACACAATATTACAAAAGTAAGTTACCTGTAACTTCGCCAAAATGACAAATGGAATTTAAAAATGCATGAGATCCTTTCGCATTTTCTTTTCTTCCAATATCAGCCAAATCGGTTTTGCTTATTCTATTGTTTAAATCGATACAATCATTTGCGTATGGAGAGTAAGCAACGTCGGGGTTGTCGCAATCGTCTGATTTAGGATTACATGTCGGAACACGTTGACACTTTTTACACTGAGGATTAAAATAGCTCATGCCTCCCGAGTACTTAATCAAACAATCGACAGGATTACAGTTTTGTAGTGGATCCAAGTCCGGAGAGTCACAAACGATTTTTTCCGATCCCTCATTAGTGCATTCTTTTAAAGTGTCAAAGGGAATGTCTCTTATAACTTCTTTCTTCTTAAATTCGTTGCGATATGATATGGCCACAGTACAAGTACCTCGACGATTAAACAGGTATAGATTTGTATAAATTAGTGTGTAGTTTTTAGTTTTACTGGAATACAGAATACCCATATCCCCACCGATTAGCATCATTGAATTGCAGTCGGTTTCTTCCGAAGTTATGGTTTCGCAACATCGAATCATCTTGAGGGAAATATCTAAATTATCTTTGCAGACGTTCTTCACTGTTACATAAAACAAAATGGCGATATCATCGGTCTCTACGGGACCAATTCCTTGGTCTAGAACGGCTATTTCGCTTTGAACAAATGATATACATAAAAAAATTATGTAAAACATCGTATAAATTGTCAAACATTTTGACGTATAAATAAATAATAAAAAACCCTGCATAGAATGAAATGGTGTGTTTATTTCTTTAAAATTTTCAAAAAAAGTGTAGGAGAGTTCATGACATGGCACCATGACTATATTACAATGAAAAGTCAATTTTTAATAGAAAAGGGGAAAATCTAAGCATTACTCAAGTATATCATATTTAAAAAACTAAGAGTGCCACTTAAGAACGGTTTTCATTTCCAGAAAGCCAAATCATTCGCTTATTTAACGAGATATTCGCTTTTGCTTAAAATTAAGTGGTACGAAAACAGTAGCGGCTCGATTTGGAAAAATGTTAAAATTTCAGCTCTTTCAACTTTTTTGCAAGTTACTCTCATTTGTTCTGGTTTTTAGGTTTGAATTCCGAAATTATATTTATTGACTTTAAAAATTGACCCGTTATCTTATCTTTCTTTAAATACCTTTAGAAATATTTTGTGGTACATATTACGCTACCCCTCGCCTTTTAAGCACAAAGGGTACCAAATTAATTGTTTTTTTTTAATCTGCAGCATTAGGGCAAAAAAAACAAAATTATGATTGTTTTCCACAAACCAAAACTACACTTTTTTGCACTCGACGCGCGTTTCGCTAACAACGTTAGCATCATCAGGAGACGATAAACAATGAACTAAATAAATCTACGCTCTATCTTATATACAATCCTTTAGTGGGCGGAGATAAGACTAATAAATTGTGATTGATCACGATTTTTAATCCTACCTCCCCTCAACCAAAGAATAAAGTGTACTAAACGGGATAGGTCCTCTATCTTTATTTAAACTATTTCTGGATTTAATGATTTCCATACTTTCATATGCATTCAAAAGTCTTTTGTTTGGTACACTTTTTAGAAGTTTTAGGTTATCTAATGTGAATCTATGATTGTTTTCAAAAGCATGCTCGGCCACACTTGACTTTTCTATTCTTCCGTATTTTAAGTGTGCTAAGTGTTCTTTAAAACGTGTTTGAATAGAGCGTCTCGTTTGGCCAACATATTTTTTATCACAATCCATGCAACTAATTTCGTAAATTCCACTTTTTTCTAGAACTGTAGTTTTATCCTTGGGATTTCCTAGTAAGCTTCTTATTGTGTTACCGGATTGATATACTAATTTAAGACCGGTGTTATTAAATACTTTCTGTAATCCTTTCGTATAATTAGGATTATACGGAATTGATACAAATTTTGAGTCGCAGGTATCTTTTTGTCTGAAAAAGGTAGAATTCCGAAAGGTCTTTTGAAAAGAATGTCTATTTATCAGCTTATTTATTAAGCCTTCGTCGTAACCGTTTTCGCCAGCTATATTCCTAATCCTATTCTTTTCTGCTTCAAATCTTTCTTTGTTTAAGGGGAAATGTACTAATCTATATGTTAAAAAGTGCAAACTTGCAAGCTTATGTTGTAAGCAATGAAAAGAGTCATTTGGAATATACCTGTTGGTGGCCGTGCCTTTTCTGTATAGATCAAAGTCCAATTTATTTTTATTTCTTATAACTAAAGTGTCTAGAAATGGCAGTGTACCGTTGTTCTCTGTTTCATAAGTAAATTTAATAGTGGGAAATTTGTTATTTATTTTTTCCATAAAATTTTCAACACTAGTTACTTTAGTGTTGAATACTGCAAACACATCGTCTACATACCTGAACCATACTCTGGGGAAATACTCAAATTCTTTACTTATATCTGATTCAAATTTGCTCATAAATAGGTTTGCGATAAAAGGTGATAAACTATTACCCATTGTGGTTCCTTCTAATTGCTGGTAGTAGTTATTTTTATATTGAAAGTAATTTTGATTCATGCAGAGTTTTGTTAAAGATAGGTATTCTAAAGTCTGTTTGTCTTCTAGATTGTTTTTTCTTAGTAGTTCCTCCAGGTATTGTAAGGTATTGGGGATCGGCACACTAGGGAACAACGAACTAACATCAAACGAGATTAAAATTTCACCTTCTTGGAGTGAAATATCTTTAACTTTGTTGATAAATTCAAGGGAATTTTGAACAGAAAAACCTTTTTCCTTTATCGGTAAATTTTCAAACTCGTTTGCTAGCCATTTCGAAATGTTGTAAGTAGGTGATCCTACAGCAGAAACTATAGGTCTAACCGATTTTCCAGGCTTGTGGATTTTCGGAAGACAATACAGTTTGGGCATAGTGGGATTGCTTACTTGTAGTTTATATTTAATATTATCAGTAATAATATTGTTACATTTTTTAATTGTGTTTTTTACTTCGTTAATCATTTTTGGTAAGGGGTTCTTTGGGACTTGTTTGTAGGGTCCATTTTTTATTAGGTTATCTACCCTTTCGAAATAATCTGTTTTATCTAATATAACAACTTTATTACCCTTGTCAGCCTTTAGATAGAAAACATCTTTTTCTCTCAAACTTTTAATTGTTTTATTGTGATTTAAGGTACTATTTTTATTGTTTTGAATGATGTTTTGAGAGATCTGATATCGGCAAGCATCTCGCACATAGCCCTTTGTACCTTCTGAAAGATAAGAGATTGAACTTTCAATATTTGCAATAATATCACTTAAATTATCTTTTTGTGGGGGCAGAGAAATTATTTGCATGGATTGTGATAAAAAATATGTTGGCCAAACGAGACGCTCTATTCAAACACGTTTTAAAGAACACTTAGCACACTTAAAATACGGAAGAACAGAAAAGTCAAGTGTGGCCGAGCATGCTTTTGAAAACAATCATAGATTCACATTAGATAACCTAAAACTTCTAAAAAGTGTACCAAACAAAAGACTTTTGAATGCATATGAAAGTATGGAAATCATTAAATCCAGAAATAGTTTAAATAAAGATAGAGGACCTATCCCGTTTAGTACACTTTATTCTTTGGTTGAGGGGAGGTAGGATTAAAAATCGTGATCAATCACAATTTATTAGTCTTATCTCCGCCCACTAAAGGATTGTATATAAGATAGAGCGTAGATTTATTTAGTTCATTGTTTATCGTCTCCTGATGATGCTAACGTTGTTAGCGAAACGCGCGTCGAGTGCAAAAAAGTGTAGTTTTGGTTTGTGGAAAACAATCATAATTTTGTTTTAGTGCAACCAAAGGTTCCAAATTCCCAACATAGTTGCAGCATTAGGGATGTTCGGGGCGGACAAAGATGGGCGATCCACAAATTAAGATTTTTTTATAGTGGACTGTAAAACTAGGGAAGCTGATTCAAACGCTCAAACAGTCGTTAAATTTCACAGTTAGAAACTCGATTTTAATTATTGTATTGTAAATTGTAAGTATCAATGGCGGATAGGGCCAGAAATAAAACCTGCCGTATAGCAGTAGCAATAAAGAAAATATCCCGAAAAAAATAGGCACTCGACTTACCCCGAATTCCTGGAGGATTCTGGAGAATAGGACATCCAAGTTAGCACCAATAATCTCGAGTTTTTCTTATATGTAAAATGTGGTTCACTCGCGAGTTTTTTGTCGAAACTCAGTTGCTGAGATGTAGTATGTTTTCAGCGACCTTGTCAACGTGAACTGATTTAGCGCGGGAGGCGCGCTTGCACTTGCCGTTTCTCTCATGCGATACAGCTGTCCTTGGTTCCATAGGGGTGCGGGGTATAAGCGAAACATTATGGAAACAAGGATAATAGGAAATTAGGTATGGGATAAACATTAAAGTTTATCAAGTGCCTTGTTTAATAAAATGTAAGAAAATTAGACTTATAGTATATAATCCCTTGTTAGCAGAAAATTGCATTAACAATGAGTAAAAAGGAAAATTGTAATTTTACGCAAATTTAGAAAACAAAAAATAAACAAAAATTCTAAGCCAAAATATTTACAATATAATTGAGCGGGAACGAAACATCCCCACCCCCCTGAAATACTAATTTCAGCACGCGGGGTCCGGTAACGGACAAAGTTTTACTAGAGGTCTCCTAAGAGTGCCTTTAGCAGTTTTCACAATTGCTACCCTTGGTATCTTATCTGCACCAGGTATAATTTCAGTAATCCGGGCCAGTGACCACTCAAGAGGATTTAAATTATCATCTTTGACCAAAACAAGAGTACCTGGTTCAACACTTGAAAAATTGCTTTCTTGCCACTTAGATCTCTGTTGCAAGGTGTGTACGTATTCGTTTCTCCAACGATTCCAGAAATCTCGGTGCATCCTCTGTAAGAGCTGCCATCTAGTTAGGCGGTTAGTTTCGATTTTAGTAAAATCGGGGTCAGGAATTGTAGATAAGGGTGCAAGTGAAAGGAAGTGACCTGGGGTCAATGCCGTTAAATCGGAAGGGTCAGAAGATATAGCACTGATAGGTCTACTGTTAAGTACCGCTTCGATTTGGGTAAGCACAGTATACAGTTCCTCGTAAGTAAGAATCTGAGTACCCACTACACGAGTTATATGTTTTTTCACGCATTTAATATTGGCTTCCCAGATTCCAGCCATGTGACTAGCCGTGGGAACATTGAAATGCCATTCTACCGCCTCTTGTTCGAGGCATTGGGCAAAAATTTGTCGAACGTACTTGTCCGAAGATATAAAATTCGTGCCGCAGTCCGAGTATATAGCCTTACTTTTGCCTCTTCGAGCAAAAAATCTACGCAAAGCACTAAGGAAAGCCTCACCGGAAAGGCTAGAGACAAGCTCTAAATGCACGGCTTTGACACTTAAACAAATAAATAAAGCTACATACGCTTTAACAGTTAAAGAGTTGCGTAACCTAGCTGTAACGTGGAGTTGAAAAGGGCCACAAAAATCCACACCAGTATGCAGAAAGGCACGATCTTCAATAAAGCGATATCTGGGTAAATTTCCCATTTTTGGTTGAAAAGTATCAGGTTTAGTTTTCCAACAAATAAGACAGCGGGAAAGAATACTGGAGATAGCCTTCTTTGCAGAAAGAATCCAGAAATTCTGTAGAAGTAAAAAATGTGTAGCGTGTATGCCACAGTGTAGATGAGTAAGATGAATCTCATAAATAAGCGAGTCTGTAAATTTACAAAATTTTGGTAAAAGGATCGGAAATTTCCGATCGTAAGAAAGGTTTGAATTACAGATACGACCTCCGACTCGTAAAATTCCTGATTCATCGATAAAAGGGTCTAATTTTTTAAGGCTCTTGGGTATTTGCTTATTTTGGACAGAAATAATTTCATTTTGTAGACAAGTTGATTGTACGTGTTTAGTTAAAAACATTAATGCATAATGTAACTCAGAAAGCACTAAATGCTTTTGAGGTAAGCGATTTTTTCGTTTAGTTTTAAATAAAAGGATCGCACGGAAGAAATAGGCGACAATTCTTTTTATTTTACCCAGCGAACTGTATTTCAGAAAAAGGTCATCAATAAAATTTTGTGAAATAAAAGACGTAAACACGGTACGCCTTTTTTCTTCAAGGGCGTCTTTTGAACTTGATAATTCAACTTGTAAAAAACTCCATTGGCTTTCTGGCTCAAATAAAAAGGAAGGTCCGTATTTCCACAATTCAAATGTAATTAATTCGGAAGGTAAAAGCCCACGACTTCCGCAATCGGCAGCATTTTGCGCAGAAGGGACGTGATACCAATAATTGGCACTTATTCTTTCTTGTATATAAGCAACTCGGTTGCTAATGAAAGTTTGCCACATATGAGGGGACGCTTTTATCCACTGTAATGCTACTGTACTATCAGTGAAAGCGTACATATTGGAAAATTTAATTTTTTCCGAGAATGTTTCCACAATAAAATGCAATAGCTTGCTTAAAAGTACGCACGCGCACAGCTCTAGACGCGGTAAGCTTTTGCGTTTTAAGGGAGCAACTTTAGATTTTCCGCAAATAAAAAACGTTTTTATTGAACTATTTTTGTAAAGAACCCGAAAATAGGCAACAGCGCAATAGCCCTTTTCGCTAGAATCGCTAAAACCGATTAATTGTATCGATTCTGCATCTGTAATCTCTAGTTCTCGAGATATTTGAAAGTTTTGTAAATATACAAAGTCAGATTTGTATTTTTGCCAAATATCGAAAATTTCAGCGGGAACCTTTTGATCCCAATCTTGTCCTAAAGACCAGAGATGTTGCACTAAAAATTTTGCGAAAAAAGTGACAGGTGTCAAAAAACCACAAGGGTCATACAACTTCGCAACAAAACTCAAAATTGATCGTTTAGTACACTCTTGCACGCTTTGATTGCAATCAACAGCGAAGAAAAAATTATCAGTTTGAGGGTTCCACTTTAATCCTAAAATTTTTAATGATTGATCATCATGCACAGATTCAAAAGATAAAGCCTGCGTTTGCACATGTGATTCCGGCAAATCAGAGAGCACAGTAGGAAAGTTACTTGCCCATTTACGAGCTTCGAACCTACCTCTACGTAGAAGTTCAATTAATTGTTTTTTGACAATAATTGCTGTGTCAATATCTCGACAACTAAAGACACAATCATCAATATAAGTATAATGGCGTAATACCTCGGACGCATAGGGCAAGTCGTCGTACTCATTAGCTAATTGTAAAAGAGTGCGTATAGCCAAGTAAGGAGAACAACTTACACCGAAAAGCAAGGTATTAATTTGAAAATCTGAAATAGGACAGTCTGTCGAAAAACGCCAAAGAATTCGTTGAAAATTCCTTTGGTTTTCGGTGATTTCTACGTTTCGATACATCTGTCTTAAATCACAGACCATTCCTATTTTATGGAGTCGAAAATTTAATAAAATTTTGACTAGGTCGGCTTGCAACTTGGGTCCAATGTGGACAGCAGAATTGAGAGAACATTTTCTTGGGACGGCGCCTGACGCGTTGAAAACTATTCTCAGAGGGGTAGACGTCGAGTCTTTTTTGAACACCGCATGGTGGCTAATGTAAAAGTAATTATTTATTTCAGAATCAAGAGGTCTAGGGACCACTTGCATATGATTCTGGTCTAAATAATCACGGAAAACGTTCGAGTAGGTGTCGTAAAACGTTTTATTTTGTAGCAGCCTTTTTTCAAGGGAAAAAAGTCTTTTTAGTGCAAGGGCACGCGTGTCTCCAAAATCGGGACAACTTATTTTAAAGGGAAGAGATACGATGTAGCGCCCTTCAGCGTTTCTTGTAGTAGTTTGTCTATAGTAATTTTCACAAAAAATGTCTTCTGGTGAAACCGATTTGACGTCAGGGACTTCTTCGATTTCCCAAAATTTTTGTAATGTGGTACTTAATGTTTCGTTGGGACAGATTGCCAATAATCCTTGTATAGATTTTGGTAGAGTAGAAGAAGCACAAACTCTTCCTCCTAACGTCCAACCAAAAATTGTATTATAGCAAACGGGTTGGTCCGGACCGTGGTAAAGTCTACCATCGCGTAAGGTATAGGGCCAAATATCGTTACCTAGTAAGATATCTATTTTTCCAGCTTGGCAAAAATTATCATCAGCTAACTTCAGTGTTTTCAAGAAGTTCAATTTTGAAATGTCAAAATTTGTAGGGGGAGAATAGTTGCAAATATTATCCACCACTAAAAAATCGGAATTAAATTTGAAATCAGGTTCTTGTAATGACCCTATGGTGCCATAAACGTAAAATTTAACGCTCGACTTCATTCCTTCCAAGCCTTTTAAAGAAATATTTGTTTTAAATTTATTTAAATTTAATTTTTTAGCTAGGCTTTTTGTTAAAAACGAGGCTTCTGCACCACTGTCACCAATACCACGAACGGTATACCAATTTCCAAAAGAATCTTGAATTTTTAACATAATGGTAGACAAAAGAATATTCGATTCGTTCACGCAATGTGGTAGAGAACTGTGTAATACTGAAGCTTGACTGTTAACATTAGAAAATCCAATATGATAACCGGCAGGTTGCGTTTGGTTGGCCGCAGGTTTGGCTGCTTTTTCCGCACTAGGTGGGGAAGGCGTCGTCTGCGCATGAGTAGACGGTTGGGTTAGGTTATAGTCATGCAAAAGGGAATGATGGGAACCTTTACACGTAAGACAACGTTTTTGCGATCGGCACGCAGATTGGAGATGCGCAGTAGCAAGACAATTTACGCATGCGCGCTTATTCGTAACGATTTCATATCTTTCACGCGGGGTTTTATTCAAAAATGCAGGACACCGATAAATAATGTGTTGACCGGGGGGGCCGCACAGAAAACAAATAGTAGGCGAATTTTGCTGTTGCCCCTGCACCATGAACGCATTTTTTTTATTAGGGTTTGCATTGTTTGAATTTGGGCCGCGAGGTGGCGATTTTTGATTATTATTATAGGAGGTCTTGGACTCTTTATTTTTTGAAGGTACGGACTCCAGAGCCGTACAATGCTTAAGCAAAAAATCTTTAACATCAGTGTAGATAGGTATGTCGTTAGAGGCATGATGTTGCTCAAAAGCTTTCCGTGTATACGGATCTAATCTATCAAGCAAAAATTGCATAAAAACAAAATCCAGGTTCTCTGGTTTCATTTTAAGGGACTTTAAAGCAGAAATATTTTTATTGAATGTGTCCAATAAATTACGTAATTGTTGGACATTTTCGTGGGTCAATGCCGGACAGTTTTCTATCTCTTTCCAGTGAGTAACAACCTGTAACCTACGGTTATTGTAACGAGATTGTAAAATTTGATAGGCTGTGATATAATTATCATTTAAGACAGGGAGATCTGAAATAAGATCAAGAGGGGTGCCTTGCAAGCACAAGCGTAAGCATTTTAATTTATCTATATTAGAAATAGATTTGTTTGTATGATATAAAGCGTCAAAGCTTTGGATAAAAGTAGGAAAGTTTTTTATGTCACCATTAAAGGTAGGCAAGGTAGGTTTTGGTAGATAAGACATTTCATGGGTTTGATTTTGGGGTTGAATCATGGTGCTGTTATAAGCAGGACCCACTAGGGCAGGATCTTCCAAAGGAAGCTCAAACATTTCATAATACGTAGTTTCTACATCTTGCAACAAAGTCATAATGGAAGTAGCTATTTTATTTTCAGCGGTTAGCTGTGCTGAATCAGTACAAATAAGTGCCAAAAGGGCATTATGATGTTTATCAAACGACTTTTGAATCGATTTAATATTTCGATATGCAACTTTAAACCGATTTTTAGCCGTTGCGTCATTTTTAGCCTTTTTGGCCGCCTCTGTCATTAATTGCAACTGATCAATAGCGGTGTGTCGTAACGCTTTAGCACGGGCTATTTTTTCCTCAAGATCGGGCATTATTGTAAAATGTAGAAAATCAACAAGTATTTTTTAATATTTTCCAAAAATACAATACCAAAACAAAACAAAAGAAAAAAACGGATACTCAGCTGTGAATACCGATTTTATTCTATTTACGTTTAACTCTGAAACGAAATAAATCAAGGTCGTTTTTTGTGCAGCTTAAAATCCAACAGTAGCAATTTTTTTATTATATAGGTGAATTTTATAAGAGCACACTCTTTAAATATTTTAGAAAATCATGCAGGATGACTTTTGTAAACTCTGTTTTGCAAAATGTTATACAACTATCATAGCGCAAATCAACTAAAATATTTATTGCAAATAAAGGTCTGTATGTATATGGCAAAAAAACTAATTATTTTTGCGCTTAGAATTTTAATTATGTAACCGAAAAATCGAGTAACCACACTGTAAAAGTTAAGGGTTGTTTTCGCGTTACCCGACTATCCGGCTTATGAAGGCCAAATGTTCGGGGCGGACAAAGATGGGCGATCCACAAATTAAGATTTTTTTATAGTGGACTGTAAAACTAGGGAAGCTGATTCAAACGCTCAAACAGTCGTTAAATTTCACAGTTAGAAACTCGATTTTAATTATTGTATTGTAAATTGTAAGTATCAATGGCGGATAGGGCCAGAAATAAAACCTGCCGTATAGCAGTAGCAATAAAGAAAATATCCCGAAAAAAATAGGCACTCGACTTACCCCGAATTCCTGGAGGATTCTGGAGAATAGGACATCCAAGTTAGCACCAATAATCTCGAGTTTTTCTTATATGTAAAATGTGGTTCACTCGCGAGTTTTTTGTCGAAACTCAGTTGCTGAGATGTAGTATGTTTTCAGCGACCTTGTCAACGTGAACTGATTTAGCGCGGGAGGCGCGCTTGCACTTGCCGTTTCTCTCATGCGATACAGCTGTCCTTGGTTCCATAGGGGTGCGGGGTATAAGCGAAACATTATGGAAACAAGGATAATAGGAAATTAGGTATGGGATAAACATTAAAGTTTATCAAGTGCCTTGTTTAATAAAATGTAAGAAAATTAGACTTATAGTATATAATCCCTTGTTAGCAGAAAATTGCATTAACAATGAGTAAAAAGGAAAATTGTAATTTTACGCAAATTTAGAAAACAAAAAATAAACAAAAATTCTAAGCCAAAATATTTACAATATAATTGAGCGGGAACGAAACAAGGGACTTTATTTTTTTTGCTTATAGGTATGTTGCCATTTTTTCTGTTATGTATATTTTTAAAATAACGTTTAAATATGCCTTTTAATCTTGTCACAGTTTGTCCAATTTTCCACTAATCAAAATTGTAAAAATTTTCCTCAAAAAATAACAACGCAATATCTCTCGCTAGCATTTCTACAAACTTTGTGAGATTTTGATAAGGCTATATTTTTTTGATAGCACTCTTCATTCTTTTTAGGGCTGCTATAACATATGCAAAAAAATTGGGGTCGGGCTATGCTAGAGAGATTCTTCTATATCCGTGCTATAGTCCAATCAAATTAAAATAAAAGACAAAAAAATTTTTAACAGCAGTTTGATTGGAAATGATAAAGGGGCTTTTGATAAACGTTTTAAAAAAAATGCGTGAGTGGAGCTTTTGCAGGGTGGATTTGGTGGAGGGAAAGGGGGAGAAAAATGGTATTATTGTAGTTTCCGGCAAAACTGAATGTCATAGAGTAAAAATTGTAGATGGTGCGAAGTTCTACAACTTTTGTAAATGTCACTTTTTCACATAACCTGAAAATCTTCGAGAAAAATGCGAAAAGTCGTAATATTTTTATTTTTTCATTTCTTATTTTTCATTTCCGCAAAAATAATAGTATTTTCAGGAAACTGTATCTTCAATACCTAAAATTTTTTTTAGGTAAAAAAGTTTAACATTTTTTAAGATATGAATTTTTTTTTGTCCAAATCACTTTTTTTTCAATCAAAAATTCTACTCAGGAAAATTCTCGTAGTATTTTTTAACGTTTCTCATTTTTTTTTGTTTTGGCAATAAAAAATTATAGTTACTATTGTTGATAATTTCCTTCATTAAAAAAAAAATCAACAACCGATTACAACATCTATTTATACGGAAAAATACAAAGCAGACAGTATTTAATTTACTACGTTTATACGCGCCTAAACCGGTTTTTATATAAGAACGGTTTTAAATAAAGTCGCTTTCTCCTTCATTAAAATCGTTTTCTAACAGCTAATCGATGTACTGTCAATCCTCTTACCGTACAGTTTCCCACAAATTAAAACATATATATACAACAAATAAAAAAAGTAAGTTAACAATTTTTTTCCGGTTTAAATTAAAATTGAGTTAGTATTTAAAATTGTACTAATGGTATGTTCGGGACAAGCATTTTTAAAGCGTCCTTTGTTTAAAAGCGCTTTAAGAGTACCGTATAAACAAAGTAATTGTTTAACCTAAAACTTTATTTTTGTGCAGTATTGCTATTAATATCTTATTTCGATTAGTAAAGTGTCATACATAAAAAAATTGTTTGTCGTAGAATCTATTGGTGCATTCTTTACCTTATAGTTAAATTTGAATCTAAATTGTAATTTTTATGTTTTCAAAAATAGTATATTTTTCTTAATTTTTGCAATGGATATTTATGTTACTGGCTCACGAAAAATCGTAAGGTAATATATTAGAGCTTATTAAGCTGGAATTTTGAATTAATTAATTAATTAAATTAATTAAAAAATTAATGTTTAAGTAATTTATTTTTAATTTTCAACAAGAAGCTAAAATTTTCAGCTATTTCCGTTCAACAATTATTTCGATAGAAATAGAAAAAATCCGCCACCCATATTATTCTGATTTAAACATAGTTTACAAAAAAAGGTAATAAAAAAGTTTTTTTTAAGGAAAGCGGTTTAGATAAAAAAAACATATTTACTAAAATGATCAAAAACAATTTTTTGCATTTTTGTCGTACAACTGAATAGTGTAATCGATTCTGGATTTTTTTTTAATTGAAATAAATTATAAACAATTACTAAAAATGAAATGTTCGTAATGCATGTTTTTTAATTGTAACTATAATTTTTTATTATCTCCCCAAAAAGTATATTTCAAAACAAAAAAAAATGAGTAATGTCAAAAAATTCTACTCAGGAAAATTCTCGTTAAAATAAAAAATTATTTTTTTTTTTATATTGAAAACGACAATTGATTTTGCTATTCTGGCTTAATAAAGTCTCTAATAGATTACCTAACGATTTTTCGTGAGCCAGTAATATAAATATACATTTTAAAAATTTAGAAAAAAAAAATACATTCATAATAGACACGGATTTTAGATACAAATTTATTTAGAAGGTAAAAAAAATAATTTTAAATATTATATTAAAAAAATATATTTCAATTGTTAAAATAAAATAAAAAATAAGTGCACCAATCGATTCTACGACAAACAACTTTTTGTTTATGTATGACACTTTATTAATCGAAATAAGATATATGTAGCAATACTGCACAAAAATAAAGTTTTAAACAAATGACGGTTTGAAAATGTTTGTCCGAGGCATATCACTAGAACAATTTTAAATACTAAATCAATTTTATTTTAAACCGGAAAAAAAATTGTTAACTTAGTTAGTTGTTTGCGGTTAAAACAAATGCAATATAAGATTTGTTTAATATAACAATATATATGTTTTAACTTTTGGTAAACTGTAAGGTAAGAGGATTGACAGTACATCGATCAGCTGTTAGAAAACGATTTTAATGAAGAAGAAAGCGACTTTATTTAAAACCGTTCTTATATAAAAACCGGTTTTATGCGCGTATAAACGTAGTTAATTAAATACCGTCTACTTTGTATTTCTTCGGTAGAAATAGATGGTGTAATCGGTTGTTGATTTTTTTTTAAATTGAAAGAAATTATCAACAATGAAATAAAAAATTCCTTGTTGCAAAAGACATTATTTGTTTTTTTTTTGCATTTGTGAGCATGTTTTTTAATTGTTACTATAATTTTTCATTATCCCACCAAAAAGTATGTGTCAAAGCAAAAAAAATGAGCAACGTCAAAAATTACTATGAGAATTTTCCTGAGTAGAATTTTTAACTAAAGAAAAAGTGATTTCGACCGAAAAAAATTAATATCTCAAAAATTTTTTAATCTTTTTATCTAAAAAAAATTGCAAGCATTAAGGAAACAGACAGGTATATTTTCACCGAGTTTCGTGAAAATGTAATTATTTTTGGGGAAATGAAAAATAAAAAACGAAAAAATAAAAATACTACGATTTTTTGCATTTTTCTCAAAAATTTTGAGGTTATGTTAAAAAGTTAAATTTACAAAATTTGTAGACATTTGCACCGTCTACAACTTTTGTATTGAAGTTTTTATTCTATGACGTTCAGTTTTGCCGGAAATTGCAATAATACCATTTTTCTCCCCCTTTTCCCCCACCAAATCCACCCCGCTAGAGCCCCACTCACGAATTTTTTTTTTAAAACGTTTACTAGAAGCCCCTTTACCATTTTCACTCACCAAATTGCTGTTAAATTTTTTTTTCTCGCTAAATGAGTTAATCCGATCGGTTGTTGTAGAAGCCAAGTTATCCGGTCGCCCCTATTGGTTAGATTTGGATTTAGCTGTTCGGGCCAATGACAGTGCGACCGAGGTAACAAAAACGGGCATAGCCAAGCCTCAGGGATCAGTCCATCGGGTTCCTCGACCAAAGAAGCTTTGGAGGAAGAGTTTTGCTGTCAGCAGGGAACGCCGAACTGAGTAAGCCGGAACTGTTGGTAGGCCGTTTTTACTGAAAGGTGCTGTCCATTGCATTCCCGGACAGCGATGGCTCCTTCATTGCACTACCGAAGGAGGGTGGAGGTAGGAAATCTTTAAGAAAGTATTCTGAACATCAGCGCGGTGCCAGAAGTTTTAACTTCTGTGAGTCGTAGTTTTTGTCAAAATTACGACACGGTCTACTAGTCAAAAGTTCGTACGAAAATCGCATATTAGTCTGGATGATGAGAAGTTTAATTAAGAGAAAATAGTTATCAAGCAGTAAAGCTTGGCATGCATAATAAGTAGACCCTTAGATAATTTTTGGCAGATGTTGCTAACGTAAAGTATTTTGAAAAGGTCCCCTATTTCCAAAAATATCATAAAAATTGTTAAAGGTTTAGAAATTATGATGGAGCGTTGAAATTTGCACAAATGGTCACTGACCCCACAATTTTTTTATCGTGTACTACTTATTTGAGATCTTTTGCATATGACCCCAATTCTCGACGTTAATCAAAAAATAGGAAAATATTAATAACAGCCATTAAAAAAGTTATAGAACTATCAGATTAAGAAGAAATATTTGTCGCTATATTAGCTTAAATTAAAATAAAAAGTTTTATGTAGAAGGCCCCAACTGTTGAAGTTTTTTGAAAAAAACAGCATTAAATATCACCTAAAGCATAACGATAGAATCATGGAATTTGGCACACTGGGTCCCTTAGTACCAAATGTTCTAAGACCATTTGCAAAGGACCCTTACTCCCGAAGTTAGTATTAGAAAATATACTTTTAACGGCAAAAAAGAGCAAACCAACAGTAATAGTAGAAAATTAAACATTATTTGTTGTATACTGTCATTTTAAAGCCCTCTACAAAGGCTCCCATTTTTAAAAGAAGTTTGAATTAAGCCTCAAAGATCCTGCTTTTTGATTTCTCATCTTGTTTTGTCCATGTTTAAATCTAGAGCAATCTAATTTTCTATTGATACGAAATATTTTTTGTTATGTGAATATGTTTTCTTACGAGCGTGCGGAAAAGTTACTCCGCACGATTTTTGTATTGTTAAAAATAAAGATAATTAAGAAAATTCTTCAGGATAAATCATGCGAAAATTAGTACTTTTCCGTGCGATTTTACTTTTACGCTCAATTTTTACTTTTCCGCACGATTTTTCCTTTGCCCGATTAGATATCTATATAGATTATAGATACGAAAATAATTTCTTCTCTATTGAGGAAAATAACCCATAGTATCTCTTTCATACATTTTCTTTCTAGAATATACTCTTCTACAAAAGTATTTCGTCCCTAGAGAAGAAAATAATCTTTTCTCTTAAGGTAAAGCGCTAGGCGTCTAGGTAAACTACCCAATATATTGTTAGTCAAAGTTAAATGAAATATATGTTTTCGAATTATTAGCTTCACCCCAATTTCTTTGCATATGTTATAGCAGCCCTAAAAGGCAATGAATAGAGCTACAAAAAAATATAGCCTTATCAAAATCTCCCAAAATTTGTAGAAATGAGAGCGAGAGATATTGCGTTGTTATTTTTTGAGGAAAATTGTCACTATTTTGAATTAGTGGATTTTTCAAATTTAACCTTTGGTGAGTACGCTACTGAAAAAAAAATTGACCAAACTGTGAAAAGATAAAATGGCATGTTTGAGCGTTATTCGCAAAATATACATAAGAACAAAAATGGCAGCATATCTATAGGCAAACAAATAAAGTCCCTGATGCAGCTGATTTTTTTAAAAACAATTATTTCGCTACTCTTTGTGCTAAAAAGGCCACGAGTAGCGTAATATGTAGCAGAAAATATTTTAAGAAGCAGCAAAAGAAAGATAGTATAATGAGTCAATTTTTAAAGTTAATTAATATAATTTCGGAGCTCAAACCTAAAAATTTAGAACAAAGGAAATTATCTTGCAAAGAAGTTGAAAAATCTGAAATTTTAACATTTCTCCAAAACGAGCCGGTACTGTTTTGGTACTACTTACTTTTAAACAAAAACAAATACCTTGTTAAATAAACCAATCATTTGGCTTTCTGAAAATGAAAACCGTTCTTAAATCGGTGTCTTTGTTTTTGAGATATTCATGAAAAACTTGAGCAATGCTAAGATTTTTTCCTTTTCTATTAAAAATTCGGTTACCGCCCCCCAAAGGGACGCAGGCCGAAATTATTTGACTTTTGATTGTAATATAGTCATGGCGTCATGTCATAAAAGTTTAAACAATCTAACACATTTTTTTATAATTTTAAAGAAATAAACGGAGTATACTAACTTACCTGGAACGAAAAACGGACTAAAAGGAATCATAATACGGTAGTAAGAGTGAACCGGAGTATAGTAACTTACCTGAAACTTCACCAAAGTTACAAATGGAAGTTAAAAATGCATGAGCTCCTTTTCCATTTTCCTTTCTCCAAATATGCCAAATCGGTTTTGCTTACACTGTTGCCCAAATCGATACAATCATTTGAGTATGGATGGCGGAACAAGTGGGTTTTTTTTACACTTACTTACTTAATCAAGCAGTCGATGGGATTACAGATTTGTAGATGATCCTAGTCCGGATCCTAGAGGTTTTTTCCGAAAGCCCATCAGTGCATTCTTTTGAAGAATCAAAGAGAATGTCTGTTATAACGTACGTACGATAAAAGTACCTCGATGATTAAACGGGTACAGATTTATGTAAATTAACGTGTAACTTTTGAAGAAGAAACGGAAATTCAAGAAATAGAGGAAGACGAAATATTCTTGGAGAAAGGTAGTGTCGAAGATCATGGAGTTTTAATTGTGGTTGTCTGTCCAAATAAAAATTAAAAGATTCTTACATACATTTTTTTATCCATCGAAAATTAGTAGTTGAGTTGAGTATTTGTTAAAATTAAACATTTTTCGTTAGTCGTTAGTCAAAAAATCTATTTATGTTTTTTCAGTGGTACAAAACAAAGTTCATAGTTGATTTCTTTCGAAGAAGAATATCTAAATGAAGAAGCGGAAATTGAGCAAATAGAGGAAGAGGAAATATCCTTGGAGGAAGAAACTGAGAACACAGATGGCAGTGTCAAAGATCATGGAATTTTAATTGTGGATAACATGAATGATGATAAAAACGTTGATGATAATGACTATTTGAAAAAAAATTAGTAATTTCTTCATACATTTTTTACCCATTTTGTGTGGTTAGTTAATAAAGCTTGAGTTTTTGATAAAATTGACCATTGTTTTGTTAATAATCAAAGAATAATTAACAATTTAAAAATATGTCAAGGCATAAATTAGAAAAGAACGTTAAAAAGCGGGAGTACCCAAGTCAGTAAAAAGCACCTTAATACTACTACTACACTTGATATTCTACAACGTATTTTGAACTGAATGAAAGGGTTATTTTTTATTTTTTCCAGCAGTAATCACAATAAAAATAATCTAGATATATCCCGGAAATTCAACGAAAAAATTGTTTTTTGCGGTTTGCTTTTCATTACAAAAACAGTCATTAACATGGCGTCCGAATTGATATTCAGTTTACAAAAAAAACTTATATCCTGTTTTTTAAAAATGCATAGCATATTTGAACGCGTATTACAAAAATTGATTTGTCAATTTTCATTTTTAAAAACATCGGAAATCCATTACTATAGAGTTTATTATCACAGATTTTCAATTTAAAATGTACATCTCATAAATTTAAACAATAGCTGCATTTTTCTTTGGTAATGTTTTAACTCAGCTTTTCTATTTAAATATATTATTTGCTATTTTTTAAATGAATTCGTATACTTATAGCTAAGGCATTAAAAAAAAGCCAAAATACACTACACTATTGATTTATTTAAGCCATTTTTCGAACAAGGTTCAATTTTATGGTCGAGGCGATAAACGAACAGCTAACTGCAACGTGTATAGCCAGTTGTTCTTCTATCGTATCCGCCATAAAATCAAACCTTATTTGAAACATGGCATAAAGAAGTAAAAAATATAGTGCATTTTGGCTTTGTTTTGAACACGGTATAAGTATATGGATACTTTTGATTGAAGCTAAATTTCCCGATTTTTCATAAAGGTTTACATTACTTAACACGTTCTTTACCGCCAGCCCCTATAGTGGCCTTTCTGGTGTCCCGCAGTGATCCTCGCCCACTCACAGAAAAAAAATTGGGTTCGGTCTGTCTGGCAGACCAGAATGTTATCTGCTGTACTGTGCTACGGAACTAATTATGACCTTGGCGCCCGACATAGAAATAGTTGAGTGAAACACAAATAGATGGAGCACCACACATGATAACCACAAAAATTAATACTACAAAAGAATATTGATTTTTAAATAAAAAATCAATATTACTTTACAAATGTAATGTAATATTGATTTTTCTTGGCATAGCAAAAAGGACCACAACTGCTATGTTTTCATGGGTATTGAGTTCGTTTTCAAAACTCATTGTATCTTTTTCTTTTATATAGCGTGTTCTTTATCAAGACCAAGAACACGCTATATAAAAGAAAAAGATAGAATGAGTTTTGAAAACGAACTCAATACCCATGAAAACATAGCAAATATGCCCAAAAAACAAAAAAAGTTTAAAAGATAAATCAAAAGTTGATGTATTTGTGAATTTTTTAAACTTTTTTTGTCTTTGGGTGCACTGAACTTAAAAGACGAATGTGTACTTTTGACCCAAATGAAATGCCTTTTAATTTCATAGGTGAGGTCCTTTTACAAAACCCTTTATTGTAGTTTCATTGAGAATTTAACTTATAAAAGGTTGGGTAAAAAGATAAAGACAGATGATAAATAAGTATGTAAAATTTAAAAAAAAATTGAAGTACATTTCCCAAATACAGGTTTAAAAACAAAACAAGGGTTCATTATATTTTTCACTGCCTTAACTCATTATTGGAGTGTTGAATACAAGAATTTCTCTATTTTTTTTACAAAGTTAAACATTTGTTATCCCTCCAATGCTAAGGGAGTAAAAATATAATGAATCAGAATATTACCTTATAGTAAAAAAGAGCCTGCAATTCAGCTGAATAGCCGTGAGTTTTTAACCTAACCTAAACAGACTCAAACCAACTTATTAAAAGACAAAACAACACAAAAAAACACACTTTAAACTAAATTAACCCAACCTTAACCTAATTAAATAAGCCAAAAAAAGATGTAGGGGTTGTAGTATATTTTTTTTGGGTTGTTTTGGCTTTGAATAAGTTGGTTTGAGTCTGTTTAGGTTAGGTTGGGTTAATTTAGTTGGTTTGAGTCTGTTTAGGTTAGGTTGGGTTAATTTAGCTTAAAAAATTTAAAAAAAAACGAAAATATGAAAAACACATAATAAATAATTATTGCCGGCTCTTTAGCCTCACGTCTATTCAGCCGAATTGCCGGCTATTTAGACACTTCCTTTTGTTTAATTTTATAAGATAAAATATGCTCACTTATGATCAGCTTGTCATACATACAATGCTTTAATGTATAGGCAGGAGCACTAAAGACACAGAAGATTAGTCCCTCTTTATAGAGTAAAACAAAACTTCTCAATACTTTTTGACCAGGGCTTTAATATTTTTGTGAACAGTTTTGGTATCTACTAAAATTAAAAAAAAAACTTACCTGCCTTTCTTTTTGGGTTGCCCCATCATGGTGTCGTCCCTAATATTTTATAAAACATAGCTTAAATTTGATATACGATTGTACTACACCCCATACTACACTTTAATTTACTCATCGTACACTATAAAAGCCTGTAGCTTGTAATAATTCCTTTCTTTTCAAAAACCAAAAAAACGCCATTGCCCTTGTTGGCTAAAAATCAATAAATCCGCCTCTACGCGCTGGCGTCAGCTAAGGGAGAGATATGACAAATTTAGAATTTTTGTACTACTATCGCCATCTATTAAAAAAAAAATACTAGACCCCGAAATAATTATACCTAGGCTTTTCCATAAGAGAAAAAGGTCTACAAACTACAAGTAGTTTGTCTATGCGTCCACTATAATACTGACTGTGAACTCCGACTCATTTTTGTGTATAATTTTGTTGCTCCTTAAAGAGATAGCTGGTTACAGTTGGGTCATGTCTGCATTGTTTTTTTTATTGTTAATTTTATTATGTGTGTTGATAAAATTTTTTTGAGGATTTTATAAAACCCTTTTTTGCTCAGTTTTTATGTGCAATTTTTGAGATAAAAGCATCATTTTAATATACGCAATATTTTAAGTGGTTTGTCCATATTTCCGACTTTATCTAGCCAGAAATAACGATACAGTTACTACGTTTTCACGTGGAACCCTTTTTTAATACGATTCTCTGTTCGGTTTTCATGAAGCGATTTGAATGCGTTTTGAACACGGTTTGAGTTTTTGACATTTGCCTGATGTATTTTGAGGATAGTTTTTGCTAATTTCACTTCTTTGTTTGCTTTTTTTAAAGCCAGCAGTTTACAGCACAGTATTATAATTAAAATAAAGGTATATACCTACTTTTTTTCCGGAATATTGGAAGTGCTAACAGCTTGTTATTGGTGTCATCAGTCAGATCGATACGATATCCATTTTTATGCAGTTGGATCTCGATACGATCCCAAAAAAAGCGGTATTGAACTTGGGCAGGACCAACGAAAAAAAAGTTCGATTCGTCGCGTTTTCGTGGAAGGTTTGAAAATAAATCGTATTTAAAACGTATTTAATACGTAGTAATTTTATTATAACATGTATAATACTCAAAAACCACAAACCTGGTGCATTGCAAAAATGCAAAAAATACACTTTCCTCCTAAAATTCTGTCAGTAAAAGCTTAATCTGTAAATTTCAAATTTGACAACATCAACGTCAGCGTTTGGATTTCTGTCAACTGTCAAACCTGGTTTTGTTCGTACCGTCATTGAGGTTAGGTTTTGTCTAAATAAAAGTGGAATGGACTGTACTAACTCGGCTACAAATGGTGCTATATGGTGGTATGGTTTTTGGGTTGGTGAATTTGTTATTGCCTTTTCTATTACAAAATAAGGGCGCTTAGTCTGTTGTCTGTAGAAGTTGTTTTTAAGATGAATTCCACTGCAGAATGGTACCTTCATTTGTTTTGGCGTATGTCCACTTAAGTGGCCGTTGGTTTACTGAGCGTAGTTTTTTTCAGTAAAGCACGTGTATAAGAATAACCTGGATTATGTGTTATGCTATATTTTGTAGAATGGCACCTTTGTCTTAAAAGGAATATTTTTTATTTTATAAAACTCAAGTTTACTTTAACAAGTAATAAGTAAATCAATTTTCTTTAATTTCCATGAGATCACTCTAACGGCCGTCGGCGTCGACCTGCCAATAGCTCTATGACTACTCGTGGACCAGCGGTCCATTTAGTGGCTCTAAAACAAAATGGCAGAATCTTGTACAGAAGATCAAACTGAATATTGAATCACCAGAAAATTCCTAGTGGTTCACGAGTTGTTGCCGTTGATTTCGGTTAAACGGATAGCAAAATATGGGTGGTAGTCATATAACTATTAGATATATAAAAGTCCAGGATGCGAAAACACCGTAGCGGCATCGGTCAAAATCCAGATTGCCATGACATGGCCAATGGGATAAATACGCCTCGACCTGAGACCCAATTTCTAACGTCGAATCACCTCATTTCTCGTTCAGCGTACTTCCAGCTAACGCATGCGCATTGGATCCTGTCATTAATTCATTTTGCAGGGGTTTCCGTTACAATTTTTAACATAGGAAAATACGCGGGCAGGGACTTTATAGTATCTCATAGTTATATGGTGGTAGTGAACGTGTTAAGAAAATTACACGTTATAGAAAAATACGCTTCAGAGCTGTTATTGACAGGTTAGTAAAAACCTCGAAAAATAACACATCAAATTTAATATAATACGAGCTAGAAACATCAAGTAGGTGCGTTTAACTTATTTTGTAGTTTGAGTAATTTTCCATTTGAAACAAGATTGACATTTAAGCATAAAATAATAAACATATTACAATAGAAATGGTACTATTATATTGGCCAATTAATTTTATCAATAATCAAACCAGCCTACCTAAAAACAGACATATAGGTACATAAAACAATTTTTTGAATCTGAAAAATCAAGGCGCAACCTCTTGATCCAAGAATAAATTAAAATAAGTATTCCTCGAGAAGAAGTGAACTTGAGTTAAGCAATATGTTTTTGTTACTTTGGGATTAAAATTCGTAAGGTGATAATTAATTAAACTTCATTTAATAGCTACTACTACTACTCTATATTGATGTTAATCTTCTTCTAAGAATAAACTGTACTTTCACGAATAATTAGTTAAGAGTACAATGAAAAAAAAAATGTATTAAAAGTAAAAAACATATTTTGTAAAAGTTACCTAATTTATTTCGTAAGTTTACTTTTTTCTTGTAAAAACCCCTTGTTTTTTATTCTTACAAAGTAAACTTGTATATTTGCAAATCTAGTTTTGCAATTAACTCTGTGTTTAATATAGACAATGGAAGTTCGAAATCCAGAGTTAATTTCAAATACATCATTGTCTCAAACTTTTAAACAAATAGTTAGGTTTTACTACAAGAATTTTATTTTACATATTAACTTTACAATTTTACACTTTAATTTTACACTTTCACTGTGTAATTTTTCGATTTCTAGCAAAATTTACATTGTAAAATGTAATATTCCTCAGTATTATGGTGAAAGTCCAGTGTTTATTCGGTAATGCATACACGTCGGAAAAGGCCAGAGGCGGCTATATTGCAGTCGCTTGTTTCACAGTGGCACAGTGGTTCGTTTGAAGAGCACGCTCTGCTCTGTTTTTAAAGAAATGTACGTTTTTAAAGAGTTTCTATTTTGGTGAATCTAAATGTCAAGGAAGAAATATGTGACGGGATCGCGCGGGCTATTTACTTTATACTCTTTTTGACAATTTTTTCGTTAATATTTTCTTAATAAAAATAATTAAATTAAAATATGTGTTTTCATTTTTTTTTGTGGTTTTACAGCAAAATTTGTAATTTTACAAGTAAAATTGTAAAATTAAAAAAGTTTGTAAAATTACAATATAAAAAAAATATTGTCATTTTACGAAACGTTTTGTAACTTTACAATTCAAAACTTTATTTGTTCAACATAGATGTCCTGAAAAATAGTCTGTAAGAAATACACTATATATTATGTAAAGCACAGTTTACATATTTTTCATAATTTTTCGATACTTATCTTTAGTCACAAAATTACCAACGATTAGTTCGTTAATTTTACAAATCATTTTTAACGGCGTAGTTGATGAGTCTCTCATAAGGACGAAACGGCAGCGGCGTCATCCTAGGTTCCACCCTCTATGTGAGCAATCGAAATTCATGAAATTCATTTTGCACTAAAGTACAAAAAACTACTCTTATTTTTTATGTTTATTTGTTGTATAGTTTTAAACTATATATACAGGGTTCCTAAGCAAATCCTTAGGGGGCCAAGCAGCCGTGTATAAGACGCAGACAAACGGAAAAGCACATTAGGCAGAAAAGGATGGGCATGGGGCGATGTTGTCACTACATCTTACACGTAATAAATCCATTCCAGGTTGTTGTTTTCTAATGTTTTCCATTTTCATACCTTTAGGACTGAAATAAAAATTGTTTTTGCTCGACTTTAATAACAAACTGATAAAAGATATCGTAAAAAAAATATTTTTCGGCTTTTCATTTTGTAACCATTGTCCTTACGCACTGTTTACAGGCTGGGGACTGAGATACATGCAAATGCCTAACCTAAAGCGTTCATACACGCCGGAGAAATCGACTGAGATATTTCCGTAGAAACTTTATCAAGCAAATAGGACGGGTTGACGCCTTCGAACGTCCAACCCGGGTTTTGCATTTTGATTCGAAATCAAAAAGGAGGAACAGTCAGATGTGGGGCCGTGCACAAATTACGTAACAGTGATTTTACCAATTTTTGACCCCCTCCCTATGTAATGTTTTGTAACGGTTTGGCTCGCCACTCCCCTAATATTACGTAACGATTTCAAGACTACTACCCCCCCTCAAAAAAAAAAAAATTTCACTTATTTTAATTCCAAATTTTCTTAGTTTCACACAAATGCAAACGCTGTCGAAAACCCCCCTCCCCCCTACGTAACGTGTTGTAACCCTCCCCCCCTCTATGACCATTACGTAATTTGTGCACGGCCCCTGTAGTCCCAGTGGATGAGGGCGAGAAAATTGATATTTTTTTCTTAAAAATTATACTCTTTAGACCTATTTCTTTGCGTTCCCGAAATTACGTAATTTTTGAAAAAAAATTGTAAGCGGCGCCATTTTTATTTCGTGCTTTGTTTTTCTAACATTTTTGCGTTCGGCTAATTTAATTGAAAAATTTTTGCCTGCGGCGCCCTTTATCTTCTCACTCGAAACCAAGATCCCTCGTTTTAGAAAAACTGATCCCGTCTCTGTTTCTAAATTTTTGCGAATAAAAGTAGAGTATGACCATGGGGGAAATAATTTTTTTCTACGGTATGACGAAAATTTCGAGAAAGTGGCAGAGTTCAAGTTTTTCGTAAAAAAAAGTTTTTTGTAAAGAAACAGAGCAAAATAAATCTTTTCACCCCTTTTTGGTTGTTACAAATATTGGCAGCCCCATATTTTTCGCTTTTACCCTCCCGCTAGTTTTGAAGAATTGGTTCGCTACATGTTTCGAGATCATGTCATAAAACACCTCGAAAATATCAAATGTAGTGTAGGGCCAGCTTTATTTAAAATCAATAATATCGCAAGCAAAAAGCTCTGCAGGAAAAACAGCGCCGTTTATTGATTTCTTTGGCTGCTAGTGCTAGCTGCATGGTTTGGCCGTTTCCGGATAGATGTCACTAGTAGAACAGAATGGAAAGAAATTTAGTTAAAAGCGAAGATATTTCTTTCTAATGTTAACAACTTCACGAGTTTATCGCTCAGTATCGTAAATAATGGACCCTGCCGCCTCCTTTAAGCAAGAAAAAGCTGTGGTTTGGACCTGAAAACATGTAATTTTTAATTAGATTAGATGTGTGGCCGCCATCTAGCGGAATTTACAGACATCTTGTCAACGGTTATTATTGCAACTGTGATTTATGCTCACAATGAAAGAGTGGCGACAATTTTTTCTCATGAAAGCAGTCCGGAGATAATAGCAAACTGGTACTATTGTTCAATTTACCTGTTTCTTTTGTGCGCGCAGAACTTTCTATGCCATTTCTGTTTGATTTATTGAAATCCTATCCCTAAGGAAAATCTTAGGAACCCTGTATAACAAGATATGTAGGTCAAACAAATGTAATTCTCGCTGAAAATGGTTGGGAAATAATATAATAATATAACTTCAATCCACTTGTAAATGGAACATGTTCGCCGAAGTTTTAGCACCACATTTGTATATATTTCACATACATTTTACATTTATCTTTGGAGTCCTTGGGTAAATAACACGATCTATTTTAGTTAAAAAAATATAAACTTTGTCGGTTTTTGTAAAATAATTTTTTTTCGCTGCAGTTGAAATTTAGTATAACATTCGATCCTTTTTTTATTTATGAATATGGAAATAAAATTTTAAAAGCTTACTTGCTGGTTTTAACAGTTTTGTAACATATATATAAAACTCACTTTTACTTTTTTGTCAAGAAACGCAATGATTTTTTTTAAAAATTTATTTTGTAAATACGATAAAGTTAAAGGGGATCTCCATTAAAAATACAAGTAGGGTTTATTTTTTAGTAGATGCCAAGTCTAGAAGTAAACTTCGTTTGAATGTTAAGTCCTGCCACTATTTCGTCATTGTACCCTTAGACAAAACCCCTGTTCCTCCTTTTTGATTCTGTCATACCCTTGTCTTTAAACATGACATACTGTATTTTTTAACTTATGTCAGTATCGCAGCATGTAATATTTTGTCAAGGCGTGCATTACCCAAAAGGTTTGATAAAGCACTAAAACACAAATAAACCCGGGTCTCTTATTAGGAATTCGTAATTAGAGGCCAAGCTGTTATCGTCTATAATATCGAAATTAAATCACAATAAAAATAATAGCAATAATTATTTTGCTGGAACCTGTACAATATGTCGTTTTAACCCAAGATTCTTTAGAGCTGATAAAAGAAATTGTTCATACTTAACTGATACGATTTTCTTGCTATCTATCAAACTGGAACCACTACCATTTAGACCTTATCTATTCTCTTTTTTTTTAAAGATCATTCTTTATTTTTGTTACTGGAATAAAATTTTGGTCTGCTGAACAATCTTGATCTCGTTGTTTAAATACGCAATCTAAGGAAATACCATCAAGAAACATATTTAACACCATTGTCCATTTTGTGCTTATAGACAACTGTGAAAAAATACTCCCCCACAGCATTCCCCGGTTGCCCAACCAAACACCTTATCAAAATATCTAGCTGTACGTAACTGCACAAATAAATAATAACATTTCGAATTTATGCTCTTTACTTATTTTAATTAAGAAAAAATTAATTTGTAGTATTTTTTTTTCTTGTAAGAATTTGGAAATTATCTTCTTATTATCTAGATCACGTTATTGAAACACCAAAAAAATATAGAGTTAATTAATTAGTATTGCTATCATTTTCGGTAGTGCCTGATACCCACAAGCAATTTTGTAATCCTTTATGTTAATTAATCTACCTTTACTATTGTCAATACCGTACCCAAGAGCTCAGTGTTGGTGTGTGTGAATGATGTTTTCAGTTTTGAGCCAGGTTTAATATTTTACCTACTCGCGTGCGATAAAATGCAATTTACCACACTCATTTGCGTGTGGAAAGTAGTACTTTACCACACTCAGCTTCGCTTCGTTCGGTCAAGGCCGTCGCGTACGGTAAACTTTCCGCACTTGTTAGGTAAATAACTATAACAACCTACAGCAGTAAAAAGATTTTATAAAAATTACTCTCTTACTCCGGCATAAAAAATTTTTTTAAAACTTTTGTAATTATTTTGTGGTTATGTTCTTTACCTAACCTAAAAATGTTCATTTGTTTTTGTTTGTAAAATGTAGAACGATCCTCGTTTGTTTAAATGTTTTTTTTTTAATTTTTGTAATGTTCTTTAAATGTTAATCTCTACCGTGTCGTTTTATATACCAGGTAATTACTATTTTCTCTTCTTTTTTAAATTTTGACGCTTCTTGCAATTAGGATTGGCTTAATAGTATATCGTAATTTGTAGGTCTGAAGATAACTTTGTAGGCGAAACACGTGTAACCTACCAAATTTTGAATAAAAATTTTGTATTTTGAAACTTTATGACTTTGAGTTTCCCAAGTTGAAGCATTTGAAATTCAAGTCTCTTTTAGAAAATGGACGACCCTTGGTAGGAAAACTAGATTAGAAAATAATTTTTATTATGAAAACCATTAAAGATTCCCTTCTTAATTTTCTTGTCTTATTTTGGGAGGTTATTTATATCTAAGTCTGTTTTCCTACATATTGTAAGAAAATATTTTCTAAAATAACTTAAATACACGAGATTTTCAAGCAAAATAGATTTAAACAATTTCTTGGATCATATTCCCAGATAAGTAAATACCCACCGAATTCCCCTGAACAGGCTAAAGTTTTATTCCCCGCTCCCACAGGTCATGTCATGACTTGCTTGGATGGTCCTGAACCTGGAGGTCTCCCACGTTGAAGGAGCACATGCTATCCACACTACTTGTGGCACAGGAAACCAATTCTTGTCTCCTACGTGTTACTTAATTTCTGGGAACGTGGATTTTTATTAAAAAAAAGGATATCTCAGAAAAATAGAAAAGAAAACAAAAGAAAATAATGAAGTAGTTCCCAGTCTAAGATATTGTCTCGAAGAACAGTTTGAAAATCTATTTAAAGGGTTGTGCTGATACGTTAATACTTATTGAACGTTGTTAAACCACAATAGGTTCCATGTGTTAGAAATATGCCTTAATGATTTATTTGCAAGTTTGACAGATAACATATCGTATCATAGGTTAACGAGTTTAAAAAAAGATAGAACAGAATAGAAGTTGATTAGAAAATAATTATCTCCCCCAATTTCTTTTACACACCTATGTAGCTATTCTTGAAATCAGGGAGAAAACAATTATCTCGTGAGAGAAATAAAATATGTCAATTTCTATTAAAGTTTTGTAATTAGTATTATTTGTGGGAGAAATCAGCAGCATTGACCAACATTTGTGAGGAATTACTTTCTTTTCCCTGATCTCAAAAATAGCTACACTGGGAAAAAATGCTGGATTGTTATTGAAACGTTTAAAATACTGGGTTTTTATTCTTTGTAGCCTTAGACTTTGTGTCAATATATTCTGGTGCAGAATAATAATCTTATGAAATTTTATTTTTTGATTAACTGGATGACTGGCAGCGCTTCGCTCTTGGATGGATTTTCAAGTGATCGACGCTTTGCCGTACCTTTTTATAGTCATCAGAGGCGTGTGAAAATATAGCCCTTATGAACGACGCCTGCATGCAATGCATTTCTTTCCCAAAATAACTCTGTTAATATCCTTAATACGAGATGAGTTTTCTTTGTAACTTGCTCGATTTAAACCACTTTTTGGTTTAAATATTTTACGTAAATTAACTGATAAATTTTAATATTTTTAAAAATTTTAAAAAAATTTACAAAAACTAGGGGACCCCAGTGTGGGACGTGATCTCGATTACTAGAAGTGATATCGGAAAACGAATTTTACTTCTTACCTTGGCATCTATTCTACTACAAAATAAAGCCCACTTATATTTTTGATAGAGAACCCTTTTAGGTAAATTCTAACAGTGATATGGAGTCCAGTACTGCGCACAAAGAAGTTCAAAAACATGCTGATAAGAATGCAACCGAAAGCCTTACTTAGTCTGCGGCTACCGAACGATATCATCACAAGCTATTTAGGTTATAACAGGAATCCAGCCCATAGACCTAGTTGTCGAAGAAATTGTATATAAAGATAAAAATGACCACAGTGAAGAAAACAAATAAACTGCAAAAGAGAAAACACTGGAATCCTGGGAAGCAAGATGGGAACGAAATACGGAAAAAGAATAATGGACGAAAAGAATTATTTCCGACATTAAAACATGGATGGATTGCAAATACAAAAAAAATGGATTACTATATGACACAAGCTCTAACGAGACATGGGTTTTTGAGGACATAAACAAAGCGAATAGGGAAAACGGACGACATATGTCGGTACTGTCAAAGAATAGATGAGGCACATACGTTAATTTACTGTCAAGGAACTGAGAACTATCGCCAAACAACAAGACACGATCTACACATAGAGAATATGACCATAGGGAACTTCTTTAAAAAAATGATACAACACCTTCATAAATGGAAATAGGGACATGATATGACAAGAAAAATTCTAAAAATTAAACACAAACGCACCTAAAATACCAAAATAGTGAACAGGAAAATAGTAACGTTATATTTCTGCGAATGGTTCCACTATTCGAAAAAATCTACAGTTTAGTCCGTAAGCGTCTTAAAGACAGGATGAATCGGGCACATTTGGCAGACCACCAGAGGCCGGTGTATATGAACATTTTCGTTACTATAAAAAACAAGTAAATACTAACAAAAACTAAGACTAGCTAAGTTGACCATAAAGTTCACGCTTACTTGGCTTCGAAAAGTATGAGTTTTCAAACAACCTTGATAATAACTTTTTGTTAAGGAAAAACACCCCGTTGGTTTCTTTGTATAAACGAAGCTTCTTTAACTTTTGTTTAAATCTTTCTTGGCCTTTGATTGAGTGTTGTTTTGGCGTGTTCTTTAGAGCGAATTTTTATGGGTCGGCTTGCTTGCTTGCTTTTCGTTAATTTGACTCTTATTGTTGTGATCATTTTGAAGACAGATTAAATCAATCAAGCAATCACAAAGTAGTTTTATTGTTCCAGTAATAATCGTACATTGACAAAGCCTTGCTTAACTTAGTTACACAACAAATAATATTTAAGTAATAATTACAGGTAGCATAGGTACACTTATGTAAACATACACAGAAACATAAAAAGATAAGTAAAACGTTATATCAAACAAAAAATTAGGAATCAGGAGTCAAATATAAAAGTGACGAAGAAAAAAATTCCTTCACGCATAGGCTTTGTAGATAAAAAGTACTTTTGTTAAATGTTTAAACTTTTTATAACAATTAATTTTTCTTATCTCTAGTGGAAAATGATTAAACGTTTTCCTCCCAATTTATATAAATGAATTTCTGACCAAAGTTGATCGTGGTGCAGGTAATAGTAAACTAAAAGGGCGACACAGTCTCAAGAATAAAAAGACAACACGAAGTTTATATTTGCAATGTCCAAACCAAGATTATCCGTTTTAGCTCTAACAGCATAAGAGCTAAAGGCAATTTTACGATTAAGACTTTTTATGTGCTAATCAAATTTAAGGTTCTTGTCTATTACTAGGCTTGGAAATTTGTTGGAATCTGTATTTGAAAGTATGCCATTTTACTACTATATTGTTGAGTTCACATTTAAAATGTAGAAAATTAGTTTTCAAATATGATATGACAAAATATTTGAATTACACCAGTCTCTAATCTGAGTGACATCTTTTTGGATATTTGTGTTGAGCCTTTTAATATCTGGATCATGCGACAGGACTGTTTGATCATCTGGAAAATCAGTAACTTTCCCACTAATGGATAACTAAACTATGTCATTAATATAAATCAAAAATAGGAGTGGTCCCAGTAAAGATGGTACTGGTTACATTACTTTGATCGTGTAGTTTGAGAAACTATTTTTTCGTAGGTCAGAAAGCGTCTTCCGTATTGCAGATGTAGGTGGTTGAATCTGTAAGAGATTTGGCAATCCCTTGTTTTATCATTGTGAGGATTTCATTTAAAATTTAGATACTGCCCAGTGTAGGTTGGTTTGCGGCTAATTTTTATTTTTTTTTCAAGCCTGAGCACCCTAAAAAAGAAAATCAAGGATCGAGGTTGCTGCTTTTTAAGCGTTTCTACTGTATTTAGTTTAAGAGAGAAATGCTAGTTTATAGGTTGTAATATAAATCGTAGTCTACTGTTGTACAGTGTTCGGTCTAGGTAAATTCGCAGACTTACTGGCATGTTATGATAATTATCAACATGCTTGCAGTGTTGCTAAAAACTATTTCCCTAGATCGTAATTGTGACCTTAACGAAAAGTGGTAATGTTACTAGAATAACCTATATTAAATAGTTCACTGCTTGCCTAAAATAATATGCAAATAGTTACGATGTAACAACAAACTTTCAGGATTACACCCGTTACTAAGAGCATTCCCCTGTCAAGTATAGGACAGGCGTCTAGGCGTTTTCCAACGCAAATTACAACCGAATTTGGTAAGTTAGTATGTATGTTAAATTATCTTACACTGCCATCGCACTCTATACAATGTACAGCAACTACCCTCTTCAAAATATAAAATTTTATTAAGATATCGGCGATCAGGGAGCCCGGCCAAAGTAAAAAACTGATGACTGGTGTGTGAGTGGTCGTACAGTTGGGAACGTCTTGACAACATTCGGCGATTAATCCTTCAATGAATAAAAAGTGCCAGTATTAAAAAAAAATGAGAAATTAGATCTTTTGGGAGATTATAGGTATGTAACGCAAAGCTTAACGATGGGCGTACATAAAAACTAGCTACAATTTAATTTTTCAAGGAAACGAATTACAGATTTATTATGTTTATATTTGTCTTCGAAGATACACCTAATTTTCTTCCAAAATTAATGTAAGTACATTACATCATAATTCATTTTTTAGGTTATTTTATTGTCATCTGCTATTTCCGGTTCAATTTTATCTGTCTGACTTGTTTTTATCAGTACTTTGTAAACCTCCTATTATAGGATTACTTTCTTAATCATTTGTCTTACTGCCCCTTTTGAGTCTTTTTATGCAGTCCAGTTTGCGTTAGATTTATTCGATAGCCATCTTTGATAGTAATTTTTTTTGTTTCTTATTGCGTCTTTAATTTCTTCGCTAACCCATCGTAGACCCTTGTTTCCGCTTCCCCCAATGCTTCATAAGCAGCTGTCTTTGGCGCCTAGACCTTTTCTACCGGGATTGATTCATCTAATTTGGATTCTATACCTTGATTTGGTTTATACTTTCTTGTATGTAGCCGAATCCGTTTGTTCTCATCAAGGTTGGAGTTATCAGATTCATAATCTGCTCCTGTTTTGACACGGCAGTCTTGTGCTTTAAGCCTGGACACCTGTCTATTAATAACAAAGTCTAAGGGCCAATGGTACCGTATGATTAGTAGTAGAAGTAGAGAGGGGCGGCCCGGTGCGTGGCAATTAGGCAGCTTCATGGGCTCTTTTTGCCCGTAGGCCCTCTATACATTTGTCAGTTGTTGTTTTACCAGAGGTGGGCAATTCATATTGCCCTCTCTTTCTAGTTTTTTCACATTTGCATGTAAAACCGATTTTATGAAATGGACTGATATTTTGTTGTCTCTTTTTATAATTTCCCCAGACAGTTTTTGAAAGATTGATTTTTTTGTTCAGTAAAATATTTCAACCTTAATCAAAAAAAAAAAACAAAAACACACGTTAGATATTAAAAATGTAAATAATAGGTAAAATATAAAGACTCCTATGATCCATATTTTTGTTACTTTTTTTCTTACAATAAAACATGGAAACATAATGTGTTATTTATTAACGAAGTACATGCTAAATGCGTATATCTTACCTACTACTTGTAGCTCACTTACCTCGCTAATTCGGCTATTTTTATTAACTTTCCAGCTTGGTAAATGCATGTTTTCTTTTCACTTTTCCTGAGTTTCTTTCTCCCTTGAACAAAGAAACAATACAAATTCATCGAGGCATGTATTTTTACAGTTCTTAATACAACAAAATTCCATTTTTAAACCTGGCGTTTCAAAGTTATTTATTGTCAGGAGTTACCAACTATCATTGCCAAGATACAATTTCAAACATTTTCCTAGCAACTGTCAAATGTAGTTGCTCAACTCTGGTAAAACAATAACTGTCAAAAATCGTATACAGGGCCTCTATTTCTACCATGACCCGTTGTGTATCCCTATCCTCCTACTCCCGATTCCTCTTCCAACCCTCAGGCTAGACAGACGGGATCCCCTGCTACTTCGATGCACGAGTACGTTCAGCCGATAGTGTCCAGTCAGCATTCCTACCAGCAGTCAAATTTATTGAGTTCACTTTGATCCTGTTTCCCTGTCATTCCCAGAAGATATTCCGGTCCGATATAATGGGTTTCTGTCCCTACTATAGCCAAACTCGTCCGCCTTCTAGTTCCCTGGTATCCCTTCATAGCCCGGGACCCACATTAGTGTCACCTTCTTGTCCTGTGCCAATGTATGTACAAGAAGCTAGCAGCGCAACTTGCGATTTTTTTTATTAGAACCTATATAGCAGTAGTAGTATAGGGGCGGCCCGTGGGCCTGGCAATTAGGCCTCTTCATGGGCCCTTTCTGCTACATCCCGTTCCTTACCCCTATGTCCCTACTTCCACTGCACCTCTCTCTCCGCGCCTCCCTGTCTTCTTTACGAAGTTCAGGATGTCGGCCCATTTGAGCGAGTGCAGCTCTTCTTCCTCTATCGTGGGAAATCCCTACTTCAGCTGCCTTGATCTGGAATATGCATCACACACAGGATCTCCTGCTACTCTTATTTTTGTTTGTTCAACCGATTGTGTCCAGTCAGCATCCCTGTCAGCAGTCCAATGTCCTTTCGGGTCTTGCCTAAGAGCCATTTAGTTCTGGCTACATTCGGACCATCCACGAATAGCTTGGACTGTCTGCACTTTGAATATTGCCTCCAGGACATGTTCAGTTCATTGTCCGCCCATTTGTTGAGCTCACTCTGTACCTGTTTCCCTGTTATTCCCAGAAGAAGTTCGTCCGCTTTCTCATTCCCTGGTATCCCTCATGACCTGGGACCCACATCAGTGTCACCTTTTTGTCTTGAGCCAGTGTTTGCAGTGCTTTAGCGCACTCTTTCACCAGACTACTGACTTTTTTAGGTGCACTTAGAGCCTTGAGGGGAGCCTGGTTGTCGGAGCATATGTATATGTCCCTCCTGCCATTCTGCCCTCGGGTAGGGTTGTTGCCATGATAATGGTATACACCTCCGCCTTAAACACCGTAGCATGTTCTCCAAGTGGATAACTCTTCTAAAATTCTAGGCTTTCCGCGTACACTCCTGGGAACCTATATAACTAATTGAGTGCTAATTATGTTGCGCAAAAAAAACAGATTTTGCGTTTTTAAGAGTTAGCGCATGTGCTGCTAGGTTCCGTGAGAAGCCAGCAGCGCATGCGATTGAAGCCCAATGCAGAGAATTCACAAAAACAAAAAATTCTTTTATAATTAGAGCTAATTTAGCTCTCCATGATTTCATATATTTTTTTAAAAATATGTAATACGAAAATTATGCTACAAATATTATATTCTGATATAGGAAAATTAACCCGATGAGAAATTTTTTTGGTACAAGTAATGTAACTCTGTATACATGGGTTCTGGTGATTCGTGTAACTTTTGGTATTAAAAGTCTCGCGCAGGCTCTATATTTCAAAAAAAAGCAAGCTCTAAATTTTTTAAGGCATTAGGAAATTAGTGACTTAACATATTTAAATGCTTCTTATAGTTTTAATTTAATAAATTGGATATCGAGAATTTTGGGATAACTAAATGAGATAGACTTAAAATCTAATACCTATAGGAGAATTTTCAGAAGAAGTAGTTTTTTTTTTGGTAAAAATGGTATAACTTTGTAGCACTAAATCAGTCGTAGTGATTCATGTTACTTTTGGAGTTAACTTCCGTTCCGTTTGCTTAGAATCACTTGCCGGAAGCTAGCAGCGCACGCACTCTTTGTTTAAAAAAACGAGCTCTACATTTTTTTATGGAATATAAATTTAGTACCTTGCCTGGTTTTAATAGTTACGTTAGTGTTAACTAATCTTATTGATTCACTATAAAATATAAACGATTAATTCTTTTATAAGAAAATGACATAACATTTGTAGGATAATTTTCGCATTGTATATTTAAAAATAAAATAAGTTCTGGACCACTAAATTAGCTATAATTAAGTAGGGTATCCTTTTTTTCTGAATTCTCCTAATTGGGCTGTAATCGGATACGCTGCTGGCTTCTCACAGAACCTAGCAGCGCAGATGCTAACTTTTAAAAAACGCAATCTCTAAATTTTTTGCAGAACAAAATAAGCACTAAATTAGCTCTGATTAGTTATATAGGTTCTAACAAAAAAATCGCAAGTTGCGCTGCTAGCTGCAGTGCGTCAGCGCACTCTTTCTATTCTGACTGCACAAAGCCTTGAGGGCAGCCTGGACTGTCTTAGCATATGCATATGTTCTTTCTGATGATGGCACACCGTATGGATAAACCTAGTTTAAATTTAATTGTTGTTTAAAATTTGAAGATATTTTAAGTTAACTGTGAAAACGTATTAAACCATCCAGTTAAATTTCAACTCGGTTTAACCGGTCACCGTAGCGCAGTGGGCAGCGTGCCACACGGAAGGTGCCGGGTTCGAATCCTGGCTAGGTGCATGGATATTTTGTGTGTCTGTTTAACTTTGCAAAAACTTCACTAACACTGGGCATTGATCCTATCATCGATCGAAAATCCCAGTATATACAGGGTGGATCCTTTAAACGGAACGGTGTTTCTAGCGGGTTGGAATTTGGTTAAATAAAAAAATCCAAAAACACGTCAACTGAGATTTTTAATTTCCTCTAATCGTGCTGTTTTGGGTTTTGTCTATGTCATTTAGATTACGAGGTATGGCAATTTTTTATCTTTTTTAAATAGGACACCCCGTATATTTTGGAATTTTTGAAATCTGCAAACAATTTTCTCTTCAGCCATACCATATAGTAGGATCTATCTTTTACGATAATCAAGATATTTTTATCTAAACTGTATGGAAAACTTCGATATTCGTTCAAATATCCCCCGTAAAACAGGGCATAGACAACAATTCCATGCAAGTTTAAATTCCTATCTTGGTAACTATAAGAGATAGAGTTTTATTGTGTGGTATTGTCAAAAAGACAATTTTTTTTTTGAATTTAAAAATGTTAAACTACAGGGTGTCCTATTTAAAAAAAATATTTTTTGCCATGCCTCGTAAAATAGGAATAATACTCAAATATATTTCTTTAATTATCCAAAGCATAGGCTGGCGATAACTGAAAAAGGTCTGCAATATGCTGCTGTGAAATTCTTTAACAAATTGCCAAGTAGTATTAGAAGCATAAATGGTATAAAAGCTAATACTTATAGTATTGATACAGAGAGATCTCTATACAAGAGCATAATATTATATTTTAATGCATATTTGTTCGAGTTTTAAATTTTAAATTTTTAAAAATTATTTTTTTATTCTTTTATACTGAGATTTTTCTAGACGAGCATATTATATATTTGTGCGAATTTTTTTACAAACATTTTTAAATATCTTTAAATCATTGTAAATTGTTATTTTCAATTACTATACAATTATTTCTTTAATATTTAATGATTTTGTACAGTTTAATTTAGTTAAAATATTGACAAACCATATTTATAAAATACTATTGTATCGTATAATTAATATGGAAATAAAAATCTATCTATTTATCTATCTATCTCTAAAACGAAATAAAAAAAATCCAAAATAGCACGATTAAAGAAAATTAAAAATCTCCGTTGACGTATTTTTGGATTTTTTTTATAAAACCAAATTCTAACCCGCTAGAAGCACCGTTCCGTCTAAAGAATCCACCCTGTATATATAAAATATTGGAATGAAAACGGCAAAAGTTCAAAAAAAATCATCAATCAAAACTCGACTTTTTTTAAAAAAATGGTTTAAACTAATACCAAGAGAAGCAATCCACAAAATTTTGAAATCTAAATATAAATAGTAAATGTTTTATTTTAGTAAAAAATGCCTGAACGTACATACATACATACTATATTATGTTACTAACTAAGAAATAGAATTAGATATTTCTAATTTGCATTTTATTCTTAGAATTTACTTTAGTTACCCTGTTAAGTAGTACCTGGTCTAGAGATAAAACCCCACGAGCAAGTGAAGACTTTAGTGGGCTCTTTCATTTATTTTCCTGATATTGGTTGAGTAGTTTATTGTTATACATTTTTATAGTATTATAATGGGAAATAAATAAAGACAAAAAAAATATATTCAAAAAAACTGGGTTTAATATTGCACAGTGCAAATGGCATGAAGTCTTCAACAGGATTAATTCTTTGGGTCAACTGCATCGTGAAAAGAAGTCTGGTTACGGATCACGGGCGCTAAAAGATCAATATTCGCGGCGGAAACATTTAGGATGGGCGTTTTTAGCCTTTTCTTTTATCTTTTCCGCTGCATTACCGTTCAGTCTACACATTTTTATGCGGGAGTTTTTTTAAACTGTTTATACTAAAACTTTTACGTCCAATGTGTTACCAATGCTTTGTTTAGCATGAGTCCGGTATGATACGCCCATATAACTATGAGATACTACACTGGGAAAAATGTGTGGAGTTATTGTTTACAATTGAGTAAAATTTTTACAAAAATTGTTCCTAGATTTGCACCGAGAACAATTTGTATCAAAATTGTACCCAATTCTAAAAATATTATTATCAAATTGATTGATAATATTTTCACAAAATTGTTTCTGGTGCAAATTTTTTTCGTGTATAAAGTGTCGTAAAATGTGTAATAATAGTAAAACAATATAACAAAGGCCTTTGAGTGAAAAAATATCTCATTGAAAATTTAGTGAAAGTCAGACAAAATAGTCTATGGTAACTCAGGATTGTGTGAAAAGTTTATGATATTGACAAGTTCAAACACTTTGTTACTGGTTTCCACACAAATTCAGTTTAAATGTCAAAAAACTTTACTCAATTTTTGTTGTTTTGTGGACGAAATTGTTTGTCAAAACGAGTCCACGAAATATTGAGTGAAATTTTTCGACATTTACACTGAATATTTGTGAACACCATTGACACAATGTTTGAACTTGTCAATGTCATAAACTTTTCACACTATTCTGAATTAATATACACTACTGTGAGTGCCTTTCACTCTATTTCGAGTAAGATATTTTTTCACTCAATGACCATTTCACTTTTTACTTTTAAAAACAAAAAAATAATGTAAAATCAGGGTTGGCCCTGGGCAAGGCGAAAAATTTCCTGCGCATGCCTGGCGTAGTCTGCTCACGATCAAAAATTTTTATGGTAGGAACATTACGAAAGGCGGAATTAATTTTACTTTGATATGGTATACAGTGCGGACGTAAAAAGTGGTAAAATTCTTATCATTACGCATGTTTTTTATTTAAAGTCGATATCTCAATTCGCTCAAAAGTAAGGTGAGGTGCGTATACTATAGTCGAAAAAACTTATAACTCTGTAAGTCGTAAACCGATTTTAAAAAAAAAATAAAATTTTAAATGGGGAATTAAAATACGTTTTAAACAAGGTATCACTCGCCTCCCCTTTCTATTTAAAATTTTAAAGTAGTTAGTGACCTTATAGATCTACGTCAATATGACGCTTATACATAATACGTCAAAAAGTAACAATTTGATTATTTGAAGTCGATACCTCAATCCGTTTAAGAGTTAGCAGGGAAGGGGAACTTTTTACGTCCGCACTGTATATAGTGTGTCCCAACGAAAACGAAACAGAGGCGATTTCGGCTATTTTGAGTGTCTTTTTAAAAAATCCTCGGAGACTTCGATTTTGTTTTTAAGGGGGACAATTTTTGACAGAATCAAAATATCTACTGAACCATCCCCCTTTACGGGGTGAACTTCTCCCTTAGAATTTAAATAGGAAAAGTGGGTCGAGTAGTACCTTATTTTAAAGATAATCTAATTCTCTTTACAAATCTGCTACTTTCTTTGAAATTGATCCATTATTTTTCTAGATATTGGCTTCTACAATTTGTATGATTTTTGTTGATATTTCAAAATTACCTGTTTATGAATGGAATGCAGCATGTTGACTTTGTACAATAATATTTTATTCTTCTTTCTTTTTCTCTGTATCAAAAGAAATAGTTTTTTTTTTATAAATTGAACTGATAATAGTTTTCATTTTATTTCCAATTTTTAATATTATTTAAAGTCTACCTACGGGTTTATTATTTTTTCGATATGGTTTTTTCCATCGCAGAAAGAGTGGCTTTAATTGCTTTTTTTATGGTAATGCGCAATGTCCTAATATACAGCATCCTGACAAAAGGGTAACTCGGAAGTATTTTCTGGAATTAGTGACAAAATTTTCTGAAACGGGTTCAATTTTGAACAGAAAAAGATTAAGTGTACGGCGACTATCGGCAGGAACTTAAGTAAGTAGATCTAATATTTGGAGGATCTTGAAGGGTCATAAATTCCGCCGTTATAAAATTAAATTATTGCAACAGTTACATGAAGACGCTTTTGACCGTAGGCTTGAGTTTTGTGAACTTATAAGTGACAGACAAACTACAACTCCCAATTTGCTTTATAATATTTGTTTTTCCGACGAATCAACTTTTTTTCTCAACGGCAATGTTAACAGACACCGCAATTGGTCCGATGCCAATCCTAGAGAGTTGGTTGAGCATCAAATCCAGGTAGCTCAAAAGTTGAATATTTGGGCTGGCGTTTATGGTGACAAAATTATTGGCCCCTTCTTTATTGAAGGTTACTCTTCGGGACATTCCTACCTTGACTTTCTTGATGAAGCTATAACAAAGTTATGATTGCTTTCCATAAACCAAAACTACACTTTTTTGCACTCGACGCGCGTTTCGCTAACAATGTTAGTATTATCAGGAGATGATAAACGATAAACGATTGTTTATCGTCTCGATAAACGATGGCATCATCAGGAGACGGTAAACGATAAACGATTGTTTGTCGTCTCGATAAACGATAAACAATTGTTTATCGTCTCCTGATGATGCCAACGTTGTTAGCGAAACGCGCGTCGACTGCAAAAAAGTGTAGTTTTGGTGTGCGTAAAACAATCATAACTTTGTTATAGTGCAACCAAAAGTTCCAAATTCCCAACATAGTTGATGAAGCTATATTGCCTCAAATTGGGAACATACTGGAAAACGATGATACATATCAAGAGGAATTACTTCATTTTCAAGAAGATGGGGCTCCTCCACATTTTGCCTTTAATGTACGAAATATTTTGCAATTTCCTAATCGGTGAATCGGAAGAAGGGGAACCCTAGACTGGCCAGCACGCTCCCCAGATTTAACTCCCCTGGATTATTTTTTATGGAGTTATTTGAAATCAAAGGTTTGTGCCACCCCACCACCGAATCTGGACGAACTAAGGAGACGTATAATTGATAAAAGTAGAGTTATTACCCCTGAAATGTTGGTTAATGTGAGGGCGCGGTTTGAGCAAAATTTGTATTATTGTATGGAGCAAGGAGCAGACGCTCTAAAATTATCAAACATTCTGTATCTTTATTCGGTCTGTTTATTAAATTCTTGAATAAAATAATAATTCTTTAAAAATAGGTACGGATGGGTATGGATATTTTTGTTTAATTTCCTATTATTAATTAAACAAAATTATAAAAGATTAATTTAAATAAATAACTTAAAAGTATATATCTGTAAAGAGAATGAAAATATCTTCAAAATATGGTGACAGTCGATCTTCTTTTCTTATTCAATTTCTAAGGGTGAAACTCAACCTGCAAAGGGTGTTGTATTTAATAAAAATTTTAACTTAAAAAAAAGTGTATGATTTAAAAATAAAATCGCCGAGTCCGAGGAAAAGTTCAAAATGCATTAAAAAGTTGAACCAACAATGGTTTAAAATTTGAACCATGGGAAATTTAGAAGCCAATATCTCAAAACCTAATCGGTCGATTTTAAAAAAGTTAACAGATCTGTAAAGAAAATTAGAATACATTCAAAAGAAAGTACCACTTTTTTACTTTTTTCAGACAAAAAGATATCTGCGACTCAAAATTTGTATCAATTCCTTATAATTCTAATTATACGAAAGGATTACAAAAAGTATTTAATAACACCGGTCTTAAATTAGTATATCAATCCGGTAACACAATAAGAAGCTTACTAGGAAATCCCAAGGATAAAACTACAGTCCTAGAAAAAAGTGGAATTTACGAAATTAGTTGCATGGATTGTGACAAAAAATATGTTGGCCAAACGAGACCCTCTATTCAAACACGTTTTAAAGAACACTTAGCACACTTAAAATACGGAAGAACAGAAAAGTCAAGTGTGGCCGAGCATGCTTTTAAAAACAATCATAGATTCATTAGATAACCTAAAACTTCTAAAAAGTGTATCAAACAAAAGACTTTTAAATGCATATGAAAGTATGGAAATCATTAAATCCAGAAATAGTTTAAATAAAGATAGAGGACTCATCCCGTTTAGTACACTTTATTCTTTGGTTGAGGGGGAGATAGGATTAAAAATCGTGATCAATCACAAATTATTAGTGTTATCTCCGTCCACTAAAGGATTGTATATAAGATAGAGCGTAGATTAATTTAGTTCATTGTTTATCGTCTCCTGATGATGCTAACGTTGTTAGCGAAACGCGCGTCGAGTTAAAAAAAGTGTAGTTTTGGTTTGTGGAAAACAATCATAATTTTGTTTTACCACTTTTCCTATTTAAATTCTAAGGGTGAAGTTCACCCCGTAAAGGGGGATGGTTCAGCAGATATTTCGAGCCAAAAAGACACTCTAAATACACGAAATCGCTTCTGTTTTGTTTTCGTTGGGACACACTGTACATATAGCCTGTATAAATTAAGAAGCACTTACATGACTGAAACTGTATATAATATATATAAAACATTTATCTCAAATAATATGAAATTGTATTTGGCTGTCCATGCTGTAAATTTAGTAACAAAATATTGCATAAATACATATGAATGATATTCTAAAGTAGTTGCTTTTTTTTAAAACAAAAGCAGATATAGCTTGAATTCCAGAGGAAGGAGAGTACTCAGATATAAATTTGTTGGTTTATCTTTTTGCTAAAAACGGGAAAAGCTTTATCTGCACTTTTAATTAAATATTATGCGATATAGTACGACAAGAATAAATTTTGTCTCGCTCTCGCGGAAAAACTCGGCATAGGCATTTTATTTTATTAATTTAGAAACATTTTGGCTTTGCGGAAATATGTGTTGAGCCATCTGAAAATGCAGCCGAGTCTTAAAGATGACTCGCTTGGGATCGCTTCGACGCTAATGCAGTGGTTTCGTGATACAGTTCTGTTCCCGAGGCTGTTGTTAAGTTTTTTGCAATTCAATGTACTAAAAGGTAGGGTAAAACATTTGTAGAAGGCCCTCGCACTTTCTTTGTATAAAACGGCTTTTGGTGGGATTTGGCTTATAATTTAATATGTTGTAGATCTTGTCGTCTTCATAAATATCCAAAGCGATATTACCAGTAGTTTTCGGGATGCGGGGTTTTAACGCCCGCGTAAGAAAAATAGATGTTTTTAATTTATGTTTAACTGAATTCATGCCGCTAGGAAATTTATTCCACTTTACTCGTATCCACCAAACCAAAAATTTCCAGATTAAACTTTAATCGTGATAAGTTACTAATCAAATTTTAGAATGTGGTCTTTTACCTAGCAAATTTGTACCCCAAGACTCATTCCTAACTCCGATTTGTGTTGATTATGATTAAAGCTTAATCGGAGAATTTTCACGTTGGTGGATATGGACATTAAATCAACTAAAATGCCTCTACGAAACTTGTGCGTCGGTTCTCTTAATTGTTGTGTATTTAAGCAGATAGAGAATTTGTCCTTTCTTTTCTTCTTAGGTCTGCCCTCGCTTCCAACTTGGATCAAAAAGGAAGCGATGGCGACGAACCTACGACTGAGGGACAAGGGCTCTTGGAAGGGCAGAGGGTAAAAAGTGGGTCATCTGGCAATCGAAGAACTGAAAGAAACAAAAGAGGTTCCTCTTCTAAAGATGCCATTAGGGACTCCTTCGAAATACGATGCGACGGTCTGCTACACTGACGGACTGTCAGCCAGGCAGACAACAGGTGCAGGACTGTATGTGGAAGACCTAGAAGTTCAAGAAAGCCATCTGCTTGGCGACCACGCTACGGTCTTTCAGGCGGAGGTATACGCCATTATCATGGCGGCAATTCTGGGTCAGAAATGGTAGGGAGGGATATTTGCATATGCTCCGACAGCCAGGCTGCTCTCAAGGTTCTTAGTTCACCAAAAATTGCCAGTAGCTAGGTGGAGGAGTGCGTTAACGCCACCAGAAGGGTGACACTGATGTCGATCCCAGGCTACGAGGGAATACCAGGGAATGAGAAGGCGGACGACCTTGCCAGAGCTGGGGCCGGAACCCAATATATTGGACCGGAGCCGTTCCTGGGAATCACAAGAAAGCAGGTGCAGAGCGAGTTCAACAAATGGGCGAGCGATCAACTGAAGCCATCCTGGAAAGACGAGCGAGAATGCAGAGAGTCCAAACTGTTCGTGAGTGGAACGAACGCAGCCAGAACTAATTAGTTTTTGGGAAAAAACTCGCTAAAATCGGTTGCGTATACACTTGACATGCATCAGAGTGTTCGACGACTCCACCTGCCCAGCATATATGTGGGCGGAGGAATCAGCGGTGCACCCGATAGGAGAGTGTGACGGATACGCCAGATTGAGGCAGCAGACGTGGGGTGCCCCCACAATAGAAGAGGAGGAGCTACACTCTCTAAGATGAACTGACGTGCTGACCTTCGTAAGGAAGGCAGGAAGGCCCGGAGAGAGAGGCGGGACGTGTAGAGGGAGTGGGAGGATAAGGGTGCGAGACATGATTACACAAGGATTGCTAAATGTGCAAACGTAGAGGGCAAGGACACATTCCAATTTCTTATCACAACTGTTGGAAACATAATTTTGTAAATTGCTATGGGATAAAATGCAATTTTTTATCAGCTGATTCAAATGACATGCATTGATTTATAAATTAGTGATATCCATCAATACCTTTGGAACATAATTGCGGTTATCAAAATTTCACCAATGAGTTTATGATCTCTATTGATTTAAGCGACGACAATGACGTAGGAGAATTATTTGAATCTGGGTTTTTGCTAGGCCAACTAAATGACTGGTACGTTTTTTTTTCGGAAAATACAAGTTGAGGGCAGTTTTATTCTCATATAAAATTTGGAGAGAAGTTTCTTGGCAAAACTTCAGTTTTTCAATAAAATTTTAATGCCATACACCATCTGGTGACACAATACCGTTTCGTGAAAAATTGCTTGGTTCCGTCTAACGATTTGCATAGGGCGTATATATACTTGGGAAAAAGCACGCCTTGTAACAAATTGCGCCTATTCCTGTGTTCAAGTCACGTTTATCAGCAGATAAATATAACAAAAAAAAACTTTAAAAGAGTAAAGTTTTGCAATTTCAAGAGAAACCTTATCGTAAAAAAACGTAGTTAAGAATTTTGTGTTCTTTCTTAAAAATAATGTGCTGCTTCGACTAAGTTTGTTTCATTATCACATCTTTCCAACTGCAATCAATAGCTGAAAGTAATTTTCTTTATTCTAACTCAAAACTTTGGAACCTACGTACTAAAAATAAACGGATTAAAAAAAAAATTAAATAAAAAAAAAATGGCGCTAATGTATTAACTAGGTTGGATTAGGAAAAAAAACAAACCCTCATTTTACAAATTCATCAGATAAAGTTGACTACCTTTCTATAACTCTTCTGCTGATCAAAAGAAGTTGGATTTGGATCGATAAAAGTAGTACAATTATTGTATTATAGTGACCACTACTATTAGATCTATGTAATACTTAATGCTATCTTTCTCTTGCCGTCGCCTTTAGACAAAGAAAAATGCGGTAGGCGATCTATGACCGATCAGATATTATTGTCTTTCTTACAGTTTACGTATTGATCCACACTCTGATTTTAAAATCGGGCCATTAGCACCATCTGTGAATTAAAAATAAGTGCTGCAGGGCATTTTAAAATAATTTATTTTATACAATGAGCTTCAAGCTACTGCGAACATAGGGGGAATTAAGTCCAATTTACTCTCCGTGCCGTACGACTGAGGTGGGGTCGAAGCACGCTGCAGTGTTATCTTTTTGAAATTTATTTTGTTTTATTTCTGCCTTGCTCGAGAAACAGATTGGTAAGTTCTTAAGTGAAATAATATATTTTTAAAACTAAGCTGTGCAGAATTTTGAAAAGTTTGGTTGTGTAGCGCCAAGAAACCATAAAAAACCCACTGCTTTGAATGAAAAGCAGGAAGTACAAGATGTGATGATTTGCGCTGCATCGAAGGAAAATCGAAAGTTAACTAGCCACCAAATTGCCGAAGTAGTTGATACGTCTTCAGCAACTGTCTTATATGCGTATTCTCAAAAAAAATGGTTATCATTCTTACAAAGCGTCAAAAACGCATCAAATTTTTCCCGAGGACAACTATCGTCGTATGGAATTTTACGAAACAGTGATGGAAAGGGCTAATCGTGATGAAAACTTTCTGAGATCTATTCTTTTCACAGATGAAAGCACTTTTCCATTATTGAATCGTCATAACCCAACATACGTTCGATATTGGTCGAGGGAAAATTTTTTGTATTTTGACGTAAGAACACAGTATCCCCAAAAACTAAATGTTTGGGGGTATTGTAGGGAAACACGTAATTGGGCCATTTATTATTGACGGCAATTTGAATGGTCCTAGATACTTGAATCTACTGCAGCAGCATATTATTACAACTGCTAGGTAGTTGTTAGGTGTGAGATTTGGTGAAACATGGTTTCAACAAGATGGTTGTCCCGCTCATAATGTTGTCCTTGCTAGGGAATATCTTGATAATATATTTCCTAATCGGGTTTTACAGGGGGAACTATTTTATGGCCAGCTCGATCAACCGATCTTGCTCCTAATGACTTCTATCTGTGGAGTTATATCAAAAATAAAGTTTACGGGCATGAGAGGGCTAATAATTTGGAAGAACTTTGGATTAAAATTGAAGAAGCTTGTCAAACTACCACCACATGGATGGAAACCTTAAAAGGGGTTTTTATAATAGGCTCGGATATTGCCTAGCCGAACAAGGAGGACTTTTAGAACATTTGCTCTATTTTTTTTTGACTGGGAGAATCTTTTTGGTTTTTAGAATGTATTATTTTATTTTGAAAACTTGCTTTTATTTTATTTCTCCTTATTATTTTCATTGTAACACGTGATAAATCTGAGCAGTTGAAAATAAAACGCTCTAATTTATCAGTGACATAAAACAAGAAAATTACTTTATCAAAATTTGCGTATTTATTGACCAAATTCTAGTTTCATGGACTACATTTCACATTGCACCGTAATTAGAGGCGTACTAAACGCAAGCCGCGAACGGTGATCGCAAGTCTGAGTGTTGGTTGCTCCACTAATAGGTGTGCGGTGTCCCTGTGTGTACGTACACTGGCAAATTGTACTTCTTCCGGCCTATGTTCGCAGTAGCCTGAAGCGCTCTGTATATGGTCAACGTGCCGAATTGTCCAGATCATTATCATTCTCTTAAGACTTTACCGAGCCGTAGGCCTCAAAAGTACCAAAGCGGGAAGGCTGGGATGGGGTAGTTCGGGGTTGTCTAGAGTACTAGGATTGTGTTGGGCCATTGGGAAGTACAGCAATATATTTTCCGCGGTTTTTTTAAGGTTACAGCATGCTACAGAAATTTCTACAAGTAATTTTTCTAATTGGCATTGGTTTTAAAGAAAGGAGAGTTAAAACAATAAAACACTTTCAATTTCACGACCAAGAATTTTACAGGATTTAAACAAATGACAACTTGTACACATAATGGTAGTTATATATTTTTTGTTTTGAAGCTTCGATTCAGCGGTGTGTTAAAATATATCTAAAAAAATGTGCTCCTTAAAATTATACAGCAATGTAATCTATTTGTGCAGACTACTAGAACAGACATTAAAGTTTTTTCCTTTCTAAAACTCACCCTGGATTGGGGGCGACAAATACTTTCCGTCCCTGCAACCATTGGGCCGTCACACTGCAAAATTATAAAAGAATCTGGTTTTATACTCAAGATTTAATCTTTAAGATTGTGCTAAACTAATTGACCGTTCTAACTCTTATCTTTTTGTAGCGTTTAAAAATGTGGCTCTTTTCTACTCCTACAGGCAGTAGCGTACGCAACATTTCTTTTTTTTTTTGGGGGGGTATCTTGATCAATAACATAGTCTTTAGGACTTCAGTTTAGTTTTTTTTGAAAAACGCTTTTAGTGTAGGGGTATGTGTCGATAATTTCTATCCCGTGGGGTTTTGAATGAAGGAGTTTTGTGACAATGTGAGATTGATAGCTTCTTAGTCACACAATTAGGTGTTACTGGGTGTTTTGTTCGCATCCGTGTAGAAGAAGTTGATATGACGTCATCTTTCAAGATGGCGGCCAAAAATCATAAAAGATAGAACTTTCGCAGCCGGGCTATATAATTCGAAGACGGGGATTCCACAAAATTTACTTTCAAGGTTATCCGACATTAAATGACCTTGAAAATCGGAAGAAACAAGATTTTTTGCATTTTCTCTTCAAAAAATCTTAATAATTCGAGGTTTTGTCAGTCCAACTTCAAATGTATCTCAAACTATTAGGCATATATGCCAAATTCGATCCGTAGAGTTTGAGGCAGTTTGAAACTTCATGTCCTTGAAAAATACCCCAATAAAATTAACACATTGCAAAAATAACATACTAAAGGGCGCTATTCATCAACTTTTAAAGCGAAGAGGACTAAATTCGGTAAGACAGAAAAGAAGGACAAGTCCAACCATATCGTTAAAAAAAATTTTGTTCAGCTATGATGCGTTTCAATATGGCGGCTGATATATCAAACTGGCGACCTATAACCACTTTTATTTTATCCAATTACGTAAAAAAGCAAAAATTACAAGGTGGCCATCAGTTCTTGTTGAATTGTCGCTGCTTACTATGAAAAAAAAGTTAAATTGATGCATGACTTTGATTGCCTTTAAAAATACGATGTACATAGAAGTAAAAAACCACCTTTTTGTGATGTTTTTTCCAATTTACCAATACGTAAAAACTTTAAGCGCCGGAGATGAAATTAACATCTTAGCCATAAACAAACACTTTATTTTAAATCTTCCTACCATTTTTTTTTGATATGGCGTCCTATATGTTTATGTTATACCCCGGTAAAAATGACGCCCGTCGTTTTGATTAAGTTTCGGAACTTCTACAGGGATGCGGTGGCACATGAATGTGTGACTAAATAGCTGTTAAATCCTCATCCTGGCATAATTAGAATTTTTTATGCTTTTTCTATCGCCATTTTGGAAAATGGCATCCAAAATCACTGGTCCAGTCTATGTTAATATATATCTAACTTCTGCTAACTCTTAAATTACTTTGTGGGCTAGACAAGTGAGTAAAACATAAAATTCCCAGTTCGGAAACTTAATAAAAACGACAGGTAAATAGAGGTCATTTTTACCGGGTCTAGCATAAACATCTGGAACGCCATATCAAAAAAAATGGTAGGAAGGTTTAAAATGAAGTGTTAGTTTATGGCAAAGATGTTAATTTTTGCGTATTGTTAGGTACATTGGAAAAAATATCACAACAAGTTGGTTTTTCACTTGTACATGTTATTTTCAAGGTCAATCAAGGTCATGCATCAACTAAACTTTTTTCCATAGTAAGCGATAATTTAACAAGAATTAATGTCCAGCTTGTCGTTTTTGCTTTTTTACGAAATTGCATAAAATAAAACTTATTGTTGAAATTGACCCTCTTATATTTCACACCGAATTTAATCCTCTTCGATTTAATAGTTGATCAATAGCGTCCTTTATAATGTTATTTTTCCAATATGTTAATTTTACTGGAGTATTTTTAAAGCTCATAAAGTTTCAAACTGCATCAAGCTCTAAGGATCGAATTTGACGTACACGCCTAATACTTTAAGGTAGATTTGAAGTTGGACTGATAAAACCTCAAAATATTAAGATTTTTTGAAGAGAAAATGGCAAAAATCTGTTTTTTTGCCCCGACAAAGGGGTTTAGGTCGAAATCCCTCTAGGAAAAGGAAACTGCCTTCCTAGTGGCTAAGCGGGTTGGGGGTGCATATATATAAACAGAGAAAAAAGTATTACTGAGGGTCTGTTCTTGAATCAAGAGAAAATTTGCTCCCAGAGTTTAAGTCGGTTTCTCTCACTTTTGCCCGATATTGATGGAAAGTAATTCTCTTAGTCAAGACCAATAGAATTACTTTCGATCAATATCGGGCAAAAGTGAGAGAAACCGATTTAAGCCGAAGATTTGGACCAATGAGATGCATAGTAGCGAGAAAATTTAACTCCATGGGAGCAAATTTTCTCTCGATTCAAGAATATACATGCTGGTCGCAAATCACAGAGAGAGAGAGAGAGAGAGAGAGACAGTTCCAAAAAGGGCGGACTCGACTTTGAAAATGTTTAAGGCGAAAAACGACTTTGATACGAGTTTTCATGATCGTTTTGGAGAAGGACTGGAACTTAGCATATTTATTTTCTAAACGAAATAGAAAAAATATTTTGTGTTAAAAAAACAATGACTTGGTTGGCCATGCCCTTATAACAGTGTATGATGAAATCATTTATAAAACAAGTGCGGCTCAGTTTACTAAAAACCCCTTTCCTTCGTCTGCAAACTTATTTTTGTTTGAAATAATAATGTTTTGTGATGTGGTAAAACGCAACAATAAAAAGTTAAAAAAGGGAAACAAACAATTTTCATTTTCCACGTTTTTCAGATTTATAAATCGGGCAATTAATGATACCAGCTTTTAATCGGTTTGCATGCCACTAAACACTTACAATAAAAAGCACAAACAGTAATTAATTTCGTATATTTTCAATGAGTATAAACATAACAAAGAGGTGCAGCAGCATTACTTTCAGTAAACCATTGAAGGAAACGTTCAAGCCACCTTTATAGAAACTTTGTAACTTTTAAATGGCAACAATTTAGAAATAAAAACTGAAATTATACTTCTGGCCCATATTTATATGGCGCTCAGCAAATAGCGATAGATGAAACTAAACTAAATTTTTTCCAGAAAGTTTTAGATATATACTAAGTCCTAATTAGATTATGCATTTGGTCTCTTATTTTAACGCATAACTTTTGCCTAAATTTGGCTTGATTTTCCTTACTAACACAAAAACTATAGAGGGTGTCCATTTTAAATCTTCTCACCAAAAATTCACGTGTGTACAGTCTGACTGTCAAAATCCTCGGACACGTCGATTTTTCATTCAAAGGGGACACATTTTGCCTATCCTGAAATTTCTGTTAAACGCATCCCCTTCAAGGGGTAAACTTTACCCCTATATTTTGATTAGGGAAAGTAAATCGAGTGATACCTTGTTTTGAAGGTCTTTCAAGTGTCTTTACAATCGCGGAAAAATTTCGAAAATCCATCAATTCATTTCTGAGATACTCACTTTTTACAAAATAATTTTTTTATATTTTGAGAAATCCCGGGGCACGTAGACTTTGTTTTTGTTAAAGACACATTTTATCATTGCATTTTTTTTCTTCTGAAATTTACCTGTGCATGTTGAGTTAATTATAAAAATTAATATCTTAAAAACTAATCGATAGATTTTCAAAGCTTTTAGGCGGTTGTAAAAATCTTTAAGAGACCTTCAAAACAAGGTACACGTCCGGCCACATAAAATACGTACAGCAGAAGTTAGTTGCAGGTCTGTTGAATTAAATTTTTGCTAATTGCGTTGCTTATTGTTACTGACTCTGACGTTTTCGAATTACAGGTTAGATCTTTTGACATTTGAAACACAAAAATAAGGAGAGTGGCCACACTTTACTGTAAGTCTAACCACTAATGATTAAAACAATTTTTTTAAATTGTTCAACATTTTATTATAAAAACTTATTCTTAATGCTCATTATGGATTAAACAAGACCACAATTGTGCGAATAAGAAAAAAGTATTAAGAAGAAGGAACTGGCCTACTGGACTGTTTACTTTAAAATAATGCTAAATTTGTTTGCTTTAGGATTACTTCACACTAAGCCATTTTTGGCCAAAAATTTCAATCATAACTTTGTTTCAGTGCAACCAAAGGTTCCAAATTCCTGTTGACACACAAAACCTTCTGCATGAAGAATGGTTGCTTCTCGAAGCATAAAATTTTTCATCATATCAACATAAACCTTAGCCGCACTGAAAAAAATTTCGTACATAGTATTAATACATGTTACAAAAATCGGAGAAAAGTTATAAAAATTGTCATATACAGTAATGAAATTAATAAACGGAAGTTACGAAATCAATGAAAAATGTTTCTTGACATTTTATAGAGAGCTGTTATTAACAGTATGTACAGGTTATGGAGATAATAAAAGAGCATATGAAATAAATAAAACACGATTTTAATCAATGCCTTAAATAAAACGGCGATCATTGACTGTCGTTTTGTTTTCAAAAGGGATACATTGTGCCTATCCTGAAATTTCTGTTAAAAGCATCCCCTTCAAGGGGTAAACTTTACCCCTATATTTTGACTACGGAAAGTAAATCGAGTGATATCTTGTTTTGAAGGTCTTTCAAGTGTCTTTACAATAGCGTATTTTTTTTACAAAATAATTTTTTTATTTTTTGAGAAATTCCGGGACACGTAGATTTTGTTTTTGTTAAAGACACATGTTGAGTTTATTTTAAAAATTAATATCTTAAAAACGAATCAATAGATTTTCAAAGCTTTTAGACGGTTGTAAAAACCTTTGAGAGACCTTCAAAACAAGGTATCCCTCGACCCACCGTCCCCATACAAAATTAAGGAGTAAAATTTTCCCCACGAAGGGGGTTCGGGCTACAAAAATTTCAAGATTTTTTCAAAATCAGACTCTAAACACGTAAATCTTGTTGGTACCTTCTCCCCTACGAATTTTTAAAGTAACGCTTTTCTGCAGAATTTCAAATAGAAATTAAAAGAATTTATTTTTTTTTTATGAGCCCGACGGACTTCCCACTGTTTCCAATTCCGTATTTCATCACCGAGAAATTACGGCCCATATTTCACCTAAGATTTATTTAAATCGAGACCGAGCAATGTCGCATTCGCAATTTTCACCAATGACACGGGATTACAGTTGAAAAATTGGAATACATGCATGCGAAAATTGCAGCAAGGTATATGCATGATTTAATTTTATTGCGGCATTTTTTAAAAATTCGATAGGTACGATCGGAAAAATATATATTGCCTAGAGTGGCAATTGCACCGAAATGTTAAACTTAGTTTAAATTTAACCGGTGTTTAGGACGAGCGTCCACAATGATCTTAAAATGCCAAGGAGTCACCTTCTAAACGTTCATTAAATTTAAACCAAGTTTAATAGTATGGTGCAATTAGGGCTAAGGGGGTGACTCATGACACTTAATGACGTAACTGATTGCTCAGTCACCCGATAGGTGGATCATTTTTTAAGCTTTTTTATTATTGAAATAAGCTTTTCTACTGTTATTATATTAATAAAATAAGCTTTTCTACTTTAAGGTGACATTGGCCGACCTACACAAGCAAAAATTATAAATAATTTTTTTTTAAGGTCTAGGTTTATGGGTTGAGAGATCTTGTTAATAAAACATCCTTTTTTTGAAATGCCAACGTTTCGCAAAATTTATTTGCTTCTTCAGGGCTCTAAAATTGAATGTACAATAAAAATAGTGTGGATTTAAAAGAATTTTTGTCAAAAAAAGGTTATTGTACAACCAGCAAAAGTTTAAAAAGTAAAACGATATTTTTTTTTTATAGCTTTTAGTATAAGTTTGATAAGTCTCAAAATTGAATGTACAATAAAAATAGCATGGCTTTTAAAGAATTTTTGTTAAAAAAAAATGTTACTATACAACCAGCAAAAGTTTAAAAAGTAAAACGTTAAAATTTTTTATTTTTTAGTCTAAGTTTGAAAAGACAAAAATAAACCTAACAATAACCGCAATGCAATGTAAAAAAGTGACACAAAATTATGCTCAGGATGACGGTCTGCCAATGGGTTCATCGCTTTCGCCGGTGGTGGCCAATATTTACATGGAGTGGTTCGAATCACACGCGGTTGATACCGCAACATATAAACCTAAGCTCTGGCTAAGATATGTTGATGATACTTTTATTGTCTAGACCGGGAATTACCAACAACTTTCAGAATTTCTTCACCACCTAAATAACATAAGACCCACCATTAAATTCACAATGGAGTTGGAGCAAAATTGTCAAATTCCTTTTCTTAATGTACTTGTTACACGAGTAGAAAGCGACATCAGAACAACAGTCTATCGTAAACCCACTCACACAGGACAATATTTAAATCATTCTGCTACAACCAAACGAGGCATAATCAAAACTTTGTATAACAGAGCCGTTCAAATTTGTAACAATTCTCATGACTTGGAAATCGAAATAAGAAACATTAAGAAGGATCTGCAGCAGAATGGTTACAGCCTTAAACTTATAACAGATACTATTTCTAAATTTCAACAAACAGGACAGAAATTACAAGACCAAAATCAGGCAAATGCATTCCTTACAATCCCATACGTTAAAGGAGTAGCGAAAAACTTTAATATTAAAACAGCTTTTAAATCTAGTAATACAATTAGAAGCCTTCTTAGTAAAACAAAACCAGAGAACAAACAAAATAAGGAATGCATTTACCAAATTTCTTGTGAGTGTAGTGAATCATACATAGGCGAAACTAAAAGACCACTATCTGTTAGGCTTAAGGAACATCAGACGAATACCCAAAAAGGTGAAACCACGAAATTAGGAATGGCCGAACATGCATGGTCAAAACAACACCGAATGAAGTGGGCAGAAGTAAAGGTTTTGCACAAGGAGTCACACTGGAAGAAACGAAAATTCCTTGAAGCTGCCTTTATTGGGCAGAATCAGGGTATTTTCAGTAAACCAAGTGTTGAAATCCCAAATATTTGGAAGCCCCTCCTTGGGCGGAGCCAACTTCTTAAACTTCAAGGTTGAGTGATTTCTCACAGTATATAAGCACGTAGCCTTAGAAATTGATTGTAGTTTGCACCTGAAGACGATCAGAGATTGTACTGATCGAACGTCGTGTATAAATAAAATGTAGACAATGGAAGTCCGAAACACAGAGTTAATTTCAGCTAAATAAAAGTTGTACGATCATTTTCCGGTCAGCCGATGGCAATTCGGCTATAATTCGCTGGCTTCGTTTAAAAAAAGCCAAAACGTGCTTTCATCGTTACGCTTTGCTGATCCGAAATCATACAAACATTTTTTTTTAGTACAGTTTTCGATAGAAAATTAAATTTGTAGAGGCACAACGTGGGAAGATCTCGAAATTTGTTTTTAATTTAAAGAAAAACCGTTATAACTTGAAAACCAGTGAACCGATTTTGCGATTAGGCATTGCTCTTTCAATTCTGTTTAGTTTTCGAGATATTTATTTTTAAATAATACCTTTAAAGGCTTATAACTCAAAAACCACTGCACCGATTTTAATGCAGTAAAGTGTATTCTCAATAAAAACAACTTTTCTAATGAGTCTCTAAGTTAGATTTGCAAAATTGTTATTTTTGAAAAAAGTGAAGGGGTGTGGTACATTGAACATTATTATGAAATATTTGCTGTTTCTTGTTAGTAAGGATTACCTTCGTAACGTTGTTAGTGAGAATTACCTTCGTAACAAAAAAAAATGCTTAGGGTGGGCGTATTGTATTCACTTACCTTATAATAAATAAAGAAATATATATAAATATATTCGAATTGAAAAAAACGACCCTAAAAAAGAGTCAAGGTTTTTTTTGCAAGATGTAAAATCTCCGACTTGACATGGGGCTTTAAGAAGGTTTAACCTATATGTCAATTCGGCATCGGTTTTCTGATAAGAAAACACCTTGATTTTTCAAGCTTCCAGCTGCCAATATAGTAACCGCAAAAAAGGTTTGTCTTTTTTTCATCGGATTGTATGTGTAGAAATTACTTACTTGTAACCTAAGTAATAACCAGTGGCGCACCCAAGGATTGACTTCAGTGGGGGGATTAAGGATAAATAATTAAAAAAAAATAATTTGAAGTAAACATGTGATCATAACCAAGCTTCTCGCTGGGGGGGAGGGTTAAACTCAACCCCCTCCCCCTTGGTGCGTCACTGAACTAAATCATCTTTAGTCTTTTTTCTCAATGCATGATTTTACGGTGCCTAGGCAGCTGCAGCTTCGAAGTTCATTGAAATCGATTCCCTGCTGAAATTTTCCTATCGAATCTAATCAGAAAAATTATATATGTAGGATTTTTTATCGGGATTTGGGTCGGTTTTGGAACAGATTTTGAGGAGATCCTAGATTTTATTAGGTCTAGGGGTCTATGACTTTGGAGGAGAATATATGAGTTGTTATAGGATTGGTTTTTAGAAGATTTGAGGAGGTTTTATCGTTATGGTTATTTTAGAAGATCCTATGGGCGAGGAGATTTTATAGAGTTTTGGGTCGGTTTTGGAACAGATTTCGAGGAAATCCTAGGATATTTTATTAGGTCTATGGGTCTATGATTTTGGAGGAGATTATAGGAGTTGTTATGGGATTGGTTTCTAGAAGATTTGAGGAGGTTGTACCGTTATGGTGATCTTAGAAGATCCTATGGTCGAGGATATTTTATCGGATTTTGGGTCGGTTTTGGAACAGATTTTGATGAGATCCTAGGATATTTAGGTCTATGAGTCTATGATTTCGGAGGAGATTTTAGGAGTTGTTATATATGGGATTGGTTTCTAGAAGATTTAAGAAGGTTTTACCGTTATGGTAATTTTAGAAGATCCTATGAGCGAGGAGATTTTATCGGGTTTTTCGTTGGTTTTGGCACAGATTTCGATGAGATCCTAGGATATTTTATTAGGTCTATGGATCTATGATTTTAGAGAAGAATATATAAGTTGTTATGGCATTGGTTTTTAGAAGATTTGAGGAGGTCTCTAACCCCGATAAAATCTTCTTGCCTATATCTCCTAAAATCATCATAATGTCATAATAAAAGCTCCTCAAATCTCCTAGAAACCAATCCCATAAAACTTATATAAACTTCTTCAAAACGTCGGATGGAGAGAGAAAAAGTTCTCGATAATCTCTTAGCATCTTATAGAATCATGTTACTGATGGAATATCATCAAATGTCCTAAAAACCGATCCCACAAGAACCCATAGAAACTTCTCCAAAATCATTCCTCATAGGATCTTCTAAAATCACGATATTTATAGAATCTCATCAAATCAAAATCATGGAAACTACTCGAAAATTCCTATTCTAGAAACCGATCGAACAAGAAATGAAGAAAATCATTGTTATACTGATAAAATCTCAACAAATATCCTAGAAATATATATATATATATATATATATATATATATATATATATAAAACTTCTCCAAAATTATTCCTCATAGGATCGTCTAAAATCAAGATACTAATATAATATTATCCAATATCAAAAAAATCGATTCCACAAGAACCCATCAAAACTTCTCCAAAATACTTGCTTAAAGAAACTTATAGAATTTTGATACTCATAGAATCTTATCAAATATCCTAGAATCCGACCCCACAAGAACCCATAGAAACTTCTCCAAATTCATTGCTTATAGGAACTTATAGAATCGCGATACTGATAGCATCTTCTCAAACATCCTCAATACCCCGTTCCCATCAAATCTCCTTTAAAAATGTGTATTTGTGCGTTCATAAAATCTTCTCCAAGCCGACACTCTTATACAAACAGATAAAATGTCCTAGACTTCTGTTTTATAAAGCATCCCTGATTCTCATAAAAGGAACTATAGTCTTATCCAATCTTATAAATTATTCTAAAACTACAAGCTGATAAAATATTATATATTTCCTATATAATCTTCTCCGCTTCTAGAAGATTATAAAATATTATAGAAAAAAATATTGGCCTTCTCATTGAATCTTATTGAACTTATAAAAACATGTTAAAAACTTCTCCTTTCTGGATGAGATTTGAGGGGAAAATTTCAGCAGGGTTCTGGGTGACCGTGGTACTAATATTTGTCAGAAGCATATAAATAACTTTGTGTATATCCTAACTTAAATTTTTAGAATAATATACAGGTTAAAAAACAAAAGATCAAGAGATCTTGGGTGGAAATAACGAAAATTCAAACTTGGATAAGCATCTCACAAGAGAAGAAAGAGAAATGAAACGATGTTTCGCCCTGGGTAACCAGCGTGGGCTCATCAGTGGTTTCACCCTCTACCATACATCATTAAACACCATCATACACTTTGATTTCCAACTTTGAATCACTCACAAATAGGCATCGTTCCGCACTGGTACTTATCCAAGTTACCTGATACGGATTCGTCCTGGCGTGCTAATATTTCCAGTAGGAGTATGCTCCTAAGGCAATTAAAACAAATCTGTTACTTCAACCGAAAAGAAACTAAAAAACAAAAGATCAAGAGGTTTTGGGTGAAAATAACGAAAATTCAAACTTGGATGAGCATCCCACAAGGAACACACAAAAGACCAAAGCGAAAAGAGAAATGATTAAACGATGGTTCGGCCTGGGTAACCAGCGTGGGCTCATCAGTGGTTTCACTGGTCATCCTCAAGACTAAAGCGAGTTCCCTACATGTATTGGTTCTCAACAGACAGTTCTTCGAATATAGGTAATTTTTCCATAGAGTTATTTTTTTTCGAAATGGTTACTTATTTTCTGAAATATCTTCTAAAATACGCATCCCACCTCAAATATTGGAAAAAATTAGTTGTAGTAAATTTCATTCGCTTTCATTTGATAACAGACAGGTCACTGTAGGCCTAGCGGTTTCCTCAAAAACGGCAGATAAAACTCTTGTGGGTTTTGAGGGGAAATGCAATAAACTGTTCTCACGTCTTTTTATGATTTTATTTATTGAGCAGTTATAATTCATTTATAAGAATATAAGAAAGCGAAGTGATATAATTCATATAGGTATTATGTTTTGATAGCCAATTTATGCCTTCCTTTTTATCTTAGATGGACTTGGTTGGGCTAGCTCGAAGATGGTGTCCCGATGGCTGTGATGGACGCTGGAAGAGTCTTTCAGTCTGTAGTCTGGTCGTATTCATCGTCCGAGCATTGCAGCTCCACATCCGGGATGTTAATGCACGAATTGCCACCGCATGACTGGCAGAGGACTGAGCAGTGGAGTTCAGCCTTTCTGCACGAGCAGCTCCCAGAGCACCCTTTCATGCATTTACACGCTTGTTTTTAAGAACAAAAGTCTAAAAAATAGCTGTACTTACAGTCAACACTGTAGAAGAAATCGTCCGATGAGCGACTGACTGGTGTTATAAACTGGTGTTATAAACTTGTGTGCGGATATCTTCTACGATGATTTCTGCTGCTGTGCCTTTTTGGTCCGAGACGAGTGTCTATTTGTTAGAGCCCATCTCCACTATGACTATGTCATCACCAAAACCATTTTTGGACGTGAGTTTTCGCTGTTCTGACATCAGGGATGTAACCACCTTTAATTTTCTGCAGAAGGTGTGATAACGTAAGCTGGCATTCATCACGGTTTTCCAATAGATAATCGTACACACACTCCATAGCTTCTTCTATATTACTCTTATTTCCAGTAGCAGGTAGAAATCTAAACAAGCTTCTGTAGCACAATCTGTAATACGTCACGTCTGCAGCAACCAGGTCGTCAACTTCTCAACTGTATGGACTAAATTCCTTCTTTCCAAGGGCAGTTTGCTTTGTTGCTGTGGAAATTCTTCAGTTTTAGCATCACTTCGGTTAGGAACCAAAATCACCTTCTCAACGAACTGAGGCTTCAACCAAGCTGTATATCTCTTCCTGTATACCTCTTCCTGAATGCATCATGAACACTGACTTGGTTGCAATTTTGAAGGAAATTTTTATTTTCTGTGAGACCACGTTCTTGACTCACTTCAATTAGTGTTCGAATTCCTCGTTCTTTGGTGATTACAACAGGACCTGTGTCGAGGTCCTCACGACACACGAAACACTCGCCCGGACGGATAGATATTTCGTAATACACTGGAAACAACTGCGAGGGACTCTCCTCGCTCTGTCGTTTTTCTCACACCCGTACGAACGAATAGGACTGGTTCTACTACGCGTCCTAAAATTTCTAAAACCTAGAAGGAAGTGAGAACAGTTTATTTGCATTTACCCTCAAAACCCACATATGACTTATGTTTTATCTGTCGTTTTTGGGAAAACCACTGGGCCTGCAGTCACCAGTCTAGTCTCAAATGAAAGCGAATGACTACAACCTAATTTTTAATAATATTTGACGTGGGATGCCTATTTTAGAAGATGTTTCACAAAATAAGTGAACATTTCGAAAAAAAATCATTTTTTTAAAAAAAATTCTATATTCGACGAACTGTATCTTGAGAACAAATGAATGTATAGACCTCGCTCTAGTTTCGAGTTGTAGCAAATTTAGTCTGCTTTAAAAGATTATAGAATGACTATACGGATCAGACCCTTTCTTCACCAAGATATAAGGCAAAAACTGAAAAAGTCCGAAAATTTTATGGTTTTTTGGATACACCGCCGAACGCACAGCACTTTGCAAATATGGTTTTTTATTGTTGGCTTAGGCTTATATAAAAAATTCAGAATGACTGGACCTTTTGCAAGCACGGATGTACATCTTGATTGGACTAAAAGGCTGCTCGCGTGTCCTTTGCGCGCGGATTTTTACTACTTTTGGAAATAATGTTAAGTAAGAAGAACTTTTGTGAATGTGTGGTGTGTGTCTTAATAATAAAGGGGTTTTCAACGCTTAAACATATAAAAAATTTCGTGAGAAATTCAATAGGTCAGAAGAGACTTTCGCAATATCGCATTGAAAATAAACTTTTCCAAAGCTTGTCAGGGCTTCCACGTTTTTATGATGACATCATTGACGAATTTGCAAAAAGGGATCATCGAAGAATCAAGTTACATTACTAATAGGGTAATTTTTAAAAAATTGCTTTCCTCAGTTGAAATTTCGCGGCACGCTGATGGAACCACGCGTGCCTTTAATAACGTAGCCTTGTACTCAATTATTATTGGTAGGAAATTACATATGTTGTTATACTTTTCGTGTTACAGCAGCACACATAAGGTTTCGTCTTATGTCCTTTTTGTTATTCCGCTTTTATCCGCAAACTTGATCCCCGGGGGAGTCTTCAATAAATTTTTCAGGGTGAGACACACTAACGTATTGCGGAAGTGGGCCTTTACAATTCGATTTTATTCTCTGCATGTTTTTTAGCATTCGTGTTCTTTTCAAGGATTATTACCTTTAAAGTTTTGAACGTATTTTTTAAATTGTTTCTTTTATGTTGAGAAGTTGTTGGTTTTATTTTAGCAGCTGGGTAATACATGATATAGTTGATTCCAAATGTATTTTTACTTGTAATTTTTTTATATGGACTTCGTTTTCCAATCAATTCTAAGTCGGTACATTTGGTACGTTTTTACGAGGAAATGAATACGTTTTCAATATGATTCACTTTCAAACTTTACCCTGCTCAAGTTACCGTTTTTTTGGGATCGTAAACGAGTATAACACCAATAATAATAAGCTGTTCATAGTGACGAGAAATATTCATAGAGTACGGTCTCAGGACCCCAATTTTTGAAACAGGAACGTGTGGCTTTTTATGCGAATCATCACCAGTCGTTAGGGATCTATCCCGTGATGTATTTTTCAATGACGGAAACTTGCTCACATTCTCGCAAAAAGTGGGAGATCCGATCCGGCGGGTTTCAAGTAAGAGAACACCGATTTTTTCGGGAGACGCCTGCGTAGAACACACAATTTTCTAAGCTCTATTACCCGTTTTGTTTTTCTAATTTGTGTCTGTTGTTTTTTTTTAAAAGGAGAAATTTAGAAATTAAAGGTAAGAAAATCAACGAGATGCTTTCACAATTTTTTACCCGTTTTGTAGCTAAAATAGTTGGAAAAAGTTCCTGCTCGAAGTTTCGGGTGTTTGGCCATGAATTGTATGATTTCCTTCCTTTTAAAAGGAACGCCCGAGCCTCCTTCCCTTATAATTTTTTGACAAAAACTCAGAAAACCAACCACAGAGGTGAACTGCAAAAACCAAAAAAGTTTTTCCCGAAAATGAAGTTCATTCGGCACTGCGGCGGAGAAAACGTAATAGTTAGTTAGAGTAGGCCTTTAACATGAAAAAGTAGTTCGTCTGTACCAAAGTAAACATGGCAACGATGCACACGATCACGGGCAGGTTGAAAAATACAGCGATCGAACAGAATGCGATGCGATCTATCCTGGGATCGATCACACCGCTTAGAAGGACGTTCCTTCTCTCACAATTTAAAAATTGGGGTCCAAATGTTCCCTATTCATCCTCTCTTGAGGGCGCCTAAGGACTAAATCCCTCCGCTGAAGATTTGACCGAAAGAGCGAAACCATTTTCAGGAATATAACGTCTCTATTGCGCCGTTCAATATTTTGGTATCTTAAGTGCGTTCATCTTCGTGTTTGATTTTTAGAATCGTTCTTGTCATATCGTGGTTCTGGTTTCATTTATCTACGTGTCGTATCATCTCCTGTAAATGTTCTTTATGGTCATATTCTCTATCTTTAGATCGTGTCTTCTTGTTTCGCGGTAGTTCTCAAATATTGGATAGTAAATTCACGTATGTTCTGCATCATCTATTCTTTGACATGTTCTAAAAGCTTGTGTCACATAGTAATCCATTCTTTTGCGTTTGCAGTCGGTTTTTTGGTCCCATCTTGCTTGCCAGGAATCCAATGTTTGCAGTTTCATTGTTTTCTCAATTATGGCAATTTTTATTATCATATACAATTTCTCCGACAATTAGGTCTATGGACGGGATTCTTGTTATAACCTGAAAAGCTTCCGTTGATATCTTTCGGTAACCGCAGGCTACTATAGTAAGGCTGTCCGTTGCATTCTTATCAGCAAGTTCCTGTACTTCTTTGGGCGCAGTACTGGACTCTATATCACTGCACCATATGTAACGATTGAATGGATTATACTATATAGTAACTTTCTCTTGCTCGTGCTGAGCCCGTTTATGTTGAGAAGAAAAAAAAAATTCCAAAGATTTTAAATTTTTTTATTTTAATTGTGTTTGTCCCGATTTTGACTATGTAACATGATTGGAAAATACAAAAATAATATAAAAAGGTTCTGATGATGCCGCAATGACGAAAGCGCCCAACCTAGTAGATTAATAAAAAAACTGCACTCAATGCGAAAAAACTTCGTTTCATAAGTCTTTGTAGTTCAGCGAGTCTTTTAGTTGCCTTTTTAGTGGTTCCTTCTATTTGCTTTCCGAATTTCTGTATTTTATGCTCTTTTGCGGTTTTATGAGGACTCCATTTGGTCGAAACTCAATGTTTTTTTGGGTGTCTTTTTCCAAATAATAAGCTGTTAGCACTCCTAATATTCCTGCAAAACGTAGGTAATATACCTTTATTTTAATTTTATTATTGGGCTGTAAACTTATTGGCTTTAAAAGAGCAAAAAAATAAGTAAAATTGGCAAAAACTCTTCTCATAATATATCAGGAAAGTGTCAAAAGCTGAAATCGTGTTCAAAACGCGTTAAAATCGCTTCCTGAAAACCCAAAAGTGAATCGTATTGAAAACGTGTTAAGTTCCACGTGAAAATGTAGTAAGTCAGAGTTGATTGTTGGAGAGATACAGTGGCAAATGCCAAACTTACATTGGAAATTTAACATTAGTTGGTGTAAAAGTGACAGGTATTTCAAATGAGCCTCTGGAGAAATTGATTTGCTGTCAAATTATCAACCACTCTCTCGATATTTACGTCATTAAAAAAATCCCTTAGTTCTAAAACAGAAGCCTTCACAAGAAAAAATCTCTACCAAATTTGTCCAACTAAATTGATACGCCCAAAAGGTTTGGGACGAAAGCTATTGGTGGTGTGGTAAAATTACACTGATTCGTTATGGCATGTTCCTATTTGGAAAATCTAATATATTGCGACATGAAAATGACGAAAATTGAGAGCTCTATTTTATTGGGCCAGCTGATATAAAACATAATTTGATTTTGGGGCTTATATGCATAATAAAACAAAATGATTAACACATATACAGGGTGATTGCAAGGCGTTAGATTCAGAAAAGCGCAGAATGAAACACGCAACAAATGCTAATTAGTAGTAGTCTGGCTCCTTAGAGAGCCTTACAAATTGTTTTGGTGGAGCATCATTTAGATCTATGCGCCGATTTTGTGTCAAATATAAGCTAATATGCAATTACCGGACATTCTAATAGTACATGTTCGTCTGGCTCGCGCCATTCTGTGCAATGATACTGTCAGTTCGCAATCTCCAAGATTAATCATTGTCTGTACCTCTTGCCTGTTGATATCAATGAGTTTTCCGTCCCTCTTCCTTCATGCATGGTTTTGTAATGTACTATTTGGAATATGCCCTTATATCTATTGGCTTAAATATACGCCCTTCCAGTGTCTGCTTTGCAGTTAGGACTACAGCTTCAGAGTTGGGCTACTCATCTGCATTATGGGTTGGCGTTTTAGGGTTTATGGACGGACGGAGATCGGGATCGCTGAGGTGACTCAACTTTGGCTCGCTCTCGACTTTTTTGAGTTGTGGATCGGGGACGGGTGTGGGGGCCTTGACTTAAACGCTCGGGCTGCGCAGATGAGGCACCACAATAAAACCCTTGCTAAGGGAACCCTGTTGTATATAGCCCCCCCCCCGAAGTGCTGGGGAGGTGATTCTAGCCGGTTTACTCGTCTGTGAGGGAACCCTAGAAGGACCCTCCGACAACCAGGAGGTAACACAGGGAATCGAACAAATACCCAATCGGACATGTGAAGATAGGGATCAGCAAGGGACTGTTCAAGGACCCAGTAGATCTTCTTTAACACAAAAGGCCTGACAGGGAACTGCACAAGTACCCATTGGACACTCTAAAAATGCAAAGGGACGCCTACGTACGTCGCTAATGTAAATGTAAAATCGTGGTCAGCATGGATGGTTCAAGCGAAACAGAGCTGACTGAAGACTGAAGCACCTGCTCGAAGTCCTTGCTCCCCCTAGGTAGGACGGATGTAAAACTAGCAGCAGGGCTCCTAACAGAACACTGTTGCCTCAACAAGCACATAGAGACACTGGGAATCGCCGGAGACTCAGAGAGTCGATGGTACATGGAGGATGAAGAATTATCCTTACATGTAATGCTGGAGTGTTCGGCTCTGATCAGGTCAAGAGAGTCGCATTTTGGGAACTCTCTGTTATCCCCAGGTGATGTAATAAGGTTGCAGCCCAAAAAAATCTGTTCTTTTGCAGGCTTCCAGGGCTAAACCATGGATAGTGGGCGTGCAATGGGTCCAGCAAGGTGGCCTACGTACATGGTCGTGCCGCCTGCACTTCTACGTTTATTAATTTATTCATTCATACTTACTGCTTCCTCACTTTTTGTCTTAGAGACTGTCTGTCTTTTCCACAAAAAGTACGGGAATTATAAAGATGAAGACAGAATCACGAGACAGGCAAGAAATCTGCCACTACCAACTCCCCGATTGTCCCTGACAAAAAATGCTCTAATTTATGACAGCCTTAAAGTTTACATCCACCTTCCAATAAACCTCAGAAATATGGTGAGTCTAAAGCTTTTTGTAAGGTCTGTTGTAGGGTTGTTGGAAAACAAGACATATTACAATGTAAGCGAGCTTCCAGATGACCAACTATTTTGTATTTTTTATTCTGCAATAGATTAATCTCACGAATTTTGGTGTAGTTTTTTTTCGTTTTTATTTTTACTGTTTTGAATTATGTGCACTTGATTTCAAAAAAACGCATATATGCAGTCACAAAATTGACCTTTCTAAAAGTGTATAATATATACGGACTACCAGCTAAAATGCCTAAAAACTTCAAAAGTACGACAATTTGTCATAATGTTTAAAAAAGGTCTCTAAAACTGAAAATATTTTGTTACTTAAATTAAAGGCAACCTTATTTTTATATTAAATTTTGCATAATACTAAAAAATCAGCAAAACTAATGTTTTAGTAAAGTCTTTATTGAACAATATCAAATCACTCGAGTAACGGACGAAGGCTGTTCTATAAAGGGGGCGGTAACCCATTTTGGAGTTGATAAAATAATAATACTATGGAAACAGCGCTGGATTGAAAACAATTCGACGAATAGGAAACTTGGATTAGGACAAAAACGATGGTAAACTTAATACTAATTACTTTAACTTAAAAAAGAACTAAAATAAATAATTTAGTATTTAATAGGATCACCATTTTTCTCTATTACAAGCTGCAAACGTCTGGGCATTAAAAAGGTTAAATTTTGAAAATACTGATGGTCTTTTGAGAGCTGATCCAATGCGCGATAAATAGCATCGCTTTTCTCTTTCGACCCCATATATTTTCCATTGGGTTAAAGTCAGGGCTCTTGGCTGGCCAAGGAAGTGTTTCTATGTTATTATTCTGAAACCATTGGCGAATAACATTAGCCGTGTGTACTGGACAGTTGTCCTGCTGATAAACGAAGTCATTATTTTCATGTAAAGCCTGTACAGATGGCAGCATAACGTTTTCAAGGATTTCAATATATCGTTCTCAGAAAAATGTCCAGCTTTTTTAATTTGGTTTGTATATTCGGGTTCAAATCTAGAATTTGGTGGACGATAAACTAAAATTCTCCTGCTGCTTGAATATGATTGAAAAATTTTTTCGTCAGTGAAAACCACCCTCTTGTTATCCAGTGCAAAAATTACTCTGGCTTGTTTTTATTCTTCTGTTAGAAAAGGGTTCTTTGCAGCAACTCCATAAGAGACTTCTGATTTCGTTACTCTTCTATTTACTGTTGCTAAAGAACCCGGAAATAATGTTACATTAGCTGCTTCAACCGACGTTGAAAAAGGATTTTGTCTGAGATGGTAACTAAGTCTTGCACTTCAGAACTTACTTTTGGTCGTCCTGATCGATCTTTCCTATCCGTAGAATTATTTTCAATCCAGCGCTTTTTCCATCGCATTATCGTCATTTTATGAACTCCAAAATGGGTGTCCGCTCTTCTTATAGACCAGCCGTCTTCTATAACTCGAGTGATAATTTGAACTTTTGTAAATGTTGATATCTGAGGCATATTTAAGGATGTCACACTGAATTTTAAGCTGTCAGGCATACTAATCCGGTGGTGCCTTATAATAATATACACTAATGGAAAGCTAAATTTTGTGGCATAGGAAAAAATGCATGTATGTTTTTTTTTTAAATCAAATGTACCAACTATTTTCCTTTTTCAGTTATTTACCTGTTACATTAATTTGTTGTTACTTAATTTTATTAATTTACTGTTATTCGTTTTTTTTTAGTCAGTCTCTGTATTTTAAACATAGTTTAAGATTATTACGTTCTTAGCAATCTTATATGATATCCAATCCAATGCTTTCAGCATTTATTACGTTGTAAGCAAGATGTCCCTGTACTTTCTTTCTCATTTCTATGCATTTCTCTCTGTTATCTCGTTTGACATAGTAAAGCTCTTCTGCACTTGCGCCATGCCAGCCTTATCGGCTAAGACCCATTGTCAAATATTTGTTTACTTTTCTCAAAAATCCCGAATATTCGTATTTTTTTTGTGATTATAGGAAAAATAGTGTACACTTCTGAAAACTTTCTTTTACACACTGGTGTGAAATTCAAAAAAATAGTTTCACTGGACTACAATTTTCCACTTTTTCCTCACTTGCAACGCATGTACTATTTTAATGAACCGAAGCTATGCAAAGTGCATATTTTTCCTGGAAATAGACGGGAATGCTTAAAAGGGCTTATTTGCCCTCTAGCATTTTCAGCTCATAAGATTTAAAAGGTGGGCAGTGAACCAAGCTTTTGCCCCTTTGGGCCGCATTTAATATTCCATTGTCGAGTGTTAGAGGATATAAAAATACTCCGGCTCGGTCGTGTAACGGTATTTTAGACGAAAACAATACAGCCGTAAAAAACACGACGTACACGATGACTTTTTTTTTTGGATCTTGATGTGAGCGTGTGAGTGTAACTTTGTGGGTACTATGTAATAAAGCAATAAAAGCAACAAAAAAGCGAAGAAGTAGTAAAAAAGTTTAAAAACAAATTTATTTTCGGGTATATGAAGGTATAACAAACAAAAAGTTGCATCATATTAAGAGAGTTGTTCTTAGTTTTTAGACGTTATGCACGTTCAACGTGTGGGTATTGTTGATGTTTACTTCCCTCGCTAAGAAAAGTAATGTAGATTAGATTAGATTAGATTAATTTATTTGCCATATTAAATATACAATGGTTATACACTATACAGACCGCTTCAAGCTACTGCGAACATAGGGGGAATCAAGTCCAATTTACTCTCCGTGCCGTACGACCGAGGTGAATTCGAAGCACGCTGCAGTGTTATCTTTTGGAAATTCATTTTGTTTTTATTATTTTGTTTTATTTCTGCCTTGCTCGAGAAACAGATGGGTAAGTTCTTAATTGAAATAATACATTTTTAAAACCAAAAATAGATGTCTACGAAGTTGCCGAAAAAGTGCAGATGGTCAAATGGTCAAATCGTCATAACCCAACACACGTTCGATATTGGTCGAGGGAAAATTTGCATTTGTATTTTGACGTAAGAACACAGTATCCCCAAAAACTAAATGTTTGGGGGGGGGTATTATAGGGGAACACGTAATTGGGCCATATTTTATTAACGGCAATTGCAATTTGAATGGTCCTAGATACTTGGATCTACTGCAGCAGCACATTATTCCAACTGCTAGGCAGTTGTTAGGTGTAAGATTTGGTGAAACATGGTTTCAACAAGATGGTTGTTCCGCTCACAATGTTGGCCTTGTTAGGGAATATCTTGATAATGTATTTCCTAATCGGGTTATAAGTACACGGGGAACTATTTTATGGTCAGCTCGATCTCCCGATCTTGCTCCTAATGACTCCTATCTGTTTTTGAAGAAGCTTTTCAAATTATCACCCCTAACATGCTTGGAAACGTTAGAAGGGGTTTTTATAGTAGGCTCGGATATTGTCTAGCCGAGCCAGGAGGACTTTTCGAACATTTGCTTTAATTTTTTTTTGACTGGGAGAATCTTTTTGGTTTTTAGAATGTATTATTTTATTTTGAGAACTTGCTTTTATTTTGTTTCTCCTTATTATTTTCATTATAACACGTCGTCACTGATAAATTTGAGCAGTTGACAATAAAACGCTCTTATTTATCAGTGACAAAAAATAAGAAAATTACGTTATAAAAATTTGCGTATTTATTGACCAAATTCCGGTTTCATTGACTACGCTACACACAGCACCGTGGTTAGAGGCGTACTAAATACCAAAGGAAAGTCATGCAAGTGGTGATCGCAAGCCTGAGTATTGGTTGCTTCACTGGTAGGCGTGCGGTTTCTCTGGATGTACGTACACTGGCAAATTAGACTTCTTCCGCCCTATGTTCGCAGTAGCTTGAAGCGGTCTGTATACATATGGTATGTCAATATCAATTTTAGTTTGTTTGTGTGAATATTGTTCTTAAAATAAGGTTGTACAGAAAACGTAATTTTAAATTTTTAAAACACAGAATATTATTAAAATCGGCCGTGCACTTGACATTTAAAAACAAAAACATCACGAATTAAACAATATAAATAAGAATAAATTACACAAATAACCTATACAAAAACTAAAAATAAAATAAAAACATATCAATGCTAAAAGTTTAAAATTTTTCAATACTGTAAAGTTTAATATCGCAGTTAAAATTAAAAGTAGTTGTAAATTTAAATCTGTTAAAATACAGAATATTATTAATATAAGAATATAAACCTTAAACTAAACAAACAAAAATATTGTAAATAAAACAAAATTTAAACACGCGTTTTAGAACCACACAAAAAATTAAAAATAAAATAAAAACATAGATTATATAAAACAACAACAATAGTAATAAACAAATATTCAAATTATGCTAAAAAATGTTAGTTCGTACATTATCCTAAAAATTTAGATATTCTTTAATATAGATAAAATTAAAAGTAAGTTTTTGAAGATTTTAAAGCTATTTATCTCCCTTATATCTTGTGGAAGTTTATTACAGTACATTATAAACCTAGGGACTAAAGTGCCACATTTAATCTCGCGGCGAAAGGTTTGTACAATTCGCTAAGGGACTAAACGACACTTTAGTCCCGAAGTTCATATACTATTTTTTGCACTTTAGGAAAAGACTTGACTTGCCATATATTTAGTTATAATTTTCCTGGGATTAGTTTTTTTTTAATCCCCGAGGCATTATATTTACTTCTAATCCCTAAGCTGAGGGATTAAATTTATTTTTAATCCCTTAGGGATTAAAAGTGTCACTTTAGTCCCTAAAAAGAGGAATTAAAAGTACCTATTTAATCCCTGAAGGGCATAAAAGTATTTAATAGCCGCGTAGTCGGGTCCTTTCTCTGTAATCAAGTCAATTGTGATTCGGATAGTTTAAAAAGACTTTTTCTTGTTTTTTCTCGTGCCGTAAGTATAATTTGGTTTAAGATAATCAAATTTGTTGATGTTTTTTTGAGGTATGAGACACATTCATAAATATAGAGGGTGGATTCTTTAAACTAGTGGGTTAGAATTTGGTTTTATAAAAAAATCCGAAAACACGTCAATTGAGATTTTTAATTTTCTTTAATCGTGCTATCTTGGATTTTTTTATGTCGTTTTGTTTACGAGGTATGGCAAAAAAAAATTTTTTTAAATAGGACAAAAAAATTATCTTTTTGACAATACCACACACTAACACCCTATCTCTTATGGTTTCCAAGATAGAGGCATTCAAACTTGCATGGAATTGTTGTCTATGCCTCCAAGATAGAGGCATTTAAACTTGCTTGGAATTGTTGTCTGTGCCTTGTTTTACGGGGGATATTTGAATGAATATCGAGGTTTTCCATACAGATTTAGATAAGAATATCTTGATTATCGTAAAAGATATATCCTACTGTGTGGTATCGCTGAAGATAGTATTGTTTGCAGATTATAAAAATTGCAAAACATACACGGTGTCCCCGTAAACTAAATGACATAGACAAAATCCGAGATAGCACGATTAAAGGAAATTGAAAATCTCAGTCGACGTGTTTTTGGATTTTTTCATTCAACCAAATTCTAGCCCGCTAAAAGCATCGTTCCGTTTAAAGAATCCACCCTGTGTATACATACATGCGGTTGTCATATTTATTATCTGATCCAGTAACAATACACTATTAAAAAAATTAAATGTCGCCAGCGTTATCCACTCAGGTCAAGGTTTGTAACACGCCGATGGCTGTGTGGCACTAGGGTGGCTAAAAATGAAGTGTCGCGAAAGCCTTTCCTTTCTACAGGGGCCTATAGAATGGATGACCGAATATTTGTCCGCTACTCGTCGGAAAGACTTGAAAAAGCAATTCAAAATTTTCGTGAATAATTATACATCTTGCATTTTGTTTATATTTGATTAAAACTAAACAATAAAAAATAAAATACATATTTTTTTTTTAAAACGAATGGGTTGTGGTTGCGGGCACGAAGATCAGGATGTTCATTCTGCACTAAGTACTGAAAACTCCTGTTTTTTCGTCATTTTTTTTTAAAGATAAACGATTTTATTAAACAATTGGACTAAAAAGTAAAAAAAATGGCAGATTTCAGTTTACTAATAAATACTAGTAAAAAAATTGAATTTATTTTATTTTAAAGCAATTAATTGACGTCATCGGTCTGATTATCCAATTACGGGGGTTAAATGGGCTTAATATATTTGGAATTAAGGGCGAATCCAGTTACAATTGAAAACAAATCTAGATCCCGAAATTCATGTCCCATTATACTAAAAAATTTTACGCGTTTTTAATGCTGTTGACAAAAAGTTGCTTAAAATTAAACTAAAATTGTAACGGAGGTAAACAGCAGTTTACCTAAATAGTGCGAAAAGTGCCACTTTCCCGCACGCGATTGCTAACGCGTCGTTCGGCCAGCAATTAAGTGCGGAAAAGTCAACGTCACTTTACGTTAGGTAACAATATTTTTGAAAGTAAAACTCGTGGCATATCGGACAAAGCGTTTTTGTTTCTCACTTCATTACGACCATGCCTCCAATGTCTAATGGAGAATCCAGACACCTACAGACCTGTTTCTTCCTTATTATGAATCATCAGGGAGTCATAGGATTATACCTGGCAGTTGAAGCTACACAGTGACCATGCACACCTCTAGAATTTAAAACAAAAAGTTTGTAATCCTTGGGGACGTAGTAACTGTGGGCGCCACCTGTCGAATAAACCGAGAAACAAAAACATCAAAATTGAAAAGTGCAGGATACCGTAAATACAGAATCCTGTACCGTTCAGCAGGTTATAAAGTAGAAACCTGTAAAAGTATAAGGTCACTGTAACATCCTCTTAAAAAGAGGTAACGTTCGCAACAGCACGGCCCCCAATTGGAGCTTCATACTACGTGGCCCTAATTTTAAGGCATCAGCAAGCAATCGCTCTGGAGTAGTGACGGGCACAAAACATCGATGTTTCAAAAACATCGATGTTTTTTGTTCAACATAGATGTTTTTAACATCCATGTTTATAAAAAATCATCGATGCTAAAACATAGATACTTTTTTTAAACATCGGAACATCAAACATCGATACAAAAAAAATTATAGGAAATAGTGTGTCTTGAAGTTTAAACTTGTACCTCACCAAATCAGAGTGCTTGTTTTAGAAAGCTGACCAAACCCTTACCAAAAGAAGGAATCGATGGAGTGAATGCAAAGAGTACGAAAAAGCTTTTGGGACCTCTAAGGGTGTGCTTCAATGAGAACAACATTTTATAAAATATATAGTTTTTTTAAAATGTACTACTCATATTTTCTTGGTTGTTTTTTACCTAAGATATTTAATAGCCTTTGTATATCATGTATCGAATATTATGATGAATCTCTTATTTGCATGCTTATTATAAGTATTGTGTAACATTAACAATAGGGCATTTTTGGTCAGTGTTTTTGACTCTTTGTCATAGTTATCGTTATTTCTGCGACTGCGCAGTTGCTAAATGTCATTCCGTAGTGGTTATTAAGTATAACGGAGTCCGGTATTTAAGGAAGAATAACTTTACAGTTATCGTTATTTTTATTTACTTATTTTCGCAATATTTTTGAAAAACCTATTCATAAAATTGCTAAATTTACTGAAAAGGTGCTTATATCGCCTTCATCTTCTTCAATTCGATTAAAATCTGTAAAAAAATAGTATTATATTTAACAGAAATAGTTATGTTATATTTAACGTCAACTACAAAAGTGTATCTGACCAAAAAAACTCTTTCTGCGATTTTTTGAATAGCGGACTACTCTCTAAAAAGAAGCAAATAAAAAATCGATGTTCAGAAAGTAAAAAGTCAAAATATTTAAAAAACAACAAAATGAATCTCGTATCCGCAATTAAAAATGAAAGTAAAACTCGTGGCATATCGGACAAAGCATTTTTGTTTCTCACATTGTTACGACCAGGCCTCCAATGTCTAATGGAGAATCCAGACACCTACAGACCTGTTTCGTCCTTATTAGGAATCATCAGGGAGTCATAGGATTATACCTGGCAGTTGAAGCTACACAGTGACCATGCACACCTCTAGAATTTAAAACAAAAAGTTTGTAATCCTTGGGGACGTAGTAACTGTGTGCGCCACCTGTCGAATAAACTGGTCGTCATGAAGTGAGAAACAAAAACGCTTTGTCCGATATGCCACGAGTTTTACTTTCATTTTTAATTGCGGACACGAGATTCATTTTGTTGTTTTTTAACAATATTTTTGTGCATTCGACTTAAGTATTCATTTAACCCAATAAAAGGAATTTTAAAAATGTTACTTTTTATTTATTTTATCGTGACTAAAATGTTTACCTAAATATAGCAATTTATTTATTTTTCATTTTTGGTTGAATGCGGAAAAGTACCATAAAGTTAATTTTTCTGCACACAAAACAGTGCGAAAAAGTAAATTTTTCCGCAGGCTATGTAGTAAATTTTTTTTTTAATTCAAACATAAAATTCTTCGAAAATTTTGATCTCTTTCACGGTTTTTGTGAAATATTTTTGAAAAATCGCCCAATGAAAGATTAACGTGTTCTTCTAGGCCATTTGTATGCCACTAACGTCACTACACTTCTTTAGAATGTTATTTTTACGTATTGACTTAGGTACAGGTCGACCCCTTTATGGCCGTTTTGCGTGACTTTCTAAAAAATCACTTAGAAGGCAGCTTTTTAAAGCAAATAGCTTTATCGAAACCTAGGCATAGGCAAAGGTTATTTTCAGACGTTTCGTTTGTGAATACATTATGAAAACCGTAATCAAGATTTCTTCATGTACAGGGTGATCATTTATAAACGCCCCATACCTTTTTTAATATTTATCACAGAAACTTAATTCAAAAAGTGAAATACTCTTTGCACAGTTTGTCGCCCTTAAAAGTAGCCTGTGCCCAACCTTCGCGTAGAGCAGTGGTTCCCAAAGTGTGCGCCGCGGCGCCCCGGGGCGGCGCGAGAAGAAACCAGGGGCGCCGGATAAGGTAGAAATTGAGTTACGTTTGGCAACGCCGGCGCCGCATGTGCTATTAATCGAGCCTCGAGCCCGAGAGATCAGAGCAAGTTTCTTTTCAGAAGATACGGGCTCGACCTGCGTGTAGCTCGACGAGAATTTTCGCGAGCGCTCTTTGACAGTATTTAAGTCGCCGTAGTCCGCTTTGCTAGGTTAGTTTACCGTAAGAGGAATTTTAGGCGGTTGAACTGTTATGATAAATAGAAGTACTAATAGAGAGTTTTAGTAGTAATACAAAGTGTTGTGATTTACGAACTCAGGACATATAAACGTTCCAATATCGGATCGGTTGCTTCGTTTTTTCGTAAAAAGTTAGTCACAAGATAGAAAGATTTTTATTAAATAAGGAAACTGATAGATCGAGACACAGTTATCAAGCATCGACAAGTGACGAAGGAGTAAAAAGAAGGAAACATCGCAAATACGATGATAGCTATTTAAAATTTGGTTTTAGTTCAGTAGAAGTAAATCATGAGGAAAGACCGCAGTGTGTGCTCTGTTTGAAAATTCAGGCAGTCCAAAATATGCTCCCAAGTAAGCTAAAACGACATCTCGAAACCATTCATCCTACGATGGTTGGAAAGTCACGCGGATTTTTCACAAGAACATTGCAGAATGTACAAAAACACAAGAACGTGTTTACTCAACAAACTTCAGTACCTAGCAACGCACCGCTGTCCGCTTTCAAAGTGGCATACAGGGTGGCGAAGTGCAAGAAACATCAGACCATCGCAGAAGAACATATTTTACCGGCTGCTGTCGGCAAGATTAACATTATGATAGGAGAATCGGCGGGAAAACTAAGTTGAAAGGTACGTTTATCTAACAACACTATTAGTCGAAGAATCAATCATATAGCTGAGGATCTTAATGATCAATTGATAGAGCAAATGAAAGGCAAGGAATTTTGTCTGCAACTTGATGAGGCTACTAACAGTAATAAAGATGCACACCTTATTTGTTACGTACGCTTCCTGGATGATAATATTATTATTAAAGACCTTCTTTTCTGCAAAAGTATCGATGAAAGCGGAAAGGCTCAATACTTGTTTCTAATTCTTGACAAGTTTATAACAGAGAATAATTTAGATTGAGAGAAGTGTATTGGAGTTTGTACTGATAGCGCTCGATCCATGCCTGGACGTTATGGTGGATTGCAAGCACTTATTCGCAGTAAAGTACCGTATGCCATGTGGACCCATTGCATCATTCATAGGGAAGCACTTGCATCGAAGTCGTTGGGCTGTGAATTGAATTTGGTTACAGAACGTATCATAGACATAGTTAACTACAAAAAAACTAGGCTGCAAAAAACCAGACTATTCAAAATTCTTTGTATGGACATGGGAGCTGAATACACTGCGCTGCTATATTACTCCAGTGCACGATGGCTTTCGAGTGGAAACGTCTTATCCCGTACATTCGAGCTAGATCAAGAAATCCACATTTTCCTAGAAGAGGAAGGTCCTGCAAGCTCCAAATACTTTAAGGACTTTTTGCTAAAACTGCCATATTTGTGCGATTAATTTGACAAACTGAATACCTTGAATCTGTCTCTTCAAGGCAATAACATACATATTTTGAAACTATCAGAGAAAATTGCAACATTTAGGAAAAAACTGCAGTAGTAGATCAGAAAAATTAATGAAGATGGTGGTCAAGGTTGTTTTCCAGAATTGCATAAATTCTCAGCCTCTAATGAGCTCGTTATCTCTCAAGACTTGCTGTCTCTTTTCACCGAACACCTTTCGAAACTCTCGGAATAGTTTGTAAAATACTTTACAGAAGAAAATGTCGAAAAATTTGCATGGATTCAAGATCTTTTCCATGCACAATCTCCACCAGAATTCACTTCACTAGAAGAAGATAGTCTTATTGAACTCTCTTGCGACAACAGCCTAAAATCAAAATTCGCTTCCGCTGATTGGATGGAGTTTTGGGTATCCATCAAAAATGAATATCCGGCTCTAAGTTTAAATGCCTTTAGGATTCTAATACCCGTGGCAACATCCTATTTATGCAAAGCTGAATCTTCAGCTGTAGCTGTGATAAAGAGCAAATATCGTTGAAAGGTCAACGTGGAGCAAAAAATGAGAGTGGCAGTGTCAAGCCTTATTCCCCGCTTTGAAAAACTGTGTGTAGATCACCAAGCTCACCCATCACACTGATTTTTTTTTCATTCAATAATAATGTATTCTTGTGTGTTAGTTTAATAATAAACCTGAGCGTTAGATTGGAGTTGTTTTCATTCATGTGTTTTGTAACTAGTGCCAATATATTTACAATGGTGTTAAATAAAGTGTTGTACAATGCTTGCGCTTTGCTACTATACAGTAGGCAAGTTACAAAGCACATATTTTATACATTATACATATGCAACACTTTGTTGGACACAACTATACATGGTTCCTAAGATTTTCCTTAGGGATAGGATTTCAATAAATCAAACAAAAATGGCATAGAAAGTTCTGCGCGCACAAAAGAAACAGGTATATTGAGCAATGGTGCCAGTTTGTTATTATCTCCGGACTGCTTTCATGAGAAAAAATTGTCGCCACTCTTTCATTGTGAGCATAAATCATAGTTGCAATAATAACCGTTAACAAGATGTCTGCAAATTCCGCTAGATGGCGGCCACACCATGAGATGATCGAGGAAAAACTGGGATTCACAGGCATTGAATTTTTGTTTCTTTTCGAGCCGCTTCAGTTTCGTAAATTTTGTGTTTTTAAAATGCCGTATACTCGAGAAGAAAAGATTTTTATTATTAAAAACTACATAAAAAGTGACAGTGCGGACGAAGTCATTGGGCTTTTTGTTTTTGCGTTTCCAGATCGACCGGTTCCTGTGGCTCAAACTGTCTGAAACATTTATCATCGTTTTGAAAGGTACGGGTGCATAAATGGTTGTAGAAAGTGTTACCACGACGGCAAAATACCAGAGCATCCCGTTCTTCCACACAGGGTGGAACGAGACGAAATGGTATGCGCTTACGTTGAGGCACATGAACCATGTTCGACGAAACTGATTGCGGAGGCACTGGATATTCCCAACAGTACTTGCCAGTGGATCCTAAAAAAATACGGCTACAAGTCGTTTAAGATTGGGAAGTCGCAGGAATTGCAACTAGGTGATTATTTTCGCCGCTTAGGATATTGTGAGGTTACGAGGGATAAATGTGACAGAAACGAAAATTTCCTATCAAAAGTTTTGTTTAGTGACGAGAAGACATTTGAACTTCATAGCTCTCACAATCCACAAAATAGCTGCTATTGGTCCCGCGAAAATAAACATCTGCACGCAAGTGTTAGAACGCAACATCCTCAAAAATTAAATGTTTGGAGCGGTATTGTCGGGAATCACATTATTGGACCCTTTTTCATTGAAGGGAATTTGAATAGCCAAAAATATGTTGATCTTCTTCAACACCAGATTTTACTATGGTTAAGGGAACTCAACATAAATTTGGACGAATTGTGGTTTCAGCAATATGGCTGTTCATCCTACAATTCACGCCAGGCTACAAATTACCTTCGTCAGGTATTTGGTGATAGAATTATTTCCACGTATGGAAATATCCGATGGCCTCCTCGATCACCAGATCTTGCGCCAAATGACTATTTCCTATGGGGTTGTTGGCACGACAAAATTTTCCAACACCCTCACTTACGGCCTACGACTATACAGGAGTTGAGGGCGAAAATTTTGGAGGCGGGCAACTCTATCACCCCTGAAATGTTGGTTGCTACGCGCCAAGAGTTTTACAATAGTTTGGGATATTGTGAGGCTCAAGAAGGGGACAGATTTGAACATCTAATCTAATTAAAAATTAGATGTTTTCAGGTCCAAACCACAGCTTTTTCTTGCTTAAAGGAGGCGGCAGGGTCCATTATTTACGATACTGAGCGATAAACTCGTGAGGTTGTTAACATTATAAAGAAATATCTTCGCTTTTAATTAAATTTCTTTCCATTCTGTTCTACTAGTGACATCTATCCGGAAACGGCCAAACCATGCAGCTAGCACTAGCAGCCAAAGAAATCAATAAACGGCGCTGTTTTTCCTGCAGAGCTTTTTGCTTGCGATATTATTGATTTTAAATAAAGCTGGCCCTACACTACATTTGATATTTTCGAGGTGTTTTATGACATGATCTCGAAACATGTAGCGAACCAATTCTTGAAAACTAGCGGGAGGGTAAAAGCGAAAAATAAGGGGCTGCCAATATTTGTAACACCCAAAAAGGGATGAAAAGATTTATTTTGCTCTGTTTCTTTACAAAAAACGTTTGTTTTTTTACGAAAAACTTGAGCTTTGCCACTTTTTTTATTTTTTTCTTCAACTTTCTCGAAATTTTCGTCATACCGTAGAAAAAAATTATTTCCCCCATGGTCATACTCTACTTTTATTCGAAAAAATTTAGAAACAGAGACGGGATCAGTTTTCCTAAAACGGGGGATCTTGGTTTCGAGTGAGAAAATAAAGGGCGCCGCAGGAAAAAATTTTTGAATTAAATTAGCCAAACGCACAAATGTTAGACAAACAAAGCACGACATAAAAATGGCGCCGCTTACAATTTTTTTTTCAAAAATTACGTAATTTCGGGAACGCAAAGAAATAGGTCTAAAGAGTATAATTTTTAAGAAAAAAATATCAATTTTCTCGCCCTCCTCCACTGGGACTACAGGGGCCGTGCACAAATTACTTATTGGTCATAGGGGGGAAGGGGGTTACAAAACGTTACGTAGGGGGGAGGGGGGGTTTTCGACAGCGTTTGCATTTGTGTGAAACTAAGAAACTTTGGAATGAAAATAAGTGAAAAGTTTTTTTTTGGGAGGGGGGTAGTGGTCTTGAAATCGTTACGTAATACTAGGGGAGTGGCGTGCCAAACCGTTACAAAACATTACATAGGGAGGGGGTCAAAAATTGGTAAAATCACCGTTACGTAATTTGTGCACGGCCCCACATCTGACTGTTCCTCCTTTTTGATTTCGAATCAAAGTGCAAAACCCGGGTTGGACGTTGGAAGGCGTCAACCCATCCTATTTGCTTGATAAAGTTTCTACGGAAATATCTCAGTCGATTTCTCCGGCCGTGTATGAACGCTTTAGGTTAGGCATTTGCATGTATCTCAGTCCCCAGCCTGTAAACAGTGCGTAAGGACAATGGTTACAAAATGAAAAGCCGAAAAATATTTTTTTTTATAATATCTTTCATCAGTTTGATATTAAAGTCGAGCAAAAACAATTTTTATTCCAGTCCTAAAGGTATGAAAATGGAAAACATTAGAAAACAACAACCTGGAATGGATTTACTACGTGTAAGATGTAGTGACAACATCGCCCCATGCCCATCCTTTTCTGCCTAATGTGCTTTTCCGTTTGTCTGCGTCTTATACACGGCTGCTTGGCCCCCTAAGGATTTGCTTAGGAACCCTGTATATGCATATTGCGAGTAGGGGCGCCCTGACAGAATACTAAACCTGTAAGTGCGCCGCAAACTGAAAAAGTTTGGGAACTACTGCCGTAGAGGATACTTTCAGGGGGCCTATTCTTGAATATCGTAGGAAAGGTCGCACGGGAACATTCATATCCTTCGTTTTGCCCAATAAGAAGGCTTAGAAGCTGCCGAGCACCATGCACGCGCAAAGCTAACCGGATTGTCGTTTTTCAAGAGCGCTCGTTCACCTGGTCTGGGGGCCGATGTATGAAAGTGCAGGAAAGTTCCTTCGATACACGGCAATCGGGAGAGGTTTGATCGTGATCGGATAGGTTTCGGATAACTCCGTGATCGCTTCGAAGCCTATTATTGGTCGATATCAGGGAGAGAACCGTTCCTGTGCGATCTTTCCTACGTAATTCAAGAATCAGCCTCCAGGTGACCAACGGATAAACAAATATAATTTGTGTCTTTATATTTTTATTGTTTTTTTAAGGTACAAGACTGACTGGGAAACCGATTACTGCCTACTAAATGGGGCTCGAAGTTAGTCGAAGGGCCATTGTTGCTTGTCAAAACTACGTTACCTCCCGCAACCGAACCACTTCTCTCTAGCTCTCTGGTTTACTGCCATTGCCAAACCAATTGTGCTGGTAGATGCTCATGTAGACACTCAGGCCAAAAGTGTAGCACATTTTGTTCTTCTTGCAATGGCGACACATGCAATAGTATTGTGGAAACCGTTACTGAAGATTCTATATACTCTTCAGAAAGATGTTTGTTTAAAATGTTGTTTTGAAACTAAATAAAAAATAAATTAAACAGCAGTTTCAATATTTTTTGTTCAGTGGGGTCGTTTTATACATCAATGGATTTGCAATTTTATCACATACAAAAAATTGGTAACTATATTTTTCGCCAAGCTTATAGTTTTGGTTAAAATTAGTAAATTCGACGTGTCATTCACGAAATTTTAATTCATCTCGAGGAATACTTTTTTTTGATACGACACTGGTGTGTACCTTGACATTTTTCCTTAAAGTGGATATTTTGTGAGAAAATCACCAAAATATTAAAGGGGGGGAGGTTCGGAGACCGAAGGGCAGAGGGAAGATTCTTCAGGACTTATAATCTTAGCTTCATACTATTTTTGTCTAGATTTATGCACTTACACCTTTTCTAAATTCTTAAAAAGAAATTTTGTAATCCAAGATTTAAAAGGGACATTTTAGCCAGCGTAGTCTTCGCCAACTTTACTTTTTAATTAAAACAAAACAAGCGAACTGTGCTAAAAAGCTTTTTGTCGCTACCGCTATGAAAAATGTTTCTTTTATTTATCAAACAAAAGGCATTATTAAAGAGACTGCTTTACTTTATAAAATTCAACGAGAAAACAAGCATTTTAAAAATGAGAGTGCATAGGTACATCTTATCAACCTCTCTGAAGATCATAAAAAAATAAAGATTACAGAAATTCCTTGTAACTAATTACCTATTTGATAGTAATTCGTTTAATTTTAAACGAATTTGTTTTGTCGCCATTTAAATTTAATCTAAGTTATATTTTTCCGGCTTGTTGATTTTAAAAATTCTTTAATCAAAGACATGCAACAACTTTCCTGTAAGAAATTCTGCGAACGAATATCTGAAATATTCTCGACTAAATTCCATGGAGATGCCAGACATATTTCTCAACGAAATACCTAAAATCCTTCCGGGAAAATCAGATTTAAAACATTTTATGAATGGAGTATGTCATTGGCCTTATTTTTTTATTCAGGGATTATGCAGATTTAGTTCATTTAAAAACTTTTGGGAACCAAGATTTATTGAAATCATAAATATTTGAGAAAAAAGTGCATAAACTTACCATATTAGCAGGATCAACACTCCGTGACCACCACGTTTGGCCCAAAGGTTTTTGAAGTCTATGTTTTAAGATCGGTTTAGTTATTAACATGTTATTGGAAAAAATCCCTTTGATACAATAAAATACAAATCACCAAGTTTGTTATTAAAATTTTTAATTAACAACATAATTAAACATTTTTCTAAAAAAAAGTAAAATGGTTTATTGCACTGGCCCCCAAGGAGCCTGGTTACAATTGGCACAATCAAAAACAGGAGAAATAAAATATACAGGAAATAAAATACAAGAGCTTGGACTTTAATTTTTAACAAAAATCTTGAGCTGCAAAACTTTTTGCCTGCGGCGTTATAAGACCTTTCATTTTTACGATTTCTTGTCAAAATGGTCTTTTTAATGTAATTTTATCAAAACATTTTGTCTGCGATTTGGTGTCAAAAATGGCATTTTGAGAGTCATTTTTGCAAAAATTTTCACCTGCGGCGCATTTTACCATTTTTACAAACAAATTAATGATAAATAAACAACCCAAATTTCCAAAACCCCATCAATATTTGCGATTTTATTTTAATTGTAAGACAAAAATTGTATTATAAGTGTTATTTTGTCAAAAAATTGGTTGCCATGGTTTGATCTCAAATTTTGGGTAAATAAACAATTTTAAATTTGGTTAACACCTCCTCTACATTTGAGCCCAGGTCCGCGCTTGTAGTTTCCTTGTATCAATTATGGTGCACATTTTTACTTAAAATTAAGTATTTTTTATTGATTATCCTTAAAAACCCCTCCTGAAGTCAACTACTGGGAGCGCCACTATTTATTGATTTACGAAGTGCGCGTAAATCAATTCCTGGGACGCTTCATGCCGTTACTAGCTTACTAACTTACTAGCTCCCCCTGGAAGACGCGCGCGGTCCTGTTTGGCCCTAACTCGAGAACGGATGGACCTACGACGATGAAACTTGGCACGATTGTCAATCACTAACGGAGGATGAACCCTATTGATTTTCAGAAAAATCGGAAAACTCCAAGAGGGGTACAAATGGGAAAAAGTGTCAAAAGTTGTCCTTATTAAGGTGTACCTCCGTTGTTTCGTTCTAGCTGTCCAGGAAGTTGCAGGAATTAGGGCCCAAGTGTATAGACGAAACCTATTGAAAATTGAGAAAGACAAGTATTTTATTTTGAGACGTTTCTGAAGCCCCGCGGGGCCCCATTTTTCGAAAAGGTGTAAATTTGACGAAATTTCTGGCGGTTTTTAGAATATGTCAAATCATTACTCGAAAAGTAGCAAACCGATTTAAACCAAATTTTGTACAGTCATAAGGCCGAATGTGTGCTCAACGACTGTATAGTTGGTTTTTGAGATTGTTTTTGAGTTTTCACGATTTTTCGAAAATTATGTAAAAGCGCTTTTTTTGCCCATGCATTTTTTGACGGTTCCTGAACTGCTATTCTCTTTAGATAAGTCCAAAATAATTTTTAAATAGGTTTTGAGTACTCTAAGACATACCGCTTTTGAGTTTGAGCGCAAAACATCCAAAAACACGCAAAAAAAATTTTTGAAAAAAAAATGCATTTTTCCAAAAGTCGTTATATCTCAAAAATGGTACACTCTAATGCGGTGAAAACTGCACAGTTCGCTGTGATAAGGTTTTTTACATAAGAGGCAGTCAAAAGTTTTGGCCGGTTTGTAGATGGCGCTGACTTAGTTCACTTAATGTTTGTCAAAAAGGGCTAGAATCATGAGAAAAAAAATGAAATAAAGAAATTTTTAAATATTTTTTAAAATACGTATTTCATAATATTGAAAGTAATTTTTGTTTTAAAGATGAGGAAAAAATACGCAAAATGACACCTGTCACTATATAATCAGTGCAGTACGTGAGTTATTATAACGTAAAAATTGTGTCAAAACGGCAAAATTTTATAAAAATTGAAAGGAAACTGCAAACTGCAATTTTTCAAAAATTAAATTAAGGTTAATAAAATCAGGGGCGTACGTAAAGATAACGAAAAAATGTGTAAAATGACATGTTATCAGTAGCGTACGTGAGTTATTATAACGGAAAAATGGTGCCAAAACGGCAAAATTTCATAAAAATTAAACGAAAACTGAAATTATTTTTCAAAAATAAAAGTAAAGTTAACCAAATCAGTGGCGTACGTAAAGTTAAGGAAAAAATATGCAAAATGACATATTATCAGTAGCGTACGTGAGTCATTATAATGCAAAAATGGTGCCAAAATGGCAACATTTTATAACAATTAAACGACAACTACAATAATTTTTCAAAAATAAAAGTAAAGTTAACCAAATCAGCGGCGTACGAAAAAATTCAACATAAGTCACTATGTGATCAGTGCCGTACGTGAGTCATTAAAACGTAAAAATAGTGCCATTTTACATATAAAACGAGCTGTGCGTTATTTAAAGTAACTAAGCAGGTTAATAGCTTTCTGATTTTTTAACAAAGTTATATTAGTAGTAGTAGTAGTAGAAAGGGGGCGGCCAGCAGGCCTGGCAACTAGGCCTCTTCATGGGCCTTTCTGCCATACCCCGTCTCGCACCCTTATCCTCCCACTCCCTCTACATTTCTTGCCTCTCTCTCTCCGGGCCTTCCTGCCTTCGTTACGAAGGACAGCACGTCAGTCCATCTTAGAGAGTGTAGCTCCTCCTCTTCTATTGTGGGGGCACCCCACGTCTGCTGCCTCAATCTGGCGTACCCGTCACACTCTCCTATCAGGTGCACCGCTGAAGTTATATTAACTTTAAAGAACAAAATATACATTTATTCATACAAATGGTAGCTTATCAATACCTTAACAGTTTTCAAAGTAATTAAAACTTCCAAATCAGTTACATCAACCGAAAAGAATCTAAAAAAGAAAAGATCCAATCCAATTTTGAAATGTCGTTCTTTCCTCCCAAGATCTTTGGATCTTTTCTTTTTTAGTTTTCAAAGTGTTGGAGAATAAATCCTACTCATATTAGTCAGAACGGCTGAACCGATTTGGATGAAATTTTCTAACAAGATATATTGTAACCTAGATTTTTCGAGTAAGAAAGAATCAATCATTATTATTAATTTGCGGAAGGCGTAAATCACCCGTTTATGTTTTTACTTCCCTTGCTAAAGGGATCATCGAAAAATCGCACTTCGAGATTTTCATGATCCTCCACGAATTTTGAGGTTTCGAATAGTGATAAGCACGAATCCAGACGCCGTCGCTCTATCTGTCGGTCTGTCGGTCTGTCTGTCGCCTACATTGTAGCCACTCTAACTCAAAAAATAATTCACTAATCATAACAAAATTGTTTTTGAGCATTCTCCTAGTAGACCCTTCGGAGCTACCCCCAAAAAACTTCATCCCAAATTTTTTTTTTCCGTGTGATACCTCCTTGGAAAGCTTATAAAAAAATTTTTGACTACATATATATATCACATAAAAAATGCAAAAAACAATTGAAAAATTCAATTTTCTGTGCCATATATCGCGAGTTATGAAACGATATGTTAAATAAAAAGTAGCTTAGGATAAGATCCAGGTCACACTCTATTGTCTTATTAAATTCCATACAAATCGGTTTAGGAGTTATTGCGTGATTAATGGACAAAAATCTTATGTATAAGAGGATATATATATATATATATATATATATATATATAGCACATGTAAAACGAAATGTTTTTAGAAACAATAAAGTCTGAATCTATATATATATATATATATATATATACAGCACATATAAAATATATTGGAAAAGCCCGTGCACCCGAGAAAAGTCTGGATACACCCTGGAAAAGTCTGGATACACTGGAAAGTCTGGAAAGACCTTTGAAAAGTCTGGAAAGGCCCTGGAAAAATCTAGAAAGACCCTGAAAAAGTCTGGATACACTCTGGAAAAGTCTGGAGAAGTCTGGAAAGACTCTGGAAAAGTCTGGAAAGACCCTGAAAAAGTCTGGATACACCTTGGAAAGTCTGGAAAGACCCTGGAAAAGTTTGGAAAGACCCTGGAAAAGTCTGGATACACTCTAGAAAGTCTGGAAAGACCCTTGAAAAGTCTGGATACACTCTGGAAAATCTGGAAAGACCCTGGGAAAGTCCGGAAACACTCTGGAAAAGTCTAGAAAGACCCTGGAAAAGTCTAGATATATTCTGGAAAAGTCCGGAAAAGTCTGGAACGACTCTGGAAAAGTCTGAAAAGACCCGGGAAAAGTCTGGATACACTCTGGAAAAGTCTGGAAACACTCTGGAAAAGTCTGGAAGGACCCTGTAAAAGTCTGGATACACTCTGGAAAGACTGGAAACACTCTGGAAAAGTCTGGAAAGACTCTGGAAAAGTCTGGATATATTCTGGAAAAGTCTAGAAAGACCCTGGAAAAGTCTGGATACACTCTGGAAAGTCTGGAAAGACCTTGGAAAAGTAGGGATAAACTCTGGAAAAGTCTGGAAAGACCCTGGAAAAGTCTGGATACACTCTGGAAGTCTGGAAAGATCCTGAAAAAGTCTGTATACACTCTGTAAAATCTAGAAAGACCCTGGGAAAGTCTGGAAACACTCTGGAAAAGTCTTAAAAGACCCTGGAAAAGTCTGGATATATTCTGGGAAAGTCCGGAAAAGTCTGAAACGACTCTGGAAAAGTCTGGAAAGACCCTGGAAAAGTCTGGATACACTCTGGAAAAGTCTGGAAACACTCTGGAAAAGTCTGAAAAGTCTCTGGAAAAGTCTGGATATATTCTGGAAAAGTCTGGAAAGACCATGAAAAAGCCTGGAAACACTCTGGAAAAGTCTGTAAATACCCTGGAAAAGTCTGAATACACTCTGGAAAAGTCTGGAAAAACTCTGGAAAAACCTGGATACACTCTGGAAAAACCTGGATACACTGTGAAAATGTCCGAATACACCATGGAAAAGTCTGAATACACCTCTGAACAGTGTAGATACACCCAAGAAAAGTCTGGATATATTCTGGAAAAGTCTGACCAACCCAATCTAACCCATGTATATATGAGTAGCGGTTTTTTATATAATATATGTTCTTCTGAGCGAGGGAAGTTTAGAAGTAAATCTTTACTCGATTTATTTGGTTTATATTTTATTGGCAAAGAGACCTCTTTTATATAGCAAAATTTGTTATACTCGGTTAAAATACTTAATAGTAGTTTAAACAACTAGTGTCTAAAATATTTATTTTTTTACAAACGTTGGTTTAAGTAACGAGCGCAACGAGGTATTTAAAAACGCGAGTAAAAAAAAGCACAGTTTAGCCGCGAGTTGTTGACACTATTTTTTTTTAATACCTTTATCAAACAATTCAAGAAAAACAGGAAAATACTTTTAAAAGTCTCGAACGAAGAGCACTTCTCGCAATATACCATCTTTACACTATAAATCAAGGCGGCTGGTAAATGAAATAACTATGGTTGCCATAGCGATGTGCCTTTTTACTCGGTGACGTTCATTGTTGCGACATTTTAATCTTTGACAGTTTGAAATTTTGACGATTTTTTAAAATGATTTTTTCGTAAATACTTTGTGAAAAAATTAATAAATTTTTCGGCAAGAATAATTATATTTTCTCAAGACTACTATATTCCGCTATTTTTCTTTAATTTTGGGTAAAAAACGGACAGAAATCTTTTTTTGCACCCGTGATCAAAAAAAAAGTTTTTTTGCATCGGTAACCAAAAAAGCAATGCTTTAGTTATCTGCAGCCAGTTACTAAAATCATGTTTTCGATGAAGGTATAAAAAAACAGTTTTTTGCATCGGTAACCAAATAAGCCATGCTTTAGTTAGCTGCAGACGGTTACCAAAATCATATTTTTGACGAAGGTGTAAAAAAAAGATATTTTGTGTTATTTAATAAGATTTTTTTTGTTTTAAAATGTTTCATTTTGTTAAGGAATTATATTATGATAAATGTATGGATATAAAATAGGTAAAGAAGGAAGGAAGGCTATATTGAATAATGCTGAGGAAAATCTAGGTCAAAATAAAAATTGCAAACGTCACTTTAAGACTTACTTTAAGCTAGCCTTTACTGCTGTTTTGCCTATTTTAATGAGACTTTTTGCTTTAAATGGCCATAACTTTTGTTGCCGTGAATCTATTTCAATTTTATAAAGCCAGCCTATGTACTAGCCAGGAAGATTTTGCGTTATGCTGTGACAAACAGAAAGACGAACCGATTAAAAAAAAGATATATTATACGTGTATTAAAGATTGTGAAGTAATAAAATTTTATGAAAGAAAACCAACTAATTACTCAAAGAAAAAAAATTGGTGGTAGAAAGCAGGGATAGTCCACCATACAATCAATTATTTTATGTTGAAAGAAAACCAAAATCTGAAAACCGCATATCAATAGCTGCTTTACTTCTAAAGTTAGGATTTTTTTATATATTTTAACTTTTTTTTAATATTTTGGAAACTAAAGCTCCCACGAATTTGGACTTTATAACAAAATTTGTAGTACATATTCATGGAAACTTAAATCTGAAAACCGTATATGGCTACTTGCTTTTGTTCCAAAGATAAAATTTTTTTAAATATTTTATTCCGCTTTTCCTCCTTCAACCACCCTACCCAAAAGTTAATCAGTTCATGGTCAGCCGATAGAGGATTTTTGTACCCAATTTCGTTAAAATTGATTAAGGAGTTCTTGAGTTATCGTGTAGACAGACAGACAACAGACAACATACAACAAACAACAGACAACAGAAAACAGACAACAGAGAACAGACAACAGACAACAGACAAGAGACAACAGACAACAGACAACAGACAACAGACAACAGACAACAGACAACAGACAACAGACAACAGACAACAGACAACAGACAACAGACAACAGACAACAGACAACAGACAACAGACAACAGACAACAGACAACAGACAACAGACAACAGACAACAGAAAACAGACAACAGACAACAGACAACAGACAACAGACAACAGACAACAGACAACAGACAACAGACAACAGACAACAGACAACAGACAACAGACAACAAACAACAGACAACATACAACATACAAAAGACAACAGACAACAGACAACCGACAACAGACAACAGACAACAGACAACAGACAACAGACAACAGACAACAGACAACAGACAACAGACAACAGACAACAGACAACAGACAACAGACAACAGACAACAGACAACAGACAACAGACAACAGACAACAGACAACAGGCAACAGGCAACAGACAACAGACAACAGTCAACAGTCAACAGACAACAGACAACAGAAAAGAGACAACAGACAACAGACAACAGACAACAGACAACAGACAACAGACAACAGACAACAGACAACAGACAACAGACAACAGACAACAGACAACAGACCACAGACAATAGACAACAGACAACAGACAACAGACCACAGACAACAGACAACAGACAACAGACAACAGACAACAGACAACAGACAACAGACAACAGACAACAGACAACAGACAACAGACAACAGGCAACAGACTACAGACAACAGACAACAGACAACAGACAACAGACAACAGGCAACAGACAACAGACAACAGACAACAAACAACAAACAACAAACAACAAACAACAAACAACAAACAACAGACAAAAGAAAAATTAAGAAAAGCCAAAATTTCACGATTTTTATAGTCCCCCATACCATATTGGTATGGTAAACTAAAAAAATTAGTGCTGGAAAGCACGGATAGTCCACCATACAATCAATTATTATATGTTGAAAGGAAATGAAAATATCTAGAAAACTGTAGCTTTAAAATATTTGAACCTTATCACAAAATTTTTGGGTAATATTTATGAAAACCAAAATCTGAAAACCGCATATCAATAGCTGCTTTACTTCTAAAGTTATGATTTTTTTTATATATTTTAACGTTTTTTCAAATAACTCGAAAACTAAAGATCCCACCAATTTGGACTTTATAACTAAATCTGTAGTCCATTTTCATAAACACTTGAATCTGAAAACCGCATATCGCTACTTGTTTTTGTTCCAGTTACAATTTTTTTAAATATTTTATCCCCCTTTTCCCCCTTTTCCACCCTTCAACCCCCACCCCCTACCCGAGAGCTAATCAGTTCATGGTCAGTCGATGGAGAATTTGGGTACCAAAAAAAATCGATTAAGGAATTCTTGAGTTATCGTGTATACAGACAGACAACAGACAACATACAAAGGACCGACAGACCGACAGACAACTTTTTTTTTCGTCGATTAAAGTGTTTTGGAACCCTAGTAACTCATTTTTGATAAAATTTAGTCCCACATACCATATGGTATGGTGAACTAAAAATTGTTTTATTGTTCCAAGACCACTACGAAAATGAAGGACAATTCCTGCCCTCTACCAATTTTTTAAATGGTGTTAGGTAATTTATAAGGTAGATTTGCAGATTACAAATATTACATCGTATAATGCCCCGTATAATGAAAGTGGAAAACAACATGCTGCTATGTTTTCGTTTGGAAACTGACTAAAAATGTTCCAAACATCTGTTTCCCTTGATATGTTGCCAAAGTTGAAAAGTAAATCCAAAGAGAACTTTTATTGTGTTTGTTGGAAGAAAATTTCGAATAACGATCATAGTTTCACTTAATAACCTGAGTGACAGCAAAGTCTCAGATCATTATTTTACTCTTTATTTTTGAGGAAAATTCATTTGTTTACTGGGTATGACATTATAGTAATTTTTTTAAAATCAGCATTTTTTCATCTAGATATATCATGTAGTTTCCAAAATATTTACGTAATAATTTACTTTTTTTGATAGTTTAATTACATTTTATTTAAAAAAAAAAACTATTTGAACACTTATGTTTGCCATGTTCAGGGTGACGGCTTATAAAGTTCCACTTTGCAAAACTTTTTTGGTATTTGTGAAAGGAAGATAAATAAAAAAATGAGTGACTTATTAAATAAGGTAGATTTCTGTAACATTTTCAGTTTTCCCTTAATTAAACTCTACATGCAGAGTAGCCTTGGGGTTCTGTTTTTTTAATTGAATAATCCGTATATTTTAAAAAATTTTGATAGCTCTTTTCTTTCTGATTCCAAAAACATATGGTTCTTTGTTTAACACATTACTCTTATGGCAACGTTTTTGTGAATTTGCTCAATGACCATTCAAGAAAATGGTAACATATGGCATATTTTTGGAATAAAGAAAAAAAGATTTATTGAAATTTTAAAAAATATATAGGGTGTTCATTAAAAAAAAGGACCTCATGGCCATCCTGCGTGTAATGGGTGATTTTAAAAAAAGAGTGAAACTGTAATAGGAATCTACATAATTTCATGAGTAATTCACTTTTTTGTTTATCTTTTTGTGACGAGTAGTAAAAAAGTTTTCCCAGGTGAAACTTTATAAACTGTCACTCTGTACAGGGTTCAACAGTTGCCTAGGATGCCGAAATGCATGTTTATTAAGAAAGTCATTCAATTCAGATGCACTGAAGAGAGATGCCGACTAGGCAACGTTGTCAAGCAAACAGTTTAGGAAAACTACTGCACGAAGACGCGGGCGTGAAGGTGATCTTAGGATTATATCTATTTATTTGATAGTGAAATGATGCAACTAAAATACCTCAAAATATTTTTGATGTAAGACCTACAGCCATTTGCACCAACATATTTAGGGGTCACCTAGTATTAGGTGGCACATAAATCTAGATTATTTTTAGGTTAGGGGAGCGCTAGGGGACGGGCCCCTATATTTAGGGATCACCTAAGGCAGTTTAGGGGTGTTCTAAATACAAACGAAACTCTTCTGTAACCTAGGCCACCTTATTCCAGGTGACCCCTAAATAAGTAAATATGTTGGTACAAGTGGATGTTGGAGAGCAGGCATCCCCTCTTCACTTCGCGGCACATAAAACGCATACGCCGATTTTATATGCACTATGTCGTTTACGATTTAGCAACCTTTTCTGTCCACTATAGTAAGACTAAAAAGAAAATAGAAAGAAGAAGGAACTGTACGACGAAAGTCAGCACACCCCTCAGATTAATAAAAAAAATGAGATATAACAGTAAACAATATTACCCCGATCAACCAGCCACAATGTTTATTTCCCAAAAAATACATGGTTGCCAATTTACTGTGGGGTTTCCCTAGAAACAAAACAATTCATAAACTTCTTGAAACTCTTTTGATAATATTATTGATTATTTGACATATTTTTATATAGGATAATTTTTCTTATGCTAATAACTTAATTCTTAGTCCTAATTTTTAGTCTCAATAATTAACTTTTTTTAATTTTTAATAAGTAGAATTTCGAGATTTATAAAAAAGAACACAAGCCGGCAACGTTTTTTCGACGAGCCGCGAATAAATGCCGACATGTTTGGTTGCAGCTGACGGCGTTGTTGTTAACGGGGGTTTGTGTTGTTCGGTGATTTTTGAATTTTATTGTGACTATTTGTGAAAAAAGAACTGTATCAAGCTATTTTGAGGACCAACAAAATGGTTTAGCATTGCCTGATATGCAATAAAAGCGGATATTCCAGCCCAGAACTAATATTTTGGAGGTAAGAAAGATCCTGTCATTTTACGTTAGTCATGGGCGTAGTATGAGGTAAAAAACTGCGTAAAAAGCTTATGATTATGCTATTAATACATCAAAAATCTAAGACTAATACTAATATTTTTTAAGAAACAAAAGTACTAGATAATTTTGCAGCATGTAAAATATTTATTTATTATAATTTATACATAACAAGAGAAGACAATAAGACCAAGTGCTGATAGTCAGGTACTGGGGCAGGTTTTTTTGTATTTTAATGGGTACCTGGGTACTTTCTATAATGTGAATAAAACCGTTTTGGAGATATTTACTCTGAGCCAATCTTATTTTTATTTTCATTAATATTTATTATTTATTTTTTTGCCTTTGGACTCCTGTTTCCTGAAAAACTACTAGTAATTAATTTTTTACCTCTTCCTTAAATTTTTTTTGTGTTCTGTATTCAGAAATGAACATGCAGCCAATGTGTAAAGAATAAAATTTGTTGGCCTTAAAATTTTCATAATTAACATCACAAGAAGTTCTCTTAATTTGATAAATAAAGTTTCCACTAAAGAAAACTAAAAGAGACATTATTATCATAGTGAAAAAAACGCTTAATAAGCCGTTTATTAGCGTGTTTTTTTTTGGACAAAAACTTTATAAAACGGGTTATTAACCGTTTTTTTTTGCTATGAAAATATTTTTTTTTTACTTTTGTTTTGTGGGATACTGCACAATTAAAAAAAATATATAACAGCCATCTTGAATAATTGACCTAAAAATCATTTCAAGTGCTCTTTGGTAAACTTTTGATCTGTTCGTAAATACCTACATTCCTCAAACTAAACTTTATCCTTGAATAAATCTATTTTTTGTGGTTATGCAAGTTCTGGCAGTTAATTCTTTTGAATAAGAAAATCCCACCAACCCTACCTTATATCTCGTTTTCACATTTATATATTTAAATTAAAATTAACGCCGCCACTGGTAATGGGAAAAGCAATTTTTGACAGTGTTGCCGTTTTATTGCTCTATCTCTTTTCTGTTCATATAATCGTCCAGAAGGGTGTTGGATTGTAAACATTAGAGGATTTCAATAGGGAATGTTTGGTCTCTCTTTAGTTATTAGTCTGAGGCACACCCCAACAGGGTCAGCAAGTCACTAATTTCCTGGAAGAACACCCACTTTCCACGGCCAGAGAAGCAAAATTAATAGTTCACTTTCCTGGTACGGTAAGAACTGCACTAAGCGGATAAAGAAGTCGAGGCTGAGATGTCGTGTTGCAGCTAAAAAGATACGGCTAAGTGAAGAAAAAAAGCAAGACAGATATTACTTTTTCGAGACAGGAAAACGAATTTTGGCGACAGATAACTCATTGAGAACGTATGGGGGCTCATTGCAAAAAAGTTATCAAAATTTAATATTTTTCCACGGAATTATTTCTATTTCTATTTGTTTTTTAATATTTTGTCGTTTATAAAACTGATTATATTATTGACCTTTCTTAATCCAAAGCATTTCAGTTCGTTCTCCTTTGTATTTTCTGCTTTCAGTCTCCTTAACAAAATTGGTTTATGTTGTCTAAAAGCGTTAAACTACAAAAGTCGGTAACAATAAGCAGGCAAAATTTTTAATACAAATACATGTGCCTAACTTCTGCTGTATGCGTTTAATGTGTCGGAAAGTACACTTGATTTAAAAAAAACTCATACATGCATTTTTTCCTATGCCACAAAATTTTCCATTAGTGTATACTATAATAAGGCACCACCAGCTTAGTATGACCGACAGCTTAAAATTCAGTGTGACATCCTTAAAAATGCCGCAGATATCAAAATTTACAAAACTTCAAATTATCACTCGAGTTATAGAAGACGACTGGTTTATAAGAATAGCGGTCACCTATTTTGGAGTTGATAAAATGACGATAATGAGATGGAAAAAGCGCTGGATTGAAAACAATTCTACGGATAGGAAAGATGGATCAGAACGACCAAAAGTAAGTTCTGAAGTGCAAGATGAGAGACTTATTGACCATCTCAGACAAAATCCTTTTTCAACGTCGGTTGAAGCAGCTAATGTAACATTATTTCCGGGTTCTTTAGCAACAGTAAATACAAGAGTAACGAAATCAGAAGTTTCTTGTCGAGGTGCTGCAAAGAAGCCTTTTCTAACAGAAGAACAAAAACAGGTCAGAGTGATTTCTGCACTGAACAACGTTCTTCGTGATAATGATTTCTGGGAGAGTGTGTTTTTCACTGACAAAAAAAATTTTCAATCATCTTCAAGCAGCAGGAAAATTTTAGTTTATTGTCCACCAAATTCTAGATTTGAACCCGAATATACAAAGCACATTAAAAAAGCTGGACATTTTTCTGTAAAAATGTGGGGCTGGTTTAGTCCTAGAGGTTTGGGATTTTTTTGGAGAGTCGAAGGAAGATTCAATAGTGAACGATATATTGAAATCCTTGAAAACGTTATGCTTCCATCTGTATCTATCTATATTTATTCTTGGTTGGTTATGTACAGGCTTTACATGAAAATAATGACTTCGTTTATTAGCAGGACAACTTTCCAGTACACTCGGCTAATGTTGTTTGTCAATGGCTTCAGAATAATAATATAGAAAATGTTTCTTGGCCAGCCAACAGCCCTGACCTTAACCCAATGGAAAATATATGGGGTCGAATCATTAAAATAATATACCAAAGGAATTGGAGACCACGAAATGCTGAAGAGTTAAGCGATGCTATTTATCGCGCATTAGATCGGTTCTCAGAAGACCATCAATATTTTTAAAATTTAACCTTTTTAATGCCCAGACGTTTGCAGCTTGTTATAGAGAAAAATTTTTTAAACTAAAATAATTAGTATTAAGTTTAGCATCTTTTTTGTCCTAATCCAAGTTTCCTATTCGTCGAATTGTTTTCAATCCAGCGCTGTTTCCATCATATTATTGTTATTTTATCAACTCCAAAATGGGTTACCGCCCTCTTTATAGAACAGCCTTCGTCCGTTACTTGAGTGATAATTTGGCTGATTTTTTAGTATTATGCAAAATTTAATATAAAAATAAGGCTGCCTTTAATTCAAGTAAAAAAATATTTTCAGTTTACATATGAATTACAACAATATGAATACTTTTGAAGTTTTTAAGCATTTTAGCTGGTGGTTCGTATATATTATACAGTTTTAGAAAGATCAATTTTGTGACTGCATGTATGCGTTTTTTTTTAAATCAAGTGTACATCTGAGGAAGAGAGAGGAGTCTGGTTTCCTCGGCAGTTTTTGTAAAATAAAGGATTTTACAAGAAACAGAATTTAAAAACGAGAAGCCTTCTGTTATTAAATTTATTAACAGCTTTAAATTCATTTAAAGTTAAACAAGACTTGAACACGGTTACAAAAGTTCAAACTAAAATAAGAAGATAATCATAATCACTGTTTTACGTCCTTTTAAGGCAACATTTATAGTTAGATCTGACGGGATCTTACTTGGAAATGTTTAAGTTAATTGTGGATGATATCGGCAGATATTTTGATCTTTTGTTTTTAGATTCTTTTCGGTTGATGTAACTGATTTGGAGGTTTTTTAACTTCTTTTTTGATTTTTAGTTGCCTTAGGAGCATAATCCTATTGGAAATATTAACATGCCAGGACGAATCCGTATCAGGTAACTTGGATAAGTACCAGTGCGGAACGATGCCTATTTGTGAGTGATTCAAAGTTGGAAATCAAAGTGTATGATGGTGTTTAATAAAGTATGGGGAGGGTGACCAGTGGAACTACTGACGAGCTCACGCTGGTTACCCAGAGCAAAACATCGCTTAATCATTTCTCTTTTTGCTTTGGTTCTTTATGTGTTCCTTCTGAAATGCTCATTCAGGTTTGAATTTTCGTTATTTCCACCCAAGATCTTTTGATATTTTGATTTCTATAGCGGTCATGAACGAACCAAATCGTGAAAATGAAAGGTCTTATAGCGCTGCAGCAAGCAATTTATGATTTTTTAAAGATGTTTAATAAAAATTAAAGTCCATGGCTCTTGTATTTTAGTCCCTATATATTTTATTTCTGCTGTTAGTTGATTGTGCCTATTGTGTATAACCAGGCTTCTCGGAGGGGTTTTAACCCCAAAATCCAAGTGCGTCACTGAAGAATAGAAAAGTTACCGAGAGTTTCAGTTATAAAAATACCCTGTAAAAAAGCTCCTATTTTTTTAGTTCGTTTGTAATTATAGTCACTAGTTTCTATTTCGGAAAATGCAGCGGTTAAACTGTTCAAAGCACATGTGGCCTTTTGTATGTTGGAAAAGTGGAAAAGTAAATCAAGACGGAAACTTCATTGTATCTGCTTTTGCGAAATTGGAAATGCGCGGGAAAATGGAAATTACACATCAAGCGGAGATACGTCCGAAATTTGAAGTCAATTTAAATTTAAACTCAATGGGTTTTCTATCCGGCCAGAGATCAGACAATGACTGTTCGAATATGGGGCACATCACATCACACAGAAAGTTCACAGAACAAAGAAAATTTTTGAACCTCTGAGTATTCAAACTATTAATTTTATTTCTTGAATTAAGGATTAAAATCATTACTTTCTTCTTCTTAAAATGTCTGCTTTATGAAAACTAAGTACTTCAAATTTTTATTGATCTAAGAAACTATTCTTGTTTTATTACTATGTACTCACCTTAAACCAAGACAAATTTTGATTTTCTTTATGCAGGTACTGAGAAAATACTTTCTTGTAGGTGGGTACGTTTTTTTAATTCATAATCTTTAGAAGCGAAGTTATTTTGGATCGCGAGTTATTTGTTCATGACTTAATCAATAAGCGACGTTAAAATAAACTCGCTCACTGCCACGAGCTTTCTAAAATGAACCCTTTCAATAACTGGTTTTACCATACCGCTTTATTTTGAGACAACAACTAACTTATGACACAGAAAGTTGAATAAATTTTTTCTTTTAGAAAATTATGTTTTTAAAATGTCTATTCATCTAAGAAACTGTTTTTGTTTTTATACTATGTACGCACTTTGAACCAATAAAAATTTTGGTTTTCTTTATGTATGTACTGAGAAAATACTTTCTTGTAGGTGGGTACGTTTTTTTAATTACTTAATCAATAAGCGACGTTAAAATATACTCTCTCACTGCCACGAGCTTTGCAAAACGAATCCTTTCAATAACTGGTTTTATCGTATCGCTTTGTTTTGAGACATTAACAGACTTATCGTTTTCATTCAAATCATCAGTATGCGGGGGCAGTTGTTTTGCGTGAAAATTATAAATACCCTGTCATTTAACCTCAAGAACACTGATATATCATTTAATTCAAAGGCAGTATTAAGAGAGAACTTTGGTTCTGCGTGATTGAACTTTGGTCCTGGATTGGGAGTTTAGGTAAAATTGCAATGTTACGGTGGGCGGGATGATTTGTCCACACGTATTAATAACTATTATCCAACACATGACAGTTATGACTGTAATTATTAATGTCATTTTAGACAAATATACTATCAAATAACACACTAGTGTGTTATAATTCATAACTCACTAGTGAGTTATGGATTATAATTAACTTTCATATTTAAAGCAGTATTCTATTTATCTATTACTATTACAAGCAGAACTCACATTGATATTAAAATTAAAGGAAACCCCAAACGATTTGTTCGAATTTCAAGTCATTGTAAAATTCGTTGATTCATTGGAACCAGACGCTGCCATATCGGTACAGCTGCTGATAGTGCTAGAAGACGCCATATTCTATCCTCCGCTTCAAAGTAGTCATGTTAGTCCCTGCATTGGTCAAAATAGTCGCCGTGAGCGGTGTAGAACCTTGGTTTCTTCGACAACGTATTTATTCCGAAACACTGGCTGTTACACCTCCCATTCTTGTAAAAAACAAAAAAGCGGCTAAAACTAGTATTCTTTGGCCTCAAGGACAAAGACAAATTGATCGGGTTGACTGAAAATCCTTCTTCAAGTATGGTGAAACTTCTCGATTTCTTGGTTTTGGTGTCTGGCAAAATTACGTGAAAATATTTCCCTTTGTCTTGAATATTTTCAATTTTAAAATTGACCAATTCATCGCATCTACAAGCACCGCTAATCCTCATTATGAAAGTCACTCTCATCAACAGGTATTCGTCGTCGGGAGCTTCAGGTCGTTTTAATGTCTTGGACTCTTTTGGTTTGTATCCTTGTAATTTTCTTTTCAAAAAGCTCGTTAGTTTTCCATATTTTGAAATTTCGATTTTTTTATAAAGGTGAATAGTCGAGCGAAGCATCGAATATTTGGTCCATAGCGATGATGGGGCTAATTTTTTTTGCAAATGTAAAAAATAAGTCATTAGAACATTTTTATCGATACCTTTTATCTTCCGTGAATTCATCCACACACAAACATTTTGAACTCCTTGTCGTAAGCATCTCGGGACTTTTCTGGCAAAATCTGCATCGCTGTTTCTTCCGCATCCGTAAAGATATCCTCAGGAACGTAATTTTCATCGGTTTCCTCTATTTTCTATACGTTTTTTTGTTCAAAAAAACTTCCTTTTTCTGCAGGGAAAACTGCAACTGACAAGTGTCAAAATTTATTTAAACATTTGCTAACAATGTGTCATGCCCGTGGCAACCAAATAATCATCCTACTTTGACCAAAATGTAAAAAAGTCACTGTCCAGTCACTTTGACATTTATAGGGTACTGAGACACAAAGCTTATTAATTATTATCTCATAAAAAGACGATGTGTTACGTTTTCTAAGTCACTTGACGACCTCGTGACTGATTTTCAACATAACAGATTACTACCATAAATAAATATTATTATTTTTCTCTAATTTTAATTTACACCTAATGTGTTCTATCGCATTCACCAAAAGGTTGAATCTCCTTTATGCGATGCATTTTGTTCAGCATCACTTTTTCTGTAATAATATGTAAAATGAATTATTGGTTGAAATGCTATTTTCGTGTATCTATCCTTCTCTCCACCTTTTTCAACTATAAGGGAGGAAAAGGACAGAAAAAACTTACTGGCCTCTCTTAAATCGTCCGTAAAACAGGGTATGTAACCACAGTTCAAATATTAATTAAGTTCTTAATTAGTGACTCGTAAATCGCATAACTATTGGCCTGAATCGCTAACCATGGGCAACAGATAAGAAAATCAACAACCAAGAATTTCCACGTGAGCCTGCAAACAAGAAAAAGTGAGTTCTTTCTTCCAATTTATACCCGAACCAGCCTCAATCCACTGCATCGATTTTACCTTTACCACCGTCTCGTCTGTTTCGCAGCATCAAGTCTAGGAGGTTTTAAGTTTTCCATTTACCTTGCATGTTTTATTTAACAATAAATGTTAACACAATTTTCGGATAGAATGCAACAAAAAGTTGAACTTTTTAGGTATTCTAGTAAACTCTTGTATGCGATTAGCTATTATCTTTTTCACCTACGTTTACTATTATGTCATCTTTTAATGTGTCAGTGACAAGTCAAAATCAACAATAAAACGCAAAAATGCCGCAAAATAGACGCATATGTGATGAGCAAGTTTAGCTAATTACATTAAATATATTAGCATTCTTTGAGCTTGAGAATAGACAATTGGCTCAAGCTATCCCTTTGGATGTTTGTAATGTAATTCAAAGAACAGCAAATATCCTAGAAACGATGAAGACACCACAAATGTATCATCAAAGTGCAAAAATGAAAATTACATACTATTTAATGAATAAAATTCGAGATACAATTTACTGTAAGTAGGTATGTCAGGAGTGCATTATAATAGAAACTTTGCATAAAAAACCAAATGAAGAAATGTTGATCCATTTTCATTACGATCAGTTTTGTGCTAAAATGAAGGAGGCAGTGGTAGAAGAAATAGGTTTTAGATGGAAGCAAAATAATAAGCGAAAATATTTAATGGAGGTACCGGTCGTTTACTGTCTTTTTAAAGTCCATTTTTTTCATGTTTTCTATGGTTCTTGCGCTACCTTTACTTTCATTTTCTGTTCTTTTAACTATATTTACAACAGCTTAAACTGCCGCTTCTCAAACTCCAAAAAAAGCCTATATTAACTCACTTACTTAATTTCGATTAATATTTTAGAGTTTATAATATATTTAAGAATTTAATCTAATAAGAGTTTTAGTTTAATTATATTTGTTTTTATATGCACACATGTCTATATACTTTCACAGTCGAATACCTTAAAACATAAATCTCTGATGGATCCCCAAAAAAAAATTTGGAAAATATTCAAGTGTTTCGAAACTTGTTGCGACTAAAAAAAGTTAAATTTGTTAGTGTCCTTAAAACACTATATCTTTCCTTTTAAAATTAATTATATAGTATGTTGTCACATCATATTCAATACGTATCAAAAATCATACAACTTATTCTTTCAGATATCACATTCTTTGTAGGAATAAAGAACATGCTCTATGAACAAAAAGAAAACAATCTTTGCAATACGTATTGAGTACGATGTGAAAAAATACTATATGATAGTTATAATAAGACAAAGTAACCTTATACAGTATAAATCACCTAAAAAAACGACTGGTTATTATTTTGTTAACAAAGATTATTGTTATATTACAGAAAATAAGTTTCTGGGCGCTAACATGATGTCAGGGAAACTGCTTAAAAATCGGAATATAAAGTAATTAGGTTACATCTTTCCTTTTTTCACCACAGCCTTACTCCCTAAATAATGCATTAAAAAAGTAATTTTGAGAGGAAACAATACTTAAGAAAATTGTTGTTAATCCACATTAAGAAAGGAAAGAGAAGTGAGGTAAAACTAATACTATTATTAACTAAAATAGGTTTAAAAATCTGGGAAATTAAAAATTTGTTTTTTTAAGTTTCTATTTGCATATTGATGCCTTATAGTATTTTTCTCTAGGGTCGCCTGCCGTAAATATTGGGTATTCAATCAGAAATAAAAATGTATTTCGGATATATGTAGAACATATCTATTTGTGTTGTAATATTTCTTTCTTCCCACGACAATTCGCAAAGATTTTATTGCGAATCATAAATTTGAATATAGAAGGGAACAGCAGAAGAGGCAATATAAGAAATGTGGGCTTCTGGGCTTCGCGATTTTATTAGTAACTCTCTATATTTTTACGTTTTTGTTCGCATGAAAAATACAAAATATAAGGCGGTCACAAAGAAAACTCGATTTCTTCATTTTTCAGCATAACGTTGGTAAGTTTGAAGGTGATTCCGGACGAAGTAAAACTCTAAACATTTTGGGAGAAGATAAAAGAAGTCTCTGGAAAAATTTTAACCTCCATAATATCAGTTTTTACACTTAATAAATCTGGTAAATTTTAAATATTTTAAAAGTTAAAATATACTGTGCCAAATTAATTTAATTCCTTTATTGGTGTAAATATTCTTATATATAAATATATTCCTTTTTTCTTCATTTTTACAGATTTTTCTGGTTATGGTTTAGTGAAATAAACTGACAGTTCGCCCAGAATTTCTCGTCTTATTAGAGTTATCGAGGTCCTCAACAAAAAAACTACTCAATAATCGCCTTTTATTTTTAAGTGATGGTTTTATAAGTATATGGTCAAAATAAGTGATTCTTTATGTTTGTCCAAATTTCAGTTATTATGTGAACGCTCATCTTGAATTTCGAAATACGAGAAGTCATAAAGCCAACAAAAAAGTTGTTTTTAATAGTTATAAAATACTAAAAATTTCCTAATTGATTTAGCAAATGGAAATAGGAGGTAATGGGGAATTATTATTAACAGTTTTTTATTTAAGTTTCGATAGTCCACAGCAACGTTTTTATTTAAAGCATTTACTTTTTAGATGGTTACCGTTATCAATAAAAACTCCTATACCATGGAAGTTTGACAAAAAGTTAAAAGTTGAAAACCAGAATAGATAAGGTGCTGTGCAACCAGTTATAAGTGACTTCTGGGCAGAGCTGCCAAAAACATTAGATTACTGACAGGTATTTTGGCTGGGTGTGATTAGTCGGGCAAGCACTTGGTACGCATCAAAGAAACGAACAAGGCCGTCTTTTCAGAATGAGGATGAGCAGATAGAACATCGCAACATCATCAGATTTACGCAGATGACGTAGGGTTTACCCAGGCTAGAAAATACAAAATTGCATCGAGATGTGCTGAATGTCTAGACGCATGTATTGTAGTAGGCTAGGAGGATAAGAATAAAATCTCTATATTTATAACTTTAGGAGACGTCTTATTTTATATTGCATTATTTATAAAGCTCTCTATTTTTTTAAATTATTTGCGAAGTATAATATTAAGTCTCTCTCACAATGAGAAGTAAATATTAAATATTCATTTTGGTTATTACTGCATCGCCAAGCTCAAAAACTTTAGCTGGCTATCCGGGATCGGCTTATTTGAATGTGAAAAGCCATATTCCGGCAAATAGAAGCCTATATTATCAACTGCCAAAGGACCATGCTAAAATTCTCTTGATATTCCAGAATTTAATATCCAAGCTCCAAGTTTAATAAGGATATTAGGCAATTTGAGTCGTAGAAATTAACCTGAAGTTTCTCGGATTATTTCAAATTAATTCAGTTCGTTTAATGGTTAATGAAAAACATTATTAAATATTAAATAAATTTTACAAGACAAAAGAAAGGGACTTATCGTTACATAAAGTTGGCATAACCCGAAAGTCGGCACTGTTTTTTAAAGTTTTGCACGAAGCTTAAACAACTACTCTTACATATTTATAGGCACTTTATCAATCTGTTATAAAATGAAAACAACAACAAATTCTCGCATTCATACAGAAGAACACACACAGTTATTCGATTATTATCATGACAAAATTGTGGTTAGATGGCGCTCTTCTTGGGTGCAGGGTTATCCGAATACAACATTGTGGCTATCCGGCCAGATCTTTTTTGGGCTGTGTCCCGTCAAAATGATACTTTATTCAAAAATCCGAACTAAATAATTACAATTGATATAAAGTCTGAGTAAATAAAAATATAAGGAATATGAATAAGATAGGAAGGGATTGCTTCGAAGGCAGTACTTCTGCCAGCGCGTCGCTTTTCCTACTTTCTTCAATATATGCTTTTAGCGCAATATATTAAATTTATTACTTAATAACTACTATACCTACTAATGCTAAATCATTTCGTTTATATGTAAAAAACGGTCGAAAAGAAAAAAGAAGTTAAATAAATTTATTTTAGTCGAATTATAATTAGAATAAGTGGCTCTGGTTGTTTAGGTTTTTTGTATTTTTGGATAGTTTCCCTTCGGATAACAGGATTTAAGGTTTTCATAATTAATTGATCTTATAAATGTTAAGAGGCTATCTGAATCTTTTATGTTTCTTTGGTATCTCATCGATATTTTGTGTTACCTGTAGGGTTCTATATTGGTTGGAGTTTATGATGCGTATAGTATCAGGATACTTTTGTATATATCGTATTACTTTACTTGCATATAACTGTCCTAATCTAAGTACTGGAAAATCTTGAAAAAGTTGATCTGTTGTATACAAGTGATTTTTTTGCAAAATTATATTTATACATTTTTTTGAAGTTTGAGATATTTAGGATGTTACGAAGTTTTTTGATCATAAAATTAATTTTTCTAAGCTTTGGAGCTAGTTTGTCAGCTTGCTCTTTAAAATTAAGTCGACTGTCTAATGTTAAGCCCAAATAGTAAATTCTGTCAACTTCATCAATATTTTCGGAGCAAAAAAGGTAGACATTTAGTTTTATCACAGCTTAGGACATTTAGGTTAAGAGTGAATTTGAATAAAAAATACGCTTTTTCCAATCACTTAATATAAAATACTGTTAGTCAAATTTGTATAAAATTTTGTACGGCGAAAGTTAAAGCATTAGCCAGTTTTAAACATAATTTTACGTATCCTAAAAATATTTAATTCACGCAAAAATTTATCGATTATTTTAAAAAAACTAAATAAAAACGAGATATATATATATATTTTTTTAAATCCACGGTCTGTAGGGGATACCAGAAGCCTCCGCTGTGCAAAACTTTCTTTTCCCACTTAAGAGCTCTTTTGCCTTTATTTTGTGCTTCTTCCTAAGATGATCTTTTTGTGAACAATCCTTTATTATCAGGAAATGCTACCGAAAGAAAATCCTGGTCATGTAGTAGAAAAATTATCGGGCCAAGTACTGTACCCCGAGGAACACCACACGACATATTCAGAGCTTATGGTGTTACCCACTGTGACCGTTTGTGTTCGATTTGTAAGGTAGTTTTTGAATAATTTAAACATGACCCCTCTGAAACCCAAACAATAAAGTTTTCTTAACAGCAGGGTATGAACTACTGTATAAAATGCCTTTTTAAAGTCTAGAAAAACTCCAGCACAAGGACTGGATTCATCCAAATTTTTAAAAATATTTTTTGTGACCAAGGCCAAAGCATCCCGAAGTTATCCCGAAAACCAAATTCTAATTTCTTTAAAATGTTATTTTTATTTAGATAACTCATTATACGTTTCTTTAGCAGTTTTTCGTATATTTTAGAAAAACCAGATAAGAGGGATATTGGCCGATAGTTAGTAGCTAACTGTTTGTCCCCACCCTTAAAAAGTGGTTTTATAGAGGCTCTTTTTAAATGGTTTGGACATATTCTTGTTTGTATGTAATGTCGAAAATTATGATGTTTGTGACGACGTTTTAATAAAGGAAGGCATTAATTTGTCATCTTTCTGGGTAGCACGATGTGATGTTAGAAATAGTACCTCAATGCATCAAGCTGGGCAACACCTTTCTGGGGATGGAGGATTTACACCAAAAATAGGATTTGTTTCAATAAGGTAGGTAAAGTGCCTAAAAATATGTATTAGTTATTTAACCTTTCTGCGGAACTGTGAAAAATAGTACCAAGTCAGGTTCTGGCGACTGTATGTACCGATATGTTGTTCCAAAAATATTCTTTAGACGCCAGATATCTGTGATAACTTTTTAATATATATATATATATATATAAGTGGTTCAAAATGTAAGCATAAAAAATATAAATATGTGTAACCAAGTTACTTACCCTATAGTCGAATTTTTAACTTCATGTTGATCCTCCTTCATTATTTGAGTAAATCAAATTTTGAACCAAGGTTTTTAAGTATAGTCTTTGAAATATCTGCTTCTCTTGGATTTTACTCAAATTATTCATAGGTCAACACACATTTTGGTGCCGGCGATTTTTTAAGTGTTCCTGGGTAATTTTTGGCTGGAGAATCCGAAATAGCCATCAGATTTTGTGTCTCAGATCTAGTTTTCAAAATAGGAATTATTTACTTTTTTTTAACCTCTATATACATTTTACGTTATAACTATGACTATTGCCAGTAACAAAAAAAAACACATATAATTAATTACTTACTATAAAAATTAGTCACTATCACCTAAAAATTTTCTTTTAAACGACTTTCTAGCATGGAGTTTACTGGTGTAGTCTCGCTGAAAGCTCCAAGAGTATGATATCGATATCGATCTTTCATAGTTTTAATATCCTGATAGAATCTTTCTCCCTATTCTTCACTACAGTCACCTAAATTTTCTGGAAAGCGATCTAGATGGCTGTGGAGGTAGTGAACTTCTATAGTCATGTTACAACCGAGAATATGAAAATTTGAAAGCACCGTTTTCACTAATTCTATGTCTGCTTTGTGATTTCCAAGAAAATTTTTAACTACTTGAACAAATGAACCCCAAGCGTTAGATTCAGTCTCATTCATTGATGTAGTGAACTGTGGATCTTTAATAAGTTGCCTTATTTTAGGACCATCAAATATACCAGCTTTTAGTTTTTTCGTGCTAATTCCAGGAAACTTACCTGACAAGTACCCAAAACAATTTCCATCTCGATCTAACGCTTTCACAAACTGCTTCATAAGCCCCAACTTGATATGCAAGGGTGGTAGTAAGATTTTTTTCTCTCGTAACCAAAGGTTCATTCACTACGTTTTGGTTTCCTCGAACCATAGTATCTCTCAAAGGCCAATTTCTCTTAACCCAGTGCTGATCTTTAGCTCTGGTGTCCCAAAGACATAAAAAACAGGGGTATTTTTTATATCCACTTTGCAGTCAAAGGATAAAGTCCACCATTTTCAAATCAACACAAATTGCCCACTGATGTTCTTTGTATTTAATTTGTTTCAAAACTTGTGCTATTGTTTTATACTCCTCTTTCATGGTAGTAGAATGTTCAATAGGAATTGAGACATATTTGTTGCCGTTGTGTATAAGACACATTTTAAACTACGTTTTGAACTGTCAATGAAAAGGCGCCAATCATCCGAAGTGTATTCTGGCAAACCCATTTTTTTTTAAGAATCCTTTTATATCGTTACAGAATACCAGTTTATTTTCCTGAGTGAAAAAAGGCAGCAGATCCTTTTCACTCTTACGATAAAATGTAACATTAGTGCCTGAATAAAGAAGGTTCTTTTCTTTTAATCTGGATGCAAGTAATTCAGCACACTCCTTTGAGAGGTATAGGTCGCTCACGAGATCGTTCAGTTCTTCTTGATTAAAACACTGAGGAGTTGTTAAATCTGGTTCAAATTCACTGTCGTTTTCGTGTTTATAAATTACACAAAATTGATTAAAACTAAGATTATTTTATCAATTTTGACCAAATATACTCCAAAATTCACTCCATAATTTTTCTACTTAGAAAATTTTGCAAATTTACAACATTAGTTTTAATGGCATTTTTTACTGTGTACAGAATGGATATCCCAACCGACAAATCTAAAGAATTAGGGGTAACGATACGGTTGACAGTTTCATAGCTAAAAAGGCATATCGGTTGGGGAAACGTCACTTTTTCTATGCTTTGACTGTTGTTGTTTTCATGGCAATAATTTCTTACAGTCTCTTTTAATTTTAAGTGATTTACGCTAGCCGGTGAGTTTAGAATTAATTAAAAATAAAAACAATATTGATATCTCATCCATTATTTGCAGAAATTACTTACTTTTTGTGGAATTTTTATACAGTCCGCAAAGCAGGAAAACTCTAGAAGCAATTAGTTAGATATTTTAAAGAAAAGACTCCAATATGCATTTCTAACCTTAAAAAGTAAACGTAAACAAAAAAGTAGGGTTATACGTCAAGTTGGACCAGATATCAAATTTACCCAGGGAATATAAATTTACCTAACCGTTATGCCTCTCAGATCGTCCAAAATTTGCCACTTTTTCTGTGGTGATATCCATTCCCTGTATGTTCTATTCTCCCTGTTGTCCGCTCACGGTTCACATGAATGACATACAATTTCATATTGACATCATGTGAAGCGCGAGTGGACACTCACGAAAAAGTCGTAGGTGGGAACAGGGTGTAAAACAAAGCGAAGTTGTTAAACCCATCAAAGAAGCGTGTCACGGAAAATAAACTAATCAATGATCCTAGTCACAGTTTGATGCTTAAATATGGTTAAACCTTTTTGGCTTATTTAAATGTCTTTGAAAAAAATCATTTCACTTACCCTATGATCCTTGGGTCGTGTCTCCTGTCTTCTGGGCGGTCCTCCTTCAATGTCCGGATAAATCAGGTTGCGAACCGAACCCACGAAACGCGGTTCGAAAATCACGCTCGGAAGCGCGAGCAACGTGAGTTTCGTATTGTACCACGTTGGCATGCCTCCGACAAAGACATCGGAATTGGTCGTGAATCGACCGAATTGGAACTCTTTTCCTCTGGACGTGCTCATTTGCGAGACGCCATCTACCGTTAAGAGAGTGCGATCTTCGCGTCTTTGAATCTGCACTTTGTGCCAGTGGCCGTCGTTAAGGTCCCGGCCTACTGTGATGATTTGCGCGCCTCCGCCCAAGTTGTATCTCAGTCTTAACGCGCCCTCCACCAACTTAATCTCGAAGAAGTCGTAAGTTCCGCCGTCGTCCGTGTATAAAAGTAGACCGTTCGGCTGCAGAGTTTTAAATTCGAACTCGAGAGTGCCATTTGTTCCACCGCCCCACTTACGGAATTGCGAGTAAGAGCTAGTTGAGCCGTCCAGAATAAAACCGTGGCCGTGAGAATGCAGCAAAATGGCCGCAACCGCGATAAACCGAATCATAGTTCCGGGCCGTTAAACTAAGATTTGCCGAGGTTAAAAAACACACTCTATCGATTGAGGGGCAGTATCGCAGAGACGAGCGCCCGAGATTCCCGGCATGTCTTTGGCTGATTAGACCGCGAGGATGAGGAATATAATTCTGGCAAACACGATATGTCTGAGTTTGGTGCCGTAAAGCTGATTACAGTCCTGATGGCTATATTGTTAAAGTAGGCGTTGGTTTGCTTCGAGGCGAAGAAAATGGCTTTCGTGTTCAGCGAGTGGTCGTTCTCCTTAAATGGATCCTAGCGAAATGACTGCAGTTGTAAAGATGACCCTGCAATGGAGATAATAAAAGTAAGGCGTGATTTAATTGAGGATGTGTTATTGGAATTTGATAAAACGGCGGAAACTATATGAAGGAGCGCAACTGAAAGGGAAAAATAAGAAAGAATGGCTTGGTCCCTTGCGCAAAATTAAAATTTTATTTCCAAAAAATATTTTTCGAGTCACAGTTGAAGGGACAATAATGACGTGGAAATTGCATTTAAGAAACGTTTGAAAATTCTTGACACCCTGATGCCAGCTACTGATATGCTTTTCCGAAATACGAAAGTCCTTTCTTGTCAAATTCAATTTGTGCCTGTCTAGGCCATTGAAAATTCACTTGTTAAATTTAGGTTCCCAACTAACAATTTTAGAAAAACCCATGAAGGTGTTAAAAGTAATTTAGCGATGATTATATTGTTGTAACAATGTTCTTACAGCAACAGTTTACAGGAATATCCTATAAAAGCTTTGCTTTTTTCTGTAAGAACATTTATAGGGTGTTGCTATAGAGCAGAACTGCCGCAAATTACTTTAGGCTCTTAAGTATTGTATAAGAGTATTTCAGGCCCAATAAAACAACAATTTTAAATCAAAAGGGTTCTATAAGGTTTTACCTGTAATTTTGCTCTCTGTAAGAATGTTCTTACAGCAAAAATTAAAGGAATATCCTATAAAAGCTCTGCTTCTTTATGTAAGAACATTTATACCAGTGGCTCCCAAAGTGTGCGCCGCGGCGCCCCAGGGGCACCTCCAGGTGCTCCTGATAAGGTAGAATTTGAGTTACGTTTGGCAACGCCGGCGCCGCATCCGCTATTAATCGAGCCTCGAGCTCGAGAGAACAGAGCAATTTTCTAGAATTTCCAGAAGCCCGTATTTGACCTGCGCGTCGCTCGACCAGAATTTTCGTGAACGCTCTTTGACAGTATTTAAGTCACCGTAGTCCGCTTTGCTAGGTTAGTTTACCGTAAGGGGAATTGTAAGCGGTTGAACTGTTATGATAAATAGAAGTAGTAACAGAGAGTTTTAGTAGTGATACAAAATGTTCTGTTTTACGGATATCGGATTGGTTGCTTCGTTTTTTCGTAAAAAGTTAGTCACAAGATGGAAAGATTTTTATTAAATAAGGAAATTGATAGATCGAGACAGAGTGATCAATCATCGACAAGTGACGGAGGAGTAAAAAGAAGGAAACATCGCAAATACGATGATAGCTATTTAAACTTGGGTTTTACTTCAGTAGATGTAAATCATGAGGAAAGACCGCAGTGTGTGCTCTGTTTGAAAATTCTAGCAGTCGAAAATATGCTCCCGAGTAAGCTAAAACGACATCTCGAAACCATTCATCCTACGATGGTTGGAAAGTCACGCTAATTTTTCACAAGAAAGTTGCAGAATGTACAAAAACAAAAGAACGTGTTTACCCAACAAAATTCAGTATCTAGCAACGCATTGCTGTCCTCGTTCAAAGTGGCATACAGGGTGGCCAAGTTCAAGAAACCTCACACCATCGCAAAAGAAAGTATTTTGCCGGCTGCTGTCGACATGGTTAACATTATGATAGGAGAATCGGCGGGAAAACTAATTTGAAAGGTACCTTTATCTAGCAACACTATTAGTCGAATAATCCATCATATAGCTGAGGATCTTAATGATTAATTGATAGAGAAAATGAAAGGCAAGGAATTTGGTCTGAAACTTGATGAGGCTACTGACAGTAATAAATATGCACACCTTATTTATTACGTACGCTTCCTGGATAATAATATTATTGTTGAAGACCTTCTTTTCTGCAAAAGTATCGATAAAAGCGTAAAGGCTCAAAACTTGTTTCAAATTCTTGACAAGTTTATAACGGAGAATAATTTAGAATGGGAGAAGTGTATTGGAGTTTGTACTGATGACGCTTGATCAATGTCTGGCCGTTATGGTGGATTGCAAGCACTTATTTGCAGTAAAGCACCATTGCATTATTCATATCGCATAGACGTAGTTAACTAAATAAAAACTAGGCCGCTAAAAACCAGACCATTCAAAATTCTTTGTATGGACATGGGAGTTGAACACACAATGCTGCTATATTACTTCAGTGCACGATGGCTTTCACGTGGAAACGTCTTATCCCGTACATTCGAGCTACATCAAGAAATCCACATTTTCCTGGAAGAGAAAGGTCATGCAAGTTCCAGATACTTTAAGGATCCCGACTTTTTGCTAAAACTGGCATATTTTTGCGATATATTTGACAAACTGAATGCCTTAAATCTGTCTCTCCAAGGCAATAACACGCATATCTTGAAACTATCAGAGAAAATTGCAACATTTAGAAAAAAACTACAGATGTGGATAAAAAAATTAATGAAGATGGCGGTCAAGATTGTTTTCCAGAATTGCATAAATTCTCAGCCTCTAATGAGCTCGTTATTTCTCAAGAATTGCTGTCGCTTTTCACCGAACACCTTTCGAAACTCTCGAAATGGTTTCAAGATCCTTTCCATGCACAATCTCCACCAGAATTCACTTCACTAGAAGAAGAGAGTCTTATTGAACTCTCTTAAGACAACAGCCTAAAATCAAAATTTGCTTCTTCTGATTTGGTGGAGTTTTGGGTATCCGTCAAAAATGAATATCCGGCTGTAAGTTTAAAAGCTTTGAGGATTCTAATCCCCTTCGCATTATGCGAAGCTGGATTTTCAGTTGTAGATGTGATAAAGAGCAAATATCGTTCAAAGATCAATGTGGAGCAAGAAATGAGAGTGGCAGTGTCAAGCCTTATTCCCTGCTTTGACGAAACATGTGCAGATCACCAAGCTGACCTATCACACTGATTTTTTTTCTTTCACTAATAATGTATTCTTGTGTGTTAATTTAATAATAAACCTATATGAGCTCTAGATTGGAGTTGTTTTCATTCATGTGTTTTGTAACTAGTGCCAATATATTTACAATGGTGTTATATAGAGAGTTGTACAACGCTTGCGCTTTGCTACTATACAGTAGGCAAGTTGCAAAGCATATATTTTATACATTATACATATGCAACACTTTGTTGGACACAACTATATATGCAAATAGCGGGTAGGGGCGCCCTGACAAAATATTAAACCTGTAAGTGCGCCGCAAACTGAAAAAGTTTGGAAACCACTGATTTATATGGTATTACTACAGAGCAGAATGGCCGCAATGTACTTTAGGCTCTTATGGTATTGCATAAGAGTGTTTCACGCCCAATAATACAACAATTTTAAATCAAAAGGGTTTTATAAGGTTTTACCTCTAATTTTGCTTTCTGTGAGAATGATCTTCCAGCAACAATCTGCCTCTTTCTGTAAGAATATTTATACGGTTTTACTATAGAGCAGAATGGCTGCAAAGTATTTTAGGCTCTTGAAGTATTGTATAAGTGTGTTTCAGGCCCAATAATACAACAATTTTAAATCAACAAGGCTCTATATCATATCATATCCGAACTCTCTACTAAAACAAAAATGCACTTAAGTGGTTGATGGTGAATGAGAATATTTAGTTACCTCTCTAATTTTTCCTTGCTTTTATCCTCATAATTGGCCAACTGCCCAATTGAAATTAAACGTCATTTCTCAGTCTCACATAACCTTAAACAACAAACAGTAAACAGAAATTTTAAGTTTATAAATGCGCTTTAAAGAAAGGACCTGAAAATATAAACATGGAACACTCAAATTGGAAAAGATGCGGATAATGAAAAACCAAGGCGGACGGGAATCCCTACAACGAAATTTACTGTATGGTTATTGTATACTTGCTATATATATGTTATAAATATTTACAACAAGACGTCCATCTTAGAAATGTTCTGTCTTTCTGTGAATCTATCCCAAAAGCAACAAAAACCTCAATAACATGAATGTATAATTCATAAAAATACATAGAAATGATAAACCATGCACGTTAAACAATGTTTGTTAATAAAATTGTGGTGTACGTGTTTTGAAATAGGTAAAGTTTTCGCGTAATATTTATTTATTGTCGAGGTAGTTTTGGTGTCGCCATTAATACCTACTGTGTTATTTAGATATTTATTCAAGCCACATTAAAAAAACATTTCTTCTCTTACTTTAGGAGTTCAAGCTCTATCAATAAAAGTTAAGCACTGTATAATTGTTTCCAGAAGAACCCCCTTATAGTAAAGATAGGTGTTGAAACTATTCTATAAATAACACATAAGAGTTACGCAGATCTTTTATACAGATGTTATGGTTTTATCAATAGAAGTAATTTGCTCTATATGGTGGTGCACATTTTGTACTTATAACCGGCCTAGTAGCGTCTTACAGAACTCTTATATAAGCAAATTATACAGGCATTTATTCCGGCAGTTTTTGCTGTAAGAATGTTCTTTCGGCTCCTACAGAGAAAAAAATTCTGGTTGGGTTATGAATAATGTAATTTTATAAAATTATAAATACACTCTTCGATTTTTAAAATCTTTTTAGTGTGGTCTCACTAAAGTTCCACTAGCCCAAAAATTTCAACAAAACATCTACTCAGCCCCCCCTTTCATTGTTTTGGGGGTGGGTCAATTTTTAAAACTAGCCATTTTTTGGATGCTACCGAAATGGCTGCAGTTTGTAAAGATGACCCTGCAATGGAGATCATAAAACTAAGGCCTGATTTAATTGAAGATGTTTTATTGGAACTTGATAAAACGGCGAAAACTATATGAAGAAGCGCAACTGAAAAGGGAAAGTGTGAAAGTATAGATTGGTCCCTTGCGTAAAATTAAAATGTTATTTCCAAAGTTGAAGGAATAATAATCATGTGAAACGTTTGAACATTATTGACACTCTTATGCTACTGATATGTGTTTCCTAAATATGAAACTAACGTCCATTTTTGCTCAAAAAAATTAATTTATATCTGACTGGGCCATTGAAAAGTTACTTGTCAAATTAATTTTATGAATAATGTAATTTTATAAAATTTTAAATAGAATCTTCGATTTTGAAAATCTTTTTAGGTGGTCTCATTAGAGCTCTATTACCCCAAAAATGTCAACAAAAAATCTACCTCCTCTCATTTTTTGGATCCTAGTGAAATGACTGCAGTTTGTAAAGATGACCCTGCAATGTAGATGATAAAACAACGGAAACTATAGGAAGAAGCGCAATTGAAAGGGGAAAAGGTGAAAGTATGGCTTGGTTCATTGATCAAAATTAAAATAATATTTCCAAAGAATATTTTTCGAGTCAAAGTTGAAGGAACAATAATCATGTGGAAATCGCAGCTACTGATATGCTTTTCCGAAATATCAAACTAACGTCCATTCTTGTCATATTTGTGTCTTGCTCGTCATAAAATTTAATGTACCTTGACTGGGCCATTGAAAAGTTACTTAACATATTTATGTTATGAAAAATGTAGTTTTATAAAATTATAAATAGTCTTCGATTTTGAATTTTTTTTAGTGTGGTCTCATTACAGCTTTACTACCTCAAAAATGTCAACAAAAAATCTACCTCCTCCCTGTTATTATTTTGGGGGTAGGTTGGTTTTTAAAACTAGCCATTTTTTGGATCCTAGCGAAATGATGCAGTTTGTAAAGATGACCCGGCAATGGAGATAATAACAGTAAGGCGTGTAAACAGTAAAGAGTTTTTTCTGAGTCAGAATTAAGTTTAAGGAACAATATAATCATGTGGAAATCGCATGTAAGAAACGTTTGAAAATTCTTGACGCGATGATGGCAGCTACTGATATATTTTTCCGCAATATGAAACTAATGTCCATTTGCATGACTGGGCAATTGAAAAGTGAAGACTGACTTTTTCGCTTTTTTACATCATTACTTTTCGGACATCCTGTATAGTATACCTTTAAATAGTTTTCTTTTTCTATGTTATCATCAAACACAAACTACTATCCCAATTTTGGTATGGGAGCTTTACTACTGGATTCATTGGATTCCTGGGCAGTATATAAGTAGGCTGTATTACTTCAAAATCGGCTCACAAAAACAAAACGTTTGGATAAAACCGCAGTTCATCGCAATTAGCCGCGTAACATGTTTTGTTTCACGGTGTCCTTCCCGAAGTTTGCAATATGCGCCCCAGAGAAAAATTTCCAAAAAAGTTAAAATTTAAATATGTGGTATTGTTTTAAATTCCAGTAGTATATTATTAAATTATCGAAGAATTTTTTTAAAACTTTTGTAAATTTGCAGACCCTTACAGTTCTTGAAAAAAAAAATAAAAAGGTTTAATTTATTAAGTCGACTTAGTACGTTCTTGAAATGCACGGCAGACTGATAGTTATCATTGATTGTTGTTGGCAGGCAATTTGGTGTGCTCTGAAAGTGTTTCTATGGTCAATCAGTTGTTGTTGTTAAGCGGTTGAATAAAAAAAGTCAAAAAGCATTTTTTTGAGGTCGTAGTTACAATCTGGGGAATTTTTTTTAGCAACACTGTACGGGAAATCTATGGGGACCTGATTTTTGTGCAAAATTTTACGTCATTGAATTTGTTTTCCATGGCAACGCGGAGACTTTATTTATGTTTATCCACAGTGGGACACCAGGGATTTTTTAACACCGGGTAAAAAATTTGGGGTTAGGTTACCTTTTTTGACTTTTCGCGTTCTACGCCGCTAAAAAACCAAGGAAAATACTAAAATAAAAGAAAACCATTTATTGCAGAATCTCCTGCTAAAAAAACGCTGCCCAACAACGTATTAAAGTAACTGGGTGTAATTTTTAAGGTTGAATTTACAGGTACATTTATAATTGAATTGGTAACACTCCCGCTAGCTGATACCGACAAGAAGTTAACTTAAAGGCATGCATATTTAAAAATCGGCTACTGGCACTAGACGAAATAATCGTATTCTATTTTAAACAGGAGCGTCAACGACTAGCAAGAGTCTTTCCAACCGCTAAATGGAGCTTTACTGACCTATTTTGTTTGTACTCAAGTATCCGTGTTTTTTTGAAACTGAAGTTCTAAAATCTATCCTTTGCACTCCAAGATTTTACTAGTACACTTGCACATAACTAGGCTGCAATAATTTAAATTTAAAAAAATGGGTGAATGAAAATAAAATCAAAATTATGTGGGGTTATGGGCGCCGAATGTTTCTACGCGAATTCCTAATAATCCCAGCGAGCCAGTAAAGTTCTCTTGGTTCTTTGGTAGACTCGGGGTAATGCCCGCGCAGCGCTAGGCCTTTTTGGTAGGGCGACCGCTCACGCGAAGTGGTTTCATATTTGTTTTAGAACAATGTTTTTGAAAACACATTTTTGAAAAATAAACATAACCTCGAATGATTTTCTGTCAGAAAACGTAAAAATACTCTTCTGTCCCACTGCGGCCCGATTTAAAGTTTGTTAACAAAACATCTGCAGTTACCATGGAATCGTATAAATTCTGCGATCTCTCGGCCATCACTTGAAATGTGTGTGTCTTCCAAATTCAGTGAAGTGTGATTAATTGATCGGTTTTCTTTTCCGGAGTGCATAGGCTTTGAGAAAAAAGGAAACTTAGTTTAGTAGAAAAATGTAATCCAGAGGAAATTGTGACTATTTCTCTATTTTTTTGTTCTAAACGGCAATTATTTTGAGGCTTGTGGGATAGACAGCCCCAGAGCTTTTATTTTAAAGAAAAAATAATTGAGAATTTTGAAAAATCCTTCAGATTTTTTGTTAAGCATTTAAAAATGATCGCCCCTGCAAAATTTCAGCTAATTCTGATGAATAGTTTTCCCTGTGCACTCTGACAAAAGATTAAAAAATTAAAGAACAAGGCGTTGCCGGTTGTACTTTTTTTTACTTAAAATCTGGGGAGAAACTATAGCCTTAAAGACGAACATTGAAAAGGTTGCCGAAGAGGCCATTGCTGGCTTTCTTCCGCAAAAGTCTCGTGAGATCTATAAGAAGCAGCTATAGTTATTTCAATAAAATAATTCGAAAAACCTATATTTTTTGTTTAATTTGGAACAATTCGCTTGAAATCCTTCAGGGATTAATTTTTTTTTAATTCCCAGGAATTTAAAGTACCAGTTTACTCTTAAAAGCGTGATTCAAAGTGTACTTTTACTCCCTAAAGTGCATAAACAAAGTTTGGATAATTTTGATATTTTATATATATATTTTTAAGTTAGGCCTTTCATGTATTAGGAACCCAACTGGTTTTTAATAAAAACAAAAATATTATTAGATTAAAATTCAATTTTTTGGTTTGGTTTGAGGAAATTAACCGAAATTAACGATTTTTTTTTACATGTAAATGGTAAAGCTTAAAAACTTTTGAGATTGGAATAATAATCACCATTTTTTTTTTATTTTTAAAAAATAACCAATGGTAATAAAAATAAAAGTAAAACAAAAAATTAAAAAAACTCTTTGGATCTGGAAAGTCAAAATAACCGTAGACTGGTACTAAAGGGCAATTCCTAACTTAAATAGTGCAGATTATTTCAATCGCTAGTCCAATCTGTGCACAAATATGAAATAAAAAAGAATAAAAGGAAGAGTAATTTTTTTGTTAAGTTTTTTGGGGTAGTTGATCATTAATAACCACACTAAAATTTTTTTCAAAATCAAAGACTTTACCTACTGTTTATTTGCCCTTATTATATGGAATTACCCTATTTTTTTCATGTCAAAGTAAAAACATGATGCTGTGCATAAAATATTGCATGCATCTTGGCATGTTTAACGTCCTCGGCGTGTAAAACCCGTCGCCCAATGGCTCGTGTTTTATTTTCACGCCGCGAGCGTTAATTGCTTCCTTTAGGACTTACATACTTCACTATTATACATAACTATTATACATACCGTATGTGTATATTTGTATTTTTCTTAATTAGGTGTTTTTGTAACAGACTATATCCTTTAGTAAATATCTTGATCCATTTTTTTTTAAATTTGACTTTTTTTTAGAGCTACATAATATCATCATTAGACATTACAATAATATGAGTACCTAGTATCATAAATTATTACCAAATGACCTTTTACTTTTCAATTGATTACCGAGGCTATTAATAACAAAACTACGTACAAGGCAGGGCGAATCTAAAAGCCCTGTATAATATTTTTTTAACTGGGTACTTATTCTTGAAGGTGAGAGGAAGGGGAGCTCCATTTTCTTAAAAAATGCACCTGATTGGTCGAAATCTTATTTTTTGGTCACGTTTCTGTCAGTTTCGGCAGTAATGGCATTAGTGGTGAGCGATTTTGCTTCCCTACCTTACACGAACCCCCAGATGCACCGTTAAAATATTCGGATTAGTTTAGCTAATCCATGCCTTCCTCTTTGTTCATTTATGTGAGATCAAGAGAGAAAAAGGATGGATTAGATAGCCAATTGCGATTAGGTACCTACGGTGCATTTAGGGGTAAGAGAGTAAACTGACTCGCTCACGAATAATGTCAATGGTGTCAAAACAGACGGAAAACTGAGATTTCGATTAATCAGGTGCGTTTTTTTAAAGAGAAATGCTCCCCAGGGGAAATCTTGATATTTTTCCTGGGGGGGAGCAGAGGTTCCTGGGGAAGCTTACGTTATAGAATAGTCTTGGATTAGGTACCATTTTATTGGTGATTTTTGGGGAAAATTCAACGTTTAGTTCGAAGGTTTATTCTACTATAAATACATATCGACAAAAAAATTTACGTAAACCGGTAAAAACTGGTCGAAAATAGGTGTTTACGTCACTAGACCGGAAAATTGGTCTTTACAGGTAAGTCCTGCAAACTTGAGGGACCTGTAAAGGCACTTTCTGGCCGTATATCGTACCTATTTTTAGTTTCTACCACTTTCGTCAAGGCCTGGCCACGTTACGTAATTTATGAACAGTCCCCTAATAAGAAAATGTTAGCCTTCTGCTTCTTGTTGACTAAATAGCCATTGCCGTTAGGGTCAGTAGCTTTTAAGATCAAGGCTAAGGAGAAACAAGTGCAATTTCATGGATATAAATGATTTTTGTACTTTTAGCTTGTGCAAAATTGTAAAAATCATTAGAAAAATTATAGTGAAGTGACGTTCACTGATGGCCAACTTATCAAGCAAAATGATGATAAAACAACTCACGAAAGGCAGATTTCTAGATTTGTCCTTTATACAAAGAAATTCTTTTAAATATAAAGATCGATTTGCTTTTACAAAAATATTATTCATTTGGGGTTCGTGGATTCGAAATTACGCACCGCACTTTGTTGAAAACTTATTATTTCGCTTATATCCACTCCTGTCTAAATTATGCTAATACTTGTTGGGGAAATGCACCCCGTGCCCAGGAGGTATTTTTATTGCAAAAACGCATTATACGGACAATGGTGTTTAAACCAAAGAGTTTCTCTTGTCCCACCCCCAGCCTCTTTATCTTTAACAATATAATGTTATTAAAAAATAATCCATCTGATTATGATTTGACGCTCAAAACAACATATAACTTAAGAAATCAGAATAACATTCAGATACCTCGGCACAGGACGGCTTTAGTAGCTAAGAGCAGTCCAGTGTTAGCAGTAAAATTATAGAAGCACTTACCAGAAAAAATAGAAGAGATACAAAGTTTAAAAATCAACATTAAAAAATAGCTTACTCAGCCATGTTTTTTCTGATATAAATGAATTTTTTGACTGTGCGATTTTTTTTAATTTTGTTATTTTAAAAAAAAAACCTCCTTTATAAATCAATTTTAATTGTTATTTTTTTGTCATTGTTTTTGTTTATGTAATTATTTTTTATTTTTAGATATTACTATTAGGTATTTGTAAACTGACAATTTCTACACTGTATTTTTGCGGTCCATAGAAAATAAAAATTGTATTGTATTGTATTTACCTATATTTATAGTATACTTACCTTGAGCATTAAAAATGTGTGATCGATTTTTCCGAAAGATATGACCGGAAAAGGATCAAGGGACCGGGACGGAAAGTAGTTTTTTTCCAGTCGTTTGAAAAAGATAAATTAGTCCAGCGGTTGTTAAATTTAGAAGAATATATTTAACTAAAATTTATGAGGTATTTTTTTATGTTGGGGGTTAAAAATCCCCTCAAATATGCCCTTATTCTAAGCTTTCATTTCCATTTTTTTTACATATTGCCCGCGGTGGTTGAGTTAACTATAGCTAATACTCGCTATATTTGAAGTGCATGCATCTCTAAACAATGCGTGACTTTGTATGCAAATGTTCCTAAATTAAGCTTAAGCATTCTAGCTAAATAGCTCAAAAATTAAGCGCATCATACCTATGGATTAAACACGTTAATCTGAAACCTTAAAACGAAGTTTACTGGAAAGCTAAATGCGAAATAAAAGCATCTTTTTACTAAACTCAGCTACGGTTTCGATCGCCTTTACAACCGTTTGAAGTTTTCTTACGTTTTACTACAAAAGTATGTCTATCGATTTAAACGTGCCCCCATTTTATTCTAAGACTAAACCTAGCTACTTACCCGCGTCCATTTTTGTAAACTTGATGAGGTTCAGGGACACTTTTTTCAGTTTGAAGCACGAAAAGCCACCAAAATAATACCTATTAAGCGTGATGTATCCGCGGCCAGACACTGTACATTATCCTTTAGAGGTCCTGCAGTAGTGTCGTTGCGTCCATAGAAATGATAAAGTGAGTGGAGATCGTTTTATGTATACTCATATAACTATATGAGATACTAGACACTTACTAAGATATAATAGTTCCCCCCACAGGTCTAAATATCTACTCCTGTGGGGGGGTACTAAATTTTAAAACCAATTTTCAAAAAACACTTACTCCTGCAGAAAACACAAAAAGTTATTGATTATTTGTATTGTTATTGCAAAATACCACTCAAAAACTGCTTTTTTTCTCAAAATATACCATATTTTAGAAGAAAATGCCTTAAATTTTTTTTGGCAGGTTTCAAAATGGCAAATGGTGAATACGCCAAAAATTTGGCATATATGGTCGCGATTCTTGAGAAACGACAGAAAATCTCACCCGTCGGATTTCTGGAAAGTGACGATTTTTACTTATCGCCTCATTTAAAATAAAAACGTAGCGTTCGTCATATTTATCCTAACATTTTAAGAGAAACTGCGTCATTTTTTTAATACCATTTTGTAAATTTAATATTTTAAAGATATTCTGCAGGACTAGTTTATGGCGGAGCTAAATTGTTACTACGCGTACCAATAAACATAAAAAAGTGTTGAAAATTCTCACCATGGAAAAGGAAAGACAGAATTTCTGTGACATTTCTGAACAGTCACAGCGAAATATTCCATGGTTATCTATGGTTTTGAAGGTTAAAAGTTTTAAAGGTTTCTTTACACAGAAGAATAAGATTAATAAAATACATTTTTAAATAAAAAAAGGGTTTTTCATAAAAACTGCCTACAAAAATTAAAATTGACATATTTATTATTTACTGAAACGTCATCCAGAAACTAAATTTTAGGGAATATTAGCAAATAAGTCCTGACAAAAAAACAGTCAGTGTAAATTTATGTTTAAAAATCGTCAGATTTTTTGTAAGGGTGAGATTTTCTGACGGTTTTTGAAGAATCAAAAATAAAAGCTTCATTATCTGTATTTGAGGTTAGAAAGTTGGGGATTGTTTAGACTACCTCTGGGGGGTGGTTTATATTTATAGCCCCCCAAAAGGATTGTTTTTTTTTGTGAAAATTGGTAATTAATTTTGTTTATAATTTTTTACGGGGAGTAAGGGATAGTGATGCGAATATAAAGTAACCTTCATATTTGCTCGGAACAATTGGGGACCGTACTTACACCCATTGGGCAGGGGACCAGAGGTTTTCGATCGGTATTATGCGAATGCATCTAGCCTCTCATGGTGCTCCCCGTCTAAAACAAACAAGGCTCTGGCGACCGAATATGGCCGGTATAGCCCTATGACCTAACGACTAGGAACTGCTCCATTAAGCACCTATACAAACTCGTACAGGGGAAAATTTAATGGTGTGGTTAAACTAGAATCAACACTAGGAACTGCTCTATTAAGGACCTGTACAAACTCGTACAGGGGAGTAGAGTGGTTAAACTAAGATCAAAGGGTGCACAATAAGCCAGTAATGGCTGCAGTGCAGTGACTCTAGCCAGCCATCAGGCTGGTCGGAGCCACAATCGGGGGGTTTTAGTCGGTAAGAATCCGACACTACCCGGACTCTCCTGGTAAAGGAGAAATGACTCTGGCCGGAAAGTGGTTCGGGCGTCTTATGCTAGATTTCCCCTTGATACCCTTGCAAAAAAAAAACATTTTTTACAAGAATTAATTTACCTTAAAACTCACACTCAAAAGTCTCAAAGCTCCAGTTTTTATCGGTACTTCGCTAATGGCCATTTTCTCATGTTCTACCAGAGAGTCGGGCACCGTCCATTTCGTTGAGCCGACATGACTCTTTTGTGGACGCATCAGTGAATGATTGGATTCAGGTCTGTTTTTAGCCGCATTTGTTTACATCACCCCCTTTGATGAAATATTTTTATTTGTGGTTTACGATTGCGATGGGTTTGTGTTTGTAAAATTTTTTCATACTTATCCTTTATCGATAGATAAAGACCCATTTTAAATAAATACAAAGTTAATTTAATCCTTATTTTATAATTAAATTATAAAAGAGCGATACATAACGTCAATTTTAATTTGCTTAACATTATCTTTATCATTTAGATCCCCCCTAGGGTTAAAAAAAACTTTTTTTAAATTGAAATTTTCTTCTTAAATTTAACAAAAGTTTGTGTTAAGAAGATTCTCACTAAAAAAAAATAATTAAAATTATTCTTATAAATCAAACTATGTCCAAAACTCAAGGAAGTTGGTATAAATAACTATAACTACTCTGTCCTTGCATTATCCCAAAAAAAGCCGTAGGAATAATAACTCGAAAAAAATAGCACTTTTTAAATAATATCGCAAATAAAAATTGAGTTTATCAAAGCGCACTCTACAGGCATTCCCATATCTTTAGTTGCGCCTCGCCAGAATTTAGAGCGCAGGAGAGCTTGCGCCATGTCGCTTTGTCGGACGGAGGCATGTATAGAGGCTGTGGATAGAGCTCTAGGCCAGTAAAAATGTTTTATAAAAGAACGCGAATCTTGGTTGCTTAACTTAAATGTAATATTTTGGTATAGAAGCATTTGAATGCATAGCAAGTAACTTTTTAGATAGGCGAGAAACAATAATCAAAATCTTGTCTTTTAAACTATCAGAGTAGGTCTATTTTAATCAAATATTGGGTGGTTTGCAGTTTAAAGAACATACATCTTACTTAATTTTGTAGGAGGAGCAAGCACTTCGCCCGCAACAGATTAGCGGTGATCTCGTCTCTCCAGCCTGTGAGGAGAGTTTAAAAACCTTAATAAGACCAGGGGCTGACCTATGATAGAAGAAAAAGTACTGCACTAGAAAAAAACCCGCGAAGCACAGCTGCGGACAGTAGAAAGAAAAATGGAACATATAGGAAATGAATATCCCAACCGACCAATCTAAAAAATTAGGGGTACCCAGGCAACCAGTCACGTCACGTCACGTGCATTTGACGTGTTATTTGAGAATATCATTCAACCTGACGTAAGTAACGTCGAACTTACGTCGAAATTTGGGTTTCAGGAAACCAAAGACACAAGTGACACGAATTTGATGTGTTTTTTGGGATTAACATTTGACGCGACCTAAATGACGTCAAATTTTAAGCTCTCAGGCAAACAGAGATATAATAATACAATTAACATTTTTCTTACATCTGACGCAATGTTTTGTGTAAGTATTTTTAATTTTTTTGAAATAATTGGTATGTTATTTTATGGAAACCCATATATATCCCCGTCAAGAACTCGCTCACTGGGCATCGGCCACGGGAGTACCTATTGGAAGTATTCGAAGTCTAACTGTTTGGCTCAAAGTTAACCACAAAGACGTAAAAGTATCATTTTACGCCTTGATTTGCGGTAATTAATGTATTATAAATCACCTGTTTAGACCAATATGTCATTAATATTACGTCAAATTTTCGTAAATTAATTGACGTCAAATTCGCGGGACTAAAGTCACGCCAAAAAGCGGGTCAAACCCACGTGATACTGACGTCGAAGAGACGTCTCAAATTTGGTCGAATTTTGCACGTCTTTTCAACGTGTTTTGGTGGTCTGGGTAACGATGCGATTGACAGGTTCATAGCTAAAAAGGCACAACGGTTGAGGAAACGTCACTTTTTCTATGCTTTGACTGTTGTTGTTTTCAGTTCTTACAGATTTTTTTAATTTTAAGTGATTTACGCTAGCCGATGAGTTTAGAATTAATTAAAAATAAAGACAATATTGATATCTCATCCGTTATTTGCAGAAAACACTTACTTTTTGTTGAATTTTTATAAAATCCGCGAAGTAGCTAGAGTTGAAGTGGAGATATTTTAGAGAAAACAATCAAAAAAAGGCCAATAAATTCCAACACAAAAGAAAAAGTAAACAAAAAAATAGGGTTATACTTCAAGTCGGACCAGAGATCAAATTTACCCGGGGAATATAATTTTACCTAGCCGCTATGCCTCTCGCTCGTTCAAAATTTGCCACTTTTTCTTTGGTGATATCCTTTCCCTATATGTTCTATTTTCCCTGGGTGTGGCAGATTAGAAAGAGTTCACATTATAAGTGTCCCTTATTTAAGCCCGGAATTCTGCTGACCATCCTAGAAAACATTTTCTTCGTTTTATCATTTCCAGATTAATTTTTATTATATTCAATCAAAATTTATTCTTATAATAAGATTTAACATGACTTACAGGTTTATCTCTAGTTAACTCAAAATACACTTAAGTGGAATAAGAGACTAAATTAAAGAATAGAGTGCTGCTTTACCTTAAAATAAAGCATGGATATTTAGCTATTATTTAAACGTCTCCATATACTTTACTTTACTTTATTAATAAATTATGAGCAGATACAATACAACATCACTTATGAAATAGCTTTCTAAGCTAAGTGGTAGCTTGTCGAGAGCTGTAAATTATATTATTGTAAAGTAATCTTAAGATTATATTAAACTTAAATAATGTCGCTCTTAAAGATTTTTGTTAAGTACCTAGGTTTTTTAATTATGATCTTTGTGCTTAAATAAATACAATATATTCTAATATAATACAAGTAGAAACTTATACCTAACGCGCTCAAAACAAAGCCAAAATGCACTAAATTTTTGACATGCTTTTGCTATGTTTCGAACGTGGTACGACTTTATGGCGGATGCGCTACTAGAACAGCTTACTGCACTCGTCGGGATGAACGTATCGTTGCGACCACAGCAACGCACGCATCGATTGCAGTCAGCTGTTTGGTGCTCGCCTCCACCATAAAATCGGGACTCGTTCGAAAAATGACATAAATGAGGGCTTTTGGCTTTGTTTTCAATGCATTAGGTATATATATATTGATGCGTTTAAAAAATAGCTAAAAGTAAACTCTTAGATTAATTAAATTCATTTTAATTACCATCATCATCATCTCTGGCTTTACAACCCTTGATGGGTTTTTGCCGACTCTACCACACGTCTCCATCTTTCTCTGTCCATCAACATTTCTAGGCCACCTTGAATGTTCCTGGCTCTTAGATCTTTGTCGATGTTGCCTCTTCATCTAAGCCGAGGTCGACCTATAGGACGTTTTCCTTGTGAGGCTGTCTCCCACACTAGCTTTTTTGTTGAAGTTAGTGTTTTTTTTTTGATACATACTTAATAAATTTGGTGGAGCATTTTTTTTCGTGGGTTTGGTATTGAGGTCGGAAAAATACACATCTCGGCATAAGAATGTGGTTACCTTTTCCGAACTCTGTTCTCTCATCATCTGGGGCGCGTTCAGCGGCGGCTGGATCCAAGCCAAAAGCGGTTTTACCCCTTCCACTCAAAATGTCAAAAATGGCATTGACATTGCCGAACCAGCTTTGAACGCGCAAAGCCGACTGTCGTATCTTTAGTATTTTTACTAGGCACGGACAGTCTGTTTACAAAGAAAAGGGACTGTCGGAACTTTAAGCCATGGCCATTTGATAACTTTTTCTAAACAGATACGTACTCCCTACCTTCGGTCCGCAAAATAAACGCATTCTCCTTACAATTCACAAGTGTGGCGTCTACACAATTCATTGTACGCAAGAAAAAATGGAGAAACGTGTTGCACTTTTAATTTTTAAATGATTTTCTGATTTTATTTCAATTTGTTAAGTTAGGAAAACCTCGCAACAGATTTTTTTTTCGTTGGCCTCGCCCGCGGACAACAACAAGCGATGCCAATTCTAGTGGCGCTTTCGAGTTCCTCCAAATCTGGTATGGCTGAACGGCTAATGCCAATTTTGGTTTGTCTCCAGCCGCCGCTGAACGCCCCCTGCTCTACCAAGAAATACCTTCGTTTCCACGGTCTTACAACAAAACTATATTGCGGTCCATCTCATAATTTGCCTTCCTTGACCCATAAATAAAAACTTTTGCAACTTAATATCCATCTCTGAAATAAAGTTTATTAAGATTAGGGGACTTTACTGCGATGGCATCAATGGGATGAGTTTCAGGATAATATAACAAGGGTGAATAATTATACTTGTGAAACTCTTAGAGAAGGTTTTCTAGAGCACGGAACTGAGAAAATTTTGCGTTTTTTATTTAAGAAGGATTTAGTGTATTTTGGGGTAAGCCTACTGATTCTTATAGGCTATTCAAACAGCAAGTGGTTAAAATATATATAAATTTCAAAAGAATGTTTTGTCTTATCACGGGACTGAGAAAGCAAGTGTTCCAAAAATGGATTGGTATAAAATCTTAGATAGATATAGATCTTGCAAATCGCTCTACAGATAATACAAGATACATGGCTTATCTGGGATCCCACCTCTCGAGCTCTCTTTCTTATGCAACTTAACATATCAACGTTTTCGATGCTGTGATTATTTTTCTTGGATTAGGCGACTAAAATTAAATATTTGCAAAATAAATAACACCCAATAATTTATTTTTTTCTATCTACTGATTTGTTGACAGGGTACGAAACTGATAAAAGTCTTGTATTTTTGAACGATTTTTCTTAGTTAAAGACAAAAAAGCTTTCTATGAGTTTGGTCATTAGTGAGAATTAAAAGAGGCACCTAGTGCTACATAGTTTTTTCATTTACTTATTGTAATAATGAAACGGCCGCATGGATACTCTCCCGAGAGGTGGGACACTCCTGAAATAGGTGTACAAATTTTGTATAAAATACTTTGAAATACTTTAAAATAATTTGAAATACTTTGAAATAAATTGAATTACTTAGAATTGATATATATTGAATTATTTTGAGATCCGACCAAAATCTGTTGTCACTTTTTTGCCAGTTGAGGTCGAGGGGTGGGACACTCCTGAGATAGATGTACAAATTTTGTTTAAAATAATTTAAAATAAATGAAAATACTTTTAAATAAATTGAAATACATCAAAAGAATTTGAAATACATTGAAATACTTTGAAATAAATTGAAATAACATAAAATACATTGAAAAACATTGAAATACTTTGAGATATACAAATTAAAATTAAAATTATATTTATTCAAATAGTAAATTATAAAATCATCAAATAATATCGACATAGCAAACAGAATAAATATACAGAAACCGACTAAAGTCTTAAAATTACTTAAAAACTGGCTCTAATTAAAATTTTGACTTAGCAACAACAACAATAACTTTTAGTTTTTGCCTAAAAACAACCTAATTTATCAGTTATTTTTTATGATAGAGTGGATATACAGACTATTTTTACTTTCAATCCACTGTTTTACCTTGTTTTTCAAAATAAACTTATTATTTATTATTATTAACTCATTAGGTAACATGTTGTAGATTTTTGGAGCTAAATATCCATAACTTCTTTTCAAGATGGTTTTGGTAGGTTTAGGAACTACAAGTTGGTTTTTATTATGTCTAGTATTTTTTGTTGCTGTGTTTATGATGAAAAAATGTTGTTTTTTTATTTTTGTTAGGCAAAAATGCTGCCTTACATCAAATATTTTGGTTTGCTCAAAAAGAGTCTAAGTAGGGAATCTATAGTCTTTTCACCATTTCTGAACTTTTTCTAACTGATTTAAATAATTATTTGTAGCACCCCCCCCCCATGCAACCAAACCGTATGTTATGTGGCTCTGCACCAGAGCATAATACAAAGTTTTTAATTGCTTTAAATCAAAGATTTCCGCAAAATTTCTGAACTTGCCCAAAAGCCATCTCAATTTTTTTGTCACAAAGGTTATATGAGAATTCCATCGCATATGACAATCCAAAAAAGACCCAAATATTTAATTTTTGTAACCCCCTGCATTTTACGTTTAACAAAGGGGACATAGTTTTTTTTTGTTTATAGATAGATTGAATTACTTTTAAATACTTTGAAGTACTATGAAATAAACTAAACCTGCTGTCATTCTCTTGCCAGTTGAAGTGTCGAGGGGTAAGGCACTCCTGAAATAGATATACAAATTTTGTTTAAAATACTTTGAAATATATTGAAAGACTTTGAAATACATTAAAATACTTTAAAATATTTTGAAATAACAAAAAAAGCAAAACACATGTGTTCAGAAATAGGTGTCCAAATTTTGGAGAGTATCCTACGCCATGATCTCTCCATTTCGGGATATTCAATCCATATAAACCTTTCTATTATTTGAGGGCCTTTTGTTTGTGCTTGACTCTCGATAAAATCAAAACTAAACTAGGTGTCGGCCGCGATTGATATATATTAAAATACTGTGAATTACATTAAAATACATTAAAATATTTTTAAATACATTGAAATACTTTGAAATAAATTGAAATATATCGAAGTATTTTGAAATCTGACCAAAACCTGTTGTCATTTTCTTGTCAGCTGTGGTCGAAGGGTGTGGCACTCCTGAAATAGGTGTAAAAATTTTGTTTAAAATATTTTGAAATACATTGAAATATTTTTAAATCCGACCAAAACCTGTCGTCATTTTATTGTCAGTTGAGGTCGAGGAGTAAAACATAGGTGTTTAAATTTTGTTTAAAATACTTTGAAATATATTAAAATACATTGAATAATTTGAAATACTTTGAAATATTTTGAAATCCGACCAAATCTGTTGTCAGTTTCTTGTCAGTTGAGGTCGAGGAGTAGAACACTCCTGAAATAGGTGTTCAAATTTGGTTAAAATACTTTGAAATATAATGATAGACATTGAAATACCTTAAGAAACTTTGAAATATTTTGAAATAACAAAAAAAGCGAAATACATGTATTTCAGAAATAGGTTTACAAATTTTGGAGAGTGTCCTACTCCTCGATCTCTCCATTCCGGGATATTCAATCCATATAAATATTTTTATTATTTAAGGGCCTTTCGTTAAAAGACCATATTTTTTTGCTTGACTCTCTCGATAAAACCAAAACTAAACTAGGTGTCGGCCGCGATTGATATATATTAAAATACTGTGAATTACATTAAAATACATTAAAATATTTTTAAATACATTGAAATACTTTGAAATAAATTGAAATATATTGAAGTATTTTGAAATCTGACCAAAACCTGTTGTCATTTTCTTGTCAGTTGTGGTCGAAGGGTGTGGCACTCCTGAAATAGGTGTACAAATTTTGTTTAAAATATTTTGAAATACATTGAAATATTTTGAAATCCGACCAAAAGCTGTCGTCATTTTATTGTCAGTTGAGGTCGAGGAGTAAAACACTCCTGAAATAGGTGTTTAAATTTTGTTTAAAATACTTTGAAATATATTAAAATACATTGAAATAATTTGAAATACTTTAAAATATTTTGAAATCCGACCAAATCTGTTGTCAGTTTCTTGTCAGTTGAGGTCGAGGAGTAAAACACTCCTGAAATAGGTGTTTAAATTTTGTTTAAAATACTTTGAAATATATTAAAATACATTGAAATAATTTGAAATACTTTGAAATATTTTGAAATCCGACCAAATCTGTTGTCAGTTTCTTGTCAGTTGAGGTCGAGGAGTAGAACACTCCTGAAATAGGTGTTCAAATTTGGTTAAAATACTTTGAAATATAATGATAGACATTGAAATACCTTAAGAAACTTTGAAATATTTTGAAATAACAAAAAAAGCGAAATACATGTATTTCAAAAATAGGTTTACAAATTTTGGAGAGTGTCCTACTCCTCGATCTCTCCATTCCGGGATATTCAATCCATATAAATCTTTTTATTATTTGAGGGCCTTTCGTTAAAAGACCGTATTTTTTTGCTTGACTCTCTCGATAAAACGAAAACTAAACTAGGTGTCGGCCGCGATTGATATATATTAAAATACTGTGAATTACATTAAAATACATTAAAATATTTTTAAATACATTGAAATACTTTGAAATAAATTGAAATATATTGAAGTATTTTGAAATCTGACCAAAACCTGTTGTCATTTTCTTGTCTGTTGTGGTCGAAGGGTGTGGCACTCCTGAAATAGGTGTACAAATTTTGTTTAAAATATTTTGAAATACATTGAAATATTTTGAAATCCGACCAAAAGCTGTCGTCATTTTATTGTCAGTTGAGGTCGAGGAGTAAAACACTCCTGAAATAGGTGTTTAAATTTTGTTTAAAATTCTTTGAAATATATTAAAATACATTGAAATAATTTGAAATACTTTGAAATATTTTGAAATCCGACCAAATCTGTTGTCAGTTTCTTGTCAGTTGAGGTCGAGGAGTAGAACACTCCTGAAATAGGTGTTCAAATTTGGTTAAAATACTTTAAAATATAATGATAGACATTGAAATACCTTAAGAAACTTTGAAATATTTTGAAGTAACAAAAAAAGCGAAATACATTTATTTCAGAAATAGGTTTACAAATTTTGGAGAGTGTCCTACTCCTCGATCTCTCCATTCCGGGATATTCAATCCATATAAATCTTTTTATTATTTGAGGGCCTTTCGTTAAAAGACCATATTTTTTTGCTTGACTCTCTCGATAAAACCAAAACTAAACTAGGTGTCGGCCGCGATTGATATATATTAAAATACTGTGAATTACATTAAAATACATTAAAATATTTTTAAATACATTGAAATACTTTGAAATAAATTGAAATATATTGAAGTATTTTGAAATCTGACCAAAACCTGTTGTCATTTTCTTGTCAGTTGTGGTCGAAGGGTGTGGCACTCCTGAAATAGGTGTAAAAATTTTGTTTAAAATATTTTGAAATACATTGAAATATTTTGAAATCCGACCAAAACCTGTCGTCATTTTATTGTCAGGTGAGGTCGAGGAGTAAAACACTCCTGAAATAGGTGTTTAAATTTTGTTTAAAATACTTTGAAATATATTAAAATACATTGAAATAATTTGAAATACTTTGAAATATTTTGAAATCCGACCAAAACCTGTCGTCATTTTATTGTCAGGTGAGGTCGAGGAGTAAAACACTCCTGAAATAGGTGTTTAAATTTTGTTTAAAATACTTTGAAATATAATGATAGACATTGAAATACCTTAAGAAACTTTGAAATATTTTGAAATAACAAAAAAAGCGAAATACATGTATTTCAGAAATAGGTTTACAAATTTTGGAGAGTGTCCTACTCCTCGATCTCTCCATTCCGGGATATTCAATCCATATAAATCTTTTTATTATTTGAGGGCCTTTCGTTAAAAGACCATATTTTTTTGCTTGACTCTCTCGATAAAACCAAAACTAAACTAGGTGTCGGCCGCGATTGAATTTTATTCTTATTGGTTCTATTACGTGACCTTTTTTGTGTCCTCGAATGCCTCTATTTCCCAATTTTTCCCCGACGGAATGGCAAAAGTTATTGCTCAACGAATGGGGTTTGCGCGTTAAAAAAATGCCGATTTTATTATTTTATTATACAGGGTGGATTCTCTAAACGGAACGGTGCTTCTAGCGAGTTTTTTTCAACTTTATGCACTATCAATATGAAAAAAGCAAAGAAAACATTTTGGTTGGTTGATTTCAAAATGGGAGTGATTGATTTTAGCTGATATTAGAGAACAGAAATTTAGCAAGAAGGAAGAATACCTAGCCTGTTGAGGTTAGGTAAAAAAAACAGGTTTTTTTATTCTTCTTTGTCAATTTGGTATGTCAATTTTCAAAATTTATCCTAATACACTATGTTTATAAACTCTTGGATAAACAGGTGCTGTTAAATTATGTATAAACACTATGAATTAAAGTTATGAATTATCAATATGAAAATTTGGGTAAACCCGCCTTAAGACACCAAGTTTGAGGCGAGATTACACGATGAAAAAGCAGAAAACAAATGTTGCGAGAAAACTTTTCGGTAATTTAAGGACCTCAAAAATATACAGGGTGGATTCTTTAAACGGAACGGTGCTTCTAGCGGGTTAGAATTTGGTTTTACAAAAAAATCCAAAAATACGTCAACCGAGATTTTTAATTTTCTTTAATCGTGCTATATTGGATTTTTTTATGTCAATTTGTGTACGAGGTATGTCAAAAAAATATTTTTCTTTTAAATAGGACACCCTGTATATTATTAAAGGAAATTAAAAATCTCAGTTGACGTGTTTTTGGATTTTTTTATGCAACCAAATTCTAACCCGCTAGAAGCACCGTTCCGTTTAAAGAATCCACCCTGTTTATTTTTGAGGCCCTTAAATTACCGAAAAGTTTTCTCGCAACATTTTTTTTCTACTATTTCATCGTGTAATCTCGCCTCAAACTTGGTGTCTTAAGGCGGGTTTACCCAAATTTTCATATTGATAATTCATAACTTTAATTCAGAGTGTTAATACATAATTGAACAGCACCTGTTTATCCAAGAGTTTATAAGCATACTGCATTAGGATAAATTTTGAAAATTGACATACCAAATTGACAAAAAAGAATAACAAAAAACCTATTTTTCTTTACCTAACCTCAACAGGCTAGGTATTCTTCATTCTTGCTAAATTTGTGTTCTCTAATATCAGCTAAAATCAATCACTCCCATTTTGAAATCAATCAATCAATCAATCAAAAAATACTTTATTGTCAAGAAAAAAAATTCTGTCGACAAAGCAGGCTAAAAACTAAAAGAAATAAAAACATGTAAAATAAGTAGGAACATAAAGAAAATACATTATTATTGAAGCTTATTTTAGGTAGAATGTAAGTTCATAAAAAAGTCAAATTTGGGTCTACATTAATAAGTGGTTTTAAACCTATAATCACTAACAAATTGGAAAAGTTTGTTGTGTTTATACTAAATTACTAATAATAAAAAATACCCACTTTACTATGATTAAAAAGGAGCACAACAGACACATAACATAGTTGTACTAACAATTATTGTAAAGGGGACAACACTACAACAGTAAAAAGAAAAAGAATAAAAATATCTAGTCACTAAAATAATTCATAAAAAAAAGAAAAAAAAACACATTAAAAGCAGCAAGTTTATAACTGAGTGTCATAAAATTCAGAAAGCGAGTAAAAAGGTAACTGTAAAAGCCTCTCCCTTAGATCCCTTCTGAATTTTTTAACAGAGGTGGCACATCTGAGGGTGATTGGTAAATGATTGAAAATTTTAATTTCCTCGTATATAAGAGATTTTTGTGCTAAAGTGCTTTTTGGAATTGGCAATCGAATGTTAAATTCTTGTCTTGTATGATATTGTTGAGACTTGGGCCCTTTTTTATAATTTTTAAAAACTAAAGATGCTGTTTCCAAAACATAAAGTGATGTAAGTGTTAATATTTTATGTTTGACAAATATAGGTTTGCAAGACTCTCTTTTGCTTACATTGGAGATGAATCGAACAGCCTTTTTGTGTAATATTAAAATTATTGATAGCAAATATTGATGCGCAGATCCCCAAAACGGCAAGCCGTACCTTAAGTGTGACTCAAAGAGTGAGAAATATACAGATCTAGCCATATCAACTCCCAGTTCAGATCTCACACATCTCACTGCGAAGCACCCAGAAGAAAGTTTTTTTACTGAGTTTAAAGATATGTTCATCAAATCTCAGCTGGCTGTCAATATGTACACCTAGAAATTTAGATACATTTTGTTTTTGTAGAAGATCCTCACCCAATTGTACATTCTGCAAACTACACTTAAAAGCGAGAATGTTAGTTTTCTCCACATTTAAACAAAGACGATTGGCATCGCACCACTTTTTAATTTTTGATAGATCATTGGAAATAATAGATTTTAGGTATTCTATGTCTTTATGATGCCACAAAACAGAAGTATCGTCCGCAAACAATGTAAATTCACCTGCAATTTTTAAACGTACAAGATCGTTAATGTAAAGAAGAAATAACAGGGGACCCAATACTGACCCCTGGGGCAAATCAACCAACCAAAATGTTTTTTTTTGCTTTTTTCATATTGATAGTGCATAAAGTTAAAATTAAACAACTTTTAAATTATGCACTGTGCTTATGAATTGTGAATTTTAACTTTGAAAACTTGGTTAAACACTTCTATTAAGAATAATGTACTTAACATTATGACTAATAAGAAAATTGTGCTTAGGTTATAAATTATCAATATGAAAAGATGGGTAAACCCGCCTTTGGTCATGTGTGTGTTGCACTCAAAATTTCCTAGAAAGATGTAAACAGTGGGTAGATATCATTAATCTAAGAAAAGTAACGTGATTATACTTCGATTGGGCACATCCTATTAGATACACCAGGTAGTGATACTTCGTAGCACGTCATACGCAAGTTTTAGAGATAAGAAAAACACACCGCCATGGCAGCCTGCCTGATCTTTGCTAGGTACTTCAGTATACTTCTTGCGCTGTCATGCGACTAGTTACGGTATTGCGAGCACGAATTGTGAAACTACGCTTTTAAAGAAAAAAATCTAACAAAAAGAAAACCTGAAAAGCAAATGGATTACCTAAAGAAGAAAATGAGGGACCTGAAAAGGGAAATGAAGAGGAAGTGTTCAAGATATAGGCAAACTGTCAGTTTTTAAACAATGGAGTGAGACAAATATTATGCTTTTGGCTAATATTTTTTGGCATGGTTTCGTTTATTCTGTAAACACACATTTGCTTTTATTACACATAAAAACTTAAACCCTGCACAGTTTCTGACTTATGCCCGCTAAATTGGTCTCAATAAAAAACTCCATATGTTTACTTACTAGCACGTCATTTTTCATATATTATATGTGACGAAAAATCTGACAGAACGAAAAATGCCGAAAAAATCTAACAAAAGAAAACGTGAAAAGCAAATGGATTACCGAAAGAAGAAAATGAGGAAACTGGGAAAGGAAAGGAAAAGGAAGCATCCTGATTCAAGTAAGTAAGGCGCATTGTCAGTTTTCAACAGTGGAGTGAGACAAATATTGGCTAATATTTTTTGGCATGGGTTTGTTTATTCTGTAAACACACATTTGTTTTTACGACTCATAAAAACTTAAACCCTGCATAGTTTTTGACTTATGCGCGCCATATTAGTCTCAATAAAAAACTCCATAATTTTAATAAAATCCCTTTCAAAAATATCACATTTTAATTTCCAGAATAATTATTATAACAAAAATCGTAATTTAACAAAAATTCTTAACCGAATTTTTCATGTAGCCGGAGCATGACTCTACCGGGTGTCCAACTTTATAAGTAGACTATAATATGTTTACTTAAAAAAGTATTATTAGCACATCGTCTTTCATTTTATTATATGTGACGACGAATCTGACAGTTCCTCAACTCGTCAGACACTATTAGTTCCTCGAACTCTAGCATAGAGAGGCACCCCTTAGAAAGTATATTAGGGGGGACAGATGATAGTACATTGAGTCCAGATATATCAGCAGAGCTAGCTTGCAGATGGAAGAAGCATCTTTCTATGGAAATATATAGATAAGGAAAATAAAAATAATCTTCTCGAAAAATACAAAATTCCCGAAAAAATTGCAAAATTCTTCAAGGACCCAAATTAAATCCAGGATGCCAGTATCCACAGAGCAAAAAAGAGATACGTAATTCTTGAAATTGTAAACCATTTTGGGAAAAGGTTTGACAGCCTTAGAGCGGGTTTTCTCTAATTTGGCCTAAACAAAAAAGGAAGAGACGAAGCACTTGATGAAGATCTTTTGGGTCTTGCCGAATCGGCGCAGTTGTTTTGCATTGTCCACAATATTTTTTCATGCAAAAATATAAAAAACTGCTACTGCGCAAAATCCAGATCTTTTCTTTTTTAGCGAACGTTTTGCCGAAAATTGCAAAAATATAAAAAACCTGCCGAGAGGACAACAACAACAACGTATTCCTGTTGAAAATTTTTTTTTCAGAAGAGTGGAATCAAATAACTCAAAATAAATTAGCTTTGAGTTGGACAAAAGGTTACAAAATTCCCTTTGTGGACAAACCTTTTCAAGTTTTCACCCCCAAAATAACAAAATTGTTAATAACTGTCAAGATTAGTTTTTGTTAAGCTATTTTTTAAGACAGAACGATAACAGGGGATTTTTAGGTTTATCTTTAATCCTAGAAACCTACATAAATTTCTTTCGCCCACCTCATTTTCAACTAGAAGATATTAGAGAACTTAATTACTAAAAACTGCTTCCAAAAATATTGAAAATTTTCTTTTCAAAACAAAAGTTGAATTCCAATGTTTACTATTCGGTGTAGCCACTGCACTTTTTTGTTCCACCCTTTCAGGCTTATTTCTCTTATCTAAAAGATTAGGTTTTTTATTAACAATTTAAGGCAAAAAAGATGTGGATATATAGCGCAAAAAAAGAATAACAAAAATAAAAACAACCGTTAAGATTATTCAAAAAAAAAAAAAAAAATACAATTAAAAAGTTTTCGCAAATTATAGGAAGGCTAGCCTCGGTTTGTACAGAGTACGGCTTGTTGTACGTAAAATCCTTTGAGCGAGAAAAATATCGTGCCTTAAATGCTAACAGGCACAACTATAACAAAAAGATGCTTGTTAAGTTCTTAGTTAAAAATGAACTTGAGTGGTGGTTAAAGCAAATACTATTTTACAGCCTAATTACAACATTAAAATTTTCTCCGATGCATACAAATCGGGATGGGGGCGTGTTGCAATGGAAAGCAAGCAAAATAAAAGGGGGTTTGTTGGCAACAAGGTGAACAGGAGAAACACATAAACGTTCTTGAAATGAAGGCAGCTTTTTATGGCTTAACAAGCTTTGTAAAAAAATTTAAAAAATTGTCATATTTTACTAAGAATTAATTTCTATTGGGAGAATGATGTGGCTTAGGTATATTTTTTGTATTTGCCACGTACACAAATACGTTGGATAATCATATAGCGGACAAGAAATCTGGGATAAAAATTGTATATTTATCCTGTACCGAATTTGCTATAGTTAAAGTGCTCCCCTGTATACTGAATACATACTACAATGATTTTGCGTATCAAAGTAGCCTATGAAAATGTTCACTGGCATGTCGATCATTGTTTTAAAAATGACGCGAAAAAAAAACTTAGCGTATCCATGCATTTCAATTCTTCGTAAGGCACTTTTTACAAAAATTTTTATTAAATAAGATAAAATTTTTGACATTAATGATGGAACGGTCGAACTTTATTTGCGTAATTTGTCATAAAAACACTATAAACCGTGTAGTATTATTTACAGCCAAAAACCCTATCTCACAAACGTCATATTTTAAATTTTTCGCCTGCGGCACAATTCCTGTCTTAATTTACATTGTTTTCTTTAAATTTTTAATTTTGAAGCCATTATCGTAAATTTGTTTTTAAAAATTTCGATATTTTTAAAAATTACCTTTATTTTACAGCAACATAAAAAATTCATAAAATATAGTGAGTATATGCCCGCCTGTCACGGAGATGCAACCATCGAAATCGCCTCTCCTTTGTTTTTTGATATCAGACTTAGACGCTAGTAATAAATGCTCCCTGTTTTACAGCTATTGGTCGGCATATACAGGGTTCCTAAGCAAATCCTTAGGGGGCCAAGCAGTCGTGTATAAGACGCAGACAAACGGAAAAGCACATTAGGCAGAAAAGAATGGGCATGGGGCGATGTTGTCACTACATCTTACACGTAGTAAATCCATTCCAGGTTGTTGTTTTCTAATGTTTTCCATTTTCATACCTTTAGGATTGGAATAAAAATTGTTCTTGCTCGACTTTAATACCAAACTGATGAAAGATATCGTAAAAAAAAAATATTTTTCGGCTTTTCATTTTGTAACCATTGTCCTTACGCACTGTTTACAGGCTGGGGACTGAGATACATCCAAATACCTAACCTAAAGCGTTCATACACGGCCGGAGAAATCGACTGAGATATTTCCGTAGAAACTTTATCAAGCAAATAGGACGAGTTGACGCCTTCGAACGTCCAACCCGGGTTTTGCACTTTGATTCGAAATCAAAAAGAAGGAACAGTCAGATGTGGGGCCGTGCACAAATTACGTAACGGTGATTTTACCAATTTTTATATATATATATATATATATATTACCTGTTTACTTATATATATATATATATATATATATATATACCTGTTTCTTTTGTGCGCGCAGAACTTTCTATGCCATTTCTGTTTGATTTATTGAAATCCTATCCTTAAGGAAAATCTTAGGAACCCTGTATAATATAATATCTATATTTTGTGCTGTTTTCCTTATAATAGTAACGCCTAAACTACTTTAATGTACCTGAAATTTAATTTAATTTAATTTTAATAATATTTACTTATTGTCACCTGGATTATTTATTTTTATTTTTATTGTTACTATTTTTTTTTGTTTTTTTTTTTAAATAACTGTTTATTTTTACATTGTTGTTTGTTATTACTTTGTTTTTCCTCTTTTTATGCTTGATTTTTTTTATCCTTTTTCACATGAATTTATAAATATTGACTATTAAATTTTAAAAAAATGAAGGGAAAATTTAGCGCCCTAATAAATTTACAGAAAAGATTTGTGGCGTAGAGGGCAAAGGGTGAGATAATAAATCGGAAAAAGTTTTTCCTCGACCAGGATTTGAACCCGGGACCTCCAGAATACCAGCCTAATGCTCTACCAACTGAGCTACCGAGGAACTGGGGTTTTAACTGGTTATTCGGAAATCCTTTCGTCCGATTCATTTGTTAGTAGTGAGGAGATCTTTGAAGCCTATTGCGGCTTTAAAAACCTAGACATGTTATGAAGACAAGGAGGTAGACATTCACGATTATTAGTTGTACGAAATTTCTATTTATCTATCAACCAACGATACACTACATATAGCGTTTTATTGAAGTTATCAGATGGCGAATTTCCATCTAATAATTTTAGCCAAATATATATACAAAATGAAGGAAAAATTTAGCGCCCTAATAAATTTACAGAAAAGATTTGTGACGTAGAAGGCAAAGGGTGAGGGATTAAATCGGAAAAAAGTTTTTCCTCGACCAGGATTTGAACCCGGGACCTCTAGAACTGGGATTTTAACTGGCTATTCGGAAATCGTGGTGGAGGAAAAACTTTTTTCCGATTTATTCCCTCACCCCTCTACGCCACAAATCTTTTCTGTAAAGTTATTAGTGCGCTAAATTTTCCCTTCGTTTTGTAAATATGTTTCTTCATCTGACACCTTCAATAAAACGCTATATGTCGTGTATCGTTGGTTGATAGATAAATAGAAATTTCGTACAACTAATAATCGTGAATGTCTACCTCCTTGTCTTTATAACATGTCTAGGTTTTTAAAGCCGCAGTAGGCTTCAAAGATCTCTCCACTACTAACAAATGAATCGGACGAAAGGATTTCCGAATAGCAAGTTAAAACCCCAGTTCCTCGATAGCTCAGTTGGTAGATCATTAGACTGGTATTCTAGAGGTCTCGGGTTCAAATCCTGGTCGAGGAAAAGCATTTTTCTGATTTATTCCCTCACCCTTTGCCCTCTACGCCAGAAATCTTTCCATTAAATTTTAAATTGACTTTTAAAATAGTTACCTATACTTAATATCTTAATATTTTTAAAGAATTTTGAATATTTAATGTGGGGTTTGATTTAAACTTCTCCCATAAATTCCTATTCTACTCCTCTTGCTTAATAAAATTATCTTCTGTAGGTTAGTTATTAGTCTAGAGTTAAGCTTTGTCAATAAGAATTTTGGTAATCATGGACATTAAAGCAAGTCTACTACTACAACTACTACTACTACAATAAAACATATTAAAATTATAGCTTTGTTAAACCAAAATAATGTTTAGTTTTCTTTGAATTTTGAAAAATTAATTTTTCAAGGACACAACCTTAGTCAATTCGGCCGCTGGCTCTTATACTATTACTTCGTTGGCGTTGGGCTCCATTACTTCTCTTCTGATTTTGAGAAAGTATACCTCTCTGACCTCTGTGCACGAAAAAGACGTATCTCATTCTAATAAAAATTTTGGCGGGAGGTAGGAATTTTAAAAATCATGCGCAATCTTGTATTTTAACGAAATGTCAATTCTGACAAAAGTTTTATAAAATGAGGCAAGTTCTGTATTTCGTGCAAAATTTGTTTATTTCTTATCAGACCGGTTTCGGCTCAATTATGAGCCATCATCAGTCCTAAAAACCATTTATCGTAAGGGTACAGAAAATTAGAATATTATGATGATGTCTACTTAGTTGTCAAGCCAGGTGTTGTTGGCACTTGGTTCTTACAATGAAACATTAAAACAGGTGGTGTAAAAGACGAGGGACTAAGTAATTTTCTTTGCAGACAAACATTAAGTACATAGAACGAGAAAAATGCCCGGATCAGTTCTTTTTAATTATTTATTTCTTGAGATTTGCGTGCGTGGTTTTTCTGGAAGTTAAATTTTGTGACAATGCTTTCAGGAGGAGAGGATCTATTTCAAGAGGGCGCTGTGTACTTCCGGTTCTTGAGTAGCGTTCGATTTGGTTTTCTGGTGTGTGCTGGTGTGTTCGTTTTCAATTATAAAATCATTCACTATAGAAACAGCAATTCGTTAAGGCCACAAAAATGGCATAGGTTTGACAACTCTGCTTTGCTATTTTTTGAAAGATCAACAATAGGTGCCATCACTAATCAAATTTCGAGTGAGATCGTGCAGTATTCACAATACGGTGCGAACACCATATGTGAGGCTAGCCTTAAAGTAAAGGTGCCACTGTTTCACTCACTGACAGGCAAGGTCAAATTTCAAAATCCACGCGAAAGAAAAGCTTATGGAAGTCCAGCCTTAGAAAAGTGACCGGTGGTTATGCGGAACCTGAATTCCAATACTCCAATTTAGCTCACTCAGTTTCCCTGGTCCTACCAAATTACGTGACCTTGGCGTTTCAGAATTCCGGCAGAATCTTGCTTATAAAGAAAAAAACCATAACATTTTTGTTATCAGATAATAGGATTTATAAAAATCTACAACCATATACAAAGGATTTTTCAAAAATTTGCTGTATTTTTTCAAAAAATTAAAATATCCAAAAATTGTTGTTACAGATTTCTCTATTATCGACGTGGCTAAGGAAAAAGCCAGGTAAGATTTTTGACTCTTGTTAGCCGTGTTTATTTTATCTCGGGAATGAGGGAGTCCAGCAAAAAACTGTCTGGATACGGTTGTGAGGAATGCAAACCCACATAGCAAGCCTTGGATATTGTATATTACAAAGATATTTAAAATTAGTATATACGTTTTGTATGTTACATGTATATTTTATATATATTATAAAAAAAAACATGATTCGTTTCAAAAAAAGGAAAAATGAACGGATATTTATTTTTTTTGTATATAAGCTTTATATTTTTTAACCGAATATCAGGTTATATTTTAAAATAAAATATTACCCAAATATTTGTTTCTTAATATAAACTAAATACATAAATTTTATAATTATCACGTAATATTCTCTAAAGAAGGTTTTTAATATTTTCCTCTGCATTTAAAATACTACATATTTTTTAGATAAAATTTATTGCAAGAAATTATATAAAAAAATATGAATATTTTTCCAATATTCAGTGTGTATCCGTTTGAGTATATTCTGTTTATCTGTTTTTTGTATTTAAGGCAGACATATCCTAGTCTATATGCTCAAATATTTGTTTTGTGGAATAGAATACTTTATTAAATATATTATTAGAGATTAGAGATCACAACATTTTTCTGCTTTTTTTTAATGCTTTTTTTTAAATGTACTTAACCCAGATTCCCCTTGTTTTATATATCTTTAAAAAATCGTAGGTATATTGCTATAGTTAACATATTTTTTACACGGGTTAGATTGTGACTTAATATTTTGCAAAAATTTGGCGAATCACATTCTCTCCGAGTGGCCAAATTTGTCGGTGCACATGGTCCCTAGTCTTATATATATTTTCTTATCTCAGTGAATCAAAAACCACAAAATTGATAAAATGTATTCAAGGATTCCTTTAGTGAGGGAGCCTTAAATATTAACCACTTAGCGGTATATACGACCCTGCAAACTCGATTTTCCTCTACGCATTAGCGCGTGTACCACGTGGTTTCAATTCAACCAATCAGATACGAGATTAATAAATCCTTCCTCTGCATTGCAAATACGGAACTAAGCTTGTTTCGCTTGTTTATCGAGTTATGCGCAGTAAACTTGTGCCGTTTGCTAAAGTTTTGTAGCAAAAAAACACATTTTTTATTATCGGTTGGATTAAACTACAATGGACTGTCCCCCTAGGAATTGCTATCTTACATCCAGTTGTTGCAGGTAAGTAGATAAACGCGATTGAAGTTGTTTTATTCGTGTGGGCTCAAAATGGTGGCGTCAGATGAAATAAATGCATCTATATATATGGCTGAATTTCTGAATTTCAACTTGACGATATATGTTGCTTTTCGACGTTGACGCACTGCGTAAAAAAGGGTCAGAGAAAGGTCAATGTCAATCAGGACAGCAGGTGTTGTATTATCTAAAGCTAGGTTTATACTGTAAAATTAAAAGAAACATTGACCTATATGGAAGGCAGTGTATTTTGCATTTTTGTTTCACAGTGTCTAAAGTTACGACAGTTATATCTAGAGCGAAAACAACCTTTTTTATGGTTGAGTTGGGTTTGCTGGGGTTGTATTGGTTGGTTTGCTTGTGAAAATGTAAAAAAATTGGTTTTTGTGTTTACCAATTTAAAGTTATTTACCTATATTTTTATTTTATTTATTTATGTGTATTGTAAAAGAAGAATCCTTTTGAAACTTTTATTTTTCTTCTTTCCATTAGATCTCTAAAAGCAAATATGGGTCATGTAAGTTGTATGGTTTTGTTTTTTGTTTCAGATGGACACTTGATGAAAATTTGGTTGGTTGTTCCCACCATCTTCCAATTTAGGTAAACATTTCATACTGATCTAAATCTGGACGAGGTTTCATAAAATGAAATACCTACCTAAATGGAAACCCACGAACAATATTTATCATTAATTGATTATTACTTCAAAGTTGTAATTTTTATTTTTTCTGTATTTTTTATCCAAATAAAGTGACTTTAGCAGTACATAATTCCTTTTCTTGAATTATCTGTGAAAATTCCCTATATAAAATATTAAAGTTTTATTTTACTATTAGCAACAATTTAAGGATTTTGTGAAATTAAGTCTACTCAAAAATAAGTTCTGACCTGATAAAATCGTTAGGAATGGTAACTGTCAATCACCAAATTTCTATTTCAGGTGGAGTTTTGATGGAAATATATCTTTGGTTCCTTTACATGGAAAAAGACAATAATCCTGGCGGCCATCTTAACATCTAAACTTTGCAGGGTAAGTAGTATAAACTGTCGGGAACTTTTTTTTTTAATTTAGTTTAAAGCAAAATTGAAACGCTACAAAAGATTTTTTGCGAGTGTGTGTCTTTTTATAGATTGTTATTTTTAGTTTTCTATGTATTACTTTTGTTAAAAACTAAAACGATGATGTCCGAAAGGTCCCATATAAAAGTGCTCAGGATATTCATGAGTCATTTTTTGTTGAGCCTAGAGAACTTGTATAATTTTTCTCTTTACTTATATTTGTTTCTAAACTTAAACATTACTTTTTTAAAAATTTTGGCTTTATATTTTTTTTATACACTTAATTTTTTCAAACATTTTTATTTTACAGTATTTAAAAGATTAAAAAAAAACACATTTTTAAGAAAATTTTTGCCCATGGCATTTTTGTAAATTTTTTATTATAAAATGTTGCTTTGTATCACCAGTAAACTGAATAAAAACTCTTAAAAACTGATTAAAAAATGAATATGCCACGTATTATCTATTTATAAAAATATTTTATTTCCAGATGTAGCTGCAGCAAGAAGAAATTCCCTTTCTTTACACACCACCACGATACAAGGCTTCATATTGTCATAAAAAAACTGATTAAGGATGCTGTAGATAGAGACATATATCAACCATCAAAAAGAATCGAGTTAAACGTGAGGATATGTACTGGTAATAATGCGATATGGTGCCTGCGAGTGTTAATATACTGCTTTTCTCTCTTTGACTTAAACTAAATTTTTTAACGGGAAGCTTAATTCTGTATTTTTTAAATAAAATTAAAAAAAATGTAATTCAACTGCTTAAATTAAGAAATGAGGAAAAAGTGTTTTTTTCTTATTAAAAAACTTTCAAAATTTTAAACTATTGTTGTTAAAAATTTTTAGCATTTTAGGTTTTTTTACTAACAAACAGCACTTTTTTACGTGATACCGTATATTTTTTGGACATATAAATAACCTAAAAAACGTTATTTGCTACCATTTTTAAGTACATCTAAAAAATGCTTATTTATGTGAGAGCATGTGTTTCTGATGTTAATTTTACTCACTTTAATTTTTCTAAATTTAAGATGCGACCTATTATTGTTATTGTGCTAAGTGGGTATATTGTAGTAATATAAATGAAAATATATGCAGGGTATATACAAAACACATTTATATATATGATCATAGATTTGTAATGGACATTCTTCATTGAATACATCAGGATTAATATGTTGCAGTAATATAAATCTTATATATACCCTCAATAAAATATTATGGATACAAAAATAATATACCTTTATGGATATACCATTGTTATATATAAACAAAAATTTGGACAAATATACATTTTGTATACCGTGACAGATATCGACACGATATACTATACAAATATATACCATAATAGATATACATCAAATTTGGTATAATAGAATATAACTCGAATATTTTTGTGGAGTAATTAATACATGTTCAGAATATACTCATAACGTATATTCAGTGAATGTTACCTGATGGGTACCTCTGGATCTAAATTGGATCTTTTTTGGAGCTCCTATGCACGTCGGGTGAATATCTGGGTGATATCCAGGACAATATCCTTCTCCGTTTTCGTATATACGCTGGATATACGTGCAATATTTTTTTGCTATGTGGAAACATAAACGTTCCAGCCAAATTTCAACAGATCCCATTTTCTCGTTTCCAATATTCTGTCCGGTCAAGATTGGCTAAAAAACAGCAAAGCAGTGTTGTCAAACCTATGCCGTGTGGCCTTAAAGCCATTTTTTATCCGAACCTTATTTCTTCTATCCTAATCAATAACCAATTCAAAATTTATAAGACCCATTTTTAATCAAACCATTGTTTATCAAACTCATTCAATGTCAAACCCGGAATTCGTAAAACCCGTAATTTATCAGAAAATTTTTGTGAAATTAATTGCGCAGTGGTGCGGCGGCGCAGCGTTTTGATGCATTTATCGCTATTACGCGCGCATACTTGTACAGGTTGCGTTCAATAGTTTCTGTCTAGAGGTCACTTGCGATCACCCGTCTTGCATTCATGTGTTATTCGCGAATGTGCAATCAATTAAGCAAATATTTTCTGATAAATTACGGGTTTGATATTGAATAGAATAGAATAGAAATATGCTTTATTGTCATAAAATGATACATTTTGTGAACAAAGCGTTAAAGTTAGACATATAACAAAATAATGTTCAAGTTAAATAATGGTATAGAAATAAGCGTATGAACAATCATGGAAAAATAATAAATTTTAAAGGTTATTATAAAATAAGTATCAAAGTCAATCAAGACTACATACTCAAAACCTAAAATGATCGTTTAGTATTAAAAAGTGTTAAATAAATAAAAAAATAAAATAAGTATCACAGGCAAGTTACAATAAGGATCACAAACCAAACAATTAAAATAAAAGTTACACGTTAAAATCATCCAAAAAAAACAACAAAACATAATAAAAAGATAATTTGAGTTTTAGTAATGTTGAACATAAAAACTGTAAATTAATTATTCAATCATCCAACCTACTCAAATTTTTCGTCGAAAAATTCTTTTAGACTATAATAGGCTTTATCAACCAAAAGTTTTTTGACTGTTTTTCTAAATAATCTTTGGTTAGAAGATATTCTAATTTTATTTGGAAGATGGTTAAATATTTTAATTCCATTGAAGTGGATGGATCTATGAATATGTGTTGATTTGGGAATCGGGAGTCTTAGGTTGAACTTCCGCTGTGATCTAGTATTGTAACGAGTTTCAGGATGCAGAAAATTATTAGGATGGATAAATATTAAAGAAACTGACTCTAGTGCTTTGCAGGAGTCCCTAAAGTAAGCACGACAAAGATAACGTATAGCACGTTTTTGAAAATTAAAAATAATCTCTAAAAGCTAATTGTTAGTTGATCCCCAAAAATAAATTCCGTAACGTAGATGGGATTCGATCAACGCAAAGTAAACGGTCCTAGCAAAGTGAACAGCTAATTAATTTATAGTAATCTTGACAGCAAAACACCCTGAGGCAAAACTTCCAAATCAGTTCCATCAACCGAAAAGAATCTAAAAAAGAGAAGATCAAAAGATCTTGGGAGGAAAGAACGAAAACTCAAAATTGGATGAGTGTCCCACAAGGAACACCAAAAAGGCCAAAGCGAAAGTAGAAACAATAAACGATGTTTCGCCCGGGGTGACCAGCGTGGGCTCATCAGTGGATTCACCAGTCACCCCTCAATAATTGTCTTAGGAGCATATTCCTATTGGAAAGATTAACACGCCAGGACGAACCCGTATCAGGTGACTTATAATAAGTACCATGCGGAACGATGCCTATTTGTGAGTGATTCAGAGTTGGAAGTCAGAGTGTGCGATAGTGTTAAATGATGTCTGGATTGAGGGTGACTGGTGAATCCACTGATGAGCCCACGCTGGTCACCCCGGGCGAAACATCGTTTAATTGTTTCTCCTTTCGCTTTAGCCTTTTGTGTGTTCCTTGTGGGACACTCATCCAATTTTGAGTTTTCGTTCTTTCCTCCCAAGATCTTTTGATCTTCTCTTTTTTAGATTCTTTTCGGTTGATGGAACTGATTTGGAAGTTTAACTTCTTGTTTTAATTGTCTTGGGAGCATATTCCTATTGAAAAGATTAACACGCCAGGACGAACCCGTATCAGGTGACTTATAATAAGTACCATGCGGAACGATGCCTATTTGTGAGTAATTCAGAGTTGGAAGTCAGAGTGTGCGATAGTGTTAAATGATGTCTGGATTGATGGTGACTGGTAAATCCACTGATGAGCCCACGCTGGTCACCCCGGGCGAAACATCGTTTAATTGTTTCTCCTTTCGCTTTGGCCTTTTGTGTGTTCCTTGTGGGACACTCATCCAATTTTGAGTTTTCGTTCTTTCCTCCCAAGATCTTTTGATGTTCTCTTTTTTACCCTGAGGCAACTTTTTTACTCAAGAGGAAAATATGGGTATCAAATTTAAGTTTGCTGTCAATAGTCAGTCCAAGAAATTTGCTGTTATCCCGACTCTCAATTTTAGAGTCACCAATGTAAAAATTATTCAAGGAACAACCAAAACACACGATTTACTAATAAGAGTGAGAAGATTGGCGTCACACCACCTCCGCACCTAGTCCATGTCCTCAGAAAGATACATTTTAAGAAGAATGGCACTAGCTGCTCTCCATAAAATTGTGGTGTCATCAGCAAAAATTGTAAAACGACCTTTTACTTTCAGTAGAGCTAAGTCATTAAAATAAATTAAAAACAGAATAGAACCAAGCACGGAACCCTGAGGTACAATGTCTCCAGGTTGAGAGTAACCAGAGTCCACCACAACACGCTGAGATCGTCCTTTCAGATACGATCTAAACCAATCCCATAAAAGTAAAGTTTATCCAAGAGAATGGCATGATTAACACAATCAAACGCTTTTGCTAAGTCACAGAAAACAGCAGCTGCTACGTTTGATTGGTCGATAGAGAAGTATAATGTATCTATTACATTAAAGATGGCATTATCGGTTCCTGTGTTTTTTTGAAAGCCAAAATTTGCAAAATCCAAAATCTTATTCTTATCTTAAGTTTAGATAATGCAGATAAGAGAAAGATAGGCCTAAAATTGGCAGAGTTGCTCTCTTCCCCTCCTTTGTAAAGTGGAACAACTACAGATGATTTTAAGGAGGATGGAAATATCCCACTAATCCAATATTGATTTATAGAATCAACTGAGTGAGTTAACGGGTCTGTTAAATTTCGAATTTGTTATTGAATGGGTTTGATGAAAATAAGGTTCGGATAAAATTGGTTTGACAAATTGCAGTTTCTATGGTAAATCGTTCTTACGATGATTTTTTTTTAATTAAATACGGTCCGATAATTTCCTGGTTTGAGAAACCATAGGCGTTCGGCCATTAGAGTATCTCATAGTTATATATGGACATTACAATAATAATAATGCCATGTAATCCCCAAATACATACGAAGCGGTCCCTAATATATTTTGCAAATATAATTTCAATTTTGATAATATAATTATTTCATTAACACGAGTTCAGTGGGAGGCTATATGCTCGATAAACTTCTCTACTCGGTGTCCCATTAATAATTTAATTAATAGACACTTTAATTCGTGTCGAATCGGAAGTCCTCATCTTTTATATTCACCGCCAGCATTTCTATCAGGGGTCGTATTTTCGAAATCACCCTCAATATCTCTGAGATCAAATTTTTTTCATGAAAAACACTAAAACACGTCAACTAATGGGGACATATTTTGACGATACTCTCATGATCATGGGGTGTACAGCCTCCCCCCTCCACTTCAAAGCCTTAAATGGGACTAGTGGTCAAGTGGGACCTCTTGTGAAGGGTTGTTAATGGTTTAACTAATCGTGTAAAAAAAATTGAAATCGGTTTATTCGTGGTCGAGTTATTGATTAAAAACCCTATTGTGTTAAATTTTAAAAACTGGCACATTATTTGACCGAAAAAAGTAATTAAGAGATAAAAATAAAAATGATATATTTTTTTTATTATACATGAACATACAGGTCAAATTTAATTCAATTCAATCTTTATTGGTGCTAATATGCCATAAGCATTTACACAGGTCATAAAATACAATATAATAAGGTTATATACAGAAAATAAAAATGTAGGAGGTAACTCAAAACTCAAAAACTTAAACAGGCTATCACTGATCACTTTTAGTACTTGTTATTAATTACCTACGCATTCTTAAATATATTAGTTTTTTATTAATCATCATTAACAGCGTAAAATGTGGGTTCTCTTACAATCTTTTTTACAGCAGTTTGCATAGCTAGCATATCAGTTTGGCTTCCAATTTTAAAACAAGATTTTCAAAAAGGTTTTTTTAAGGGCAGTCAAAATGTAAGCAAAATCATGGCATAGAAATGTGAAAAACATAGTAAAAATTTCTTAAACAAAAACCTTTATCAAGATATTTTTTAAAAATCGATCTCGTGGCATATAGGACAAAACGTTTTTGTTTCCCACTTCATTACGACCAGGCCTCGAATTTCTAATGGAGAATCCAGAACACCTACAGACCTGTTTCATCCTTATTGGGAATCATCAGGGAATCATAGGACTGTACCAGGCATTTGAAGCTACAGCCGGCCGACGTAGCGCAGTGGGCAGCGTATTTGCCTGCCGCACTGAAGGTTCCGGGTTCGAATCCCGGCTAGGTAAATGAATATATTAAAAAAAAGGAGCTACACAGGCAACCATCCACTCCTCTCGAATTTAAAATAAAAAGTTCGTAATCCGCGGAGACGTGGTACCTGTGTGCGCTACCTGTCGAATAAACTGAGAAACTAAAACATCAAAATTGAACAGTGTAGGAGACCGTAAATACAGAAATCTGCACTTTTCAGCAGGTGATAAAAAGAAACCTTGCCTGTGTAGCTTCAAGGGCCAGGTACAATCCTATGACCCCTTATGATTCCTAATAAGGCTGAAATAGACCTGTAGGTCTCCATTGGACATTGGAGGCGTGGTCGTAATTTACCCAGTAGTGTTTAACATGTTTTTTAAAGAAATTTCCTTAACTAAGTGGCGAAAAACCCAAAAAAGTATTTTCAACATTATGAATCCGCCACAAGCATATAGATTTTATGATTTAGTGACTCATATGGATCCATATGGACAGGCACCCTGTACACAAATAACAGCTCAAACAACATTATTTTCCCACTAAATATTTATTAGCAGGTGTAATAAACGATTATTTTGGAACAATAATGTAGAACAATATTTGGATTAGCAGCGTTATAACCATATAACCATGAGAGTGTCGCATAATGTGTAACAATAATAACTTTGAAAAACAATGAAAATAATTTAAAAATCAGGGCGCCCAGAAGAGTTTTTGGCTCTGCATTTTTTCCAGGCCAATTTGATTAGGAGGAGGAGGATTTTTTTCGAAAAATACAAGGTCATCTTTCCTATCTAAAACTATCCATTAGTAAGCTTATCGAACGCGACAGGAGATACTGCTGGGTGTATCAGCCATAAGACGAAAGAGTCGCCAATTTTATATTGGCCTACATTTGATTGGTGACAGTGAGTGACGGATATAACGGTTCACAAGAAAAAAATGTAGTACACAGGGTGTTCCAAATTCGATGCTCACCATGGAGAACCCCTAATCGGTACCCAAGTAACAATTTCTAGTCGCCTTTCTCATAAATAAGAAATACACTAGAATAATGTTGCATAAAGTAAAAAAATTAGTCATGGCGCACGGCTGCTGTGATGAACGCTATTAATAAAGTTAATTAGGAAACTCTCTAAGAACGTTTTTCGGTGCTAAATAATTGTGGAGTTTGTAACGATCGCAGTGAATGACGGATCGACGACGCTATAACGTAGTTAATTAGCTACGTTTTTACGACGTTTTCCTTGACTCGAGTGGGGTTTTTTAACATTACATTACATTAGTCAATTAAAATGTGGCTTATCTTATTTTCGTCCCTTTCGATCAACGTTTAGTGTTAGATAACGTGTATTGTACCTTTAGAGATTGGTGCGTGTACTACCTTCTTTAGCATTATATAGGGTGATTTTGGTTAGCCGATTTAACGGCAAATTCCGCTACTCCTATAGTGCATGGGCTACGATGAGTAAAAAGGGAAAAAGCGGCTTTTTGTGATAAAAGCAACAAACTTTGCACAGTTGTTCTTTAGACCAGAACAGTCAATATGACCCTCAGCTCTTCTCCCAAAACTTGTGCAGGCGCGGTGGGGAGGGAGGTTACTTACTTACATTTTAGTTTGTTGTATATAATCATTATTGATATCAATTTATAGGTCTTCGATGATGGCCCCACCTCAATTCATTTTAAGGTGTTCCTAAGGGGTTAAGGGGGTGTTAAAGCTGCTATTTGGGCATTTTGATAATAAAAGTGTAGGATTTCAAAAAAATTTAAAAACTTGCGTAGAAATGTTAATAATTTTAATACATTAACTTATATCACTTAATTTTGGATAAAAATTCTTCATCCTGTTGCGTAGGTGGAAAGGGAGGGGGTAGAAATTAAAGGAGCATATATTAAAAAAAATAGTTTGCTGGATATTATCGACATGGGTATTGATTTACAGGTTTTCGAGGATGACCAAATCAAAAATAACCACATTCATTTATTTTAAGGTCTCCTTAAGGGATGGTAAGGGGTAAAAGCTTCAATTTGGGCATTTGAATAAAAAAATTAAAATTTTAGTAAAAATTTGATTAGTATTGTTAATAATTTTAATATTTTAACTTATATCACTTAATTTTTTACCAAAGATTTCCATTCTGTTGGGCAGCTGGAAAGGGAGGGGCGTAAAAATTAAAGATGCATTTATTTAAAAAAAAAATATTTTGCTGGATATTATCGACATGGGTTTAATTTACAGCAAATGTTAAAAAGTTTCGAGACTACTTTAATAGTCAATTAAAGCCTTATATTCTAAAACTTAGCTCAAGTCTACAAGTTAAAAGAGTGGATTTTGCTTCGGATAACCCTTTTTATTATTTGCCTTAGAGTTAGGAGAATTGTAGCGGTCATTATCTTTATAGGCTATTATCATTCCACTTATTTTTACTTCCGTTGATAAAGGTTACAGGCTGGCCCAAAACCTTACCAAAATCACCCTACTAGTTATAATGGCTGCCGCGAGAACCGCCACAGTAGACGTCATACCTTAGACGAAGAACACCATAAGGATATGTAATGTAAATTTAAGCATCCTAGTTAAATAAAAAGCTAATAAATTAATTAAAATTTGTCGTATTTTTTAATAAAATATAAAAAAGTTAAACAAATTTCTATCCGCGACGAAATTTGCTCAAATATTTAAAATATCTTGCTCTTCCTGATTATTGCTGATTCCTCAGTTAATTGCAGTACTTTTAAGTATTCTTTTTGCCTTGCTAAAGTTTAAAATAGGTTCAAAGCATTTTTAAAATTTTCAGTATTTAAATAAAAAATAATTTTACAAGAAAAATAAGAAGGAGTAAAAGCCCGCTTAGTTTTTAAAGCTTTTTGACGAAAAATTAAGGTTTGTTGGTAAATTTAGCAAAAAGCAAGACTTAAAAATTATCTTTCATATTGTAAAGTGTCTGATTGTATATTATTTTTATGATTATTATTAGTGGTATTTGGAAATCAAAATAAGGAGACAGACTTACTGCTAAATCTATGCTTGAGCATAATAATGAGTTGCGTAAACCTCCCATTACTTATAAAAATATTATCCAGAGGGCGCTTCAGTCGTAGTCCCTTTGGCGACGTTGTGCCAACTACCGTTGGCAACATCAACACAACTCAAAAAATCTTCGCTAACTGGTGCAAAAGCGAGTTGCTACAATGGTTATACACCGTTGTCACGCAAAGTTAAGCCACCATTGGCAACGTTGCCACGTCACCAAATTTTTATTTGGGTAAAAAATACGAAAAGTTGTCAAAAAAACGCTTAAAACTTTTTGAGGGCACTTTTTTAAGATGTACACTTGATTTCAAAAAAAACTCATACATGCATTTTTTCCTATGCCACAAAATGTAGCTTTCCATTAGTGTATACTATTATAAGGCACCACCAGCTTAGTATGCCTGACAGCTTAAAATTCAGTGTGACATCCTTAAAAATGACACAGATATCAACATTTACAAAAGTTCAAATTATCATTTGAACAAAATTATGATTGTTTTCCACAAACCAAAACTACACTTTTTTGCACTCGACGCGCGTTTCGCTAACGACGTTAGCATCATCAGGAGACGATAAACAATGAACTAAATTAATCTACGCTCTATCTTATATACAATCCTTTAGTGGGCGGAGATAAGACCAATAAATTGTGATTGATCACGATTTTTAATCCTATCTCCCCTCAACCAAAGAATAAAGTGTACTAAACGGGATGGGTCCTCTATCTTTATTTAAACTATTTCGCGATTTAATGATTTCCATGATATGCATTCAAAAGGCTTTTGTTTGGTACACTTTTTAGAAGTTTTAGGTTATCTAATGTGAATCTATGATTGTTTTCAAAAGCATGCTCGGCCACACTTGACTTTTCTGTTCTTCCGTATTTTAAGTGTGCTAAGTGTTCTTTAAAACGTGTTTGAATAGAGCGTCTCGTTTGGCCAACATATTTTTTGTCACAAACCAGGCAACTAATTTCGTAAATTCCACTTTTTTCTAGAACTGTAGTTTTATCCTTGGGATTTCCTAGTTAACTTCTTATTGTGTTACCGGATTGATATACTAATTTAAGACCGGTGTTATTAAATACTTTGTGTAATCCTTTCGTATAATTAGAATTATAAGGAATTGATACAAATTTTGAGTCGCAGGTATCTTTTTGTCTGAAAAAGGTAGAATTCCGAAAAGTCTTTTGAAAATAATGTCTATTTATCAGCTTATTTATTAAGCCTTTGTCGTAACCGGTTTCGCCAGCTATATTCCTAATCCTATTCTTTTCTGCTTCAAATCTTTCTTTGTTTAAGGGGAAATTTACTAATCTATATGTTAAAAAGTGCAAACTTGCAAACTTATGTTGTAAGTGATATGTATGTATGTTGTAAGTATGTTGTAACTTCAGTTTTAGAAGACCTATAAGAATTTTGGAGTTGATAAAATGACGATAATGCGATGGAAAAAGCGCTGAATTGAAAACAATTCTACGGATAGGAACGATGGATCAGGACGACAAAAAGTAAGTTCTGAAGTGCAAGATGAGAGACTTATTGACCATCTCAGACAAAATCCTTTTTCAACGTCGGTTGAAGCAGCTAATGTAACATTATTTCCGGGTTCTTTAGCAACAGTAAATGGAAGAGTAACGAAATCAGAAGTCTCTTGTCGAGTTGCTGCAAAGAAGCATTTCTAACAGAAGAACAAAAACAGGCCAGAGTGATTTTTGCACTGAACAACGTTCTTCGTGATAATGACTTCTGGGAGAGGGTGGTATTCTCTGACGAAAAAATTTTTCAATCATGTTCAAGCAGCAGGAGAATTTTAGTTTATCGTCCACAAAATTCTAGATTTGAACCCGAATATACAAACCAAATTAAAAAAGCTGGACATTTTTCAGTAAACATGTGGGGCTGGTTTAGTGCTAGAGGTTTGGGTTTTTTTTTGAGAATCGAAGGAAGATTCAATAGTGAACGATATATTGAAACCCTTAAAAACGTTATGCTGCCATCTCTACAGGCTTTACTTTACTTTAAATAATGACTTCGTTTATCAGCAGGACAACTGTCCAGTACACACGGCTAATGTTGTTCGCCAATGGTTTCAGAATAATAATATAGAAACACTTCCTTGGCCAACCAACAGCCCTGACCTTAACCTAAAATATATGGGGTCGAATCGTTAAAATAATATACCAAAGGAATTGCAGACCACGAAATGCTGAAGAGTTAAGCGATGCTATTTATCGCGAATTTGATCAGCTCTCAGAAGACCAACAGTATTTTCAAAGTTTGACCTTTTCAATGCCCAGACGTTTGCAGCTTGTAATAGAGAAAAATGGTGATCCTATTAAGTACTAAATTATATATTTTAGTTATTTTTTAGGTCAAAATAATTAGTATTAAGTTTACCATCGTTTTTGTCCTAATCCAAGTTTCCTATTCGTCGAATTGTTTTCAATACAGCGGTGTTTCCATCGTATTATTGTTATTTTATCAACTCCAAAATGGGTTACCGCCCTCTTTATAAAACAGCCTTCGTCCGTTACTCGAGTGATAATTTAATATTGTTTAATAAAGACTTTACTAAAACATTATTTTTGCTGATTTTTTAGTATTATGCAAAATATAATATACAAATAAGGTTGCCTTTAATTTAACTAAAAAAATATTTTCAGTTTTAAAGACCTTTTTTAAACAATATGACAAATTGTCGTACTTTTGAAGTTTTGAGGCATTTTAGCTGGTAGTGCGTATATATTATACACTTTCAGAAAGGTCAATTTTGTGACTGCATGTATGCGTTTTTCTTAAAATCAAGTGTACCTAATGAGAGGTCCGTTTTTGAGATTTGACATATCAGTGTGACAGAACCAGTGCTCCAAGTTTATTTTTTCTTACGGACGCATGTTTTTTCTCTGCCGTTTGGTTCATAAAAGATAGATAATATTTGGCAACCTTATTTTGTCCAGTCACCTAACGTTTTATCTTAATTGACCATCATCAGCCCAAATTCAATTTTTTCCCTTTTTTGAATTTTAAAAATGACAGTTTTATGACGTTCTTTTTATCAAAATAGTTTTTACGAAATCCCCATGGTGAGCATCGAATTTGGAACACCCTGTATATATCTACCTAAACGTATCTAAAATATTTCTTTACACAGTACATTTTTTTAATACCTATATTATAAATACCACTCTGAGAAAAGTAAACATTAAAAAAAATAATTGAGAGTTGAAAATTGTAAAACAAAGTTATGATTGTTTTCCACAATTGTTTATCGTCTCCTGATGATGCTAACGTTGTTAGCGAAACGCGAGTCGAGTGCAAAAAAGTGTAGTTTTGGTTTGTGGAAAACAATCATAACTTTGTTTTAGTGCAACCAAAGGTTCCAAATTCCCAACATAGTTGAAAATTGTGTCAAAAAGCATAATAGGGACAACTAGAATCTAAACCCAGTTTAGATCTCAGATTTCTTCAAAAGGTCTTTATAGCCATGAAGTTCACCAGCATTTTAAAACCATCCTCTTGTTTTGACTTAAGAAAATCTTACGCCTAAATCCTGAATCAAGCTTTGTACATCCAGTATACAAAAACTAATTTACATTTTTGTTATATTATTTATACTAATAAAAGAACGGTAGTCAACACGATATACCATAGACCATATACTAACTATACTAACACTTGACCTACAGTTACGAAAATTTAAGGACATATTGGGTTTGTGACGCAGGCGCTCGATAAGAAAAAAATTTTGAAAATATTACTCGTAAGGAAATTGGTACGTAGATGCTACTAATGAAACAAGTAAATATGTGTTTTGGTATTTTTCTATATTTCGAGAAGGGGTGAGAAATAGGGGTAATTCGATTTCGGAGGAGTAAAGGGATTTTCTTTATCTCAGGAAAAGAATGTCACAGAGTTTTAAAAATTGATATTATAAATTCTACTTAATAAAATAGATGGATACGTCTTTCAGCGTTTTTCTACCAACTTCCTATTAGTAGGAGTATAATTATTATTAATATAAAATAAAATATGGGTTGTGTGGTATCAAACTAAAGGAAATAAAGTCCGGAATCGAGAAGAGTGCTTCTTCTAATATTTCTGTGTTTTTTTGATACCCTCTCTTCCCCCCCCCACCATGTTCGATAAAAACAATGTACTGTTACAAATAAAAACGGAATCAAAGTAAGTGTTTTATTTTGCAATGGTTTTAATTACCCCTACTCCTTTTTGCCGGTAAAACCAAGTACCTGATAGAATAAATTTAAAAAAAATAAAAAAACTGTCAGAAAATCAACAAAAAAATAAAAATAATGTTAAAAATATGAGAGAATTCATTCGTTTTCTATCTCCCATCGGAAGCATCCCCCAGTTGGCAGATAGGGGAAATATCGCGGACCAAAATAGAAAAATAACGTTAAAGTAAAAAGTTTAACTTTTTATTTCTACGCTAGCAACGCAGCGGGTAATCAGCTAGTAAAATATATTACTGTTAATTGCCGTCAAAAACAATATTGTTTTGATTATATATTTTTTAATAAAAAAGTTTGTTTTGAAGTATCATTAGCAGTGAACTAACTGTCTTCCTGCTTTCCAAATTAAGAGTTATTATTGCGGTTGGATTGAAGTCAAAATTAAAGCTAACATTACATAGCCTGGAAGAAGCTAATCTGGCAATACTAAGAACTCAATCATGCTGCTATTGGTTCTACTACCTTTATTTGCTACATTCATGCTGTCAGGTAGGTCTAGCAGCTATGTGGCTGAAGTTAGCTTGGGATTGCGATTTCAATCTCGGTTAAATTACAGTGAACCAAACAAATATTGCATTAAAATACATTTTAGCTAAACTACAAGCGCCAGAATACTTTTAATTTATGAATATTATTAATTTGGGTCCAAATATTGCACACAAGTGTATAACTCAATTTCTTTACCCCTAATAAGGTTTTACCAAACCCTAAAAAAACAGAAATAACATATTTTTTATTTTTTTCTTAATCGCAACATGTTAAGAATTCTGCAACTGCATTCATATTATTCACCATTCTCACACGACTTGTCTCCTAAAAAAAGCAATAAAAACAAGACTGCAGTATGGTTTTAAGGAAAGCTGTTCTATCGCTGACGCCATTTATAAAGTTATAAGTTCCTTTAGCACAACATGAACAGCGGACAAAAGCCTATCTTTTTAGATTTAGCCAAGGCTTTTGACACCGTGGATCATGGTATTACGTTGGGCAATATAGACAGCTATGGAATCAGAGGAACGCCAAAAATTTTAATGGAGAGCTTTTTGAAAAAAGAGTGCAGTGTGTTAGAATGAATGAAGTGTGCAGTGATGAGTGTGAATTAATGGTAGATTTACCAAAAGAGACAATTTTGGGAGTTATTTTCTTTCAGTTGTATATAAATACCATGCTTGATATTCCTATTAAAAGAGGTCTTGCTATATCTTTTATTTGGGTCCAAATATTGCACAAAAGTGTGTAGTTCAATTTCTTTACTCCTAATAAGGTTTTACCGACCTCTAAAATAATTTTCTTTATTCCAAAATTCGCTTTTTTCTTCATTAATTCATCGCTATAAAATTTTCTTGACGTATTAGGGGATGAAAAAGCAACCCCTATTAAAAACCGATTGTTAAACTTCTAGATGATTTTGTGCTGCATCCGAACCAGGCTGAAAAAATAGGTTACATAAATGCCTTTTTTAATAATCAACGGATTCAGAAAATCTATCTCTAGGGTAAAACAATCGATTTTTAATTAAGGGGTGGTTTTTCGTTCCTTAAAACTCTGAATTTTCCTCAATCTGTTGATTACTAAAAAAAGCATCTATATAGCCTATTTTTTCAGCCTGGTTCGGAAGTGGCGCAAAATTATTTAGAGGGTGAAACAATCGATTTTTTAATAAAGAGTGATTGTTTATACCTTAAAATTCTAAATTGTTCTCAATCTGTTGATTATTAAAAAACCTATCTTTTCTGCCTTTTCATCTACAGGGTGAAACAACCGATTTTTATTAACTTAAAAATCTGGCATCTAGGCACCGATTTTTTCAGCTTCCTTCGAAAGCGGCACTAAATCATCTAGAAGTGAAACAATTGGTTTGTAATAAGGGTTGCTTTTTCATCCCCTAATACGTCAAGAAAATTTTGTTGCGAATTTTGGAATAAAGAAAATTATTTTAGAGGTCGGTAAAACCTTATTAGGAGTAAAGAAATTGAACTACACACTTTTGTGCAATATTTGGACCCAAATAAAAGATACAGCAAGACCTCTTTCAATAGGAATATCAAGCATGGTATTTATATACAACTGAAAGAAAATAACTCACAAAATTGCCTCTTTTGGTAAACCTACCATTAATTCACACTCATCACTGCACACTTCATTCATTCTAACACACTGCACTCTTTTTTTCAAATAGCTCTCCATTAAAATTTTTGGCGTTCCTCTGATTCCATAGCTGTCTATATTGCCCAACGTAATACCATGATCCACGGTGTCAAAATCCTTGGCTAAATCTAAAAAGATAGGCTTTTGTCCGCTGTTCATGTTGTGCTAAAGGAACTTATAACTTTATAAATGGCGTCAGCGGTAGAACAGCCTTCCTTAAAACCATACTGCAGTCTTGTTTTTATTGCTTTTTTTAGGAGACAAGTCGTGTGAGAATGGTGAATAATATGAATGCAGTTGCAGAATACCTGAAAGATGCATAGGGGAAGACCGGGCACGAATATGGGAGGAGATCTTAAGGCATTCGGTTAAGGGAGGGTGGAAAAATAAGAGAGGACATGGTAGCAATAGATAGATAGATAGATAGATAGATAGATAGATAGATAGATAGATAGATAGATAGATAGATAGATAGATAGATAGATAGATAGATAGATAGATAGATAGATAGATAGATAGATAGATAGATAGATAGATAGATAGATAGATAGATAGATAGATAGATAGATAGATAGATAGATAGATAGATAGATAGATAGATAGATAGATAGATAGATAGATAGATAGATAGATAGATAGATAGATAGATAGATAGATAGATAGATAGATAGATAGATAGATAGATAGATAGATAGATAGATAGATAGATAGATAGATAGATAGATAGATAGATAGATAGATAGATAGATAGATAGATAGATAGATAGATAGATAGATAGATAGATAGATAGATAGATAGATAGATAGATAGATAGATAGATAGATAGATAGATAGATAGATAGATAGATAGATAGATAGATAGATAGATAGATAGATAGATAGATAGATAGATAGATAGATAGATAGATAGATAGATAGATAGATAGATAGATAGATAGATAGATAGATAGATAGATAGATAGATAGATAGATAGATAGATAGATAGATAGATAGATAGATAGATAGATAGATAGATAGATAGATAGATAGATAGATAGATAGATAGATAGATAGATAGATAGATAGATAGATAGATAGATAGATAGATAGATAGATAGATAGATAGATAGATAGATAGATAGATAGATAGATAGATAGATAGATAGATAGATAGATAGATAGATAGATAGATAGATAGATAGATAGATAGATAGATAGATAGATAGATAGATAGATAGATAGATAGATAGATAGATAGATAGATAGATAGATAGATAGATAGATAGATAGATAGATAGATAGATAGATAGATAGATAGATAGATAGATAGATAGATAGATAGATAGATAGATAGATAGATAGATAGATAGATAGATAAATAAATAAATAAATAAATAAATAAATAAATAAATAAATAAATAAATAAATAAATAAATAAATAAATAAATAAATAAATAAAGGATGGGATGAGGCGACAAGAGTAGAGTGGAGGATGTAACATAGGATAGCTTAATGAGTCAGTCTTCATGTAGGATATGTAATGTAAGGACAACGGAAAGAGCTGAAGGTTAAGAATACCTGTAAATAGATTAGATTAGAAGAAACAAGCAATGGATAGACATGTAGGCTGTACAGGGAGGTACGAGCTAGACAAAAATGAAAACACAAGAAATGGAATAGAAAAATTATTAAAACTTAGAAAGTATATGAGATAGGCAAAGAAGATTAGAACTAGATGAATGTCTGAGTGTCAGTAGGAAAATGGGCTCGTGTGTTTATGGGTTAAGGCATGGGAAGGCAAAATCACAAAGGGGGAGCTGGGAATGACTCACGTGATGTATAAATTAAATGAGCCATTTCACGGGGGCCACTCGACTGAAAGCTTGACTTCGGCAACGTCCCCGTCTGTCTATCCCCAAGTTTCATTTTTCTATCTTAAAAATATAACAATAAGCAAAAATTAAAATAAAAAATAAATGAAATTGGGTAAAGAACCAAACATGTGCGGTTGCCTTGGGACTTTTCAAATATTTTTGTGTTTATAGATTCATATGGATATAACTACGTGCTTATAAAAAATGTTCAAACTGGAAAATATTTAGATCCATCTGGCACCGCCGTATCCTCTCCGGGCTGGGGAAATCTACACAATTTTGTTGGTTCATTCAACGGAACTGTCAAAATCTTGCCAAGAGATTCTCGAAAGTAAGTAACAGGAATAACTTTTTAAATGTCGGAACTCTACTGTTTCTGCACTGAAAACACGGATTACTTAAGATCATAATTATTTTGATTCAAAAGAAAATTGCATGCAACAAGAGAATTTTTCTTGTTAAAGGAGAAAATCAAAACTAAACTGCAAAACGTGCCTGTGGCTAGTCTTTACTAATATTTAGTTGTATATACAATAATTTCGTTTTTGTTTATATCAATTTTTTTTTTAATTGTTCGATCGAAACAAGTTTAAAGTACACTTGATTTCAAAAAAACACTCATACATGCATTTTTCCCTATGCCACAAAATTTAGCTTTGCATTAGTGTATACTATAATAAGGGACCGCCAGCTTAGTATGCCTGACAGCTTAAAATTCAGTGTGACATCCTGAAAAATGCCACAGATATAAACATTTACAAAAGTTCAAATTATCACTCGAGTTATAGAAGACGGCTGGTCTATAAGAAGAGCGGCCATCCATTTTGGAGTTGATAAAATGACGATAATGCGATGGAAAAAGCGCTGGATTGAAAATAATTCTACGGATAGGAAAGACGGATCAGGACGACCAAAAGTAAGTTCTGAAGTGCAAGATGAGAGACTTATTGACCATCTCAGACAAAATCCTTTTTGAACGTCGGTTGAAGCAGCTAATGTAACATTATTTCCCGGTTCTTTAGCAACAGTAAATAGAAGAGTAACGAAATCATTAGTCTCTTGTCGAGTTGCTGCAACGAAGCCTTTTCTAACAGAAGAACAAAAACAGGCCAGAGTGATTTTTGCACTAAACAACGTTCTTCGTGATAATGACTTCTGCGAGAGGATGGTTTTCACTGATGAAAAAATTTTTTAATCATCTTCAAGCAGCAGGAGAATTTTAGTTTATCGTCCACCAAATTATAGATTTAAACCCGAATATACAAACCAAATTAAAAAAGCTTTCTCTAAACATGTGGGGCTGGTTTAATGCTAGAGGTTTGGGTTTTTTTTTGGAGAAGCGAAGGAAGATTCAATAGTGAACAGTAAGTTTACATTAAAATAATGACTTCGTTTATCAGCAAGACAACTGTCCAGTGCTAATGTTGTTCGCCAATGGTTTCAGAATAATAATATAGAAACACTTCCTTGGTTAGCCAACAGCCCTGACCTTAACCCAACCAACAGCCCTGACCTTAACCCAATGGAGTATATGGGGTCGAATCGTTAAAATAATATACTAAAGAAATTGGAGACCACGAAATGCTGAAGAGTTAAGCGATGCTATTTATCGCGCATTGGATCAGCTCTCAGAAGAGCATCAGTGTTTTTAAAATGTAACCTTTTCGATGCTTAGACGTTTGCAGCTTGTAATAGAGAAAAATGGTGATCCTATTAAATAGTAAATCATTTATTTTAGTTCTTTTTTAAGTTCAAATAATTAGTGTTAAGTTTACCATCGTTTTTGTCCTAATCCAAGTTTCCTATTCGTCGAATTGTTTTCAATCCAGCGCTGTTTCCATCGTATTATTGTTATTTTATCAACTCCAAACCACACCTGCTTAACTAAAAAGCCAGTTAACTCTTTTTCGATTTAGTATCCTTTAGCCTACTATAGCGGTCATATTGACACCCAACTGACAGAAAATCCATGTTTTACCTGTCAATTTGGTTATAAAAATGGCGGCAATCTTTGGCTAAAGGGCACTGAAGAGATAAGAGTTAACTGGCTTCTTAGTTGAGAGCGGCGTCACTCCAAAATGGGTTATCGCCCTCTTTATAGAACAGCCTTCGTCCGTTACTCGAATGATAATTTGATATTGTTTAATAAAGACTTTTCTAAAACATTATTTTTGCTGATTTTTTAGTATTATGCAAATTTAATATAAAAATAAGGTTGCCTTTAATTTAGGTAAAAAAATATTTTCAGTTTTGAGACCTTTTTTAAACAATATCACAAATTGTCGTACTTTTGAAGTTTTTAGGCATTTTAGCTGGTAGACCGTATATATTATACACTTTTAGAAAGGTCAATTTTCTCATTGCATGTATGCGTTTTTTTTTTAAATCAAGTGTACGTATCTGTTGACTAGTCAATAGACACTTAAAGTAAATATTTCAACGCATCCGTATCGGTATACGTAACGCGTTCGAAACAAAGTCAAAATGCGCTACATTTTTCACTTGTTTATGCGATGTTTCGAACGATGCCCGCTTTTTTGAAGGGTGCGATGACAGGAATGGTGATTGAAATCGTTGCGTACGTCCGTGGGTCCCTAACGGTACGTACATCCTTTCGTACGTAACGAGATTCTGTCATCATACTGTCAAAGAAGCAGACATCAGAGAACTTTTGCACCTCTTACAAAAAATCCCCGTTTGGGGTAATTCCATTGTAACGGGTGTTACGTTTTATGTTTTTGACATCCAATTTTATGTATAATGTTGATAAGTTATTACAACAAAACTCGAATTAACTCATGTGGTCTTGACAGATGAAAATCTTTATGCAAAAAAACCCACTAGGAATCACCAGAACAATATATTTTAGGGAATCGAATACATGTAACGGGTGCTATTTTGTCTTTTACGTTTGTTCGACATTGATATGGTTAGGTTTAGTTTTCATAAAAGTTAGCATAGCAACTAATATATTTTTTGATCTTAGTGTGTAGCAGAAAAGGCCACCAAAGGGGTATTTTGAGTTTTATTAATTTTTACTTCTTTTATTTCCTTTATCCTCAATTTGTGACGGGTGTTATGATTGAGTGTAACGGGTGTTATATAGTAAATTCGTTTTTATATTTCGGCCAAGAATGGTAAAAATCAATTGCAGTTGAAGACGTATGCTCTATATAATACACCAAAACTACTTTTATACATTGTTATGTTAGTAGAAAAAATAAATAACTACATGGAAGGAGTAACATATTAATTTTAGTATTAATTAACGAGAAAAAAAGTAAGTACTAACATAGTACTAAAAAATGGTTACAATACTTTAATTTGGGTCCTTTGAAGTTCAGATTTGTAGGTGACTGCTGACAAGATAACATTGGGCCCATCATTTTCAAAATAATGCTTGGATTGTATGTTATCTATGGCTCTGAGACCTTGCCATCTCGTTTCTAAAACCGGGGTGATTTCTTTTATTTGGCTCTCTGGTATATAGAATACCAAAATTCCCCCAGCATTCACTAAGAGGAACTCAAAGCACTATTTAGGAGTATTTAATATTACTTTGTACAAATAAACCAAAAAATACTGTTGAAGAAATTGTGAAATACTCTTAGAATTATAAAAACGTCAATCAAATTATTTACTTACTCAAACAATTGTTTTATATTATGTCAAACACTGAATATACACAGCCTACAATGACTACTTTATTTTTGCAAGCAGTTTTATTTTTTTTTTAAATTTACCTGTAACGGGTGCGACAGTATTTAGATACTGTATTTTTTCAAATTTCCTTGTGGTGACATTTTGTTTGATACTGTCGAAGCGTATTTCATACTTGTTGTATGATATAGTTTCGTATACTTTTTGTATTTGCGTGTTTAGTTAGAAACACTTTTTGTATTTTCTTGTAACGGGTGTGACATATAAATAATGATGAGTTCTTACAGTTACAGGTCCTAAATGACGTCTTGCATGAACGAAATTTTATATTTATATTTTAGGCACTAACCACTAGTTCCTTTCAATAAATAATTCAATATGATATATCTTAACGTGTAAGCTAGAACTCATTGTAAACAAAATTAAAATTTTCTGCATTATGAGCCTTAAAGCTTTTTTAAAAGTCTAAAGTAGAATGCTGAAAGAAAGTACATAAATATAGGCAAGATTTTGGTTGAACCTATCATTATAAGTATTCCTTTCTTTATTGGGGTGGATTTTATAAAGACACGTCACAATTGAGTTTTGTGAAAATAAGGTACATTTCTGTGGAAATACCCTTAGGTGACTTTATCGCTTAATAACGCGTTGTGACGTAGCTAACGTGACGGTATTTTTAAGAAAGCATTTTTGGTTTTTGCACGCCGGCTTTGATTTGTTTATGGTCGACTTTATACGTTATTTATTATTATAAAGATTTACCAAAAGAATTTATCCAATAATATTTTTAATTTAGAATATCTTATTCTTGTGTTTTTTACGGTGAATTTTAATTATTTTTAATCTTTAGAAATTCAAAAACACAACAGAGAAAAGGGAGGTTATGATAAACAGATCGGAATCATTTGTCATAGTTTCCACTGCAAATCAATGTTTTACTTATCTTATGAAATTCAAACCAAAGAAAATGATTAAACAAAAATTGGCACTTATCTTTACAATTAAAAAGAATAAAGAACATATTTGCATTCAAAAATTAATTTAAATTTTTTGTTTTTTTTCTTAACGTTTTACTATCGGAAACCATGTCAATTATAAGGGATACGATATTCTCCCGCAGATAACGTCAAACTTTATCGGTTAGTAAGGGATTACGTTATTACCCCGTAACTGCGCATGCCCGAAATAAGCGATACAGTAAAAAGGCATCAAAATTATAGGTGCAAAAGGTCTCTATTCTTCGAAATATGGCATGAGCAAGTCAAAAATTTAGCGTATTTTGACTTTGTTTCGAACGCGTTACGTATACCGATACGGATGCGTTGAAATATTTACTTTAAGTGTCTAATGTAAGGAATATTTAGGTTTTGGGCTATACTTTCTTGTTGATCTGTTGTAAAAGCAACTATGTTGTTTTTTTTTTACTTTGTAATTTTAAGTTTTTTCACAACGATATTGTTTTCTGTTTTTTTTTTTAATTGTCGGTCAGACCTTTCGGTTTCGATCGAAATAAATTTGAAAAACGTGTCTGTGAGTATTCTTAGGGAAAATTAGGAATTTACCTAACGTGTGCCATACTGATAAGATCAAATTGATTTCAAACACAGAGGAATAGTAGATTTTTCTGGCTCCGATGCATATTCTTGAGTAATGCCAAATAGAAAAAGGCCCATAAGTTTTTATTTTAATTTTACGACCTTAACTGTAAGAATTTGCACTGCAAATTTGTTGTCTATACAACAGTGTTCTATAAACAACAAAGTTTATACAACAGTGTTCTATAAACAACAAAGTTTATACAACAGTGTTCTATAAACAACAAAGTTTATACAACAGTGTTCTATAAACAACAAAGTTTATACAACAGTGTTCTATAAACAACAAAGTTTATACAACAGTGTTCTATAAACAACAAAGTTTATACAACAGTGTTCTATAAACAACAAAGTTTATAAAACAATGTTGTATAAACAACAAAGTTTATACAACAGTGTTCTATAAACAACAAAGTTTATACAACAGTGTTCTATAAACAACAAATTTTATAAAACAATGTTGTATAAACAACAAACTTTATATAATAATGTTAATTTTGTTTAGTGTATATGGAATCAATGGCGGATGCTCTGTAGCGGGTTCAGTTTCGCCACAAGAGCCGAAGTCTGTAGTCAACCAGATATTTTACATTAATTCGGACATGACCATAGGGACTGAATGTGATCCGAATTGGCGACTGGCCGTGTTGCCCGATAGTGGAAGGCAAATCATAGACAGAATTGAGGACGCACCTAAAACTCTCCTTAAATGGTTCATTGAAGGAGCCACCAACTACCGATTTAACGAACTTGTTAGGGAAACCGGTGATAAACCGAAACATTGGTAACTGTATCTTAATTAATAAAGCCGACTTAGTACTGTAAAGAAATACTATTTTAAAAGGTTTTTTACTTTAAGAGCCATAGCCTCTCCCCGAGAATAAAAAAAAATCTATAATTGATGACAACGCCTTCTTTTTATTCAATATATTTCTGATTTTTTTGAACTGGATATTGAATAACTTTGGGGGAGGGGCTTAACCTCCTAAATACCCTCTCCCCTGCATTCGTGCTTGACATACCACCTTTCGCAGAACTCTTTGTTGTTTATTCAACGACGTGGTTGTTTTCTTTTGAATTGCTGGAGAGGCATTTTGGAGTAGATTAAAAAAAATAAAAAATCTGTCTCTGGCTGGGCTTAAGGAATATTTTGGCTTCAGTTTATACAATGATGTGTAGACCATAGCTAAAATGACATTGTACACTGATGAGGCAATGCTTGGTTTTAGGTTTTAGGATATGTCGATGGAGTTCCTTGGGTCTGGTAGTAGAAAAAAGACCATGTTGTATAAACAACAAAGTTTATAAAACATTGTTGTATAAACAACCAAAATTATACAATAATGTTAATATTGTTTAGAGTAAATGCAATCAATTGGCGACTCATCGAAACTTTTGATAGTGGAAAGCAGATCATAACCAGAATGAAGGACGTATCTAAAGCCTTCCTTACATGGATCATTGAATCTTGATGAATAAAGTATGTCTGTACTTTTCCGATAGTCAAGCGGCCCTTAAGGCTCTTGAATCCTATAAGTGCTGATCGAGGACCGTTAGGAGCTGCCAGGGCCCACTGAATACCCTAAGGCGAATAAACACTGTGTCGCTGGTATGGATTCCGCGACATTCTGGGCATCGGGGAAATGAGACTGCCGACCAGCTGACGCGCGAAGCGGCCTCTACCGTCTTTATTGATTGATTCTCAGGCTGTATGGAAAACAACTTCTACCAATACTGGAGAGAATTGCCGGGACTGGCACATTCCAAAGAGTTCATTACAGAACCCTGCAGAAAGAGGGCCGCCAAACTCATTGAGCTCACCAGGCAGGACATCCAGACAATGGTACCATTACACAGAATGCGTCTGTGAGGTCACCGATTGTAGGCTGTGTATGGAGTATGATGAGATGGCCAGACATATGCTGTGTGAATGTCCGGTCATTGCACGTCAATGTCAACGTATCTTCGGTAAACCACAGATCAACGGACTGGATCTGAATGATGCGTCACCAAAGCAAGTTGCGAGCCTCTTTAAGGGTTTGAATATTCTGTAGCAACAAAAAATGTTAAAAGTGAGCCACAATAGACCCAATAGTGGTCGCAGTGGACAGTGCCATACTGGCACACTCACAAACGAATCAATCAATCAATGGCTGTACTTGGTATTCAACACCTTTTTCTTTATTTCTTAAAGGATTTCTTTCACCACTTGTTTATTGGTTGGAGATCGCAGACCTTATATGATCAACTTCAAAATACCCGATGCGTACGAAGAAACATTTGCTTGAGTCTAATTTTTGAAGCTGAGATAGATGTTCCACCTCGCGATATTTCCTTGTTTATCTATACATATTATAAATCTCTAAAAAACCATTTCGGTACATTAAATATATTTTTTTAATTTTTGGTGTTGGCTTCTCACCAAACGGCATAATTAACAAAAATTTATTTCTGCATTAATTGGGCCTAACGCCAAGGAATGGGAAAATCTGTTTCTTGGAGTGCCCAACGTCAAATTCGCCGAGATTCATCCATATCTCGAACAGTGCATGACTTTTTTTATGACTGCATCACTTTCCGAGGGACGTAAAAATACGACCTTATCCTCCCTCTGTCGCAAAGTGACATAGAAACGTTGTGTGTACGTTTCTACATCTTTATCAATATCAAATATTTTTTATAAGTAATTTGGCAGGGCTAAACGTTAAATATTAAACCAGCACGGAGATAGGATAATAATATCGTTATATATCCTGGTTATATGTAAATCCAAAGCTAGACATATGAGTGGATAGCAGTAAAGGGGCCACTTTACCATTAGTGGTATATTTATGGCGAACTTTAAACTTGGCGAAGTTAAATAGCTAGAATGCTTAGGGATCAGCTGATGTCAGTTTTGGATATTTTGCTTTATTCAATATCAAAACTAAACTCTATGGTACTAGAGTGTTATGTTGGAAATAAGTCACGTGGGAAAGATTTATACCATTAAGCCGTCAGGCCTAGTGATATAAATTCTTAAGTGACTTGAGGAACATAACATACGAGTGACATACAATGTTTTATCCAACAAATGGATGAAATAGTTTTTTTTTATTAGGTAATAGACACTTAAAGGTAATTTTCAGTTTTATCAGCATTCGTATCTTTATCTCTGCGAGTGGACCAATAAAGCAGGTGCACTTTTAAAATCATGGCGAATGCGTGACAGCTCCAGCTGAAAAGTACACCTGCTCGATAGAGATAAGGATACGAATGCCGATTAACCCGAAAATTAACTTTAAGTGTCTATTAATTAATAAGCTTTGTGATCAGATCAAAGCTACTTGCGTCTCAGTACCCTATAAATGTCAGAATGACTTGACACTAGTTAGTTTTCCCTGCAGAAAAGAGAAGCTTTTTTGAAGACAAAAATGTATAGAAAATGGAGGATACCGATGAAAATTACGTTCTTGAGGATATCCTCACGGAAGCGGAAGAATGCCTATAATTTAGCAAAATGATACAATGTAAAAACGTACTTTCCTAAAATTTACAAAAACAAATCAGTACTGAGCAAAAATTTTTAATTTATAAACCGGTGTCGCGGCAAAGGAGTAATTGGTCAGAACGTACTGGCCTAAAACCTTACAATACTAAAAGATTACAAGGGCAAATCCGTACAAACCCAAAATAGTATCACATATTGCCGCTAGATAGCGCTGTGGTGTGATGGACACCGTTTGATTTGTTAAGCCGGATTTACAATTAAGCAAGCAAGCAAGCAAACAAACAAGTGTGCCAACCTAAACCCTTTTTTTGAATTTTCTCGGAAAGTATACTATTTTAAGACAACTAAATAAGCTTAAAAAATGAGGAAATTCTTGGCTTGCTAACACCAACACAATTTTCTAGTTTTATTGGCTCATTTCGATTAAATTCGAAAAAACAAAACGACAGCTGATGCATATTTGTCGAATACCTGACCCCTATAGCCAATAGCATTTCTTGTCATCTAACGGCAATATACTACATAGGTTTTGCTGTCCAGCTGTTTTCGGCCGGCTGTGTACATCATCTAGCGGGCACTTTTGCCCTTGTAACGTTTTAGGCCAGTTCGTTATGATCTATTTCGATTTTGTGATAGTGTAGTTTTGCGCATTTATTGTTTGTACGTGGAACTGTTCTGCACCTGTACTTTTTTATAATTTACCTTTTTTGTAAAGTACTTTTTTTGCAGATTTTGCCAGAAAATTCCCGAGATGCTTACGACTAGGAGTTCAAAATCTTTGAGTCTTGGATGAATTCACGGAAGATAAAAGGTATCGATGAAAATGTTCTGTTGGCTTATTTTTTACATTTGCAATTACTCACCTTTATAAAAAAAAATAAAAAATATGCAAGACAAAGGGAAATATATTTTTTTCAAACGACCGGAAAATAGCCACTTTCCGTACGATTTTTCATATGGAAAGTTCTACATTACGATTTCGAAATATTTCCACTCTCCAGAAAGGACCTTTTTGTCCAATTTTCCGGTCCTTTGATCCTTTTCCGTCCCATTTTTGGCCAAGTTGGCTGTGACTTCTTGTTGACGGCTTTTAGCTTGTTTTTTTTGGGCAGTTTTGACACTTCTAAAAAAGCTGTTTTAAATTTGTTTCAAAAGTTTTGTTTACAAAAATGGACTCAGATCTAGAAAATGAGTTGAATCCGGAGGAAATAATAAAAGCTGCTTCAAGAGTCACATACACCGAAAAATCGACCACACATTTTTAATTTTTAAATTAAGAGTATACTATAAATATAGGTAAATAAAGAACAAACCTAGAAACCTGCCTTTTATGAGCTCTTTTATCATTATTTTGCTTGATAAGTTGGCCATAACTGGTCGTCAGTTATCACTGATTAAGCTGTGTGAAGCTAATAGGCACTACACTATAATTTTTCTAATGTTTTATACAATTTTGCACAAGTTAAAAATACAAAAATCATTTCTAACCACAAAACTTTACTTGTTTTTCTTAGTTTTCATCTTAAAAACTACCGGCCTTAGCGGCAATGGCTATCTAGCCAACAAGAAGCAGAAAATATCAGGGGACTGATCATAAATTACGCAACACGTCTAGGCGTCGACGAAAGTGACAGATACTAAAATGTTTTTCTGATCGTTTGAAAAAAAAAGTACGTACGATACACGACCGGAAAGTGTCTTTACAGGCCACCGCAGGTTTACAGGATTCGCCTGCGGCTCGCCCTGTAAATTTCCTGTGTCGACCTGTAAAGACCAATTTTCCGGTGTAGTGACGTAAATACTTATTACGTCGTTTTGCCAGACACTAAAACCAAGAAATCGATAGTTTTACCATACTTAAAGAAGGATTTCCAGTCAACCCGATCAATTTGTGTATAAAAAATACATGTCTTTGAGGTCAAAGAATACTAGCCGCATTTTTGTGTGTACTAGCCAGTGTGTGGGAATAAAAACGATGTCGAAGATACCTTCAAGAGTTGCAATATTTTTTAAATTGGAGGAACCAGTGCTCTACACAACATGACTACTTTGAAGCGTCACGGAGGATGGAAATCCTCGATCGTAGCAGGAGGATTCCTAGAAGAATCAGTACATAACAAAATACAAATTGCAGAAAAATACAAGGTACTAATACGTCGGCTGTACCGATATGCGAGCGTCTGACTTCATTGAACCAACGAATTTTACAATGAGTTCAACTTCGAATAAATCGTTAGCGTTTTTCTTTCAATATCAATGTGAATTCTGCTCGTCATAGTAATAAATAAATAGAATACTACTTTGAGTGTAGTTAGTGAATTATAATTCATAACTTACTAGTGAGTTATGGATTATAACACACTAGGGCGTTATTTGATAGTTTACTTGTCTAAAATGACATTAATAATGACAGTCGTAACTGTCATGTATTGGATAAATATTATTAATTATTTGTCATGTTCTTTTTTTGTATAAAGGGTCAATTAAAAGTCAATAATAAACGTAGTCTTAACAGACCTAAGAAATATTTGGTTATGGCCAACTTAAATAGCTATTTTAGTATCCGTAGTAGTATGGTGGCCATCTTGGTCCTCAAAAGCTGGAATAAGCGCTGTATCCCCCTCCTCACCGTGTAAATAAAAGGACACAAGCAACGTTGCCTCTTTGTTTAAAGATCTGCATCTCTTAAGCTTCGGAAGTGTGTTACTAAATTTAAGAACACTCATTTTTTAAAATAGGTAACGTTGCGAGTAAACGTTGTGTTGTTGTTGTTGTGTTATTTTTTTGCCAAATTATTTGCTTAACATTTATATTTTTAAATAAATATTAAACAAGCTTAGAGATAGTGTATTAATAACTAGCAAAGCTAGAAATATGAGTAGATGTCACTGAAGAGGCCACTTTACCACGAGTTGTATATTTATGTCGAAACTTTAACCTAGGCAAAGTTAAATAGCCTGGGGACGTGTTCATGCAGAACAAAATTTTAATGAAAATGGCTAAACGTATCAAGTAGAATTTAATAAAGTTAGCAACATCAAATAAATATTTCGAAATTCACATAATAAAGTGATTTTAGTCAGACAGCTTAACGGCAAATTTACCTATTTACCAATTTTACCTTTACCGTAAATAAAGTTAAGCACAATTGGGTTAAAATAGTGCTTTTGAACGTTCCCCAAAATAACACTACTACTCATTAAATAAAAAAATTGGTGCTAGAAAGCACGGATAGTCCACCATACAATCAATTATGTTATGTTGAAAGGAAATGAAAATGTCTCGAAAACTGTAGCTTTGAAAGATTTGAACCTTTGAATTGGGTAATATTTATGAAACCAAAATCTTAAAACCGCATCTCAATAGATTCTTTACTTTAAAGTTATGACTTTTTTTATATATTTTAACGTTTTTTCAAATAACTTGGAAACTAAAGCTCCCACGAATTTAGAGTATATATTTATGGAAATTTAAATTTGAAAACCGTATATCGCTACTTCCTTTTGTTTCAAAGTTACAATTTTTTAAAATATTTTATCCCTCTTTTCCCCTCTTCAACCCCCCACCACCCTACTCAGAAGTCAAAAGATGATTTTTGTACCAAATTTCGTTAAAATCGACTATGACATTCTTAAGTTATCATGTATACAGACAGATAACACACTGACAGACCGAGAGACAATTTTTTTTTTGTCAATTAAGGTGTTTTGGAACCTTACTAACTCATTTTCGATAAAATTAAGAAAAGTCAAAATTTCACGATTTTAATAGTCTCCCATACCATATTGGTATGGTGGACTAAAAAATTACAAATGAAGGATTAACAAATTCTTGTAAATCAAAAAAAAAAACAAACTTGTAACCTAAAACTCTTCTACCACTGGAAAATTCAATAATACAATGGAAACTTTTTGGGGATTTCTATACTCCCAATTTAAACAGCTAACAAGTCAGTGAAATTTGGTCACAAAAGGTTAACAACACTGTTCTGGGAACCAAAATGAAAGATGGTCGCTCATAATAGTGTTGATTAGCAGCTTAGTTGAACTTTGAATGGCCACAGGGAATATCAAGATTTTTTTTTATAAAAAAAAAAGAAATTTACTCTATAGGGTCTTCCATTTTCGACGGGAAGAACTGAAGATGATTTCTTTTAGCACTGAAAATTCAAAATAAAAAAAAATATATTTTATTATCAAAAAAACTTAACAAGAAACTAAAATATGAAGTAAAACATTTTGGTTCGTATTTAAATTTTTAATCCTGATGATGGTGTCTACGAAACGAAACGTCGGATTAAAATTTCAAAAACACCATTGTATTTTTCCAAAAATATTGCCACAGACATTCTTTTACAGAACTCAATTATCCCTTAAATTAAGGAAGATATCATCAATTGGTAGATTGTAGGTTGCAGGGGGAGTCGTTTCGGCTTTTTTAGCCACACGGCACTGCTTCCTTTGCAGAAATTTTGCGCATGACTCGTGTCCAGGAATCTAAAGCTTAAAAAGAAAAGATCAAAAGATCTTGGGTGGAAATAACGTAAATTTAAACTTGGATGAGCATCCCACAAGGAACACACAAAAGACCAAAGCGAAAAGAGACATGATTAAACGATGTTTCGTCCTGGGTAACCAGCGTGGGCTCATCAGTGGTTTCACTGGTCACCCTCCACCATATATCATTAAACACCATCATAAACTTTGATTTCCAACTTTGAATCACTCACAAATAGGCATCGTTCCGCACTGGTACTTATCCAAGTTACCTGATACGGATTCATCCTGGCGTGTTAATATTTACAGTAGGATTATGCTCCTTACATCAATTGGTAATTTCGACCATTTTTCAACTTTCCCCTGTAGCTCAAAGACTACAAGCGATATAATAAATCTGTTAATACAATTTTTTTAAAGCTCAGAAAATGTAGGACATTTTTCTGTCTTCAATAACAACGGAGTTTCTCATAGAATCCCATCGAAAATGAGACACTCTGTACATCTTGGGTAATTTTTACTATTATTACTATTTCCAAAGTATTTCCTACATTTTACATATTAAAAATAAAAGAACATTTCAAATTAATTGTGAGTTTTTTTTTTAAAATTGCTCCAAATTTATTTTTTAGTTTATTACGTACATAATACTGACATCTAAACAGTTCTTATGGTGGTTATAAATTAAAGCTTGTATTGATTCACTGGCTGAAAAGAGAAGCTGCCTGTGTTTCCCATTGATTGCTGCAATGTAGTGATCAATTTGCTCGCAGCCTGCAGAAAATCAATGGTTGAATAAGAACATGCAGTTTACTTTATAAGATTTCTCTTGATTGCGTTTTTTTTAATGATACATTTTTAGACAAAGGCTACTTTTTAAAAAATCTATAGGTATGTTGTTTGTTTAGGTTTTAATCAAAATACCATTTATTGATTTTGGGGGCCATAAGTTAAGGAAAAATTATTTAAATTTTTAAAAACCATTGGTTATAATATAAACAAGCAATGGTTTTTCAAATTTAAATAAATTATCCTTAACCTACTGGCCCAAAATAAATAAATCGTATTTTGATTAAAAACTAAACAATCTCAGCAAACACAAATCGTCGGCATTGAATCGGGCCAATGTCGACAACGTCGGCAGTGTGTCGGCATCGGCGACTACACTCTGGCCCGATGTTGGTCAGATTGCGATTTTCAGTTTTCGGGCATTAATCGGCAACTGACAGAGATCCACATTACTACAGTCGACTTTATGCCGACACCACTTTAGGACCGGTGAACTGACGATGGCCAGATTTACTATAGTCGACTTTATGCCGAAGTCCACTTTATTTGCTTTAGGGCCGACGACGACGGTCTAATTGGAACTTTGTTTAATCGGACGAGAATCGGCAATGGACGATGGTCCGATTTACTATAGTCCACATTATGCCAACGCAAACCTTATCTGCGTTAGGGCCGATGATTGTCCGATTGGACCTTCTTTTAATAATCAGTCGAGAATCGGCAACTGACGATGGACCGATTTACTATAGTCGACTTTATGCCGACGACCACTTTATCTGCTTTAGGGCCGACGATAGTTCGATTGGAACTTTGTTTGATTGGTCGAAAATCGGCAACCGACGATGGTCTGATTATGTCACCATAAAAATTTTAAACTGCTTAATAGTTTATTCCTAGTATGTAGAGATGGCGCTAATGTCACTATCTTTCCTGTACAGTGGAAGATAATAGTAAATATATAATGAGCAAAGATATTTTAAAACTAGAATGTGGACTTGACAAGATGGTGGTACTTCTCTACAAGAATCACCTTTTCTGCCACTTAAAACAGCCCGACTGGTTAGGCACCCGCATTATCGAAACTTTGTAGTTTGCCAATGTCGGGCCGCTTTAAGCTACCACCAACGGACCTCCGTCAATCGCCGACGTTGGACCGCTTTAGGAAACCAATGTCGGACTTGAATAGTTTAACGATGTTGGGCCGAGACCAGCTTGCCTACGTTAGACCGACCAAATTAAGCAGCTATATGGTCGGATGGTCGGTACCATGTGGTTAAACCATATCGAACCCAAACTGTACGGCGACGGTATGCCGATTTCAGCAGAAAGTAAAATTTACCATTGGTCCGACGTCGGGCCACAGTCTAATGCTGCATCGGCAAACATACATTGGGCCTACATCGCAAAGTGGACAAAAAATACTGCTGGTCCGATGTCTTAAATCGACGTCGTGCCGATGACGACAAATTCGGCAATTGACATCGGATCGACGAAGACCCGAGGGGTTTGGTTGGTCAGTCAGAAGTATAAAAATAAACTCAGCACAATTCGTAATTGAAAAACTGAATTTAAACTTAACGAGTTGATTTTTTAAAATAGTTAAAAAAAAATTGGTTGTGAAGTAGCAGTAGATTTTTTTAAATTAAAACACCAGTCATTTAGTAGTTACAAAAGTAATAAATAGTTATAGCTTCAACTGCCAAGTACAATCCTATGACTCCTTGATGATTCCCTAATAAAGATGAAACAGATCTGTAGGTGTCTGGATTCTCCATTAGATATTGGAGGCCTGGTCGTAATGAAGTGAAAAACAAAAACGCTTTGTCCGATATGCTACTAGTGTTACTTTAATAAATAGAATGTTTTGTATCTGGAAACTAAATAAATTATTAAAAGAGGGTACCGTTTTCACTAGTGAATTCTGTCCTCATATATGTCAGATATGTCAAAATATCAAGATTTTGGTAAACAAATGTTGATATTTTGACTTTTGGTCTGTCAAAGAGGGCAGAGTTTAGTAAGGATTATTCATACAAGGCATAGGCCTTGTTAATTAGTCACTTGTTTAGTATTAGTTTTATTAGTGTTAATTACAGTTTTAGTCTTAAATATTGGTTACTGTTCATACTTGTCTTTATTATAGTCATAACAATCGCTAAGCAAGTGCATTTAACCTCAATTTTTTGATGTTTTGTTTAATTACTTTTATTTTCTGTAGTTTGTGTTCAAAGAAAATAAGGTTTAATATCCTACATCTACTACCACTACTACATCCTACAAAATACCTAGCAACTTGTTTTTTGCTTTTAATTTGCCTGTATAAAATTTTTTTTAAAGTTGATTTTATTCCTGTCAACATAGTTGGGCGCCATACTTTAAATTTGGAACTCGCGCATGCGCACTTATATTTGTTATAGCAATAGTCGTAATTTTAGTTACAAAAGTTGAAAGTTGCCAATTTCTCCTTAGAACTGTGACATAACCTAGGCATGACAAAATATAATCAAAAACATTGCATGAACACTTTCATAAGAAACAATTGTTTTATGAGCAAGGCTCTAACCAAAATTAAACCAAAGACTAGGCCTATGACAACTGTACCTAACAAGAAACGCAAAAATACAATATAATTTTTTTTAAATTTGTGTAAGAATTTGGGGAAATTTTATGCACCCGTAAAAAAAATTGTTATTTGCGGATAATGACTTAAATCATTTTGTGTTAGATTGTTCTGGGTTTATTTTTATCATTTATGTTTAATATATTAAAATTTATCTTTATTGTGGGTCTCTTTGTGTTTAATTATTATAAGCGTTTGTAGATATGGAATAAGTGTAAAATTAGAAATTTTAGAGAATTTTTTTCCGATGCTTGGCGTTACAACGAGGGAAAGTTTTATGTCGATCAGCCTTTATTATTAGGTGTGCCGATGTCAAAAGGAGGTATGAGGATTACGAAAAATCTTAGTTGTTATCATTCTGTCTCTTTCTTGTCATGCTATTGATGGTAAAGGAAGGAAACATTTCCCGAGCAAAACTTTAAATTTGCGGACATACATTATTTCGACCAGCTCTCAAAGTCGATGGCGTTGCGGCGGCTGGTAAATTTTTTGGGTATAATTTTTTGTTTCTAATTTTACCACCTTATGTGGCCCAAATGGTTCAAGCCACCCCCCCCCCCAAAGATATTCGAATTTTGATATGCTTATAATTTCGAATCAATTTCGAACTAATTTTGAACCCCACTCCTTCTTGGTTTTTTTTAATATTCAAAATGGGGAGAGCAGCCGGACGTCAAACTACACCCCCTAAAAACTAATTTTGAACTCCTAATATAACCAAAAAGAATTTTTTAAAATCCACTAGAAACCTTGTTTTTTTTAAATATGATGGGGGGGTGCAGGTTGACGTCAAGCCACACCCCCCTCAAAAAAATTACATTCGCTCGACTATTCACTTTTATAAAAAAAAATCGACATTTTAAAATATGACAAAATAACGAGCTGTTTGAAAAGCAAATCACAGGGATACAAACCAAAAAAGTCCAAGACATTAAAACGCTCAGGGGCTCGATTCTGGGCGTAATAGAACGATGATACCCTGAGAAGTGATCCATCGCACAAAAGTCATGCGAACAACGCACAGTGGTCGATTTTCAGAAAAACGCGGACATAACTTGAAAAATTAAAAAATTCAAAACGTGTCTAAATTTGCCCTTATATGGTTGTCAAGATACTAGGCGATTAGTTGGCCAAAGAATAAACTATGCTTTTTACGAGTTTGATATTACGCATCAGTATTCAACATCAAATTTCAAATAGAAGACCCAGAGTATGACAGTATTCAACTGTTGATATCTCGAAAACTGGTGAAGATCGACATAGGGTATGTTATATAAAAATGCTTAGAATTTCAAAACACTATATACATAAAAAATATACTAGTATACTGTAACACTTATATAATGTGTCAATGACTTTAAAGTAAATTTGATTGTTCTAAACTAACATTTTTAGTTTAATTTAGCCAATTAGTAAATATATATCTTTTACCTTCCTAAAAATGTCTTAAGGTAAATGTCAAAATTCACACGATCATCCTGTGTATCAGCTAAAAAAGAATAAATCCTTACTTATTTAAATATTGTAAACGACATGGAGTATGTTATATAAAAATGCTTAGGATTTCAAAACACTATATACATAAAAAATATACTAGTATACTGTAACACTTATATATTGTGTCAATTACTTTAAAGTAAATTTGATTATTCTAAACTAACATTTTTAGTTTAATTTAGCCAATTAATAAATATATATCTTTCTTTTCACACGATCATCCTGTGTATCAGCTAAAAAAGAATAAATGCTTACTTATTTATATATTGTAAACTATTTATTTTTTTATTAAAACTAAATATTTTGTACGATTAAATTACAATGTGGAAGTTTTTTTTTTTAATATCCGCGTTTTACAAAAATCGACCACTCTGCGACGTCGTACTCTACGAGACGGTCAAGTTGGCCGTAGCATGCGCATTAGCGAGATCTGTCACGTGATGGTTTCATCCAATAGCGTGTTCTGAAATCATACGAGTGATGTTTTTCAGACGAGCTTTCCTACAAGTCCATACTACTGGGTCTAGTCAAGAGAACGCCTTCGCTCAAAAATTGTTGTTCGAGGCAGCTCTGCGCGTGCCCATAATAGATTGGGGATTCTTCGATCGTCTCGTCACTGCTTTTAAGCGCGTTTATTGGTTGACACTGGTTCCCTTCTCTCAGGCGAACGATCACTTCCTATGACTTCCAGAATCGGTACCCTGAAATAGTGAAGTTTTTGAACGAAGCTCTCCACGACGTGTACCGGTTGATGAAAGTCGCTTTCATACTACTTTAAATATGAACGTGAGCTATAATCCATAACTCACTAGTGAGTTATGGATTAAAACGCACTAGTGTGTTTTTTGATAGCTTAGTTGTCTAGAAAGACATTAATAATGACTTTGGATTGGATAATCAAATTAAATAATTTATTTTTATTTTTTTTCTTTGTAAATATTTATTATCATGTTGGAAGATAGTGTAAAAATTTCGGATTGGATCTCAAAATACTTTACGAGATATTGCAATTATAACAGGCCTATCCGAGGCCTATCACAGGGCGTCTCCCAATTAGCAATTTGACGTAATATGACGTTGTGCGTCCTTCCGCATTAAAAATCGGACGTCGGTCTCCAACGTCCGTTTAACCTCAAACCGGCTCCTATTTGCACCTATATTGCACATTCAAATGCGAGTCGTGTCGACGTCGAACACTTTACTTATTAGAGTCTAGCGATGTACTTAAACTGACCTGGCGGTAATACACGGGTCGATCGTACGACGTTCGTTGGACCGCCATCGGAATTACCTAAGTTTCTACAATATCATTCATTGGAGTAGTCGCCAACGTAAAATATAGTTTTAGCCGAGTTGGATTAGGTAGAGGTAATCTCATTATACCTATTTATATCTTATTAGTTCCATCGGTTAAACCTTTTTGTGAATAGAAGCTACCTATATGGGGAACAAGGAATATTATTCTTTAGAAGCAGTTTATAATAATGATAACAAGACAGGCCTTTAACGCACGATGGGGATGTAAAATTACCAACGAAGATTAGTTTACCAATAAACATTGATAAGATAATTCAGAAAAATACATGCGCCTCAAAATTTCTTAGATTTTATAGAAAAAAAACTAAAATTAAAAAATATACATATATTTTTTTTTTAATTTGCAAACATATTTGACATTTCTTAGTTTAAACTATATTCTAAAGACATATTGGTTGCAATATTGACCATTTTTGATTGTTAATATCAACGTATGTCGGATTTCTACTGAGTCCCAAAAAATAACCAATTTGGACCGGATTTTCAAGTTTAGTAGATGGTCTTTACTCGATCCGTGATAAATTGATTTATTCGAATGCATTTTGGACGTCGGGCCATGGTATACACCTTATACGTAGGCTTGACGATGGCTCAACGTCCCGCCGACAAATCAGGACCCGACGTCCAATTTTGGTACGTGTCTTTACTTAACACAGGGAAGGTTTCAGACGTTCATTCGTAGGGTGCGGATTTCATGTAGGTACGACGATGCCCCAATGGCCCGTCGACCTAAGTGGAATTCGTCCGACCGACGACGGCTCGGAATCTAGTAACTGTGCTTAAACAGCAAATATCAAGCATGTCGAAAGAATCCTACCCGTTTTTTCAAATATTTCTTGCAATACAAAAGCAGTGAACAGTGAACAAATTTCGGCAAAATCGCAAAAAACAATGAGTGAGTATGTCGGAATGACCTTTTCTTTGGCATCTTTAAAATAACCCTTGTTTACTGTTTTGAACTATCCACTTGACGCTAGACGGTAGGCCTAATTCCGACGTAAATTGATGTGCATCCATCGTTAGGCATTTTTCCTTCGGCAACTAGAAGACACCAGTAGGAATCTAGCGGACGTTATTATACGTACGTTATAAATACAAAAAAATACGTCGTACAAGCCAACGGCATATATAGTCGGCGATATACCTATGATTATTCCTGGACATCAAAGGATGTCGCTACATCGTTGGAAAATCCACCTAAAACTACGTCGTCTCTGTTGACGATGGGACATCGTCTGAATCTTGCCTTAATTTTACTTTTATCTATTAGGGACTCTACCGGACGTTATTTGTAGTTGGCGAAACTTCTTAAAAATATGTTAGACGTAAGGACGTCCGTCGAACGACTAGGCGTGCACTAATATTCGAACTGGACTAAGGTGGGCTACTGACCGATGTCAATGGGTCGATGGAATCTGTACTTAAAATTATATTACAATAGCTGACGTCGTCTCCACGTCTGATTCAATTCTTTTTTGTATCTGCATTCTAGTTTTCAGTCAAACCGGACGTTGGATCATGATTTAAGGGGTGTGTCGGAAGTCAGGAAAATGCGGTTTGGGCTACTCTAAAGTTCTGTTACAGTTGAAATACCTCGAGTATTTCGAGATCTACTCTGAAATTTTTACACAACCTTTCCAACATAATTCTAGATATTTACATAAAAAAAACAAATTGGGCCAATTTAAAAATAATTTAATTTGTTTATAACAATTGCAGAAGACATGAGTTATATAACAAAAAAAAAATATTTTAAAAATTTTCTGATGAATTCATACGAAAACGCAACTTTTATTATTCATTTTTTTTTTTCATATACCGAATAGTTTACGAGTTATTACTGATCGAAAAATTTTCAATTTTATATACTTCGAATGTTCAAAAAATCATAACTTGACGAAAAAAATATTATTTAAACAAAAATTACGTGAGACTAAGAAATTAAAAATAGGATTATAAATCTGACATGGAATGGCCCATACTACGATAAACAACAAGTCAAACAAAGATAGCCATATCTTTATTTCTGAAACCTACAATACACAAAGAAGCACTACAAGTTTCATATCCACTAGTCTCGATCACAATTACGTTTAAATTTGAACGCATAAACCTTTTGGATCCGTTCAAGTAAAAAGTTCGAACGGGCAAGAACTGTCACGATCAACCGCCTTTTGCGGTTTCGAGAGCGTAAAACAAAAATTTTAACTTTAGGTATGGTATATCAATCAACCATTCACCTAAGAAGAAACAGCTGCATTACTCTATAACCTAAGGACATTTTCAAAGGCTTGGCAAGCACGGCAATCTCATCCGTTCTAAGCTTCTTTAGATGAAAGCATTATGTTTATCATTTGAATAGAAGAAGAATTTGGTTCTTCTTTTGTACTTCTCTCTTTGTCACCGTACAGTTAAAATTTTTAATTTGCGCCCATCGCTTTTAGTATGGTAAAAGAGAGATAATTTTTTCTACTTTTGAGTGCATTTAATAAAAGCTTGTTCTTTAAAAGTTTTTTTTCAAATATTTATTTTTGAATTTTTAGATTTGTACCCTAAATCGTCCATTTTGAATCCACAATATTGAATTTTGAAATCTTAACAAAAATTCATATCCCCTTCCCGAAAAACCCCTTTATGCCAATTTTGATTGAAATCGAACACACTAAAGCTTTTTCCCCCTCCACTTCCCGCGTTAGAGAGAGGTGTGTACCTGAGAATACCCTATTACTATATTTTCGCGGAACTATAGACGCATACCAAATTTGAACACAATCGGATGTGAATAAGTCAGTTAAAATTGGTTAGCAAAACATGACCGAAAATCGTCCATCTTGAATCCGCCATATTGAATTTTTAAAATCTGATCAAAAATTCGCATTTCTTATCCTTAAAAGCCCCCATATACCAATTTTGGTTGAAATCAGACAAACTTAGCTGTTTTCCTCCCTCTACTCCCCTCGTAGTGTCAGGGGGGTGTCTAATAATGACATAATATTGCATTGTCACTGGAACTATAAGCATGCCAAATTTGAAGGCAATCGGATGTGCAGAATTTAGTTGATATTGAATTTTTAAATATGATTATAAATTCGTTATCTCCATCCCCAAGTGCCCCAAGAAGCCAAATTTCAACGAAATCGGGCGTATTTCAACTGAACCCCCCTCCACCCTCTTCGAGTAGGAGGGAGCTGTCAATTTCATCACACTATATTCTTGTGTTGTCAACGCAACTATACAAGCATGCCAAATTTAGTCAAAAAGTTAGTCAAAATTAAGTTGCAGAATGCACTTGAACAAACATATCTAGTTCGTTACATATACAGACCGCTTCAAGCTACTGCGAACATAGGGGGAATCAAGTCCAATTTACGCTCCGTGCCGTACGACCGAGGTGGATTCGAAGCACGCTGCAGTGTTATCTTTTGGAAATTCATTTTGTTTTTATTATTTTGTTTTATTTCTGCCTTGCTCGAGAAACAGATGGGTAAGTTCTTAAATGCAATAATACATTTTTAAAACCAAAAATGGATGTCTACGAAGTTGCCGAAAAAGTGCAGATGGTCAAATCGTCATAACCCAACACACGTTCGATATTGGTCGAGGGAAAATTTGCATTTGTATTTTGACGTAAGAACACAGGATCCCCAAAAACTAAATGTTTGGGGGGGGGTATTATAGGGTAACACGTTATTGGGCCATTTTTTATTAACGGCAATTGCAATTTGAATGGTCCTAGATACTTAGATCTACTGCAGCAGCACATTATTCCAACTGCTAGGCAGTTGTTAGGTGTAAGATTTGGTGAAACATGGTTTCAACAAGATGGTTGTTCCGCTCACAATGTTGGCCTTGTTAGGGAATATCTTGATAATGTATTTCCTAATCGGGTTATAAGTACACGGGGAACTATTTTATGGCCAGCTCGATCTCCCGATCTTGCTCCTAATGACTTCTATCTGTTTTTGAAGAAGCTTTTCAAATTATCACCCCTAACATGCTTGGAAACGTTAGAAGGGGTTTTTATAGTAGGCTCGGATATTGTCTAGCCGAGCAAGGAGGACTTTTCGAACATTTGCTTTAATTTTTTTTTGACTGGGAGAATCTTTTTGGTTTTTAGAATGTATTATTTTATTTTGAGAACTTGCTTTTATTTTGTTTCTCCTTATTATTTTCATTGTAACACGTCGTCACTGATAAATCTGAGCAGTTGACAATAAAACGCTTTTATTTATCAGTGACAAAAAATAAGAAAATTACGTTATAAAAATTTGCGTATTTATTGACCAAATTCGGGTTTCATTGACTACGCTCCACACAGCACCGTGGTTAGAGGCGTACTAAATACCAAAGGAAAGTCATGCAAGTGGTGATCGCAAGCCTGAGTATTGGTTGCTTCACTGATAGGCGTGCGGTGTCTCTGCATGTACGTACACTGGCAAATTAGACTTCTTCCGCCCTATGTTCGCAGTAGCTTGAAGCGGTCTGTATACATAGATAAATTGCAAGTTAAATAAAAGCAATAGAACAATCATACCCTGAGAAGTGACCACTTCTATTAAAATCCAAAATTCCGTATTCTGGGACCGACCGATCGCACAAAAGTCATTCGAACGACGCACGGTGGTCTATTTTCCGGAAAACGCGGACATAAATGGAAAAATTCAAAATGTATCAAAATTTGCCCCTATATGGTTGTCAAGATACTAGGCGAATAGTTGGCCAAAGAATAAACTATGTTTTTTAAGAGTTTGACATTACGCATCAGTATTCATCATCAAATTTCAAATAGAAGACCCAGAGTATGACAGTATTCAACTGTTAATATTTTGAAAACAGTTGAAGATCGACATAGGGTACGTTATACAGGGTTCCTAAGCAAATCCTTAGGGGGCCAAGCAGCCGTGTATGAGACGCAGACAAACGGAAAAGCACATTAGGCAGAAAAGGATGGGCATGGGGCGATGTTGTCACTATATCTTACACGTAGTAAATCCATTCCAGGTTGTTGTTTTCTAATGTTTTCCATTTTCATACCTTTAGGACTGGAATAAAAATTGTTTTTGCTCGACTTTAATACCAAACTGATGAAAGATATCGTAAAAAAAAATATTTTTCGGCTTTTCATTTTGTAACCATTGTCCTTACACACTGTTTACAGGCTGGGGTCTGAGATACATGCAAATGCCTAACCTAAAGCGTTCATACACGGCCGGAGAAATATTTCCGTAGAAACTTTATCAAGCGAATAGGACGGGTTGACGCCTTCGAACGTCCAACCCGGGTTTTGCACTTTGATTCGAAATCAAAAAGGAGGAACAGTCAGATGTGGGGCCGTGCACAAATTACGTAACGGTGATTTTACCAATTTTTGACCCCCTCCCTATGTAATGTTTTGTAACGGTTTGGCATGCCACTCCACTAATATTACGTAACGATTTCAAGACCACTACCCCCCCCCAAAAAAAAACTTTTCACTTATTTTCATTCCAAATTTTCTTAATTTCACACAAATACAAACGCTGTCGAAAACCTCCCTCCCTCCTACGTAACGTTTTCCTCCCCCCTATGACTATTACGTAATTTGTGCACGGCCCCTGTAGTCCCAGTGGAGGAGGGCGAGAAAATTGATGTTTTTCTTAAAAATTATACTCTTTAGACGTATTTCTTTGCGTTCCCGAAATTACGTAATTTTTGAAAAAAAATTGTAAGCGGCGCCATTTTTATTTCGTGCTTTGTTTTTCTAACATTTTTGCGTTCGGCTAATTTAATCGAAAAATTTTTGCCTGCGGCGCCCTTTATCTTCTCACTCGAAACCAAGATCTCCCGTTTTAGGAAAACTGATCCCGTCTCTGTTTCTAAATTTTTTCGAATAAAAGTAGAGTATGACCATGGGGGAAATAATTTTTTTCTAGGGTATGACGAAAATTTCGAGAAATTTGAAGAAAAAAATAAAAAAAAGTGGCAGAGCTCAAGTTTTTCGTAAAAAAAACGTGTTTTTTAAAGAAACAGAGCAAAATAAATCTTTTCACCCCTTTTTGGGTGTTACAAATATTGGCAGCCCCTTATTTTTCGCTTATACCCTCCCGCTAGTTTTGAAGAATTGGTTCGCTGCATGTTTCGAGATCATGTCATAAAACACCTCGAAAATATCAAATGTAGTGTAGGGCCAGCTTTATTTAAAATCAATAATATTGCAAGAAAAAAGCTCTGCAGGAAATACAGCGCCGTTTATTGATTTCTTTGGCTGCTAGTGCTAGCTGCATGGTTTGGCCGTTTCCAGATAGATGTCACTAGTAGAACAGAATGGAACGAAATTTAATTAAAAGCGAAGATATTTCTTTCTAATGTTAACAACCTCACGAGTTTATCGCTCAGTATCGTAAATAATGGACCCTGCCGCCTCCTTTAAGCAAGAAAAAGCTGTGGTTTGGACCTGAAAACATCTAATTTTTAATTAGATTAGATGTGTGGCCGCCATCTAGCGGAATTTGCAGACATCTTGTCATCGGTTATTATTACAACTATGATTTATGCTCACAATGAAAGAGTGGCGACAATTTTTTCTCATGAAAGCAGTCCGGAGATAATAACAAACTGGCACCATTGCTCAATATACCTGTTTCTTTTTTGCGCGCAGAACTTTCTATGCCATTTCTGTTTGATTTATTGAAATCCTATCCCTAAGGAAAATCTTAGGAACCCTGTATAAAAATGCTTAGAATTTAAAAACAAAATGCAAAAATGCAATAATATACTGGGTGTTTCATTGGAAAGTTTCGGTTTGCATTCTGTTTATTTTCTTTTTCTTTTTCTAAACTAACATTTTTATTTTAATTTAGCTAATTAATAAATAACTATCTTTTTCCTCTTAAAAATGTCTTAAGATAAATGTGAAAATTCACACGATCATCCTGTCTGTTTATTAAAACGAAATATTTTGTACGATTAAATTACAATGTGGAAGTTTTTTTTAATGTCCGCGTTTTTACAAAAATCGACCATTGTGCGAGTCCTACTCTAAAAGACGGCCAAGTTTGCCGTAGCATGCGCATTAGCGAGTAAAATATCGATCGGTCGTTCGTCCAATAGCGTGCTCTGAAATAACACAAGTGACGTTTTTCACACGAGCTTTCCTACAACTCCCAACTACTGGGTCTAGTCGAGAGAACGGCTTCGCTCAAAAATTGTTGCTCGAGGCAGCTCTGCGCGTGCCCATAATAGTTTGGTAATTATTCGATCGTTCACTCAGGCAAACGATCACTTCATATGACTTCCAGAATCGGTACCCAGGTGTTGGCTTGGTGTAATGACGTTATCACCGCAACGTTGTGGAAAAAAACGCAACTTTTACTAAATCTTTGTTTTAAAAGTCCTCTAAATTGAGAGATATCGGATCTTGAAGAAATAAAAGTAAGTCATTTAGTCCTCTGAGAATCGTAAATCCAAACTTCACCCACAACTCACGAAAAGGAGAAAATAGTATTCGACGCGAAGTTAGCTGTCGGACATGCTATTCTCTGGCGTATCTAGATATACTATAAATTTTGTATGCGTCTTTCTTGAAAGTTACTTTATAAAGCAAAAATGTCGATTTTTAACCAAATTAAAGAAAGTTTTGTAAGTTCCACCGACATCTCCGAGATATAAGCCCCTCATCGATTCTTGTTTTGGTTACCCTTGGTCGAAATTGGCGGCCATTTTGACAATTAGATTGGATGTTAGATTGCATAAGTGGCGGTGAGCACCCTTTCGAGAGCCGGCCTTGCACTCTTTCCTGCAAGTTAATTACAATCGTAATTGGAGCACATACCATCCTAGAGATCAAAATTCCTGCAGATCATAAAAATATGATATATGCTTCAAAATACGGCATCAATTCCACTTGATGCCTCATTTGTTTCCCATCCAAGTATAGGTCTCACAATAACCTCCAAACCAACGTGAAGATCACTGCGAAACCCCCAATAACACTTGTGAGACGTCTTTGCTTAGGTGTTGCCACAGATGTCACAAAAAAAAACAAACTATGGCACCGCCACATCCAGGTGTGCCACGTAGAGGCAGACACCACAGCCATTGTATTCCCATCTTCCAGTAGAGCTACACGAAAAACCCTTTCTAGGACATAGCAATATCCACTGCATCCCGAGCCGCCGACCGCGCGACCATCATGCCTAAGAGGGCACTTTTTTTCTGGCTGCCCATCAGAGAATACGACAGCGCGACGGGCGACGAGCAATGTATGCAGTGTGAACAATAACGGCCATCCATTGTGACTATTAAGTCATGTATATATCAGTCAAAAACGTTCAAAAATGGGCACTGTTGTTCTTCTTCTTCCTCTTCTTCTTCCCCTAAACGTCTTAACCGATTTTCATAATTCTTTTTAATCTCAATATGTCTGTGTGTCTGTGTGCATGTATTTATCAAAGCAGTCTCTGCTGACCTGTTTAATTTCTCACGAAATTTTTTCTATGTTTAAGCGTTAAAAACAGTATCAGTAAGACACACGCACACACAATCTTTTTACTTAACTGTCCAACATTTCCAATATTATTGCCTTCAGCTGAAGTGGACGATATTTGCAATTCCAAGTACGTATTGTCTTTGTCCTTTAAAATTTGATTCCATTCCTTCGTTTTTAGACCTTTTTTAATCCACCTGCTAATGCTTTGGGATGTTGCGTGCTTATGAGGCTTTTTAATTTTTAGAATAAGTGTATCCTCTGTTCCTCGAAATGGTTTTGTTTTCTGTATGTAATATATAATGGTAAAACACAAATAGAATTAAGGATTAAACGACTTACCTGTAAGGAAGTTCAATCCAAATTATACGAGATTGGTCACATCCTATTAGATACACCAGGTAGTGATACTTCGTAGCATGTCATACGCAAGTTTTAGAGTTAAGAAAAACATACCGCCATGGCAGCCTGCCTGATCTCTGCTAGGTACTTCAGTATACTTCTAAAGCTTTCCTGAAATACTAAGATCGCCAAGGGCGGGTTGACTTAAATAAATTGCATGAAAAATACATGAATATATAAATGGGAGGGCGTCTAATAGGATGTGACTAATCTCGTATAATTTGGATTGAACTTCCTTACAGGTAAGTCGTTTAATCCTTAATTATACTTCGATTGGGCACATCGTGTTGGATACACCAGGTAGTTTTTTAGAGAATATGGCGATATTAGTTAAAAGGTTAAATAGTAATAAGGAAACCCCCAGCTTTAAAATTTAAATGTGTTTAAAATATATTTCTTAATATAATTAGCTAAGACATCTTTTGAAATTAAAGGTTTGTTATAAAATCGATTGAACGTTTTCCTTTTTTCACCAACCCTTAATTCTGCGGAAGACACCCGATGTTCTGTGTTATGTCCTTTAAAATTTGATTCTATTTCTGCGTTTTTTAGACCTTTTAAAATCCACCTGCTAATGCTTTGGGATGTAGCGGGTTTATGAGGCTTTTTAATTGTTAAAATAAGTGTATCCTCTGTTCGTCGAAATACTCTTGTTTTCTGTTTGCAATATATAATGGTAAAACACAAATAGAACTGTACATTTTCTTTGAAAAAGGGAACCTAAGCCAAGGCTGAATTCCTCTGGGTCCAGATATTTTTAAAATATCTTTAAGAATTATTTATATGCCCTTTCCGTTAGCCTTGATGTTACTTAACTTATAGAGAATATCTGAACTCTTTGAGCAGAACAAAGAGTCAAAAGAAGTACCATTTTTATAGTTAATAACGGTTTTATTTGGGTCCTTGAGGAATTTGCCTATTCCCGGGAATTTTGTATTTCACGAAGTGATTATTTTTAGTTTCCTTATCTATACAATGTACTATAATCTGTCCCCCCTGATATAGTTTCTAAGGGGTGCCTCTCTATGCCAGAGTATGAGGAACTACTAGTCTCTGACGAGTTGAGGAACTGTCAGATTCGTCAGTCGTCACATATAATAATATGAAAAACAATGTTAAGTAAACATATTATAATCTACTTAGAAAATTGGCACCCGGTAGAGTAAACCATGCATCGGGAGTATAGCCCTGTTTTCACTATATGCATAACTATAACTTTTCCATGCATCAAATTTTCTGATAAGGTTAAAAGAAGACACAATCTGCTTGTGTCTTCTTTTAACCTGTTATTAAAAAATTTGAAGCATGGAAACGTTGCATAGTGAGAACAGGGCATAAGGCTGAGATATGATAGTATTTGTTTTTACGTGCAGCAAATAGGATATAGCGTGCTAGGAAAAAAAAAATTCGGAGTCAGGTTCCGGCTACATGAAAAATTCGTTTGAGAGTTTTTGTTAAATTACGACGGGTGCACGGTTTTTGTTATAATAATTATTCTGGAAATTAAAATGTGATATTTTGGAAAGGGATTTTATTAACATTATGGAGATTTTTATTGAGACTAATATGGCGGGCATAAGTCAAAAACTATGCAGGGTTTAAGTTTTTATGAGTCATAAAAACAAATGTGTGTTTACAGAATAAACAAACCCATGCCAAAAATATTCGTCAAAAGCATAATATTTGTCTCACTCCATTGTTTAAAACTGACAGTTTGCCTATCTTCCTTACGCTTCCTTTTCATTTCCTTTTTCAGTTTCTTCATTTTCTTCTTTAGGTAATCCATTTGCTCTTCACGTTTTCTTTTGTTAGATTTTTTCTTTAAAAGCGTATTTTCACAATTCGCGCGCGCGATACCGTCTTTACTTGTCGCGTGACAGCGCAAGAAGTATACTGAAGTAGTAGGTTGCAGGAGCGGTATGTTTTTCTTATCTCTAAAACTTGCGTATGACGTGCTACGACCAATCGAAGTATAATACAATCCAAAGTAATTGTTTCTCATTTCAAAAATTACACTTAAGAAAATGATGTCCATATCCATGATTTTCTAGGGGAAGCAAGCACTGCTTCTCTTGCTTTCATTATAATAACAGGATGCAACATCTCAACCGCACTCTCTGGACTGCACGCCGCTGCAGTTAACCGATTTTGATGCGTTTTTTTTTTCTGTTTGGGGTACATCCTAAGAAAATTTGGTGTGTGGATGTAGATTAGGAAGTAGTTTTTTTAGTCGTGTCAAAAATAGGGGTAGTTTTTTAGAAAAATTCAGATGGTTGTCGGGGATTTTCAAAATGTTTAATTTTTATTGTGTTATTTGATTAAGAAGGGCTACAATATGGTGCCGCTTTATTTAAAAACAAGTTTTCCCAGTGTTCTTACGACACTACTGAAAAGGCTATATTTTCCAAACCCCTTCTGTGCTCAACCCCTTTTAAATCTGCGCTTAAAGCATATATCACTTTTTGTTTACAGAAAATTAAACTAAAACCTTACTTAATAAAATAAATTGCTTGCATTAAATCCGAGGTTCATTAAAAGCGGCAAGATTAATAAGTGAAATCTCGTGTGTAGATCATAGAAATCGGACGGAAATAGATCGATTTACAATGCGTGCGCATCCATTTTTATGCTAGCCTCTCCTGAATTTATCCTGAATCAACGTTAGGGTGATTTTGGTCAAGTTTTTGGCCAGTCTATTACCCTTCCTCAGCCTTATGAGCCGTATGTTAAAAATATCTCCAAAGATAATTAATTCATAAAAGAATTTATAGAAAATGCGAATCTTTTATGGGCGACACGCAGTTTGGTTTTCCTGGTGGGTTCGGGACACGAGAGGCCCCGTTTGGTATTCAAGTCTTAGTTCAGCGGTCTAGGGATGTGTCGGTGCCAGTGTATGCATGTTTCATAGATTAAAAGAAAGCGTTTGATCGAGTCCAACACGAAAAGCTCATAGAATCGCTAAAAGAAGTTGTTCCAGATGACCGAGATCTAAGGATAATCGATAATCTATACTGGAATCAGACTGCTCAAATAAATGTTGATGGCCAACTGTCCGAAAAGCTTCAAATAAGAAGAGGTGTGACGTGTCTCCGCTGTTGTTTAATATCTATAGTATCAAAATAATAGAGAATGAGTTTTATAACTGCGAAGAGGGTCTGACCATAAACCTACCTATAAAAATCAACAACCTACGATATGCCGACGACACTGTCATAATAGCAGATACGCTGGAAGGCCTGCAAGAGTTGTTGAATCAAATTTATCACCCCCCAACACCCCCCCTGGCTACGCTACTGCTTTTTGGGATGTCCTAGAAAGGTCTAACGTTTTGACATTTGTATTATCCAACGGATATGTCGTGGACAAAATTTCTTTCGGATTGGACTAAGTTGTGCTGTCTGGGTTAGTGTTATTCTGCGCGGGCGCATTAGCGCTCTCTCACGCTGTTACCTTTACCGTTAAAAAGTCAACCAAGGAAACTTGGTATGATTCTGTGGTGGGAGATTTCTAGGTTGGAAAGTTTGATTTGTTTTACAAATTTTTCTTAATTTTTGATTTATACTTAATACTTTATTTTTATGTGATTACCAGTAGTGTGGGATTGATATGATCAAATACCAACGCAAAGATTGTATAATAAGAAAAGAAAAAACAAAGAAAAAGGTGAGGTTATGTTTACTGCCAAAAGTTATTTTTGAACGTTTAACCTTTTGAAGTTAAAAATAAAGTCAAAGAAAAACGCACGACAAACAAGCTTGAGGTACCTTAGTTATTTGTTTACCAAAGCTTGCTTGTTGTGTATATTTCTTGAACTTTTTTTTGACTTTATTTTTAGTTAGTTGAGAAAATTTCGTTTTCCTACGAGCGTGCGGAAAAGTTACTGTTCCGCACGAATTTAGTTTTCCGTACGATTTTACTTTTTTGCACGATTTATTTAATTTTCCACACGATTTTTACTCTTCCGCACGATTTTCACTTCAAAGGACAATATTTTAGTTCAAGATATACTTTAAATCAAATTAATATCCAAGGGTACTATGCTTTATTCAGAAAATTCATATATAGCCTTAACCATTTACTTAAAAATTCACATGCAGGCATTTTACTAAAAAAATCGTTCGGAAAAGTAACTTTTGCGCACTAGTGCTGAAAAGTGTTAAGAAAATTAAAATAATATTTTGTCACATACTCTGCCATCTAGCGTAATTAGATTAAACTAAGCGGCGCTAAAGAAAATAAAAGAATTGACGCGACCATTACCGAATACTCAAGAAAGATGTAGATAGGTCTAAAGACCAGAATGTTCCGGGTGAGTCGAGAGTGATGTCGGCGCATATAAATACGCGGGATAGCAGAGCTTCAATAGGATAGAAAGAGAGTAAGAACAAGAACAGCGAATAGACTGTGAGTTCACGATTAAAAGTAAAATAATAAAATAGTGAAAGTTAAATCTGCGTTTTTCTTTTAAAATAAAATAGGAATAAATTAAGACCAGGCTAAAATCTTGACAAAAAGTTACTTTTTTGGGATGCCGATCTTTTTAAAAAGAATCGATTCTAGGAATCGATCTGGATCAAAAAGGTAAAAATCGATCCGCGATTAAATCGGATTCAAAAAGATCGATCTTTAAGAAAATCGATGGTAAAGAAATTTTATTCTTTTATTAAACAAAAAAGGACAACACTACTAGGTACAATTTTTGAACATAACAATCCCATAGTAAAAATCGGCTGTTATATTATGCCCGTTTGCACCTCCGATTCGATTTTCTTGAAAAAAAATCGATCTTCGAAAAAATCACCCTTTAAAAAATCGATTCAAAATATCGATTTTTTTCCTACAAAAAAATCGATTTTCCAAAAGATCGATTTAAGATCGACATCCCTATTACTTTTCCGCACGGTTTTCGTGTTATTAAAAATGAATATATTCTATCTTAGGTGTCATTTTGTAGCATTATCATAAAATATTTGTGTATTAAAAACATTTTTTTTTGATAAATAAGATGGAAAACATTGTACCTAACTCTTGCGGAAAATGCCTTTTCCACCGTTAAGGGCTTGCCCAAACTCCGCTCCGCGTCGTTCGTGCAACATCCGTCGCGTACAGAAAGTACAACTTTCCGCTCTTGTTAGGTAAATAACTATTTTGTAAGTTGTGAAATTTTTTTGTTACTAAAATGCACAAATAAAAGCAAATTTTAAAGTTAACAGCTGTTTGCACTTCCAAAAAGTAAGGTTAGGTTGCCGATTTTGTCGTAACTACCACAAAAAAATGGTTGCTCAACAAATTTGAAAGCTTTCATTACATAGGACGCGTTGAAATTAACTCTGTGTTTCGGACTTCCATTGTCTGATCATCTTCGGGTGCAAACTGACACAGTTGTGCACAGTTTGCACCTGAAGACGATCAGGGATTGTACTGATCGAAACGTCGTGTATAAATAAAATATAGACAATGGAAGTCCGAAACAGAGAGTTAATTTCAAACACATCATTATCTCAAACTTTCAAACATAGGACGCGTTGTCTGTTCATCTCTCCTAATATATCTATGGTGTAGCTCGAAAGCTCATTTTTTGTAACATTAATTAAAAAGGAAATTTAGCGCCGATCTTTTTATGTTTGAGGCTTCTTACTTATTTTTCTACGGTGTCATCATTACGTCGAGCACGTTCTGGAACAACCAGTGGTGTATCGAAGAATTAGATAAGACTATAAGGTAAGATGGTCGCGATTCTTCAGAAACGAACAGAAAATCTCATTTTTACTTATTGTCTCATTTAAAATAAAACACGGCGTCCTTAATATTTATCCTGACGTTCTAAGAGAAACTGCATCATTTTTTAATAAAATTTGGTCAATTTTATCAAAAAATGATGCATTAAAATAAAGCTAAATTGCTACTACATGTACCAATAAACGTCAAAAAGTGTCGAAAATTCTTACCATGTAAATACTTCATTAGAATAGTCAGAAAATCGCGATTTATCTACAAAACTGAGGTAACAGCCAAATTTTTTACAGCAATTAAAAGGTCATATGAGACTCTTAAAACCACATTTTTCCAACAAAATTTCTGTCTAGGTTCGCCGCCGGCGCCGTCTTAAATTTATGCGTAATTCGGGTTAACTCGGTTTTAGTCCGATATCTCATTGACCATTGGTCCGATGTAAAAACAAATTATTTTGTGTTATAGAAAAGTGGCTTTTCTAAGTTTTTTGATCTAATATTTTTTGTCTGTCTGGGAGAAAATGTTAATTCATATCTAGAGCTGAAAATATTGATTAATGTAGCATATATATATATATATATATATATATATATATATTGACATATAATTTGTTACCATTAACCTTTAAAAAAAAATGTTCCCATAAAAAATGTAGTGGGTTAAATTTTCTTTATATTTTGGTAATAAAAAATAACAGTTATTTCATCATGCGTTTGTATATTCTTGGTCTGACGGATTAAAGATCAGACTGTCCCAAAATATTGTGGAGGGATTCTCGAATGTATTTAACTTTCTGCAATTTCTCGTTTTTTCTTCTTCAGGGTTATTACCAGCAGCATCTTTGTTGTTGTTGTCTACTTTTTTCCGAAGCAAAGGGCGAGGGGAGATTGCCCCCCTCCGCTCCCACCCCTTGGACCGCCACTGTTGTACCTTTAATAAAGGACGGCATTAACTTTAATTATGTTAACTTAATAGGTGGCACGGTATGAGCATGTTTAGATGACAACAATATCAGAAATAGTAGCAAGAACGTTAAGTAACCAACATAGGGGTCTTCCATAAATTACGTAACGCAGCAGTGGGAGGAGACGACGAAAAAGAACAATGTTTTAAACTAGTTTGTAATTTGCATAAAATATAAAAGAAAATCAGGTAAACAGCTTTAAAAAAATAAAGGAATATTACAAGGTATAGTGTAGGGGCATATGTCGATAATTTCTATCCCGTGGGATTTTTTATGAAGGAGTTTTGTGACTATGTGGAATTGATAGCTCTTTAGTCACACAATCAAGTGTTTCCGGGTGATTTGTTCGCATCCGTGTAGAAGGGGTTGATATGACAACATCTTTCAAGATGACGGCCAAAAATTATAAAAAATAAAAATTTCGCAGCCGGGAAACGATTATACTCGTTTCCATATAACTCGAGGGCGAGAATTCCAAAAAAATTACTTTTAAAGTCATCCGACCTTAAATGACCTTGAAAATCGCAAAAAATAATATTTTTTCCATTTTCTCTTCAAAAAATCTTAAGAATTCGACGTTTTGTCAGACCAACTTCAAATATACCTCAAACTATTAGATATGTATGTCAAATTGGGTCCTTAGAGTTTGATGCAGTTTGAAGCTTCATGACCTTGAAAAATACCCTAGCAAAATTAAGAAATTGCAAAAATAACATACTAAAGGGCGCTATTCATCAATTATTAAAGCCAAAAGAACCAAATCGGGTAACATAGATAAGAAGGTCAAGTCCAACAATTATGTTAAAAAAAAATTTGTTCAGCTATGACGCGTTTCAATATGGCGGCTGATATCTCAAAATAGAGACCTATAACCACATTTTATTTTATCCAATTACGTAAAAAACTAAAAATAAAAAGGTGGCCATCAATTCTTGTTGACTTAATATGCTTAATATGAAAAAAAAAATTAGTTGATGCATGACTTTGATTGACCTTGAAAATACCATGTCAAATTTAAAAACTAGCTTTTTGTAGTGTTTTTCTACAATTTACAACTACGCAAAAACTTTAAGTGCCGGAGGTGAAATTAACATCTTAGCCATAAATAAATACTTAATTTTAAACCTGTCTACCATTTCTTATGATCTGGCGTCCCAGATGTTTATGCTATACGGGCTATACCCCGGTAATAATGACCTATATGCCTGTTGTTTTTAGTTGCGGAACTTTGAATTTTATGTTCTACTCACTTATCTAGCCAACAAAGTCATTTAAATTACCTATAAAAGATTTAGCAGAAGTTAGATATACATTACCATATTCTGGACCAGGTGTTTTTGATACCATTTTCCAAAATGGCGGTAGAAAAGTCATAAAAAATACAATTTTTGCAACCGTTGCGTAATTATATTCGATTTCATATAACTCGAGGACGAGAATTCCAAAAAAATGACTTTCAAGGTTCTCCGACCTGAAATGACCTTGAAAATCGTAAAAAGCACGATTTTTGCCATTTTCTCTTTAAAAAACTCTCCATAATTTAACGATTTGTTACACCAACATCTGGAATGCCAGATCAAAAAAAATGGCAGGTAGGTTTAAAATAAAGTGTTTTTTTTATGGCTAAGATGTTATTTTCATTTCCGGCACTTAAAGTTTTTGCGTAGTGGTAAATTGGAAAAAAAAACACTACAAAAAGCGTGTTTTTCAATTTTACATGGTATTTTCAAGGTCAATCGAGATTATGCATCAATTAAACTTTTTTTTTTTATAGTAAGCGGAGATATTTCAACAAGAATTGATGGCCACCTTGTCATTTTTACTTTTTTACGAAATTAGATAAAATAAAATGTGGTTATAGGTCGCTATTTTGATATATCAGCCGCCTTATTGAAACACGTCATAGTTGAACAAATTTTTTTTTTAACAAGATTGTTGGACTTGACCTTCTTATTTTTGTTGCCAAATTTGGTTCTTTTCGCTTAAATAGTTGATGAATAGCGCCCTTTAGTATGTAATTTTTGCAATTTGTTAATTTTACTGGGATATTTTTCAAGGTCATGAAAGTTCAAACTGCATAAAACTCTAAGGGTCGAATTTGGCATACATGCCTAATAGTTTGAAGTGCATTTGAAGTTGGTCTGACAAAACGTCGAATTATTAAGATTTTTTGAAGAGAAAATGGCAAAAATCTTGTTTTTTGCTATTTTCAAGGTCATTTAATGTCGGATGGCCCTAAAAGTAAATTTTTTGGAATCCTCGTTCTCGAGTTATATGGAATTGAGTATAATCGTGGCCTGGTTGCGAAAGTTGTATTTTTTATGATTTTTGGCATATTAACCCCTTCTACACGGATGCGAACAAAACACCCAGTGACACTTGATTGTGTGACTAAAGAGCTATCATTCCCACATAGTCACAAAAATCCTTCATTAAAAATCCCACGGACTTACACATGCGCCTTCACTAGTAGTAAAATTTAACATTTTTGCTGTGATTTCAATTTTTTACCGCACAATTCGCATTCACAATAACAAGCAAGCCCAATTTTTTTTGTAATATACAGGGTTTCAAAATTCTCGTCTAGGGTGCCGAAATGCATGCGTTTGAGTAGGAATGCTATACAATTCTGATGCACTGAAGCGATATGCCGGCTAGGCAACGTTGTCAAGCAAACAGTTTAGGAAAACTTTCAGCGCTTTAGTCTGTTTTATTTGAAGACGCGGGCGTGAAGGAGATCGTAGACGTAATTTTTCCCAATTAATCACTAAGAACATCTTAAGGCCACAAAAACTGCTTTGCTATTTTTTTAAAAGATCAACAATAGGTTCAGAACACGGGGCGAACACCACATGAGGAAGAGTACAACTTATTAGGATTTATTCGGAAAGTAACACGGCCTTCTCCGCTCCATACGGCGTTTTCCTTAATCTCACAAAATTATGTAATTTTATAAGAAAAAGTCCAAGTAGACTACCGACTGCCCTGGGTATTAAACCCGGGTTGTCTGGTTGATAGACCAGGTATGTACCCACTACACCAATCAGTGCCGCTTGACATGTGTCAATTTATTGGCCGAATGTTCCATTAAACAAGTGGCCGGTGGCTATGCGAAACCTGAATTCCGATACTCAAATCGAACTCACTCAGTTTCCCTGGGCATACCAAATTACGTGACCTTGGCGTTTCAGAATTCCGGCAGAATCTCGCTTATAAAGAAAAAAACATAACTTTTTTCTTATCAGATAATAGGATTTATAAAAATCTACAAACGTATCCAAAGGATTTTTCAAAATTTAATGTATTTTTTTCAAAGAATAAAAGAATCCAAAAATTTTTGTAACAGATTTCTGTATTATCGACGAGGCTAAAGAAAAAGCCGTTAGCCGTGTTTATTTTATTTCGGGAATGAGAGATTCCAGCAAAAAACTGTCTGGATACGGTTGTGGGGAATTCAAAAATAAACATTCCTGCCAAATTTCAACAGATTCCGTTTTCTCGTTTCCGATATTCTGCCCGGTAAAGATTGGCCCAAAAACAGCAAATCAGGGTTGTCAAATCTATGCCGTTTTTGTGGCCTTAAGATTATTATTATTATTTATTTGATACTGAAAGGACAGAAGTTTTGTCGGTGCGCTTGTTCCAGCATTACGCAAATTCTATCAACTAAACGGGTTTTATTGTAAATTTCATTAATAAATCTAATTATTTATTATTATTATATTTATTTAATATGTTTATTTTCTCTATATTAATCAAAATAACGAATTAGTTATTGTTATTTATTTTTTAACTTCCTAAATATATTATTATAAAAAAAAGGGAAAAAAAAGTGAAAGATCTGAAGATCAGGCGTCCCTTCGCGACTCTATACATCTGAGGAGGGGAGAGAAACCCCGTTTTCTCGGCAATATTTGTAAAATAAAGGAGTCGACCAGTATTATATCTTTTTTTATACCCTTCTGTTATTAAACTTCATAACAGCTTGAAATTTGTTTCAAGGTTAAACAAGAAGTGAACACGGGTACAAAAATTGTTCTAAGTAGAAAGAGTAGAGGGTTGCAGATTTAATGACTGTGTATAATTTTGTTTTAAATTTATTTCAATGTGAGACTGCTACGATAAATTGTCTCGTAGAGTCGGGACTTTAGCGTAACTTTTTATGGAAGGTCAGGCTCAGACTTTTCGCAGCTTTATTCAAAGAGCAACATCAATCGGTAGTAAAAGTTTGTAAATAAATGCGCATTTGAATTAATTTAGCGGATTCTAAATTCAAACTAAAATAAAAAAATACTCATAATCACTTTTTACACCCTTTGAAGGCAACATTTACCGTTAAATTTCACGGGGTCTTACCTGGGAATCTTTTAGTTAATTGTGAGTGACATTGGCAACATCGTATCGGTTTTCTAAGTTTAATTAACTCAAAAACCGACTCTGTCACAGCTATATTCTGTGAGTGAGTTTAATAGGTTCACTTCTTTCTGGTTGTCTCCAAGTTGTAGGTTCTCAGACCTCTAAGTCTGATCCTCGATTAAACCGAAGAGGCGTTGTACAGGGTTCGGTTCTAGGTCCACTTTTCTTTAGAATCTTGCTTCGCTACTTGTTCGCTGTACATTTACATGGTTTGCTGACGATACTACTCCTCTGTGGTGAGGTCCAAAATTACTATTCCCAACCATTATTTCTGAAGACATAAAAGTTATCAAATATTGGTGCGACAGTAATTGCCTTTGCTTTACCGTTTCTAAAACCAATATGCTTTCCTTCAACTTACCTATGAAATCATTTGATATAGACGCGCAGACCATTGAGCCTTCTGAAGAAGTTAAATTTTTAGGGATTGCTGTCGACCGAAACTTAAAATTGAAACATGAAACATGTCGAAAATCTTAAATCTAAACTCGCTTCCGGTTGTTTTGCTGTTAGAATTGCTGCTACTCAGCTGAGCTACTCGTCAGCTCGCATGGTGGGTTCTGCCCCATATACGTTTTCCAATCAGTTTTTGTAATTCAAAAGCGTTTGTAATTCAACTCTCACAAAGAATTCACTTATTTATAAAAGCAAAAAAATATATAATCACTTGCCACTTGAGCTAAAAACCAAAAAAATCTAAAACTTTTTCGTAAATCAGTTACGAGGTTGTTGGAGAACAAAGCATATTATGACGTGGATGAATATTTTAATGATAATGATTTGTAATTCAATGTATGTTCCTCGTCCACTTTATTTCAATTAATTGAATTAATGATCTCTTTTTATATTGTATTTGTTTTACTAATTCGTGTTACTGTCAAAGTGTACTATTTTATCCATTTGTTTAAACTTTTCAGTCAGAATTTATGTTTAAAATTATTTTAACCAATTTTTATAAATTTTTGTTTATTAGACTATGTAACTCTATATCAAAATTTATGTTTAAAAGAAATCAATCAATGTATATAAGTTTTATTTTGTTTACTTAGTTAGGGAAAACTATGTAACTCTATAATTTTAACTTATGTTTTTGTTTTGTCTACAAGATTGTAAATTTTATTTTATAATCTTATGTGATAATAAAGCATATTCAATTCAATTCAATTCAATATTATCTCTTTCGCTCTCATTTACCAACTTTGAGCATCTTTTTCAATACACTCTATTTCGGCACCCCAGACAAGAACTGTCAAACTCTGTATATCCAATTTTGATTTAGGTGCTCAAATCTCCCTCCTGCTTAATAACTTTGGGCTTCAAAATAACCCAATCGATCACAAACTGATTGACGGAGACCTTTCTAAAAGTGTATAATATATACGGACTACCAGCTAAAATGCCTAAAAACTTCAAAAGTACGACAATTTGTCATTTAAAAAAGTTCTCTAAAACTGAAAATATTTTTTTACTTAAATTAAAAGCAACATTATTTTTATATTAAATTTTGAATAGTACTAAAAAATCAGCAAAAATAATGTTTTAGTAAAGTCTTTATTGAACAATATCAAATTATCACTCGAGTCACGGACGAAGGCTGTTCTATAAAGAGGGCGGTAACCCATTTTGGAGTTGATAAAATAACAATAATACGATGGAGACAGCGCTGGATTGAAAACAATTCGACGAATAGGAAACTTGGATTAGGACAAAAACGATGGTAAACTTAATACTAATTATTTTAACTTAAAAAAGAAGTAAAATAAATAATTTAGTATTTAATAGGATCACCATTTTTCTCTATTACAAGCTGCAAAAGTCTGGGCATTGAAAAGGTTAAATTTTGAAAATACTGATGGTCTTCTGAGAGCTGATCCAATGCGCGATAGATAGCATCGCTTAACTCTTCCGCATTTCGTGGTCTCCAATTCCTTTGGTATATTATTTTAACAATTCGACCCCATATACTTTCCATTGGGTTAAGGTCAGGGCTGTTGGCTGGCCAAGGAAGTGTTTCTATATTATTATTCTGAAACCAATGGCAAACAACATTAGCCGTGTGTACTGGACAGTTGTCCTGCTGATAAACGAAGTTATTATTTTCATGTAAAGCCTGTACAGATAGCAGCATAACGTTTTCAAGGATTTCAATATATCGTTCACTATTGAATCTTCCTTCGATTCTCCAAAAAAAAACCCAAACCTCTAGCACTAAACCACATGTTTGTAGTAAAATGTCCAGCTTTTTTAATTTGGTTTGTATATTTGGGTTCAAATCTAGAATTTGGTGGACGATAAACTAAAATTCTCCTTCTGCTTGAAGGTGAAAGTCATTATCACGAAGAACGTCTTTTAGTGCAAAAATCACTTTCGCCTGTTCTTCTGTTAGAAAAGGCTTCTTTGCAGCAAAGCTGCTTCAACCGAGGATTTTGTCTGAGATGGTCAATAAGTCTCTCATCTTACACTCCAGAACTTACTTTTGGTCGTCCTGATCCATCTTTCCTATCCGTAGAATTATTTTCAATCCAGCGCTTTTTCCATCGCATTATCGTCATTTTATCAACTCGAAAATGGGTGGCCTTCTATAACTCGAGTGATAATTTGAACTTTTGTAAATGTTGATATCTATGGCATTTTTAAGGATGTCACACTGAATTTTAAGCTGTCAGGCATAATAAGCTGGTGGTGCCCTATAATAGTATACACTAATGGAAAGCTAAATTTTGTGGCATAGGAAAAACTGCATATATGAGTTTTTTTTTTAAATCAAGTGTACCTATCGCCAACAATCAAAACAAATTGGAATCTGGAAAAGACCAATCGCACCGGACAATTCTCGTTTCTGTGACGGGACAATGCAAGCACATAAAGCAAATACCTTTTGTAAAATCATACATCGAGCGAAATTGGGGCAACTTGTCATCGCCAGATGCCGAGTAACCCAGTGAAAATGATCCAGATTGGCTATAGCTAGCTAGAGTGGTTATAGCTAGCTGGAGTGACAATAATTTTTAGTCGTGGTGGAACTTTGTACAGCGTGTCCAAAATTTGATGAATTTAGAGGGTTTTGGGTACTTCTAGAGGAGATAGAGAAAATTCCACCTCTTTTGCGAGGCTTAAATTTTAAGGCAAGGTTTTTGGTGAAAGCCGCATTTTAATATATCACCCCATCTTCGAGCTACGGGGGCATTTTGAAAAGTCTGCATTTTGGGAAAGGCCCTATAACTTTTTTATACACTTTTAGTTTTTGAGATATAACGCAAAGTTGGTATTTTTCTTACAGAACACCCCAAGTTTTTTACATATTTTGAATGATTTTTTAATTTCCTTCAAAACGGCACGCCACATTATTAAAAAAATCTAGAGGGCCATGGTTGACAATCTGAGATGGAACTAATTTGTTTACGAAGAAATAAAAAGCTATTTTGCTTCTAAACTGAATTCAAGGCCTACTATTATATCAATAATAAATCATTATAACTATATTTTATGCTCAGATTGTCTACCAAGGCACTCTAGATTTTTTTAATAATGACTTTAACTCTACAACTATTTATCCGATTTTTGTAGGTCCAATTTTGATGAAAATTAAAAAAGCTTTAGAAAAAATTGGGGTGTTCTATAAGAAAAATACCAACTTTGTATTATATCTCAAATACTAAAAGTAACTCATAAAATCTGATTTGGTAATTAAATTATAGAAGATATTTTTATAAATAATTAAAAAAGCTATAGGGCCTATCCCAAAATGCAGACTTTTAAAAAAGCCCCGTATCTCGAAGACATATTAAAATGCGGTTTTTACCAAAAATATTGTCTTGAAATTTGAGCCTCGGGGGGGGGGTCGCATTTTCTCCTGGAAGTACCTGAAACCCCCCAAAACCATCGAAATTTGGACACCCTGTAGATTGATAAACAATAAAACCAATCGAAAACCACTAATATTGTCAAATTTATCAATTTTTTGTCAAGAAATTATGTCTGTCTGGAAAAAATCCAGCAACTTGACAGGTTTTTATTTACATATTGCGGCACTCAGAGGCGTTTTGACATAGGTCCATAAATAACTATTAACTTAATGTTGAAAAGGAATCACTCAATATAATACAATGTGTTGCTTAAATTTAGAGAACCATTTTCTTTAATTTCGCTTAGTTCTACTAAGTGAATATTCATTCAAATAAGCTCTATATGGAATGATTTTCGAGTCAAATTTCACTTAATTTTTTTTCGTGTGATACATCCTAAACTCTTTTTGTTGTAATAATTTTATTTTAAAAGTACACCACTGATCCGCATACTTTATCGCCTACTTCTATCAAAGATTTTGTCGGGTATCCTTATCCACTCTTATTTCTCCGCTACAAGTGTAAGACAATACAATCTCTGACTCCGAAAAGGCTAGTAGACTATAGGGAAAACCAGGAGAATCGGCCAAAAAAAAGTGATAAACTTTAATATATCACTTTTTTTTATTTAATATTTGTCTTTCATAAATTACGTTATCTACTTAAAATAGTAGTTTTTACAATCAGCACGCGCCTTAAATAGTGTTTTTTTACAAGCCTTAGTTAGATCTATTAATACATAGTTTATGGTGGGGCCCGAAACGCCGAACGACTAACGCTATTTGACACAGTTCACATTTGAATGTAATATATGTTTAAGGGTTACAGTGAAATGCCGCAAACGGAGCAAGACACACCCAAGCGTGTTTTTCTGTTTGAGCGTTATTTCATGAATAATTGAATAGGTACCTGATTTCGAACGCATTTTAATGAAAGCAATAAATTTGGTTAATTTTTATTCTCTACTTTCTCGGACTTAATTAAGAATGTACAAGTTTTGGCTTGGAATGAAAAAACACTGTAAACTAATTTTATTTTGAAAAAAAAACAAAAACTAACAAAATATCCTAAGCGTCAAATAACCGGACCGTCAATTTAAAACCTGTAGCAAAAAGGCTATTATGAACTGTCATATAGGTGGCGATTCTTCAGAAACGACAGAAAGCCTCACCCGTCAAAATTCTGGAAAGTGGCAATTTTTACTTATCGTCTCGTTTAAAATAAAAACACAGTGACCTCCCAATGAGCATTTTTGTCTTTATGAAAGTTACAGAAAATAATATAAAACCTTCATAAAATAACCAAAAGTTATATTATTTAGTGTTGGTGCTAATTTTATAACTCTAATATATCTCTTAAATGAGTAAAAAAGACTTGTTGGGAATTTGGAACCTTTGGTTGCACTAAAACAAAATTATGATTGTTTTCCACAAACCAAAACTACACTTTTTTGCACTCGACGCGCGTTTCGCTAACAACGTTAGCATCATCAGGAGACGATAAACAATGAACTAAATTAATCTACGCTCTATCTTATATACAATCCTTTAGTGGGCGGAGATAAGACTAATAAATTGTGATTGATCACGATCTTTAATCCTACCTCCCCTCAACCAAAGAATAAAGTGTACTAAACGGGATAGGTCCTCTATCTTTATTTAAACTATTTCTGGATTTAATGATTTCCATACTTTCATATGCATTCAAAAGTCTTTTGTTTGGTACACTTTTTAGAAGTTTTAGGTTATCTAATGTGAATCTATGATTGTTTTCAAAAGCATGCTCGGCCACACTTGACTTTTCTGTTCTTCCTTATTTTAAGTGTGCTAAGTTTTCTTTAAAACGTGTTTGAATAGAGCGTCTCGTTTGGCCAACATATTTTTTATCACAATCCATGCAACTAATTTCGTAAATTCCACTTTTTTCTAGAACTGTAGTTTTATCCTTGGGATTTCCTAGTAAGCTTCTTATTGTGTTACCGGATTGATATACTAATTTTAGACCGGTGTTATTAAATACTTTCTGCAATCCTTTCGTATAATTAGGATTATACGGAATTGATACAAATTTTGAGTCGCAGGTATCTTTTTGTCTGAAAAAGGTAGAATTCCGAAAGGTCTTTTGAAAAGAATGTCTATTTATCAGCTTATTTATTAAGCTTTCGTCGTAACCGTTTTCGCCAGCTATATTCCTAATCCTATTCTTTTCTGCTTCAAATCTTTCTTTGTTTAAGGGGAAATTTACTAATCTATATGTTAAAAAGTGCAAACTTGCAAGCTTATGTTGTAAGCAATGAAAAGAGTCATTTGGAATATACCTGTTGGTGGCCGTGGCTTTTCTGTATAGGTCAAAGTCCAATTTATTTTTATTTCTTATAACTAAAGTGTCTAGAAATGGCAGTGTACCGTTGTTCTCTGTTTCATAAGTAAATTTAATAGTGGGAAATTTGTTATTTATTTTTTCCATAAAATTTTCAACACTAGTTACTTTAGTGTTGAATACTGCAAACACATCGTCTACATACCTGAACCATACTCTGGGGAAATACTCAAATTCTTTACTTATATCTGATTCAAATTTGCTCATAAATAGGTTTGCGATAAAAGGTGATAAACTATTACCCATTGTGGTTCCTTCTAATTGCTGGTAGTAGTTATTTTTATATTGAAAGTAATTTTGATTCATGCAGAGTTTTGTTAAAGATAGGTATTCTAAAGTCTGTTTGTCTTCTAGATTGTTTTTTCTTAGTAGTTCCTCCAGGTATTGTAAGGTATTGGGGATCGGCACACTAGGGAACAACGAACTAACATCAAACGAGATTAAAATTTCACCTTCTTGGAGTGAAATATCTTTAACTTTGTTGATAAATTCAAGGGAATTTTGAACAGAAAAACCTTTTTCCTTTATCGGTAAATTTTCAAACTCGTTTGCTAGCCATTTCGAAATGTTGTAAGTAGGTGATCCTACAGCAGAAACTATAGGTCTAACCGATTTTCCAGGCTTGTGGATTTTCGGAAGACAATACAGTTTGGGCATAGTGGGATTGCTCACTTGTAGTTTATATTTAATATTATCAGTAATAATATTGTTACATTTTTTAATTGTGTTTTTTACTTCGTTAATCATTTTTGGTAAGGGGTTCTTTGGGACGTACTTTTAAACAAAGGCCTTAATTTTGCTCTGCCCCCACAAAAAGATAATTTAAGTGATATTATTGCAAATATTGAAAGTTCAATCTCTTATCTTTCAGAAGGTACAAAGGGCTATGTGCGAGATGCTTGCCGATATCAGATCTCTCAAAACATCATTCAAAACAATAAAAATAGTACATTAAATCACAATAAAACAATTAAAAGTTTGAGAGAAAAAGATGTTTTCTATCTAAAGGCTGACAAGGGTAATAAAGTTGTTATATTAGATAAAACAGATTATTTCGAAAGGGTAGATAACCTAATAAAAAATGGACCCTACAAACAAGTCCCAAAGAACCCCTTACCAAAAATGATTAACGAAGTAAAAAACACAATTAAAAAATGTAACAATATTATTACTGATAATATTAAATATAAACTACAAGTGAGCAATCCCACTATGCCCAAACTGTATTGTCTTCCGAAAATCCACAAGCCTGGAAAATCGGTTAGACCTATAGTTTCTGCTGTAGGATCACCTACTTACAACATTTCGAAATGGCTAGCAAACGAGTTTGAAAATTTACCGATAAAGGAAAAAGGTTTTTCTGTTCAAAATTCCCTTGAATTTATCAACAAAGTTAAAGATATTTCACTCCAAGAAGGTGAAATTTTAATCTCGTTTGATGTTAGTTCGTTGTTCCCTAGTGTGCCGATCCCCAATACCTTACAATACCTGGAGGAACTACTAAGAAAAAACAATCTAGAAGACAAACAGACTTTAGAATACCTATCTTTAACAAAACTCTGCATGAATCAAAATTACTTTCAATATAAAAATAACTACTACCAGCAATTAGAAGGAACCACAATGGGTAATAGTTTATCACCTTTTATCGCAAACCTATTTATGAGCAAATTTGAATCAGATATAAGTAAAGAATTTGAGTATTTCCCCAGAGTATGGTTCAGGTATGTAGACGATGTGTTTGCAGTATTCAACACTAAAGTAACTAGTGTTGAAAATTTTATGGAAAAAATAAATAACAAATTTCCCACTATTAAATTTACTTATGAAACAGAGAACAACGGTACACTGCCATTTCTAGACACTTTAGTTATAAGAAATAAAAATAAATTGGACTTTGACCTATACAGAAAAGCCACGGCCACCAACAGGTATATTCCAAATGACTCTTTTCATTGCTTACAACATAAGCTTGCAAGTTTGCACTTTTTAACATATAGATTAGTAAATTTCCCCTTAAACAAAGAAAGATTTGAAGCAGAAAAGAATAGGATTAGGAATATAGCTGGCGAAAACGGTTACGACGAAGGCTTAATAAATAAGCTGATAAATAGACATTCTTTTCAAAAGACCTTTCGGAATTCTACCTTTTTCAGACAAAAAGATACCTGCGACTCAAAATTTGTATCAATTCCGTATAATCCTAATTATACGAAAGGATTGCAGAAAGTATTTAATAACACCGGTCTAAAATTAGTATATCAATCCGGTAACACAATAAGAAGCTTACTAGGAAATCCCAAGGATAAAACTACAGTTCTAGAAAAAAGTGGAATTTACGAAATTAGTTGCATGGATTGTGATAAAAAATATGTTGGCCAAACGAGACGCTCTATTCAAACACGTTTTAAAGAACACTTAGCACACTTAAAATACGGAAGAACAGAAAAGTCAAGTGTGGCCGAGCATGCTTTTGAAAACAATCATAGATTCACATTAGATAACCTAAAACTTCTAAAAAGTGTACCAAACAAAAGACTTTTGAATGCATATGAAAGTATGGAAATCATTAAATCCAGAAATAGTTTAAATAAAGATAGAGGACCTATCCCGTTTAGTACACTTTATTCTTTGGTTGAGGGGAGGTAGGATTAAAGATCGTGATCAATCACAATTTATTAGTCTTATCTCCGCCCACTAAAGGATTGTATATAAGATAGAGCGTAGATTAATTTAGTTCATTGTTTATCGTCTCCTGATGATGCTAACGTTGTTAGCGAAACGCGCGTCGAGTGCAAAAAAGTGTAGTTTTGGTTTGTGGAAAACAATCATAATTTTGTTTTAAAAAAGACTTGAAAAACAACTGTTCAACACCAGCTTATAAAAATTTATAGTACATAGTAATGGATAGAAAAACAACATATAGATTTTATAAAACTTCCTTATGAGTCCTCAAGTACAGAGATTATTATAAAAAGGTTTTACAACTGTTCTAACATACACACTACATAACAAATTAAAGGTTTTTGTGGATTTAGAAATATAGATTTTCCATCTTTCTTCCCTTTGCTTGTTATGTATTATTCCTTTTCTTTTTACAATAAAAAAATTTATAAAATGGTGTTTAGCAATCTTCTAAAATAAATAAAAATGAAAGTGAGATAAACTGAAGCAGGAATATGAATATTTATATACTATAGTCAAATAAAAGCTGTTTTTCAAGTCATCCTACTCTGAAAATCAGCTGCGGTCCCGTGTGTACTGTATAGTTTTCGAATACACTCACGTAAATTTCATGGGCTCCAAAAATACTTGAGAAAACGGGAAAGAAAAATATTCATTTAAATATCAGTTTTTTTTCATAAGCGTTTTTTTCTTTCTGGGACAAATATTGAATTTGTTCTTAACCCTAACAAGCAATATTTCGATTGAAACACATGTTGAAACCCCATAAATAACGTTTTTATTTAGACCAAAAACCTATTTTTGTAATCCAAAATAGCGAAAATTTCCGACAATTCTATAAAAAAAACAATACAACTATACCACTGTTTACCTCGACAAACACTATTTTATGACCCTTTTAAAAAATAATGCTACTTGGAACAAAGGGCTGCAGATGGCGCAATGTTGAACACTGATGGTCCGTTTCTGCGAGCTTAACATAGTTACCATTGTTCTCTTTTCCTAAATGCATTCCTCGAGAGATCCAGCATACTACACATACCAGGAAAAATACCGGTCCCCACACACTTCAAGCCCGCATAACTGTCAGAGGTAACTATCTCAAGATTATAGTTAGATTGCGGGGTCGAAGGGTGTACAGGCGAGTCTTTTCCGGGGTGTTCACATTTGCCGCCGTATCAGCGTATGCGCTCGACGTTTCACGGTGCGTTTTTGCGACCTTAACACGGCTACTATATTGTTCTCTTTTTCTAAAAGACGGTTCCCATCTATGCGTTTCTCATTCGTGGATCCCCCGAATCAAATCACGTATCACGCGGTCTAAGCGAGATTTGCCTATACAAGTTCATGTCGGACCACGTGATGAGTTTTTTGAGTCAGGGTGACTGCGCATGGGAAACGCTGGTGGGAATCGGGTGTAAAATGCATTCGATCCCCATATCTGTCATCGGCAACTATCTCAAGAGGATTTGGATCTCTTATCTCTCTTAGATTGATGTAATTAAAACAAGATAATAATGGTATGGTATCTCGCAAAAACGCGACTTTTGATGTCGCAAAAACGCTCCTTTTGATATCGCAAAAACGCGCCTTTTGATGTCACAAAATTAACCTTAAAAAATCTTGGTTTTTTTTTGTTATTATAATTGCCAAAATAAATTAAAATTGTTTTTTTTGTTCTAAAAACAGTTGTATTATAATCACTATATAAAGATATTATAGAAAAAACCTTATGGGCAAAAAAGGTTTATGAATGAGTTCATAAGAATATTACAGACACCAATTTATATAACTATTGTGTGTGAGTTCCCAAGTTCTTATAAGTGTCTCTCGAAATATTTTCAATCTTATCTTATATAAATTTGTTGTTGATTAATTAAGTTTTTAATTGATAGTTACTTACGGTTTTATAGGTGGGTTGACAGAAAGATTTCAAACACCAATTTATATAACTTTTGTCAATGATGACTTATATTTTTATAAATATGTTGGTGGAAACATTGTTAACACCAATTTATATAACATTTGAACCGATGACTTTAATTTTTATAAAGATGTTCGTGGAAATATTGTTAACGCCAGTTTTATGTTACTTTAGGGTACCATCAATTTAGAGCCTTTAATAAAACAAATATACAAACTCAATTCTTGTAGGAAACTTCTAAATACCCTAGGGTATCAATGGAACCTTCTTTATAATAATTATATAAATATCTGTCACCAGAAGTTTCTGAAAATGCTCATTGGGCTACACATTTATCCTAACGTTGTAAGAGAAACTGCGTAATTTTTTTAATAACAGTTTGTAAATTTAATATTTTAAAGATATTCTGCAGGACTAATTTATAGCGGAGCTAAGTTGTTACTACGCGTGCGTAATAAACGCCAAAAAGTGTCGAAAATTCTCACCATGTAAAAGGAAAGACAGAATTTGTGTGACTTCTGAACAGTGACAGCGAAATATTTCATGGCTATCTATGGTTTTGTATGTTAAAAGTTTTAAAGGTTTGTTTACGCATAATAGGGACTTATTGGGCGTTACTCTATAAAATTTTACCATAATAAAGGAAAACCGTATTTTTTTAGGTTGAACCTTAATCATACGTGTTATTGGAAGTCGCATTACTTTTCCTTTTTCCTAACCTAAAATTTCTAACCTTGTAGGGATTTTCCCTGATAAATTCTCGCAAAAGAATTATATCGTAATTTATTCATTTTTTCACAAAAATTTTAAGAATCCACAAGACTGTTTTTGTTTATAAATAATAATCTAAAAACTAAAAGAATAAAAAACCGCTACTCATATATACATTGGTTAGATTGGGTTGATCAGACTTTTCCAGAGTATATCCAGACTTTACTTGGGTGTATCTACACTGGTCAGGGGTGTATTCAGACTTTTCCATGATGTACTCGGTCATTTTCACAGTGTATCCAGGTTTTTCCAGAATGTATCCAGACCTTTCCAGGGTTTTTCCAGAGTGTATCTAGACTTTTCCAGGGTCTTTCCAGACTTTTCCAGAGTGTTTCCAGACTTTTTCAGGATATCTCCGAATTTTCCAGAGCGTATCCAGACTTTTCCAGGGTCTTTCCAGACTTTTACACAGTTGTTCCAGACTTCTCTAGACTTTTCCAGATTATATCCAGACTTTCCCAGTGTCTCTTCAGACTTTCCAGAGTGCTTTCAGACTTTTCCAAGGTCTTTCCAGACTTTCCAGAGTATATCCAGACTTTTCTAGGGCCCTTCCAGACTTATCCAGAGTGTATCCAGACTTTTTCAGGGTCTTTTCAGACTTTTTCAGAGTGTATCCAGACTTTTCCAAGGCCTTTCCAGACTTTCCAGACTCTTTCCAGACTTTTCCAGAGTGTCAGAGAGTATTTCCAGACTTTCCAGAGTGTATCCAGACTTTTCAAGGGTCTTCCCAGACTTTTCCAGATTGTATCAAGACTTTTCTAGGGTCTTTCCAGACTTTTTTAGAGTGTATCCAGACTTTTCCAGGATTTTTCCAGAGTTTTCCAGATCATATTCAAACTTTTCCAGGGTCTTTCCAGACTCTTCCAGGTTCTTTCCAAACCTTTCCAGAGTATATCCAGACTTTTCTAGAGTATATTCAGACTTTTTCAGGGTCTTTCCAGACTTTTCAAGGTTCTTTCCAGACTTTCCAGAGTGTATTCAGACTTTTCCTGGGTCTTTCCAAACTTTTCCAGAGTCTTTCCAGACTTCTCCAGGGTGTATCCAGACTTTTCTAGGGTGCACGGACTTTTCCAATACATTTTATAGGTGCTATATATATATATATATATATATAGGTTCAGACTTTATTGTTTCAAAAAACATTTCGTTTTATGGGTGCTATATATTTATATATATATATCCTCGTATACATAAGATTTTTATCCATTAATCACGCAATAACGGCTAAACCGATTTGTATGAAATTTGATAAGACAATATGGTGTGACCTGGATCTTATCCTAAGCTACTTTATATACGGCACAGAAAATTGAATTTTTCAATTGTATTTTTGCACTTTTTATGTGATATATATATATATATATATATATATGTAGTCAAAAATATTGGCGCCATTCAACTACAATTTTTATAAGCTTTCCAAGGAGGTATCACATGGTAAGAAAAAAAAATATATTTTTTTAGGGATGAAGTTTTTTGGGGGTAGCTCCGAAGGATCTAGTAGGAGAATGCTCAAAAACAACAGGGGTCTGCGCGTCCACAAAAGTAATCACTGTGTAAAATTTTGTTATGATTAGTGAAGGCGTTTTTAAGTTAGAGTGGCTACAAAGTAGGCGACCGACAGACCGACAGACAGAGCGACGGCATCTGAATTCCTGCTTATCACTATTCGAAACCTCAAAATTCGTGGAGGGTCATGAAAATCTTGAAGTGCGATTTTTCGATGATTACATTACTTCTCTTGAGCAAGGGAAGTAAAAAGTCGTGTCGAAAAACAAACCAACCATCACTATTATCCATGCTAATTGAGGTTATGTTTAAAGATAAGGGACGTAAGGTGTTCGAAATTATGATTAGAAAATCCACAGGTTGCTGATTGAACGGTAATTAATGAAAAATTTGGAAATAAAAAGATCGAACTGAAAAGGATAATTTTTCACCATACCTTAAACTGCTCCGAACTCCACTCAGCTGGCCAGCTTGGTCAATTTCCATGCGTACGAGAGAGAGCGGTGGCGTCTTGAGTTGACCCGTCGCGATATACGAGTCACAGCCGTGATTTTTATGAAAACAATAAATCTGAGAGATACACGAAGCGTGCGAAATATTTTTGTCAACTAACTTGCTTCTCGGTAAGGACTTTGGCCTGTACCCTTTTCAGTTTACAAATGCGCGCATTTTTAAAAGCCAAAATTAGCAAAAAAAAAACAAAACCATTCTTAGGCATAGAACACGCGCAATTAGAATAAAAGAAAACAAAAATGAAGAAAATAAATTGATTTCTGTTCCTAAATAGGATTTAACACCCAAATTACCCAATTAAACATACACCTATGTACAGGGTGCGTAGACGAAACTGAACATTCCGCCCACCTAAAATGTCAAACATTTTATGCACAGGGTAAAGCGCAAAGCTTTACCAGGGGTCTTTGAAAAAGACCGCTAGTAGTTCTGATGGTGGCTACTCGGGCAATTCTTTCAGAACCAGGATGCAACTGGATTACCCTACCCATTCTCCATTTCAAAGGAGGGAGCTGGTCGTTTTTTACCAGAACAACCGAGTTTATTTCAAGTTCAGGGATTCCATTGCTCCACTTTTGTCGTTGTTGAAGAGTGTTTAGATACGATAAGTGCCACCTCTTCCAAAAATCTTGCTGTAATCTTTGGAGGAGTTGCCAGCGGTTTAGGCGATTTAACGCAAGTTGCATGAGGTCGGGATCAGGCAAGCAAGTGAGGGGCTCTAGGGTTAAGAAGTGACCCGGGGTAAGTACCGATAGGTCGTGAGGGTCATTACTTAACGGACATAGAGGTCTAGAGTTTAGAATGGATTCTACCTGGCAAAGGACCGTATATAATTCCTCAAAAGATAGAATCTGCTCACCGATTATTTTGATGAGGAAGGATTTAGCGGCTTTGATTCCATCCTCAAATAGCCAACCAAAATGGGGGGATGAAGGAGGGTTGAACGACCATTTCACCTTTTCCGCATGACAAGACATTTCGAACATTTTATCGAGCTCTTTAGCAGTCGCTACCAGGTTTGTACCTTGGTCGCTAAAAAGCATGCTGCAGCGTCCTCGTCTGGCTACGAACCTGCGCAACGCAGCAAGGCAGGCTTCCATGGTCAAGTCGGATGCTAGCTCTAAATGTATGGCTTTGGTAGCTGCACATACAAATAGACAGAGGTAAGCCTTTTGAGTCTTGCAACCGCGAGATTTAGATAAAGCGACACAAAAGGGACCGCCATAGTCCATTCCGACAATAGAAAAGGGTTTTAACTGATTTACCCTGTAAGAAGGTAAATTTCCCATTGGAGGTTGCAAAGTCGTGGGTTGAAGTCGAAAGCATTTTAAGCATCTACCTAACCTTTGACGAATTGCTCGACGAGCTGATAGGAACCAAAAGTTTTGAGATATTAAGTATTGGAGGGTCTGAGGGCCAGCATGAAAATTCTTTCGATATGCTTCCTCAATGATCAAGTCTGTGAGGCGATGTTGCCTAGGTAATAGTGCGGGGTGTTTATGATCGTAGGCTAGATTGGAGTGAACGAGTCTACCGCCCACCCTGAGGACACCCTGCCCATCAAGGAAGGGAGAGAGTTTGCGAAGGGGTTTTGAGAGTGGTTGTTTCTTCTCAATATTGTTAATGTCTTGCGAGAATACTTTATTTTGAACCTGCTTGACTAACAGCAGTAGAGCTTCATGTAATTCAAATTGGTTAAATAGTTTGCACATTCGAAGCTCTTTTTTGAGGCGAAGATTTTTGATGAATCTGAGTGAATAGGCAACAATACGTTGTATACGATTGAGTGACGAATATCGTTCTAAGTAAGAATCTAGGATCGAAAGTGGTGAAAAGGTTACTAAAGAAATTGTTTTTTCTTCCCCAGCCACGACCGAATTATTGAGCGCAATCTCTTTAGAAATGGGCCAAGATTCGGGAGGGTCCTTAAGCCAAGGGGGCCCCGCTCTAGAAAATTTACCCTGTAAGAAGGTTAATTTCCCATTGGAGGTTGCAAAGTCGTGGGTTGAAGTCGAAAGCATTTTAAGCATCTACCTAACCTTTGACGAATTGCTCGACGAGCTGATAGGATCCAAAAGTTTTGAGATATTAAGTATTGGAGGGTCTGAGGGCCAGCATGAAAATTCTTTCGATGTGCTTCCTCAATGATCAAGTCTGTGAGGCGATGTTGCCTAGGTAATAGTGCGGGGTGTTTATGATCGTATGCTAGATTGGAGTGAGCGAGTCTACCGCCCACCCTGAGGACACCCTGGCCATCAAGGAAGGGAGAGAGTTTGCGAAGGGGTTTTGAGAGTGGTTGCTTCTTCTCAATATTGTTAATGTCTTGCGAGAATACTTTATTTTGAACCTGCTTGACTAACAGCAGTAGAGCTTCATGTAATTCAAATTGGTTAAATGGTCTGCACATTCGAAGCTCTTTTTTGAGTCGAAGATTTTTGATGAATCTGAGTGAATAGGCAACAATACGTTGTATACGATTGAGTGACGAATATCGTTCTAAGTAAGAATCTAGGATCGAAAGTGGTGAAAAGGTTACTAAAGAAATAGTTTTTTCTTCCCCAGCCACGACCGAATTATTGAGCGCAATCTCTTTAGAAATGGGCCAAGATTCGGGAGTGTCCTTAAGCCAAGGGGGCCCCGCCCACCATAGGGGATGGTCGACTAGCTCCTGGGGACATAAACCCCGCGAGGCGCAGTCAGCGGGATTGTGCTCCGAACGTACATGATATCAATACGAAGGAGGGATGTTTTCTTGAATCTCGGTCACTCGGTTTGACACGAAAGTTTTTAAGGTATGTGGTGACTTTCTGATCCAAGCCAGAGCGACGGTCGAGTCTGAAAATGCATAAGTTTGCGCAATATTGATTTTGTCGGAGTAAGTAATTAGGATGTGCTGCATAAGTTTGCTAAGGAGGTATGCGGGGCACAGTTCCAGTCGAGGGAGAGATACTCGCTGGACAGGCGCGACTTTGGACTTGCCTGCTACCAAGGAAATTTGAACACCTTTGCTCGTCACAATTCTTAGGTAAACTACGGCTGCGTAGCCACGCTCCGAGCTATCAGAAAATCCATGCATCTAACACGAAATAACCTGTTCTTGAAATAGTGCCCTAGGGATTTGAATAGAAGATAAAACGGGAAGTTCAGCTTTGTACTGATTCCATTTGGCGCAAATATTTTCTGGAGGAGTCTGGTCCCATTCTAGACCAAGAGTCCATAAGTGCTGGATAATGTGTTTTGCGAAGAACGTGAGAGGGGCCAGAAAGCCGAGAGGATCGAATATACGTGCCAAATTAGAAAGTATAACGCGTTTTGAACAATGTTCAGAAATTATGTCTACAGAATACGAAAATGAATCACTGACAGCGTTCCACTTGAGCTCTAGAATTTTTACGGATGAGCCTGAAGATTCGGGGTTGAAAGATAGCGATTGTTGGAGCCTTTATTCGTCAGGAATATTGGCAAGAAGCAGGCAATGATTGCTAACCCATTTTCTGAGTTCAAAACCACCCCTTTTTAATAGCGAAATTAAGTCCTGCTGTGAGGCAAGGGCTTCATTTAGTGAAGAAAAACTGTAAATGACATCATCGACGTAGACGTCGGAGAGAAGGATTTTTGCACCGATAGGATAATTACAAGCTTCATCTCGAGCTAGTGGAACAAGCGTTCTCTGGGCTAAATAAGCGGAAGACGAAATGCCGAAGCTCACAGTCTGAAGCTCAAAGTCTTGTATGGGACTTTCTGGCGAGAATCACCATAGAATACGCTGATAGTCACGTTGGGAAGGTGTTATTATAATTTGCCGATACATTTGTTTAATGTCAGCGGTGAACACAAGAGGCTTGGCCCTAAAATTGCTAAGTACATCGAATATTTCCTTTTGTAGTTTTGGACCAGGAAGTAGAGTTTTGTTTAAAGAGCGTCCTAAAGAATCAGACGCGGATGCGTCGAATACAATTCTCATTTTTGTGGTAGAACTTTCAGGCTTAAGTACATAGTGATGTGGTATGTAGTAAAAGTGACCCGAGTCTACGTCTGGAGTATTTGTTTGAATCATGTGTCCAGAGTTTAAGTAGTCGTTTATTACTTCTTTATAAGACTCGTAGGTCGAATAATCGCGTAGCAGTCTTTTTTCCATGGAGAAAAAACGGCGAAGCGCGATTAAGCGTGAATTGTGAAATGTCGGTTCTTATTCTCTCTCTTGGCGTACTCGGGTGAAAACGAATTAAATTCTGGAACTTTTTCAAGTTCACAGAACTTTCGAAGTGTTGAATCGAGCGACGCTTCGGAAGAAATAAGGAAGGAGTATGAAGTAGGTACTGCCAATTCGCAAGCTGTTTTGCCTAAGAAGACCCACCCAAAGATAGTGTTATAAGCAGAAGGAAGCCCGGATTGACCTTCGATGCGACCTTCTCGAATGAAGTGACCAAAAAGATCTGCTCCTAAGAGGGCGTCTATTGAACCAGGTGAATTAAATTTAGGATCCGCCAACGAAAAATTGTGAATTGAATACCAATTTGAAATAGAAACCGGAACGACTGGCATTTTAGGGCATATGGTTTCTGTGACTTCCGCATCGAAAGTGAAAGAAGGTTGCGACTGACCCGTGGGTTTGACTGTGCATTGGACGGAACCGAGAGACTTGGTTGAAGAATATTCCAGACCAAAAACAGTGTTAGAACTAGAAAATCGTTGAAGGCCCAATCGGTTCACGCATTTTGTAGTTATCGCGTTAATCTGACTGCAGTTGTCTAGGAGAACGCGAATTTTTTGAAAACTCCCCCATGAATCGAAAATGTCAATGACCGCGGTGCCAAGTAGCACCGTCGTATTTGAAGAAATACTTGAATTGACTTGCGAGTGATAGCAGTGAGTGTTTTTAGATCCAGAACCAGAATTGGTAGAAGTTAAAGAAGTGGACTGTACATTTGGAAATTGAATAACTGATGGTGCGGAGTTAGAATTTTGAATGGGCTTGGAATCAGACGGATTACTCGAACTATAAAAAGCTGGATTATAGTGCACTTTCGGGTGCGAAAATTGGTAAAATTGGCTGAATTTTGCATCGGATTTGAATATCCGGAATTTTCGAAGGGTGTGTTTGAAATAGGTTGACTTGACATCATTTGAGAATTAAAACTATAACTAGAATTAGGATTAGGACCATGAGGTTTGAAACTGGAATTATTGAAATTAGGGTTAGAATTAAAGTTGGTATTTGTAGCGCTGAGATGCGTTCTAGAATTGGAATTATTGTTTGCAAAGGATATTGAATTGTTCTGGTGCAGCAATGTGTGGTGGTTTCTTGATGAACAGATTCTGCAAGCTGACTTGGAACCGCAGCCTTTTAAATCGTGAGCTGTATGAAGACAGTTAGGGCACCACCGTCTTTGCTTCACTAAAGTAAATCTTTCCTTGGACAGAAAATTATGGCACCGGTATATCATGTGACTAGTGTTTGAACATAAGGGACATGAAATTGCCCTTTGTGGTTTAGAATTTGAATTTTCCTGACCACTTTCATTTTTGGTCAAAAAGGAATGACGTTTTGAATTGATTTCGTTATTAAAATTCGTTTTATTTTGATTGAATCTATTATCGGAACTTGAACTAGAGTTACAGCTCTTAATTGTGGTTGAAGCGACGGATTCTAGCGCTGTACATTGTTTTTGCAAAAATTCTTTTAGTTTGGTATAACTAGGAATGCTTTTGGAAGCGTCTTGAATTTCAAACGGCTTTATTAGAGCGCGATCTTATTTTGACCTAAGAATGGTAAAAAGTGGAAAAGACCACTGATCAGTCGGCAAACCAAGTGCTTTAAGGGCCGCAAGATTTTCCTCAAAGGCATTTAATAGAGTTCTCAAGCCGTTAGCATTTTCACCTATAACTTTGGGCGAGTTTATTATTTCAGACCAGTAAGAGGTTGCCAACAATCTAGGGTTATTATATTGATCAACTAGTGCCTTGTAGGAAATTGGATAATTTTCTTCCAAAAGCGGAACTCCTTTAACCACACTTAAGGGCTCCTTGGATAAAACTGATACTAAGAAACGAAATTTATCAGAATCAGAACAAATTGATTTATTGTGTATCCTGGAATTAAATATATTCATTTTGGGAATATTAAAACTAGGTTCAATCGAATGAGTTACGTGACAGCTGCCGCTGATCGCTGATCCCGCGGGGGGTGAGGGCTGTTGCAATTTGGATAGATTTTGCTTTTCACAAAGATAAGTGGCCTTAATATTTAAATATTTGTCCAGAAAGTCTGCTCGAATTTATTTTTGTGGTTTCATATCGATTTCTTCGGTGGCTGTAGCCAAGGTAGTTATGATGCTGGAATGGTACTTTTCGAAATAATCATAAATTTTTTCTACTTCAGAATAGCTAACTTTAAAGCGAGAGTGTAAATTTATGTCATCCTTTGCCTTCTCGGATAAGGAAAACGTCAAATAAATTTGATCTATGCAAAGTTCACGACTCGCTTGATATTGTTTCAATTTTGAATTCATTTTGAATCAAATTGAAATTCAAATGTAAACGAAGAAAATAATCGAAACCAATGTATGCAAAAACAGAAATAAACTGCTTAGTTATACTCGATTTCTATTACAAAAATGAAACAATTAAGGAATCGCACCCTATTAATTTTATGCTAGGTAGCTCCTAAAACTAAAGAATTCGGTAGTGATTATTTGTATCCTAGGCTGCTACCTTATTTTAACTGTAAAGTAGATACTTTAAAGCTTAAAAAATAATACTTTCAAAATAAATCTAATATTACTAAATTCGAATTAAATTAGCGACACAGAATCGATCGTCTGTGCCTTGCGTGTGAGTGCCAAAAGAAAAAACTATAATAAAAAACAAAATTTTTTTGCGTGGAAACTGGGTAAGGTCAGAAAATGTGAAAACTTAATTTTTCTATACTTTATCACGTAAAAAGTATCCCGACATAATTAGGTGGACATCCTGTTTATTAAAATTACAATTTTTATTTATTTTCTTACTTATTTTTTAAAATTAATACTAAATAAAATTAAAAATATGGTATGTTAAACCACCAATTGTTTTGTTGTGTTATTCCGTTTTTTTTTGATCATACAGAAATACTTTTTTTATTTTTTCTTTATCGATATAAACTCATTGAGTTTTGTGCCTTTTAAATTACTTATTTTATTGAATTTTTACATGATTCTATGCCTAAGAATTACGTCCGACGATGATGGATCAATTAATGTTCGAAATTATGATTAGAAAATCCGCAGGTTGCTGATTGAACGGTAATTAATGAAAAATTTGGAAATAAAAAGATGGAACTGAAAAGGATAATTTTTCGCCTTACCTTAAACTGCTCCGAACTCCACTCAGCTGGCCAGCTCGGTCAATTTCCATGCGTACGAGAGAGAGCGGCGGCGTCTTGAGTTGACCCGTCGCGATATACGAGACACAGCCGTGATTTTTATGAAAACAATAAATCTGAGAGATACACGAAGCGTGCGAAATATTTTTGTCAACTAACTTGCTTCTCGGTAAGGACTTTGGCCTGTACCCTTTTCAGTTTACAAATGCGCAGATTTTTAAAAGCCAAAATTAGCAAAAAAAAACAAAACCATTCTTAGGCATAGAACACGCGCAATTAGAATAAAAGAAAACAAAAATGAAGAAAATAAATTGATTTCTATTCCTAAATAGGATTTAACACCCAAATTACCCAATTAAACATACACCTATGTACAGGGTGCGTAGACGAAACTGAACATAAGGTAACTGTACCGAATTAAGGGACACCGTATTTTATTAATAAAAACGCAGGTGATTTAAGGGCGACATTTTCTGACGGATTTTGAAGAATCGCGATCTATGTTAAAGTTATCGTCGTCGAAAATAAATGTCAGTCAATCTAAAATCACCAAAGAAATATGTACCTTTGAACGAAAACCAATTTTGTAATACTTATAAGGTTTATATGTTTTCTATATGAGGTAGGAAAAACAAACTTATAAAAACTATAAAAAATTTTATATGAAACCGATTTTTTTTATAAGATTTTGCAAGGAAAACAGTAGAATCGCACAAAAACGCTTGAAACATTATAAGAACTTATTTAAAAAAAAAACCCTTTTTTTTTGACAGAGCTGTTATCTATCTATAAGTTCATTAAAATTGATCAAATCATTGTATTGATAGAAAACTCCGCGGTCAGTTAATAGATGCGGTCAAACCTAATCAACAGTAATGGAGCTAATGCATGCTATTAGTCAAATGCGGATCCTAGTTTTGTTTAAAGGTACACGAATGTTTCGAGTCATTCACTATGTTAATACGAGCTTCTTAAAGCGCTTTTATATAAAGACGGTTTGAAAATTTTGTCGTATAAACACCACCAAAACCGTTTTAAGTACAAAATCGATTTTATTTTAAAGCGACTTAAGACAGTGGTTTATCGCTTTAAAAGAAAAAGAAATACGCAACCATAATTTTACCGAAAATCAGTTGTTAACTTAGTTGTTATATTTGTTTTCCTTTTAAACTGACAATGAATGACATTTAACAAGCGAAGAAAGCGATTTTATTTAAAACCTTCCTTATATAAAAGCGTTTTTAGGTGCATATAAACGTAGTAAGTGGTACCGGAAGTCGAAATAAGCTGCTCTGTGTCTGGACCTATTTACCAACATTCATCACCTAAACTTTTATCAAAAGACACTTTAATATCTCCAAAAACGAAAGAGACAAAGAATTAAAATTTCATATAATTAGATGGTTTACAAAAAAGTACTTTTTTTGGTGCCAATTATCGCACCCGTCATTACGGAGGCGGAGCTAGGGCGGCGAAGATACTTTTTTTTAATGAGATATACCTTGCATATTTTGGAAAATTTAAAAAGAGCTGTTCCTTCTGTTTCCAAAAACGCCTAACATGTTACTTTTTTCTCTAACAGTTTTTAAATAAAATCGAAAAATCATCTCCATAAGACCAACGACCAAGAAAACATATATTCGATGATTCTTTGTCTAAATCATTGGTGTTATTTAGAAGTTTTTGCCATTTTATTTAAAAACCGTTAGAGGAAAAGATAACATGTTAGGTATTTTTGGAAACAGATTGAAAAAAATTATTGTCTCCGTCCTAGGCCCGCCCACTTAATGAACGGCGGCACAATAAGCATCAAAAAAAAAATTTTTTTGTAAACTATCTTAGAATGTGAAATTTTATTTCTCGATCTCTTTTGGTTCTGGAGATATTTTTTTTTCAAGGGTCTCAAGGGGAAATCTTGCATAAGACGCCCGAAATACTTTCCTGTCAGAATCATTTCTCTTTGACCACAAGAGCTCGGGTAGTGTCAGATTGCTACCGACTAAAACCCCTGGATTGTGACTCCAACCTGCCTAGTGGCAAGCTGCAGTCACTGCACTGCAGCCATTACTGGCCTATTGTGCACCCTCTTGGTTCCTAGGCTAACCACTCCATGAAATTTTTTTCCCTGTGCAACTTTGTACAGGTCCTTAATGGAGTAGTCCCCAGTCGATATTGAGTCTGATTCAACTTCCCCAAATATTATGTACCTTTTGCGATCCAGTGCCTGGCATTGGCATATTACATGTTCCACTGTTTCCGGTTCTTGATTCCATAGTCTGCAGCTCAGGTCTCCGTGAAACAGGCCCATGTTATTTAGATGAACTTTAACCGCCATATGGCCGGTCATGATTCCTATTAAAGTTCTCATTTGCATCCTGCTATAGCTTAGCAGGTCTTTCGAGAGTTTGGCATTCAGGCCTTTGATAAAGGCTCTGCTGTGCCTTAGCCTCTGTCTTTATAGCCAGTGGCTTTCGTGTTTTTCCCTTATTCAGAGTTTGACCTGGGATCTTATTGTTCATTTTAGTACCCCCAGGGCTGGCTCTGGTTCAATATATTTTTTTGACGATCCTTGTCTTGCACCTTCGTCAACTTTTTCATTGCCTTGGATACCTCTATGTCCTGGCACCCATACTAATTTGATTTTGTTATGTTCCGCCAGTTTCATTAGTTCAGCAAGGCATTCTAGTGTGGGAATGCTTTGAGGTGACCTTTCGGCACATAAGTGGCCTATCTGGCTATCTGAGTATATAGATATTGTTTTACCGAAGTATCCCATCCTATTGACGCATCTTGTGCATTCTAGGATGGCAAACATTTCTGCTTGGAAAACAGTCGGGTAAAATCCCAGTGAGAAATGCAGATACTCCTGCCATACAGCCTTCGTCAGTTTTTGATCCGTCTGTAGACTAGATCAGTCCTTCCTGTGAGAGCGTGTTGTTTTGTCCTGACCACGATACTCTCTTCTGTATAATTACTTCTAGAGTTGGTCCGTGTAGGTGAGGCTGGAGATATTTAGATGGACTCGAATATTTAGGACACCCTGTATATTATTCTTGGAATTTAATGCTACATAAAAATATTTTCAGTATACCGGAGAAATACAGTCTAATTATAATCTTATTTTGGACGGAGGACAAACTTGTAAGCAACGTGTATAATCTAGCCAGCCATGAAAATACCAAAAAAAAAGACTGGCTTAGCTCCGGCCTTTTGCAAATGCGCAAAAATTTATCGATTCGAGGGGTTTCGGTCAGTTTTGGCCGGCTTGGCGGCCTATGTCATACGTCTTCAATTAAGGCCACGCCATTTTTGTTGTTTATTTGTTTTGATTGCGTGTTTTTATTTGTGCTGCGCACATTTTTAAAATTAAAAATTACAAAAAATATTATGGAGAACCTCAGACAACAAAAGGGCATTACTAATTAAGCAGTTTAGAGTTCAGCGGATTCTACATGACGCCAGTAAAGCACTTATACGATCCCAAATCAGCTTTCATTACTGGAACAAGTCCTTACTGACAGAAGAACTGGGACAACGGTTTTAAGAGATTCGAGAAAATACTATAAAGGAAGATTATCAACCGATTCAGGACAAAATCACACGAGCCTGCGACCATCTACTACAGACTTGGCAAGCGAACCACCAAAAAGAACTCGCTCATCAACAGCCCCAAAGCCAATCGACCACACCGACAAAGAACCATCATTAATCCGTCAAAGAAGATATTGACACCCAACTTACTTGCCACAGGATTTAACATTTCTATCGCTCCTAAGCAGATACCCACTATCGATATTATCACCACCATAGTAAGTCATGCTCTTCCACAACAAGACGCCGACGAGTTTAGACATCAAGTAAAGACCATTATTGGCGAACCTATTAAGCATACCTCTAACATAAGAATGACAGAGGAATTCCTGTTGAAGAATCTTGAAAAGGACAAATCAGTTAAAATCTTGATGACAGTGATTTTGGACACGGAAACCTATGACCAGAAAGTTGAAGAGGTACTTGTTAAAGGAAACTATAAACCTCTCCCAAAAGACCCGACGCAATCAATCGTAAGTAAGGTTTATAGAATTCCGGACAACAAACGGTCTCAACTTACACAACATTAATGCAAGCCTCCCCATCTATACGAACTTCCCAAAATTCACAAAGATGCAATGCCTTTACGCCCCAACACAAGTTCCAGAAATTCCCCAACAAGCAATCCGTATAAATTCCTTTGGAAAATTATTCAATCTTTTACAGGCAAGACCGTTTAATTTATAGAACATTCTAACCGTTTTGTTAATATTCTTAAATCTCTTTGATTGATCACGATTTTTAATCCTATCTCCCCTCAACCAAAGAATAAAGTGTACTAAAAGGGATGGGTCCTCTATTTTTATTTAAAGTATTTCTGGATTGAATGATTTCCATACTTTCATTCAAAAGTATTTTGTTTGGTACACTTTTTAGAAGTTTTAGGTTATCTAATGTGAATCTATGATTGTTTTCAAAAGCATGCTCGGTCACACTTGACTTTTCTGTTCTTCCGTATTTTAAGTGTGCTAAGTGTTCTTTAAAACGTGTTTGAATAGAGCGTCGCGTTTGGCCAACATATTTTTTTTGTCACAATCCATGCAACTAATTTCGTAAATTCCGCTTTTTTCTAGAACTGTAGTTTTATCCTTGGGATTTCCTAGTAAGCTTCTTATTGTGTTACCGGATTGTTATACTAATTTAAGACCGGTGTTATTAAATACTTTTTGTAATCCTTTCGTGTAATTAGGATTATAAGAAATTGATACAAATTTTGAGTCGAAGGTAGGTTTTTGTCTGAAAAAAGTGGAATTTCGAAAGGTCTTTTGAAAAGAATGTCTATTTATCAGCTTATTTATTAAGCCTTCGTCGTAACCGTTTTCCCCAGCTATATTTCTTTTCTGTTTCAAATTTTTCTTTGTTTAAGGGAAAATTTACTAATCGATATGTTAAAAAGTGCAAACTTGTTGGCGGCCGTTCCTTTTCTATGTAGGTCAAAGTCCAATTTATTTTTATTTCTTATAACTAAAGTGTCTAGAAATGGCAGTGTACCGTTGTTCTCTGTTTCATAAGTAAATTTAATTGTGGGAAATTTGTTATTTATTTTTTTCATAAAATTTTCAACACTAGTTACTTTAGTGTTGAATACTGCAAACACATCGTCTACATACCTGAACTATACTCTGGGGAAATACTCAAATTCTTTACTTATATCCGATTCAAATTTGCTCATAAATAGGTTTGCAATAAAAGGTGATAAACTATTACGCATTGTGGTTCCTTCTAATTGCTGGTAGTAGTTGTTTTTATATTGAAAGTAATTTTGATTCATGCAGAGTTTTGTTAAAGATTGATCACGGTTGATTGATTTCCCATAGTATATAATTACGTAACCTTAGGAATAAATTGTAGTTTGCAACTGAAGACGATCAGAGTTTGTACTGATCGAAACGTCGTGTGTAAATAAAATGTAGACGATGGGAGTCCGAAACAGAGTTAATTTCAAACAAAAGAAGAGCCACACCATTAAAAGTATAGAGTAGAGAAAGTCCAGAGGTTAGTATCTTTTTTTGTTTTTCATGCAGACCAGTGTAACCCACAAATATAAAAACCATAAAGAAGTAATTTATCTTTTTAAATCAAGTTGACAAACTTCTCATATAAAACGGTCAAATTTATAATCGTTCAATCAATCGTTTCTATTTAAAAGAAACACATAAATAAAAGGATAAGTAACTTCACTCTTTGCTACAACCTTGGTCACAATAAGTTTATTTTATTTATTCTTTAAGCTTACTTTGAAGGTAAAGGCATTTAAAAGACCTTCAAAATAAGGTATCACATGACCTACTTTGGGTTTTTTTTAGAACTCCCTGATGATCGTAGTTTTAACTGCAGAAGCATATCGGGTTTTTAACAAGATATGAGTTAAAAGTCAGTGCAGAAAGACCATATAATTGTTTTATTGAATTTCAGTTTATATAAATAGTAAATAGTGTTAAGAGTAAAGATTCTTTTTTTTCTGTCAGTGACCTTAGCTCAGGAAATGTGGAAGTGACGTTCAAAACCGGTCATGTAATATCCATACTTTTTGTAGTACTAATTGAATTGGGTGGACGATACGACAGCTAAGACACTTTTTTAATTTTTCTCCGAATAGACAAAAATTTTTTTCTATGACCACCAATTAGATAGAAATTTTAGCTTATTCGGGAAAAGTGTTCTGATCCGCGTCTTAGATGTCCAACATCGGCCTGCGTCCACTGTGTTTGTTAGGTCACATCAAGGAACTATAGCCCCGTAATGATATGGTAAATAAATAAAATGAAATACGTTTTTTTTACCCATATTAAATTCCTTAAAACTTTTAATTCAACCATAAATTAGGCTGCCAAAGTGCACTGTCGCTCTTTAAAATGTTCGTGAGGTTTCTCCTCTCTCTTCCAGACACACGAGTGCTAATCGTTGTCTCGGTAGACACATAGAGATCAGAAACGATTAGAACAATTTTCGACAACAAATGTTATCAAACACCATGAGTGCCGCCATTTGTATGCTAGAGGGGAGTAAGGGATAGAGATGCGAATATAACTTCACCTTCATATCTGCTCGGAACAGTTGGAGACCGTGTTCGCGTTAGTCGGGGACCAGAGGTTTTCGATCAGTGTGATGCGAATGCGTCTAGTCTCTCATATCCAAATGCCAACCTCACCTTCTCGTGGAGCTCCCTGTCTAAAACAGACGAGGCTCTGGCGACCGAATATGGGCAGTATATGCCTATGAAGAAGTTGAACTAGATCCAATAACCATTAGGAACTGCTCCATTAAGGACCTGTACAGTAATAGCTGCAGTGCAGTGACTCTGGCCAGCCATCAGACTGGCTGGAGACACAATCGGGGGATTTTAGTCGGTAGGAATCAGACACTACCCGAGCTGTCCTGAAAGAGGGATGGAACTTTGTCGGTGGAGTGGATTGGACGGTTGAACCGGGCGTCTTATGCAAGATTTTACCTTGACACCCTTGAAAAAAAAAATGTTAGCTACACCTACACTCAGAAAAGTTCCCACTTACCATTTATAAGAATTAACTTATTCCAAATAGATACTTCACTTAAATACGAGACGAAAACCCTATCTATTTAGGGTAAAAGGACTGATCTCCTTATGGTTCATAAAAAACTATTTATGGTTAATGAAAAAACTACTTGTAAAAACAACAAAGTGAATCTCGTGTCGCCAAATAAAAATTAAAGTAAGGCTCGTGGCATACCGGACAAAGCGGTTTTGTTCCTCACTTCATCACGACCAGGCCTCCAATGTCTAATGGAGAATGCAGACACCTACAGACCTGTTCATCCCTATTAGAAATCACTAGGGAGTCATAGGATTATACCTGGCAGTTGAAGCTACACAGGCACCATGCACACCTCTCGAATTTAAAACAAAAAGTTTGTAATCCGCGGAGACGTAGTTCCTGTGTGTACCACCTGTCGAATAAACTGAGAAACAAAAACATCAAAATTGAAAAGTGTAGAAGACCGTAAATACAGACTCCTGTACCTTTCAGAAGGTTATAAAGAACAAACCTGTAAAAGTATAAGGTCACTGTAACATGACTCTTAAAAAGAGGTAACGTTCGCAGCAGCACCGCCCCCAATTGGAGCACAGAAGTACTACGCCTCCGCGGATTACAAACTTTTTGTTTTAAATTCGAGAGGTGTGCATGGTGCCTGTGTAGCTTCAACTGCCAGGTACAATACTTTGACTCCTTGATTGTCATGAGTTCTATTTAATAAAACAACTCATTATTACGAAGAGCTTTTATTAATCACATAGGATCGGCGCCATCTTACATAGAACTGTCTTCTCAGACTACAATGTACAGTGGTCATAACATACAATACACAGTGGTCTAGTAAACTGAATAAACTACCTAATTATTATCATGACAATTCTTCATGTCCATGTTTCTTTTGATGTTTTAAACAAGAACTACAATTTTTTACAAGATCTTCAATTTCTTTTAATATGTGAGGCCAAAACAAAACACTTTTTGCTCGTAATTTACATTTTTCAATCCCTAAATGACTGAAGTGAATCAATTTTAACATTTCTGATCTTTGACTTTTTGGAACAACCACAGTTTCATTTTTAAACAGTAAACCGTTAGCCACAAACAGGGAATCTTTAATAATATAATAATATTTTAATGGATCTGGTATTTTATCATACTGTCGCCATTCAGTTTGTAAATATGTCATAAGTGATTGTAGAACAGAATCTGTTTGTGTCTCACGCTTAAATAATTCAACTTTACAGTTGACAAAGACAAATTTTGCACAATCATACTAACATGAACATGAACCTCATCTTCTATTTCTTTCATTCCCAAGTCATCCTTTATAGATGATCGCGACAGGGCATCTGCCAACAACAACTCTTTGTCAGGTTTATATCTAACATCTAAATCATATTTTTGTAAACGTAACCTCAATCTTTTTAATCTAAGTGGTGTTTCTGACAAGGGTTTTTTGAAAATATTTTCGAATGGTCTCAAATACTACTTTTCGACCATATACATATTGGTGAAATCGTTCGCAACCATGTATAATTGCCAACAATTCCTTTTCTACCTGAGCCCACGATTTTTGTGTATTGGTCAAAGCCTTGGAAGCGTAAACCACTGGCAAGTTTTCTTGCAATAATACCGCTCCAAGCCCTTGACTGCTACTGTCAACAGATAAAACAACTTCTTTATTTATATCATAATACTTTAAAACTAGTTTTTCGTTTAAATCTGATTTTTGCTGATGTGACCAAATAAATTCAACATTATTTTTTAAAAGCTGTCTTATAGAAAAAGTAACGTCAGAGAGAATTGGTATAAATTTACTTACATATGTGACCATGCCTTAAATGGTTTGAAGTTGTCATAATCGGGTTTTAGTCCTTCTTTTGAAAACACATAACCAATATATTTTACCGCCAAATTTATAATGCTCGATCTCATCTTCTGCATACACTATTATGTCGTCAATGTAAATTTCCATTCCTTCCAGGCCGCTAAAATTATCTTGGAACATGAAAGATCTCCGGACTTGAACATAAACCATATGGTAAACGTTTATAATAAAATCTACCAAATTTTCCAGCATTAAATGTCGTTAAGATTTGGCAATCTTCTTTAAGTTTGATTTAGTAAAAACCTTTGTTTCCATCGAGAATGAAAAATATTTTAGCACCTGAAATTTTTGATGCCAGCTGTTCAAATGTCGGAATCTGGTAAAATTTTCTGACCACAGCTTTATTCAAGTTTTGAGGATCTAAATATAACCTTAGTGAACCATCAGGCTTTTTCACTGTAACTAGTGATTTATGTCATCTTTAAGTCTGATTTGACAACTCTCTTTCATCTTACCAATGCCTTTAAACAAGTCTTCATTCTGATGTAGTAAGTCCTCTATTTGGTTTTTTACAACCATATTTACTTTTTTCAGCAAATTAAACTTTTCAATAAACGGTAATCCTAATATACAGGGTGCTTCTAAGTCTACTATTTGAAAGTCAACCTTCTGTACATTTTCTTTTATTTTGCACTCTATAGTCGTCTCCCCAACTACATCAATTTTAGTGCCATTATAGCTCTTTAGCTTTACCTTGCTAGGCCGTACATGCAGATCTAATTCGTGTGCTACTTTCAGATTTAAAATATTCACATCTGCTCCTGTACGCACTTTGCATTTTATTTTATTTTTGCTCACTTCAATTCCTTGAAACCACTCACTTATGCTGGTTACAAAATTTATGTCCTTTTAAGTGTGCATCATTCCAACAAACATTTCATCATCATTATTTGTGTATTCAGAGTCACTCGAACTCTCATGTACTTGGTGTACTTTTTTTTTCTTGCTACTGTTCAAATTTGTGCTTGCAGGACACATTACAGCAAAATGGTTATATTTTTTACAATTAAGGCACATTTTCCTATAGGCAGGACAATGTTTTCCATGACTCAACCCACAAGCTCTACATTTACTTTGTTTTTCTTTCTCTGTCTTCTCATTAGTTTTTGCATCTTGTCTCTCTTTTTTATACCTATATTTCTAACTGCATCCACCTGCTGCGAGTCATTGGATTTTTCTATTTGTTTTGACTGCAAATTTTCCATTTCAGCCGCCTTGCAGATATCTATACATTTTTTAAAGTCCAGTTGTGACTCTCAGAGCAATGCATCTCTCACCTTATGGTCTATTACACCACATACTATCCTATCTCTTATTAAGCTCTCTTTAATGTCGCCAAAATTACAATTTTGCGCCAACTTTTTCAAATCTGTCACAAATCTATCTATGGCCTCTCCATCTTTTTGGCATCTTGTATGAAACCTGTGTCTATTTATCGTCTCATTTTCCTTAGGTTTAAAGTAATTTTCTAGCTTCTCTAGTACTTTTTTCCAATCTTTCTTATCATCAGCTGTAAGCCCTAAAGTATCATAAATCTCATAGACCTCGGAGCGTATACTGTGCAACAAAATTGCTACTTTTTGCTCATCTGTGACGTTATTCTTTGCTTCCATTCCTGAAGCCAACATGAAGATTTCAAACTGCTGCTTTCACTTGCGAAAATTTACTCCTAAATCTCCTTCTAAGCTCATATCATTGGGTGGTTTTAAACCTTTCATTTTTGTATTTTATTTTGATTGCAATATATCAACCAATTGTTTGATAAGCGCTGACACTCAATTGCAAAACGCATGCAATATACCCGAAACCGTTTGCGAACTGCTGACCCGGCGACACCAATCAATTCTAACCTGATTTTCGGCAAAACACAAGAGCTTTATTCACGATTTTTCTGGTATAGACACGTAAGTCTTTACTTTTTAGCATTTTTCCGCGTTGATTTTCACCACCGCAGCGCCATGTCATGAGTTATTATTATTATTACGAAGAGCTTTTATTAATCACATAGGCTCGGCGCCATCCTAATTATTCCTAATAAGGATGAAACAGGTCTGTAGCTGTCTGGATTCTCCATTAGACATTGGAGGCCTGGTCGTAATGAATCGTAATTTTTATTTGCGGACACGAGGTTCACTTGATTGTTTTTTAAATATTTTGGCTTTTTAGTTTAGCGCAACAAGCCTACTCCGGAGCGATTGCTCGCTAATGCCTTAAAATTAGGGCCACGTAGTATGAAGCTCCAATTGGGGGCGGTGCTGCTGCGAACGTTACCTCTTTTTAAGAGTCATGTTACAAACCTTATACTTTTACAGGTTTCTTCTTTATGACCTGCTGAAAGGTACAGGATTCTGTATTTGCGGTCTTCTGCACTTTTCAATTTTGATGTTTTTGTTTCTCAGTTTATTCGACAGATGGCGCATACAGGTACTACGTCTCCGTGGATTACAAACTTTTTGTTTTAAATTCTAGAGGTGTACACCCAAGTAACAATTGTATGACCTACTGGTTGTGATGATTAAAAACTTAACCAATATTAACGTTGTATTTGGTGGAGAAATTGGTTATTTTCGGGACGACTTTCGTTAACTAAATAATTACCGACGCCTAAACGTTAATTTTACCCCGAAGTTAAACTGCAACGTTTTGGAAACGTTTTCGTATGACTAATGAGTTTTCGTGATTATTTTGGTGTCAAAATAACGACCACCAAACGTTAAAGGGTACACGTCGCACATCCTACATAATTCTTTGTCAAATTTACGTTTTTTGGTCGTTATGTGGTAAGGGCACGGAAATAGGTCTATTTTATGCACCAACCATTTCTGATCGTTCTATGCAGAGAATGAGAATCGTTTGTATTTTAAGTCTTGTCATCAACACAATACACAACCTCACTTTTTTTATTTTTCATTTAATTTTTTATTGTAAATTTTATTTGTTTCATAAGGCCCATTTACTGAAGTTTTAATGGCTAATCCTGAACGCGTAATTTTTCTTCTCTCTCTCTACTTTTTGAAGGGAAATAGACAGAAATAGAAATTTAAGCATTAGGCATTAAAACTTGAGTAAATTGGCCCTTACTTACGAATCCTTGAATATTTAAAAAAAACTATGATTTCTTTTTTTTTTTTTTAATGAAACTAGAAACTATTGCTATTGTATTTGTGTTTGTATTAAAGAAAAGGAAAACCTTTCTTCTGACCAATTTTAATACAAAATACCCATTGCACAAACAGTACAAAACATAATACAAAACACAAAGTACGTACTTAGATTGTAGCTTGTTTAAAAGTACAAAACACAACTAATAGGGACAACATTTTAATGAATAAACTACCAGAAAGAAAAACCTTTTTTTTCTTAATCTATCTAATTATAAAACTAACCTAAACAAAAATAAAGAATTTGAAAAAATATTACAAAGCTTTTTTAGTACGTATAGTAAAGGTACTCACACAAATACAATATTCAGCACTAAGAGGCTGATAGCCCCCAATGTAAGCCGGCCCTGGGATGAATATTGTAGCTCTAAAAAATACTAGTATCTACTTAAATGATCAAAGGATTATCCCCTTTTTCAAGTTCTTTATCCAAAGTATTGTTTTCCTCTTTAGATCCAATTGATATTTCATCAGCCTTCAGTGTAACTCTCTTGTGCGTGTGGGACTTCATTATAGTGTTTCTAAACTTTCTGCTTGTTGACCATTAACTTTGCATAATGATTCCATACGTGTGGCTCTGTCTCTGTGTTAAGCCTACGACAGTTTTTACCAACTTTTTCTGGGAATGAATCTGATTTTCTTGCAGCTATTGCTTTGATGGTCCAGATTAGGATTTTATAACTTTATTGACACCGGCAGCTTCTGTAACTTCCACCGGCAGCCTCGATCTGTAACTTCCTTTTTTGTTGAGGTTTTTTACAACACACGGGTAGGTACTGGTTTCATGGGCAGAGCTCCGGTACCATCAGACTGAAGTCTTCTCAACAACCTCAAAGGTGCCGACGAATAGAGGTGACCCTCGTTTCCCATGAATGTGAAACAAGCTCCACTTTGTCAATTTCCAAAATATGGACCACTTTAAACTAGCTCCGGTCCATTTTTTTATTTGGCAAAAAACATTTTTTTTTTAATCGCGGACAGATTTGGCAGTCTGTCAGCTGTTACCCAAGGAAAAGATTTTGGTACGTTGAAATTAGGCGCATTTTGGTGAAGCAGCTGTCGAACCTGTTACCAAAGGAAGTTTTTTGGTTGACAAACGGTAAGTACGAAACGACGGATAAGCGCCATGTTGCTTTTTGCAATCACCTTTTTAATTTGAAGCCATATTGTCAAACAGAATGTAAACAAACGCGTTAGGAGCCTTTATTAGTTTTTCCTAGCAATTCGTAGCTGTTATTACTGTTAAATCACTAATTTAGTTGTATACAGACGTAAAAGTAGTTCTGCAAGAATTTTTTGTCTTATATAAAATTTAAAAAAAAAATAACTTTTTTTCTAAATCTGCCTTATATTTTAGTCCCGCAGTTTTTTTGGACCTAAAATATCATATTTGACAGTACACTAAGTTGCGTTTCCGATTTTAGTGTACAGAACGCCTTAAAAACGTACATCTATTGATTATAATTATTCTGAATCTTATGATAGATGTTTTTGGTGGAGAAAAAATATAAAATGTTGACTAAAGGTTATATTTTGGGCAATAATAAACACCTCTGGCGCACTCCTAACAAATAACTTATTGTAGGTGGCGCTGCAGACAAGGTTGTCATCTTGGTCATTTCTTGACTTGGATGCATACCAAAGGTTGCGAGCAACGTTAAGACAACTCGAAAAGTATTTACCAAATTGGTGTAAAATGGGGTTGACAAAACGTTTTGCATTTGGAAACGTTGTTGCGTCGACAAATTGTTACTTGGGCATGGTCCTGTGTTGCTTCAACTGCCAGGTACAATCCTATGACTCATGAAACAGGTCTGTAGGTGTCTGAATTCTCCATTAGACATTGGAGGCCTGATCGTAATGAAGTGAGAAACAAAAACGCTTTGTCCGATATGACACGAGTTTTACTTTAAAAACTATTTATAGCTAATAAAAAAACCATTTATGATAAATAGAAACTTAATTTGGTGTTGATACATTTTCTACTTACCTTAACGGCCCAATTACATCGTTAAACCGGCAACGCTGTTGGGTCCGTTTATTAGGCAATTCTTTTTCCGCATGTTTCTCGGAAACGGGACTTCCAAATGGCCTGAAATTTTGCCTAAATTGTTTATTGGACTATCTTTTTCCATCAAATCTTGGTACTTTTTTAAAATTTTGTTTATTTTTTGAAAAAAACTGTTTTAGCTTTTGTGGTGTTTCAAAATTGGCGCGCCCATATTACGTCAGAAACAGTCAGAAATACCCTTTATAGAGACCTGTAAAACTAAATTGGAAATATTTGTAATTTTCCAAATAATGGACACCTAATTTCAAAAACTCTCTAGATTGTATTAATAAGCTTTGTAATCCTCTTCCTCTAATAAAAAACAAATTGAGTATTATTTTCCTCTAAAGCTAAAACATGCGGAAATGTAAAAACATGGACTATACTGGTTACCTATCAATATTAGTTATATGCCTAACATCAAAAAGTACTTAAATGGTTATATTATAGATACCGCCATCATCAAAATTAACCACCCACGTCTTTTTTTTGTGAGCTTACCCTAGGCATGGTTTCTAGTGTTCTCCTTTCCTAAATGTATTCGGCTAAGAGAGATCTAGCATATATACCTAGGTAACACCCCTTACCAGGAAAAAAAATTTATGCCATGCAAACATCGAAATTGGTCTACTCACTGTATTTGCAACTAACCAATGTCAGTGTGTCTGCCTGACATTCTTCATAACCTTAGTTTTGTCGTTTTGTTTTGGAGTTCGTCGGCCTGGTTTTTGTGTTTTATTTAATAATTTTTCCTTTGGTGAAAAGCTACTTTTTAGAACCCTTAAGTGGTCTGTGTGTATGGCCATTTGACTAGTTGTCACTGCTCTCAATTCGATCACCTAGGTGATAAATAAACAACCCCCCATAGGGTCACTGGATCGTGAGACCTGCGGTCCCAGCCGCAGGTTTTAGGATCCAGTGACCCTAATCCCCAATGATTCGCGGCGCAATCTGTGAACAGGAGAATACAGTAAAGAAACCAGAGATAGATAATGAGTGGTAGATGACGTATTGAAATTGATTGACAAATTTATATTATCTCTGGATTGTTCTTGCGCCGTTAAACGATTTATCTCTTAGGGCGGTAATAGACCACTAATATTTATCGTCACCTTATTTGCTTACCGCATTTGTATTTGTGATGATAAAAATAGTTTTTAAACCAAATTATTGTATCGTATTCTTTTGATCACCTACAAACTGCCAATGTAAATTGAATAGAAAAGAAAACAAAAATTCCTGTTTTTGCAAATTCACTTTCACAAAAAAAAATAAAACCTAACTTAACAAAAAAACGAATTATCACCTACCAGCTGCAGCTTTTGCACAGAAATAAATCTGGTTGGTTGTAAAAAATAACCGAGCCGGTCCTGTTAAGTAACGTTTTTCGGTTCCGTTTAATTTGGGATACGGGAGAAAAATAACCGATTTTACCCACGGTATCACCAATTTTGGTGGTGTCTTAACGCTCTAATCACCACACAGTTGGGTAAAAACTGGCTTCAAACATGGCTTTAAATACAATAAAAAATATATTTTTGTGTTCTAAAAACCATGACCTCAATACACCATAAGAAAAAGAAATAAAATTAAAAACTAAAAAAAAGTGGAAGACGACAACGAGGTTCGAACTCTCAATCTACAGGTTGCCAAGGCAAGCTTGTACCACTGCACCATTGCAGCTTCTATACGAAAAATGCCAAACTCGCGGTATGTAAACATTTTGGCGGATTTTCTTTGCGCAGAATCAGTACATTTTTCAATTTTATTGGATTTATTGAATTATATTATACCTATTTGTGGCAAATGGAAAATCCTTTTGCAGTAAATAGAAAAATTTTTATGGGTTAATGGTTAGTTGGTTAGTAATTTGATCACATCTGGTTATAGACTTATTAATGGAAAATCCTTTAGCGGTAAATGGAAAGGATTTATTTGGTTGATAATTTGATCATTTGTAATTACATAGTTACTTGATTACCACAGATAGATACTTTTTTACCACCAATATATGAAAGTTAAGTGGATAAATATTAATGACAAATAAAAATTCACCCAGAGCCAATAAGAGATTACTAAGGGCTAATAAGTTTAAGCCAAATAGGTGGATCTGCCTAAGATAACTTCACTTACTACTAATGGAAAATGTTAAGTAGGAATCCTACCTGCCAATGTTTTCTCAGTGTAAAATTCTCTTTTGATCGCCAATAATCAAACCAACCAACCTTTATCTATGGTTCGGCTGTTAAACAAGCGAACATTCTTCCATGGTCAAAATGTAAACAAATACGCTCTTCGCCAAAATTTCTGTCAGAAAAAACCTAACCTAAAAACTTTGTTCAGTGCATATAACTGAGATATTATAATGGCCCTACCGTTGCATCTCGCGAGAAAAATGCGTACCGATAATAACTCTTCCAATCAAGTTAGCCTGGGAATAATCAAAAGGCGAGGTGTCTACGACGCGTCGATTGCGTCAGTAGTGAAAATAACTGACAAACATGTAGAGTGTGTGGGTAATTTCGTGTCAATAGAAAATTGGATTCCTCTAGATTTAAACATAGATAAAACAGGACTAGAAAATGCTTAATTGTTGAGTATAATTATAGAGTTTAGGTCAATCTATGGGCGAGTTCGAGATGACGCTTAGTAGAGCGGGCAGGGACTAATGACGTCATGAGCAGGGCGCACAGAGATTTGCTGATCATCTCGAACGCTATAGATTCGAGAATCATAACCTACAATAGTTCTGTTTTATTTGTTTTATTTTTTTTTTGAAGACTTGGAACTGCAGAAGCATTGAAGTGAAAATGGATGTTAGCAAACTTGTTTTGCATTTTGCTGTGGATATGTTTTTCAGCAGCAGTGAGGAAGAAGAAAAAAGTGAGCCTGTTCGACGTTGGTACATATTCGTCCCTTTTTCCCTTAATAAAAGAGGAAAGGACTGAAATGCATCACCATCGAACAGTTAACCGTCGGGTTTATAAATCCGGGGTTGTAAACTTTGGAAAGCCTATCGATTTATTCGCAGTTTTACCAGATCCGTTCTACATCCACGCGCTCGAATCATGCAGGGCACGCTCTGAGCGCGAGCTCTTTGTTATCTTGAACCGCTCGCCCCAAGCATCAAAAAGAATGGAAAAGTTATCCTATGGCTTTCAAAAAAAAAAAATCCAAAACCCACTATTTTTCAACCTTTTGCAAAATAATAGTGCATTTGTAGGCATTCCATGCCCTGGACTTTGTAAGTGAGACATTTTTTGGGGGAAGGGACAATTAATGCGTAGTTTATTTTAGAAGATGCAAAAAGAGGCTATCTGCTTGGCATTTTTATTTAAATAACGCACAGACTACTAATCACAGAAAATAACGCCACAAAATTTTTCTGCTAGTTTCTTCATCAAATCTGATAAAGAATCACGCACAATTTAAATGGAAAGTGGATCTCAGTGGGATTTCAACGCCGTTTAAGTATGTTATTGGGACAGTGAGAGCTTTTTGTCTCATAGACACAGGTGCCGATATCTACAGGGTGAGCCAATAATAGCTGCCAAAGTTTGGGATGAGCTTATTATTATCATGCTTATGATGACCGCTACCGACAAAAAAGCATCAAGTCCCATTAAAATGACAACGCTGAAGTTAAAAATGACATTTATTTTGACACCTGTCAAACCCCGTCGAAAGGGTCGAAAAATAATTAATGAAATTAAAGTTTTTGGAAAAGCGATAACTTTTTACTCTGCTGAAGACACTAAATTTGCAACCGTAAAAAAGTGACAGTTATCTAAACTGTCATTTACTGTTATCGGGAAAACCACTGGTGCGATGACATATATTTATGAGTGGGGACTGGAACTACACGAAATTGAGGTCAATAAACTCAAAAATGTTATTACTTTTGACAGTTGTCTTAACTTTTATTTACCGTTATGGGAAAAACCACATATTTGCGAGTGGGAACTCGAACTATACTAAATTCAGTTCGATGAACTCAAAAATGTTATTAGTTTTGACACCTGTGAAAATTTATCAAAATGATGGAAAAATAATTAACGAACTTGAAGTTTTTTAAAAAGCAAATACCTTTTTGAACTCTGTTGATGATATTGAATCGAAAACTGTAAAAAAGTTTTCTTAAGTGTCACTTACTGTTATGGGGAAAACCGCTGTTGCGATGACACATATTTACGAGTGGGGACTCTAATTATACTAAATTGAGGTCGCTGAACTTAAAAATGTTATTAGTTTTGACACTTCTCAAACCCTGTCAAAATAACGAATAAATAATTTGTAAACATGGAGGTTTGAGAAGTTGAAAAAAAAGGAACAGTTTTTAACTTTAAAATAATAAAAAGAAAGTATTAGCTTTTCCAAAAATTCTTTCATAAATTATTTATTTGCCATTTTGACAAGGTTTGACACGCATTAAAATTAATTACATTTTTGAGTTCATCGACCTCAATTTAGTGTAAATATGTGTCATCGCACCAGTGGTTTTCTCCTTGACAATTATCAGAACTGTCACTTTTTTTTCGAGCTTTTTTTACGGTTTCCGACTTAATGTCTTTAGAAGAGTAAAAAAAAGTATTTGCTTGTCCAAAAACTTCAAGTTCATTAATCATTTTTTCACCATTTCGATAGGGTTTGACTGGTGTCAAAACTAATAATATATTTAAGTTTATCTACCTCTATTTAGTGTAGTTCGAGTACCCACTCATAAATATGTGTCATCGCACCAGTGATTTTCCCCAAAACAAGAAATGACAGTTAAGACAACTGACACTTTTTATTATGGTTTCCGATTTAGTGTCTTCAGCAGGGTAAAAGAAAGATATTCATTAATTATTTTTCCGCCATTTCGACAGGGTCTGACAAGTGTCAAAATAAATGTCATTTTTAAATTCAGGCGTTATCATTTTAGTGGGAATTTATGCTTTTTTTCCCGATGTCGGTCGTCATAAGCAGGATAATAATAAGCTCATCCCAGCTTTGGCAGCTATTATTGGCTCACCCTGTAGATATCGGCACCTATGTCTATGAATCAAAATGCTCTGACGGACTTTCCCAATAACATACTTAAACGGCGTTGAAATCCCACCAAGATCCAGTTTCCATTTAAATTGTGCATGTTTCTTTACTTTTAAACGACCCCGGTAGCTGAAGTATATTTAAAGTAACATAGTAACTGGCATGGTTTGGTTAGGGCATGCGCAGTAGATTTTTCGTCTTTTGGCCTGGCCCAAACAGAGGCAAAGCCAACCGCGATTTTGAATTTTCTTCTTTGTTTTTCAAGGTTATTTTCGTTTCACATTTTGCGACACTTAGGCCATTATAGAATCTCATAGTTATATGGTTCAGTGGTCATTGAGGTTAGGTTTTGTCTAAATAAAAATGGAACGAACTGTCTAAGTCGCCGATTTGTGACTGCCACCCGGTTCCCACCTACGACTCTTTCGTGCGTGCCCGCTCACGCGTCACATGACTGTCATAACATTCCATATTAAGGATTTTCGATTTAAGAATTGGTCCTGGTTCTGGTTGACATTATTTTGACATAAATTTTGACAGCGGTTCTAAAATAATGACGTCATTTAAAATATTATTAAGATATCTTTGATTTTACTCAAAAAAAGATCATCTATAATTTTGCAAAATTTTAGGGGTTATGTATACAACCAAAGGGCCGAACCAACCTCCCAGGCTGGTTCTAAAATTTCATGAACGGGTTGCAACTGTGACGTCATTGTTTTAAAACGAAAGGATCGGTTGCGGTTCTGGTTCAGTCAGAACCAGGACCAATTGTAAAATGAAAATCCTTATTGACATCATGGGACACGTGAGTGAGCACTCACGAGAAAGTCTTCCCTCGCGCAGGTAGCGGACGTTATCTATTGTCCTTTGCCATATCTATGGGTGGAGGGCGCTTATTCCTCCTGGATGCTGGATGCTAACCCAAATATTCAGCGCCTCTTGTCGCGACCGGTCAGTTGCGGAGCTCTGTTGTCCCGATATGTTCACGCTGTGTATGTCTCGTGGTCCTCCACCCCTACAAGATAACGAGAATAAAAACTGTAAGTAAAATTTCGTTTATTCCAGGGTAAATGCATTATAACGGGAGTAAAATTTTATTAATTTTACATGCATTTATATCTCTGATTGCTTTATAATAACTAATTTTATGTAACTCACGCTTTTTCAACAAAAAAAAAAATGTGGAGAAAACCGGCTAAAAATATCTAATGTGACTTTACTTATTCGTTATTTACCAGTTAATTTATATTACGGTTCAAGGAAAAGTATACTAAATGGCAAAGGAGGACGCATAACCCTAATCACAGTTTTTATTTATTTTAAAAATTCGTACGTTTTCAAGATACAAGCGAATGTGCATATTAGCACAAAAAATAGATTTTACTGGAATATTGCTTGCTAAAAAACTTTATTGGACTAAATAAAAATTGGGAATCTCATAAGTGCACCAAAAAGTCATGTGTTATACCGGGGACCCTTGAAAAGTACAAAAAACTTATTTTTGTTTGGTGTATCGTACACAATAGAAAAAATGGAAAAATCTAATTATAGAATAATATTCGTGATGTCCATAAAATTTTTTAGGACGGGGTTATTTTATAAAGTACAAAAATAAATAATTATTTTAATATTTGGACAAAAAGTATTTTTTTTACCGCAATAGTGCGTACCAAAAAAAAACTATGTGACTATAAAATATTTAATAATGCACTTTGTGAAATACTCCTGTACTAAAAAATTATTTGATTTTCACATTTGCACTAGCTATATTTTGTAAGACACCGAAATTAAAAAGTATTTGGTGCACACAAGAAATATTTAATTTTTATTTAGTGGCATAAACTTTTTTTGTGCCAATATTAAAATAATGTTGTTTAAAGGTGGTAAATAATGTTGAACTTGAGCGTAAACTATGAAGTTTCGAACTTTTATTGTCTTTATTTTTACTTTTTCACAGCGTTTCGAATGCTTATGTATCTGTAATCGTCATCAGGTGAATAAAAATAATGACTCAATATTAAGGCGCATTTACACAGACAAGCTTTCCTTTGATGTTGAAATGCCGACAAACATTTACACGAGCCTCTTGAGCAAAATGTTCAAAGAAAAGTTCGAGCAAAATCTCGTACAAAAAGACTCACTGAAATTTTGGAGAGAATGTTAAGCAAATTTGTTGGTATAGAAATTTCTTACAAATTTAAATTTTATAGTTTTATGGGAATTCATTGAACTTAACTGAAAATAGAAAGACTAAGTTTTAAAACAAGGTATTTTTAATTAAGTGCTTTCCGACGGAAAAACGATTTGATGTCGAAATTCACGTTTTACCTCATAAGCAACTTCGATTGATCTGATTTTTATAGGGAATATGCCAGTATACTTTTAACTTTTTTGGGGTTGTAAAAAAACGAGAATAAAAGAAATAATAATTGGCATTTATTTATTGATGTTGCTAAAATGTAATGATAAAAATTTACGTTTAAAAGAATATCTCTTATTTTACTTCCTAGTTTAGTTAATATATGAACAAAAGCACGTTCGATTTAAATAATACCCGTTTATTATCCACTTTTACAACCCTACGATCCGGACCCTGGTCTAAAAAAATATAATTTAACAGTAATAGACTAGACGTTTGAATCAGAATGTTTCCCGTTTGCATATTGTTTGTTCAGTGTCAGTAATCGACCTTGATTATTACATTAAATTGACAGTAAATATCTATATCTTTAGCATTTTCATGAATCTTTTGCTTTTTTAAGCAACCCTTGGGGCCTTAAACTAACTAGGTAAATCTGGTGTGAGGAATTAAAAAAAAATGATCAAAGCTAAAGGTAAAGTACAGTTACAAAAATATGTTTAATAAAAAATCCCCTCCCCACCACTCCTCATAGTCGTGAGGCGCGGATTACCGCTTAAAAGTGCAATTTTTGAGTATTTTGCCGATATTTGAAAAAAAGAAAAATTTTCCTGGGTTGTTTTTCGAATTTAGGAAAAAAACCCTTGGAAATAGAAAAAAATCCCAAAAAAAACCCCGGGCAAAAAAATCCGGGAAAAACCCTAAGAAAAAAATATTATAAGTAACCGTAATCTATGTGACAAAACTGATAGCCAAGAATAATGTTTCGCTTGCTGTCGGCTTTTTTTCACAAAAATTTAAAATAAAAGTTGGTGTTCCATTTTTTTAAAGAATTGAGATCACCGATCACTGATGTGAAATTTTATTTATTCTCATCTTTAAAAATATAATTTTAAAATATATTTTTAAAATATAATAATTTGCTCAAAAATTTACCCGAACAAAATGTTCAAAGAAAAGCTCACAAAAATGTTCACGCAAAAAATTTTAGATCTTTTGCACGAGCTTTTGTTTGAGCATGTTCGTCTGTGTAATTGCGCCTTTAGAATACCCCTCTTTATATATTTTGTATCATACAACAAACAAAAACTAACTATTATATGCATTACTTATAAGATTCTGGTGTTTCTGAAGAGGTCGTATACCAAATGACTTGACACTTATGGTACTCTTAATTTTTATTGTATTGCATGCACTCTTTTGGTAAGCAATTATGCAGCAAAAACCTATTTTTTTAACATTTCATTTGTTTACTAGCACTCTCAAATAGATCTTTGTATAAATCAAAATCTACAACTTACCAAAATTTGGTTCATTTTCTGTGCCATCCAAAGTTACATGTATAGTGTGCTTCCTCATTTATTCTAAAGATTTATCCAAAAGCGCTAATTATTTTTTTTAAGCTTTTATTTAACTTATGTTTGTATATAATTATGTAACTAGATGTGTTTGTCCGGGTGGAATATTTCAACTTAATTTTGACCAACTTTCCCACATCCGATCGGCTTCAAATTTGGTATGCTTATACAGACCGCTTCAAGCTACTGCGAACATAGGGCGGAAGAAGTCTAATTTGCCAGTGTACGTACATGCAGAGACACCGCACGCCTATCAGTGAAGCAACCAACACTCAGGCTTCCGATCGCCATTCGCTGCCGTTCGCCGCCGTTCGCCTTGTATTTAGTACGCCTCTAACCACGGTGCTGTGTGGAGCGTAGTCAATGAAACCGGAATTTGGTCAATAAATACGCAAATTTTTATAACGTAATTTTCTTATTTTTTGTCACTGATAAATAAGAGCGTTTTATTGTCAACTGCTCAGATTTATCAGTGACGACGTGTTACTCTGAAAATAATAAGGAGAAACAAAATAAAAGCAAGTTCTCAAAATAAAATAATACATTCTAAAAACCAAAAAGATTCTCCCAGTCAAAAAAAAATTAAAGCAAATGTTCGAAAAGTCCTCCTTGCTCGGCTAGACAATATCCGAGCCTACTATAAAAACCCCTTCTAACGTTTCCAAGCATGTTAGGGGTCATAATTTGAAAAGCTTCTTCAAAAACAGATAGAAGTCATTAGGAGCAAGATCGGGAGATCGAGCTGGCCATAAAATAGTTCCCCGTGTACTTATAACCCGATTAGGAAATACATTATCAAGATATTCCCTAACAAGGCCATGTTTCACCAAATCTTACACCTAACAACTGCCTAGCAGTTGGAATAATGTACTGCTGCAGTAGATCCAAGTACCTAGAATCATTCAAATTGCAATTGCCGTTAATAAAAAATGGTCCAATTACGTGTTCCTCTACAATACCCCCCCAAACATTTAGTTTTTGGGGATACTGTGTTCTTACGTCAAAATATAAATGCAAATTTTCCCTCGACCAATATCGAACGTGTGTTGGGTTATGACGATTTGACCATTTGACCATCTGCACTTTTTCGGCAACTTCGTAGACATCCATTTTTAGTTTTAAAAATGTATTATTTCAATAAAGAACTTACCCATCTGTTTCTCGAGCAAGGCAGAAATAAAACAAAATAATAAAAACAAAATGAATTTCCAAAAGATAACACTGTAGCGTGCTTCGAATCCACCTCGGTCGTACGGCACGGACAGTAAATTGGACTTGATTTCCCCTATGTTCGCAGTAGCTTGAAGCGGTCTGTATAGTGGCGTTGACAACATAAGGGGGTGGAGGGAGTACAGTTGAAGTACGCCCGATTTCGTTGAAATTTGGTGCGTTCGGGCACTTGGGGATGGAGATAACGAATTTTTAATCTGATTTTGAAAATTCAATATGGCGGATTCAAGATGGACGATTTTTGGTTAACTTTTGTTAACCTATTTTAACTAAATTATACACATCTGATTGCCTTCAAATTGGGCATGCATTTATAGTTCCAGTGACAATATAATAATATGTCATGATTAGACACCCCTCCCCCCTACGAGAGGAGTTTGTCCAATTTCAACCAAAATTGATTTTGGGTATAAGGAATACGAATTTTGGATCAGATTTTGAAAATTCAATATGGCGGATTCAAGATTAACGATTTTCGGTCATGTTTTGCTAACCAATTTTAATTGACTCATCGACATCCGATTGTGTTCAACTTTAGTATGCGTTTATAGTTCCGGTGAAAATACAGTAATAGGCTCGGTAATAGGTTTCTCTCCCTTCAACGAGGGAAGTGGTGCGGGAAAAAGATTTAGTTAGGGGATATGAATTTTTGATCAGATTTGAAAATTTTAATATGGCGGATTCAAAATGGACGAAATCTAAAAATTAAAAATAAATATTTATTAAAAAAAAAACTTTTGAAAAACAATCTTTTATTAAATACACTCAAAAGTCAAAAATAATTTTTATCTCTCTTATCTATACCATAATAAAAGCGATGGGCGGAAATTAAAAATTTTAAAACATGACGAAAGCACTATGTTTATCATTCGAATAGAAGAAGAATTTGATTCTTCTTTTGTAGTTCTCTCTTTGTCACCGTAAAGTTAAAATTTTATATAATAAATAGCGAGCTTTCCCTCAAAAAAGGTAATGGTAATCGTAGATCCGGATTTCGCTCTTGTGGTGCTCATCAGTACGGTGCTAGGAATTAGGAGATGAAATGATGATGGAAAAATATGACCCAAGATTCATGTAGAATACAACCATCTGTCAAATTGCAGAATCGGCAGATGTAACTTCAATTTGAAGGAAAATTAAGCGTCTCTAAGCTTTGGAGTTGATAAATTTAAAAAGGGATTTAGTGAGGGTGAATAAATAACCTACGGTTACCATTACCTTTTTTCAGGGAAAGCTCGCTATTCATTGATTTTGTTATTTATTCACCCTCACTAAATCCCTTTTTGTAAAAAATTATATTCTACTTTTGACTGCATTTAATAAAAGTTTGTTCCTTAAAAGATTTTTTTAATAAATATTGAAACCAGGAATTTATCAGGCCCATAAAGGTATAACTTAAATAGAGACATTATGTTTACCACAGTTGCGATCAGACATAAGGTAAACAATTTGGCGACAATGTCAGATTGCGCTGAAAGTTGTATCTCTACACGTAATGTTTTTAACATATTATTTTTATAACTTTATCATATACATGCAATTATGCAAATTCTCCGGTTTGTTTTTTTAAACATGGAGAAACACCTTATTATTATTCAAATATATAAAGAAATTTAAGTATATTATATAATTTCATTTAAATTTCCTTGAATCTTCACAATTTTAAATCAACAAAGAATTTATAATGTGGAGGTACATGTTATGGTACTTAAAATATACCTCATTTTTTCGATCGAAATATCATATAAAATACCTGATATTTTGGTCGAAATAATAATTCTTTTTATTTCCCAATATACATCGGGAATAAAACCTACAACAATGTGACAACCTCGCATTTGTGGCGAGTCAGCCATATAAACGTGTGTACACTGCTCCATTCATAATTTCTCTACGGCGTTGTATCTTTAGCATAATCGAGGTTATTGTATATTTTACAGATTAATCGAGAGTTTTTTTAATATTTTTTTAATAGATTTTTAAGTGTTTGTGGCAAAAGTGATGTGACAAAGTGCGTAGTGTTACGAAAACTGTAGATGACAGGTGAAAACCAAACATTTCACAGGTTTGTTATCATATGTTTTTTCGACGCCATCTTGTGATAGGCCGCCATAGGTGTGCAACTAGTTTTGCAATAAATATAAAGTGTAATTAATAGATATAGGAAAGAAATAAGTTTTTTGGGATATGTTTGCGAATTTGTGATAAAAACAATATGGTAAGCACTTATAATTAATTTCACTATATTTGGTATAATGAACCAACACCAGCTGCGACATTTTTAAATATCCTATATGAGTAGCAAAAAAATGTAAGAGGTGCGTATGATATTTATTGATAACTACATTCACACTTTTGTTACTATCTGCACTCAACTTATTTTTTCTGCTGAAATTTTTTTATAAATAGTACAAGCGTTCCCGGTATAAATATAAATTTTTAAAACATTATTATGTCAGATACAGGATAAAGAATGTATGTTTGTTACAACTTTTTATTTATAATATTTACATGGGTAGATATTCCACATAAGATTCTTTTGTGTTTATTAAAAATGTAAAGATACTTTTGTACGTATTAAATAAAAATTATAGTAGAGTGTATAAATTTCATTTTTTTTACACAACGAAAAACCATCATATAGTACCTATAATATAGGTATCATCCTTTTTCGAAATACCACTATTTTTAGTCGAATTTGCCTATTTTTTTCACATTGGTTTTTTTTTTTTAATTTACCCAAATAGTGCGGAAAGTGATACTTTTCTGCACACGATGGCCGTTAAGGGCGAAAAAGGCACTTTTGACACGTTTTTAGTACAACAATTTCCTACTTGCATAAAAACCTTCTGCCAAAGTTTATATATATTTGGTATTTTTAAAATTAAAACCAAAAAATAATTTTGTTTCTATTTTTAATTTAATGTAGTTTATAAATGTATCTAAAAACTCAAATTAGACTTAAAATTCACACCATGCTAAAAAAATACTTTTGCCTATGCTAATTTTTTAATAAAGTTTTGCAGGTCACTTGACATTAAATAGGTAAAGAAACTACTCCGCAAATGCGTGTGAAAAAGTCTACTGTTACATATCAATTTTAATGTGGAAAGTTCAACTTCCCGCACGCCGTGCGTAAAAAAAAGCACGGCGTGCATAAAAAACTGTCATAGCGTGCGTGAAAAAACGTTTAACGCACGAATTGTTTTTTAAATGGTACCTACTTTATGGGCCAAATTTTTAAATTTTGAGTTCGAAATGTGTGTTCTAAAAACTACTTTTTGATCAAGAAAGTCATCATAAACACTCGCAAAAAAAAAATTGTACCTAACCCTTGCGGAAGTGTCTTTCCCGCCTGAACTCCTCCCGTGCGTAAAAGTATCACTTTCCGCACAAATTGGTCAGATAACTATCTGGAGAACATTTAAAAAATTAATATTTTCTATGTTATACCTTTACATAAATATTTTACAACGACAAATATAATACCTCTCCATACCCTCGGTAGCAATTATTAAGTATAAAAAAATTAAAGATTGTATATCCAAAAAAATTTGACAAGTCTGAAAATAACGACCAAACCTTTTTACATTTATATAAAACGTAAGGTGGTTGGAGCATGTGTTAGAGGAGCATGTCTGGTGCAGCGTTGCCAGTGGAACATAAAATGGTTAAACGTCTTTGATCAGACCGTATTTAATAAAAATTTTCATCGTAAGAACGATTCACCTTAAAAATTGCAATTTGTTTAACCAATTTTTTATCTGAACCTTATGTTTTCAAACACACTCAATAACAAATTCGAAATTTATAAGACCCGTTTCGAACCATTGCTAATGAAATCATTCAATATCAAACTCGTAATTTGTAAAACCCATTTTTAATCAAAGCCGGAATTTGTCAAACCATTATATTTCGAAACCGGAATTCGTGAGTTCTGAATTTGTTCTTAACTAGAATATAAGTGACATATATACACAAACCATTGAACGCTATGTGTACAAGTATGCGCGCGTAGCTGGGACAAATGCATCGAAACGTCGCGCCGCCGCGCCACGTGCGTGTGCAACTTCCGTTCATGTATTATTGGCGAATGCGCAACTAATTTAGCAGGAATTTCTGATAAACAACGGGTCTTACGAATTCCGGTTTTTAAAAATAATGGTTTGACAAATTCCGGGTTTGATTAAAAATGCTTTTTACAAGTTTAATGAACAATGGTTCGATTAAAAACCGGTCTAATAAATTTCGAATTTGTCATTGAATGTGTTTGAAGAAATCAGGTTCGGATGAAAAATTGGTTTAACGAATGACAGTTTCTATAGTGAATGATTTTATGATTAAACTTTATTTTATTTAATGGGTTTGATTTTGTACATTCTGATAAACCGTGAGCGTCCGTTGGATTCATATCTTACAAAAATAAAAGTCAAAATTCAACAACTATTATTAGAGAACCCTAGATTTAAGCTTTTTCTTTAAAACGAGAGAAAAATTTACAAAAAAATTTTCTTATTTGGATAGAAAAATGTGAGAACAAAAATACCATGGCAAGCGAAATATTGCATGAGTAAGACAAGGAAAGCTGTCAGTGAAGACTACACTACACCACACAGCAGCGTGTTGAGAAAAAGTGGGGCCCGGGGCGGTAACTTCAGATTTTCTATATACTTATATTCCTATCCTAAAATTTTTATAAATATGATATTTACAGGTACTTATTTACAAAAAAGAAATTTAAGCCATTTTATACCTTTATCCAATACCTTCTCCACTTAGGCCAATCAACTCCTATCATTTTAGTGTCCTTTTCACGACCTTCGCCGCCATATTGACAGAAAACTAATGGATTTTCTGTCACTTTTAAGTGAAAATGGCGGCGAAGGTGGATTAAAGGACACTAAATCGGTAGGAGTTGATCGGCCTGTATGGAGAGGGTACTGCTTTATCAAATATAATTTTAGTAACTGTCTGCAGATAATTAATGCATAGCTTTTTTGGTTACCGATGCAAGAAAAGATTTCTGTCCGTTTTTTAGCCAAAATTAAAGACGAATAGTTGAAAATAGTAATATTGAAAAAATCTAATTATTCTTGCCTAAAAATTAAGTCATTTCCGCCAGTTTTCACCAAGTATTTACGAAAAAATCATTTAAAAACATGGGCAAAATATCAAACTGTCAAAGATTAAAATGTCACAACCATAAACGTCACCGAGTAAAAAGGCATATCGCTATAAAAACCATTGTTATTTCATTTACCAGTCGCCTTAATTTATAGTGTAAAGATGGTGTCTTGCGAGAAGAAGTGCTCTTCGTTCGAGATTTTTGAAATTATTTTCCTGTTTTTCTAGGATTTTTTGATAAAGGTATTTAAAAAAAAATAGTGTTGACAACTCGCGGCTTTTTTTTACTACCATTTACCGTTGCAAACGCTTGCATAACTTCATTAAATTCGATTTTTTAGGCACTTCGATCTCAATGGGTAAAATCGCCAAACTTGTTATCCGTTCTTGGCTTATAAGCTCATTATGGAGCGCAAATAATTTTTAATCAATTTTAATTTCGAAAATCTGCGCTCACATGTAGCGTTTGAAACGCATATTGTAATAATACTTGTTTCAGATTTAAAAAAAGAATTCAAACTGAATCGAAAAATTCATATTTAACAATAAATTTAAGAAAATCTAAACAACTCCAAGAGAATAATTTCTATTACCAAAGAATCAATTTAAACAAAGGGATGATAAAACTAATAAAATCAAAAATATATTTTTGAGGGTTTCAACCTTGGGAACAATAAGTTTCTTCGAGCAATGAAATAAGCAAGTGCAAGATTTTTATGTCTTTTTTTACTACACATGTGTCAAATTATTAAACAAAAATTAAACTATGACTGAGAGAGAGAGAGTGTGCGTACCGGAATACCGGATATATTTTTCTATCATTTTAGGTATCTTAAAATTATACCAATTTATGCATGAGTGATGATGAGTTCTGACTTTTACCGGTTTTCCAGAAAGCGACCACCCCTGTATACGTATACTTGGTGTTTGTATCCTATTCCTGCCAAAAATATCGCGTTCAGTATTTTAGAAAGGCTTTACGAGATTTTTTATAATGTTTTATCAGGTTTTTTTTGTGTTTTCTATGTGGTATGTGAAACAAACTTAAAAATCTAATAAAATCTCATGAAGCACGAATTTTTTCTGTCAGTTTTGACGAGAAAGACAGCTTGGCTCGTAGAACCTTATAAAACCCTTCAAACGGAATAAACACTCAGCAACTTTCATAAGAACCTATGCGGTTTTCGTACCTTGTATAACTTAGAGTAGGTTTTTGGATAATTGTGTACATGTGGGATCCCAAGAGGGCCCCCCGTAACCCGGGGCCCGGGGCGGACCGCCCCCCCGTCAGTATGCCACTGCACCAACAATTAACTAAAATACTCCCAAGTAAGATCTCGTAAAATTTAACGATTAATGTTGCCTTCAAAAAGCGTAAAACAGTAATTATGATTATGAGTATTTTCTTATTTTTGTTTGAAATTAAAATCGGCTAAATTAACTAAAATGCCATTTAGCCACAAACTTTTGCTGCCGATTGACGTTGCTCTTTCAATAAAGCTGGGAAAACCAGTTACGCTAAAGTCTCGATTCTACGACATCCTAGCGCTCTCGCGTTGGCATATTATAAATTTTTAAAAGAATAAAAAAAATTAAAACAACTTAGCACAATCTTGCAATCCAACCCTCCACTCTTTCTATTTAAAACACTTTTTGTTACCGTGTTCACGTCGTGTTTAACTTTAAAATTAATTTCAAACTGTTCTTAAATTTAATAACAGAAGGGTGTTTTTTTTAACTTCTAATTCCGGTAGACGCCTATATTTTACAAAAATTGAAGAGGAAACGGGGTTTTTCTCCCCACCTGAGATGTACAGAGTCGCGAAGGGATTTCTGCTCTTTAGTTCTTACTTAAATATTTTGTGGTATTTTAGTTGCATTATTCCGGTATCAAATACTCAAAAATAATCTTAAGATCTTCTAAGTCATTAATTGAGAAAAACTGCGTCTACGATCTCCTTCACGCCCAAGTCTTCGAATAAAACAGACTAAAGCTTCGAAAGTTAGTGACGCTAATAACACCTAGAAAGTGCAGCAGTCTTAGAACATTGAACTACTTCATCCCATTGTTGTCATGTTAACCTAATAATCCCCTGTTTTTAATATTATTTAAATTACCTTCAATAATTTTTGGTTCCGTTTAATTAAATGGTCTAGATACAGTAATAAAAATCTATGTTTCTATAAAAAAAACGTAAAAATGTATTCAAGTACGATGTACAACTATAAAAATAAGAAAAAGGTGCTATGGAAATCCCTATTCACACTGAAAATAATGACAAGCCGGCAACACAGATTTCCGGCTCTTGTTTATCAAGAATGGCCAAATATGACGAATTCTAACCTAATATTTAGTTAATATGTTAATTTAACGTACATGTGAAATGAAATACTGCGGTCCCCCGGCTTCTGTTTCAACTTGCATATAATAATACACTTCGGAACCATTTTTCCCCACAAAATTTTCACAAAAATATCAAAAAAACACTATTGACCAGTACTGAACTTGAACAATAATGACATTCCAAGAAAAATCGAAAAACCGCAACTAACAGGCAATGTTGCCACGTTGACTACAAAAGAAGATGTTTAAGGAAAACACATGTTAAATTTCCAAAAATCGTCCAAAGTTTTAAATAGGTTGTGAGTATTATATATTGCGTATGTAAGCTTTTTCAACATATATCTTAAGCCTCATTAATTATTTATAAATAAGCGTCAAAACATAATCCAAATTTAATAAGTTTTTTGTTGCATAATTTTGTTATTAAAATTGGCAACACAGGTTTCGTTCTCCCCTTTCCCCACTGTAGATGTTGCACTCAAACCTCAAACAACCAGTGTAACCAGAGAAACCAGACTCCTTCTAGTAGTTCAATGTTCTAAGGCAGCAGTTCACAACGTTGCCTATTAGCGCAGAATAGCTTTCTTACTCAGACACATGAATTTCGGCATCCTAGTCCCACTTTCAACTTCTATAATGGACTATTTTGTTCATTTGCGCGGTTGTTTTATTTGGCTTTATAATATTTTGTTATGTAAAAAAACCTTTTAAGGAAATTCAGCTCACGCTCTGGAAAATATTTACAACCAAGTTTCGATAACTTTGCCTGAAGCTATGACGTAAATGCCTACTACGTTTTCTGAAATTTGCATTAATAAATGTTCAAAGTTTCAAAAACATGCTTAGGTTGAGGGAGATAAAATATAGGAAAGGTCATGAAAAGGTAAATATTTTCCGGTAAAATATAATAAATAAATAATACTTTCTCGCCTTTATTTTTAGTTAATAAAAGTTTACTTTAAAGGTAAAGTAAAACGTTAGTAATTTTTTCTATAATATATTCCTTGTATACGAGGTGACTATTAGAATATTTTGAAAGCTATAGAATAGAAAGTTTTATATTTTTAAAATACTTTCATATTTGCAGCGGTGCCATTTGGAGGAAAACTTGGCAACAACTTTGTTATTTTAAATTAAAAACCCTGTAAATTTTAGCATTATTTGATTATTTACAAAATTTTCGTACATTATTGCTTAAAATAAAATAAGTATTTTAAAGAAGTAATATTGCCAAATAAAATTAACCCATGAATTAAAATATAAATATTCATTAGAGAAAAGACAATACATTGTAACTACAATAATTTAAAATCAACCAAACTTTTTTTTTATAAATTCCAGAATAACTTGAGGTAATTGCAATTCAGTCCTTTTTACTGTGAAATTAGAGAAAAAAAAATATTTGCATTGGAAATAATTTTTAGCTTATTCGGCAAAAAATCAAACATGTTCTCCGAGCCGTGTCTTCCTTCTTACAAAATGTGCCTTTTGTTCAAAGTTCAGCCAACTCTGATGTTTATTCGAACGTCACTTCGACATTTCCTGAGCTAAGGTCACTGACAGTGTCTTTATTTATATAAATGTTTTAACTATTTGATTAATTTTTAACTGATTTTTTATTTTGGGCAAAGTTTCTTTATTTTTATAGTAATCTCTTTCTTTATATTTTGTTTTCTAATTGGTTTTTTACGCTTACCTTTATGCTTTGTCAATAAAAAACAACTCTTTTGTACTAGTTTTCTTCCACAAGAAAGCACGTTTTGAATTGAAAAGAATTAATTTTTCCTGCGAAACATAGGCATCTCCAGGTAACAATTTTTAGTTGCCTAAGAAATATACTAAAATTAACGTTGTATAAAGTAGAAAAATTAGTCATTTGTGCAACGCCAGCAAACACAAATCGTCGGTATTGAATCGGGTCAATGTCGACAACGTCGGCAGTGTGTCGGCATCGGCGACTACACTCTGGCCCGATGTTGGACAGATTGCGATTTTAAGTTTTCGGTCAATAATCGACAACTGACGTAGGTCCACATTACTACAGTCGACTTTATGCCGACACCACTTTAGGACTGACGCTGGTCCGATTGGACCTTTGTTTAATTAGTCGAAAATCGGCAAATGACGATGGCCTGATTTCCTAAAGTTGACTTTATGCCGACGACCGCTTTATTTTCTTTAGAGCCGACGACGGTCCGATTGGAACTTTATTTAATCGGACAAGAATGGGCAACTGACGATGGGCCGATTTACTATAGTCGACATTATGCCAACGCAAACCTTATCTGCTTTAGGGCTGATGATGGTCCGATTGGAACTTTGTTTAATCGGTCGAGAATCGGCAACTGACGATGGCTCGATTTACTATAGTCGACTTTATGCTGACGACCACTTTATCTGCATTAGGGCTGACGATAGTCCGATTGGAACTTTGTTTGATTGATCGAGAATCGGCAACTGACGATGGTCTGATTACGTCACCTTAAAATTTTTAAACTGCTTAATAGTTTCTTCCTAATATGTAAAGATGGCGCTAATGTTACTATGTTCTCCGTACAGTGGAAGATAATATTTTATATATAAAGAGCAATGACATTTGAAAACTAGAATGCGAACTTGACAAGATGGTGGTACTTCTGTACAAGAATCACCTCTTCTGCCACTTAAACCAGCCCGACTGGTTAAGCACCCGCATTATCGAAACTTTGTAGTTTGCCAATGTCGGATCGTGTCAAGCAACCATCAAGAGATGCGTCAATCACCGACGTCGGGCCGCTTTGAGAGGCTGATATGGGGCCTTATTATCCACCCTTTATCGGGCGTTTGTCGTTTGCCATTGCCGGGCCGCTTTAAGCTACCACCGACGGACCTTCGTCGACGGGCCGAGACCAGCTTGTCTACGTCAGACCGACCAAATTAAGCAATTTTGGGCGGATGGTCCGTACCATATGGTTAACCATATCGGACCTAAATCGTACGGCGACGGTATGCCGATGTCAGCAAAAAGTAAAATTTACAATTGGTCCGACGGCGGGCTACAGTCTAACGCTGCGTCGGCAAACATACATTGGGCCTACATCGCAAAGCGGACAAAAAATACTGCTGCAAATTCGGCAATCGACATCGGACCGACAAAGGTTTGAGGGAACTCTGTTTGCTGGGTTGGTAACTCTTTAAAAACGTTTATTAATTAACTAATTTACGTTCTTTCAACGTTTCCCTTTACGAGACAATTGTTGTCAAGTAATCAATGCAGTTGCGGCCTCAGATTAATAAAAAAATGAGATATAACAGTAAACCATATTACCCCGATCAACCAGCCACAATGTTTATTTCCCAAAAAATACATAGTTGCCAATTTACTGCGGGGTTTCCCTAGAAACAAAACAATTCATAAACTTCTTGAAGCTCTTTTGATAATATTATTGATTATTTGACATATTTTTATATAGGATAATTTTTCTTATGCTAATAACTTAATTCTTAGTCCTAATATTTAGTCTCAATAATTAACTTTTTTTAATTTTTAATAAGTAGAATTTCGAGATTTATAAAAAAGAACACAAGGTTTTTTCGACGAGCCGCGAATAAATGCCGACATGTTTGGTTGCAGCTGACGGCGTTGTTGTTAACGGGGGTTTGTGTTGTTCGGTGATTTTTGAATTTTATTGTGACTATTTGTGAAAAAAGAACTGTATCAAGCTATTTTGCGGACCAACAAAATGGTTTAACATTGCCTGGTATGCAATAAAAGCGGATATTCCAGCCCAGAACTAATATTTCGGAGGTAAGAAAGATCCTGTCATTTTACGTTAGTCATGGGCGTAGTAAGTAAGTAAGACTAATACTAATCTTTTTTAAGAAACAAAAGTACCAGATAATTTTGCTCCTTTTGCAGCATGTAAAATATTTATTTATTATAATTTATACATAACAAGAGAAGACAATAAGACAAAGTGCTGATAGTCAGGTACTGGGGCAGGTATTTTTGTATTTTAATGGGTACCTGCGTACTTTCTATAATGTGAATAAAACCGTTTTGGAGATATTTACTCTGAGCCAATCTTATTTTTATTTTCATTAATATTTATTATTTATTTTTTTGCCTTTTGACTCCTGTTTCCTGAAAAACTACTAGAAATTAATTTTTTACCTCTTCCTTAAATTTTTCTTGTGTTCTGTATTCACAAATGAACATGCAGCCAATGTGTAAAGAATAAAATTTGTTGGCCTTAAAATTTTCATAATTAACATCACAAAAAGTTCTCTTAATTTGATAAATAAAGTTTATATTCCACTAAAGAAAACTAAAAGAGACATTATTATCATAGTGAAAAAAACGCTTAATAAGCCGTTTATTAGCGTGTTTTTTTTGGACAAAAACGTTATAAAATGGGTTATTAACCGTTTTTTTTGCTATGAAAATATTTTTTTTTACTTTTGTTTTGTGGGATACTGCACAATTAAAAAAAATATATAACAGCCATCTTGAATAATTGACCTAAAAATCATTTCAAGTGCTCTTTGGTAAACTTTTGATCTGTTCGTAAATACCTACATTCCTCAAACTAAACTTTATCCTTGAATAAATCTATTTTTTGTGGTTATGCAAGTTCTGGCAGTTAATTCTTTTGAATAAGAAAATCCGACCAACCCTACCTTATATCTCGTTTTCACATTTATATATTTAAATTAAAATTAACGCCGCCACTGGTAATGGGAAAAGCAATTTTTGACAGTGTTGCCGTTTTATTGCTCTATCTCTTTTCTGTTCATATAATCGTCCAGAAGGGTGTTGGATTGTAAACATTAGAGGATTTCAATAGGGAATGTTTGGTCTCTCTTTAGTTATTAGTCTGAGGTTGCGGCCAATTTCAAAATATAACTGTATCTGACAACTATAGAGGGCACCTCCTTACTCGCAAAACGGTTATGTTGCTACTGTTTTCTTTTCCTGATTTGCGCCGCTACGCCATTTGTGTAAATCGATAAAATCTTGTTTTTGTGCTGGATTTTGATAATTTTTTAATTAGTTTTAGTAATTTTTAAACATTCTTTTAAAGGTTTAAAGCATTTTTTTAATTTTTAGTATTTAAATAAAAAATAATTTAGCAAAAAAATAAGAAGGATTGAAGGCCTGCATATTTTTTAAAGCTAAAATATCCATTTTTGATAGAATACTACTAGGGGGGGGCGCAAGCAATAAAAACTATGTAGGCCGGCTCAAGCGACTATACGAACATAGGGCAAAAAACTCGTTTTTATGGTCAACATTGTTTTTGGGGGATTGATTACATTGGTATGTTGGTTAGTGAGGACCTGACTCTCCCCACTAACCAAACAGTTTCGACCTACATATGTTCGTAGTTGCTTGAGCCATTGATGGTGACTAACAGATACTACCTGATACAACTAATTTATTTTGGCAAAGTTATGTGTTATAGAAATCCTTAATTCTAAAACAAAAAAAAATATTTCCAGTATTACCAATCCAACATTAACATCGTATTAAGAAAGTTTTCTGTCTTGCTTTGCAAATCTATCTAAGATGGATTCTAAATCCAGGTTATTTGAACGATATACATACAAAAGAGCCAAGATCTCTTCTCCTACCCTGAACCGAATATAAGTTGTTACAAGTCTTAAAGTGGAGAAAGTTCTTTCATGTTTACTACACAGTGGCAACGCTGTTAAGGCATCATCGCATTTACTAATTAAAGTTTCGTTTTTAAACAATGTTAACTCTCCCATTACCACTTTGTGAGAAGGTTTATTTAAAACTGCGCCAATTTTTTCTATAATTTTTGTTACCATATCTGATATTTTTTCTGCGTCGCATCTTTGAAGGATTCTTGGAATACATAAATTTGCTTGAGAGATATCTTGGATCGCCTCATGTAGACAGTTGCATGAATGATGATTTGTCTCGTCTCTGCTGCTCACAAAATATCGTGAACCCGATTTAGCTACGTAATGTAATTTAGGCAAGAGAAATACTCTAATCTTAAAACATATTTTCTTATGAACTCCTTTAAGTTACCAAAACCGAAGTATTTTTCTAACCTGAAAATAATTGAAATTATAATACTATGGCTCAAAAAAACCTTCAGATTGTCAAAACACCTTGAAACAGAAACTCGAAAATTAGCAAAAATGCCGTATTTTTGACTGTCCTTCTTATCAAAATTCGGAAAACAATTTAACTATGGCGACCTGATTTTTTTGCAAAATTTTTTAGCACCGGGTCAAAAATTTGGTGTGCTTAAAAACTCCAAAAATATGCAGTGGTTATCAATATATTCCCTAATACTAATAATACTAAAATAAAAGAAAGCCATTTACTGCAGAATTAGTTGCTAAAAAAACGCTACCCAACTATATACTAAAGTGCATTTATAATTGAATTGGAAACACTCCTGCTAGCTGCTACCACTGGTTTTAAGACAACAGGTTGAATTAAAAAGCATCCAAATCTAAAAATCGGCTACAGGAGCGTCAACGACTAGCAAGAGTCTCTCCAACCTCTAAGTGGAGCTTTACTGACTTGTTTTGTTAATACTCAAGTGTGTTTTTCAAACTGAGGTTGGGATCTAAACTTGCACATAACTATGCCGCAATCATTTAAATTTAAAAAAAATTATCGGATCAAAATAAAAACAAAATTATGTGAGGTTATAGGCGTTGTGTTTTGTTGTTTCTATGCGAATTCCTAGTAATTCCATCGAGCCAGTAAAGTTCTCTTGGTTCTTTGATAAACTCGGGGTAATGCCCGCGCAGCGATATTTTTGGCAGGCGACCGCACTCGCGGAGTGGTTTCATATTCGTTTTAGAACAATGTTTTTGAAAACATATTTTTAAAAGATAAACATAACCTCGAATGATTTTTTGTCAGAAAACGTAAAAATACTCTTCTGGCCCACTGCGGCCCTTGTTGACAAAACACCTGCAGTTGCCATGGTATCGGGGGCCTTAGGATACTTGAGGGCTTTAGGTTAGAGGGCGCTTTGCTTATTTTGATTTCCCAATAACAATCAGCTTGTGTTCTGTTTAGCAATTTTAGCTACTTTTTTTCATTTGTTCTAGAGAGACCCGTATTTTCTTAATTAAAACATAACGCTGGCTATTTCTCTCACTTTGATGACGGATATTTCAGAAACTGCTCAGAGAAACGATATAAAAGTTGCCCATTTTTTTGAACTAGTACTAGTTATACAACATATTCAAAATTAGTTGAAATCGACAGAGATATGTTTTATAGCTAGGAGTGTCCAGTGCGTGGTTCTTTAATGTTTTCAAAACGTTGATATTGTTCACGGGGGGGGGAGGGTTCTTTTTTTCTGAAGTCTTTTTTTTATTGGCTTTTCTAATCATATCATGAAGGAAAATATTAATTTAGTGATAGGACTGGGAGTAGGGTTACCAGGTGTCCCGATTTTTTGGGATTTGCCCGAATTTGGACCTCTGTGTACCGAGTCCCGAAAAGACCCTTTTCGGGACGCAAAATATCCCGATTTTTTGCTATTCCTCAATCTGAAGTGAAAACGTCATAAAAAGCATGTTTCTAGCTTCCTTTCATACCTTTCCTTGTTTTGGTACCTTGTCTTTTTCTTTAGCCACTATTTTTACATTTTGTTTTTTTGGCCGGAACGCGCGTATCGTAAGTTATGTTTTGGTTTTTTTGTGGTGTTTCACGGTCAATACACAGTATTTTACTTTGTTTACCTTCTAATTGAGTACGTTGCTTTAATAATATAAGAAGTGATTCATGGATGTGGAAAGCAAAAGTGAATATTTCAATGATGAGGTAAGGCTGATCTGATGCTTTAAGTTAGGTAGGTGGTAGGAGTATATTTTTCGGTTTCCGTTTCTTGCTCTGCAGTGTTTCTAATTTAAAAAAAATGTCCCGAATTTGAAACAGATGTCCCGAAAATTTGATTCTGTTGTCCCGAAAAACCAATGCTTAAAACTGGCAACCCTAACTGGGAGACGGACACCCCAACATAAATTTAGTCAGGCAAATGATTTTGCAAGATATCTTTGGTGGAGTAATAGAAGTAATCGAGCCTCTTCAAACTTATTTGTACTTACTCACCTGTTCACCAAAAAAAGAAAAAAAAAAACGGTAAAAAAGGCACCCTACTACTGCTATAAACACACAAAAAAAACTTTTATAACCTAAAAATCTTCCACCACAATCACATCAAGTTTGCTTGGTTGTCTTTTTAACGGTAAAGGTAGTCGCTATTCGACGCTAATTAGCGCCATGCCCAGAATAAAGGTAAGGGTAACAGACTGACAAAAAACCTGACCAAAATCTGATATTAATAAAATATTATCCAGAGAGCATTTTAGTCGTGGTCGCTTCGGCGACGGTGTGAAACGTTGCACGGGACTCTAGTCGCAGGCAATGCCAACACAAATCAAAAAATCTCCGCCCAATTTTCACGCAACGTTAAGTCGCGTTTGGCAACGTTAAAAGGTCGATAAGTTGTTACTTGGGCCAGACCGCGAGGGGAAAGTTTACTTTGATACTCCTGCGGAACCTTTTTTTCAAAACCAATTTTTTTCAAATGCCCTTTTAGTCCATTTATTTCTCCAGAATCAATATTACTTAAATCAACGAGAAATTTTAGAATTTTAAGACAAAGGCAAGATTTTTTTATCCTGAACCTTTTAATTGTAGAAAAATTAAAACACAAAATCCCTGAATAATGCTAAATTAAAACTATTAAAATACCAATGCTCCAAAGCACTTCAGAGGAATTTATTTCCAGCAATTTGTTTTCCAATTATTTTACTGTCGTCAGCATGGAGGTAATTGCCAATTACTGGGGGCCCTTTTTCACTTTTTGAATTGGCTGTGGCCCAATTTCCTAGGTAGGACTGTGTTTCCTGCGACCGGCCGTGGTAAAACAAAAGGTCACATCTACATTTAGGAGTTTCAAGGCAACTCGCGACTTTTGGGCGCCGCACGTTTAAGCGCTAGAAAAAAAAAATAGGAAGCAACCAACCCCACTCTAAGCAACAATTTTCTGACCAATGACCACATCACAGTTGGTCTAGAGAGGGGTTTTAAGAAAAAAAATATATAATCTTTAAAACATACACTTTTGTTTTTGATCCATTGCCAACTACTATTTACCGTAAAAAGTAAAATCCTCTATGTAGCACTTTTCTGGGGGGCTATTTTTGGAAAATATTCTGGGAACCTTAAATAGCAACCCCCTATTTTAACTTAATATTTGAATTCTCGCTGAAATTCTCTTTCGAATGGTACCCCATATCATAAGGTTTGCTTTACTAATTTTCGAGATATTGACCTTCAAAATGTCAAAAATTCAATTTTCAAAGGCCCATATCTTAGAAACTAAACAAAATATCTCTATTGTGTTTATTATCGATTTTAGGGTTTTTTTACGAGGAAATAAAAAATGACAACAGTTTGACAATCTGACCTTCTACTTCATATTTTTGGAATAATATCGTCAAAATCACTGAAAATCAATAAACTGTAAATTAGAATGTGCACACGTCAAACTATTGTCACTTTTTATTTGCTTTTACAAAAACCCTCAAAATTGATAATAAACACACTAGAGATATTTTGTTTAGTTTCTAAGATATGGGCCTTCGAAAATTGAATTTTTGACATTTTGAAAGCCAATATCTCGAAAATTAGTAAAGCAAACCTTATGATATGGGGTACCATTCGAAAGATAATTTCAGCGAGAATTCAAATAAGAAGTGAAAATAGGGAGTTACTGTTTAAGGTTTTTAGAATATTTTCCAAAAATATCCCCCCAGAAAAGGGCTACATAGGGAATTTTACTTTTTACGTAAATAGAAGTTGGCGATAGATCAAAAACAAAAATCTATGTTTTAAAGATTATATATTTTTTTTCTGTAGACCAACTGTGACATACTTCACCTAAATGGACGTTAATTTGGGTATATAAATTAGTGATCTTCAGACGGTCTTGCATATTACGACGTTAGATAATACTGCAGTGACACATGTTACCGTCTACCCAACGTTTAGCCGACCTGTTACGCGTTGGTGCATTTTCTATGAGACTCTAGTTACGTTCTGCCGACGTATCAACGTCTAAACAATTTTCACATTACGTGAACTTGCGACGTTTCTGGCCTTTTCTTGCGACGTTTTCCGGCCGGAATTTTGAAGTGCCCTTTTCTTGTGAAGAAGAAAAGTTTCCAAAGGAAAGGCATTATATTCTCCTTGTCTGTTGCACTTATGTACGGCAGATCGCTCTATCTGGGACCGATCCCTGGCTTTGGACTCGGGGAGCGGGAACACCCAAATTTTGATAGAATGGAATGAGCGATCACCACTCAAGAATACGAAATGGGTTAGACGTGGGATCATTCGACACAAATCTGTGTGGTTCCCTGCTCAAGAATTAGGGTCCTGCAGAGAGATGAGATTATCCTACAAGTATATGAGCGAGAAAGGAAGACTGGTGCTCTTTAAACAGTAATATCTGATCCACAGCTTCACTTCTTTCCGCTCACTAAAAATACTTTTTGCTTTTGCTTCCAAGAAGTAGGATCTTGGAATTTGAAAAAACTAAATTTCATTTCACAGTTCACCGACCATTTATTTTAGAAAAATCGAATAAAATGTAAGGTTATGCAGACTGTCATCGGCGGAATTGTTGAAGCGTTTTCCAGTAGCATGTTGGGTTGATAGTAACCAACGGTCGTGGCAAGTAGTTCATTTGGAAATGTTTGACGACTGTAGTCCATTTACGTATATTTTTTGGGATTCTCATAATATTCGCCATTTTTGATGCCGTCGTTTATGTTCGAAGTGGCTGCCATTGTTTATATTTACTAAACACGGCAAGAAATACTACAAACACAATTGCATGGCATTATGGAGACGTTTTATGTTCCGGGCGAGATAGGTATTTGACCAGGGAGTCCTAAAAAGAGGGCTTTAGTAGAATCCATTTTTTTACATTAAAAAAAAGCAATATTTTTCGCTTAAACACAAACAAATCAAGGGCGCGCGTGTTTTTTCATTCCTTTTCTAAGCATATTTGTCAGTATACTGATTTGCGTTTTTAAATTTTGCTCCCATAGTGTCCATATAAATACTATTTAATAAACGGTAATTATCAAATTATAATTTTTTGTTTGTCATTTTCTAAACTGTATAAAAATAAGTTCATTTTAGTAACCGAAAATCCCAAAGTTTGAGATGGGCAACATTTTGGGTAGTGAAACACCACCAAAAAATCAATAACACAAAGGGCGCTAGTGTCACAGTCACTGCCCAACGACGTCTCAAAAATCATCCACCATTTTAGTGTAAATCCGGGTCGGCATGTTGGCTAAAACGACGTCGCATCATAACGTCGGGTCGCATTTAACAACGTCGCTACGCCATTAAATTGCTGCTTGGGACCTCACCATTTATTTTATTAAAACTTAGCCATACAATAAAAAATGGAGGAATTATTTCAAAAAAATATCGAACAAAATTATTTTTTTTATACCTGCTGTGTGCAGATAACTAACCCAGCAAACACGGTTCCCTCGAGCCTTCGTCGGCCCGATGTCGATTGCCGAATTTGCCGTAATCGGTATGACGTCGATTTACGACATCGTATCAGCAGTATTTTTTGTCCGCTTTCCGTTGTAGGCCCCATGTATGTTTGCCGACGCAAACCACATGGTACCGGCCATCCGCCCATATAGCTGCTTAATTTGGTTGGTCTAACGTAGGCAAGCTGGTCTCGGCCCGAAATCGGTAAACTATTCACGTGCGACATTGGTTTCCTAAAGTGGTCCAACGGGAGGATTTACTAAAATCCGTCGGTGGTTGCTTCACACGATCCCACATTGGCAAACTACAAAGTTTCGATAATGCGGATGCTTAACCAGTCGGGGTGCATTAAGTGGCGGAAGAGGTGATTTTTGTAGAGAAGTACCACCATCTTGTCCGCCTTTTAGTTTTGAAATATCTTTGCTCATTATATATATAATATTATCTTCCACTGTACAGGGAACGTAGTGACATTAGCGCCATCTCTACATACTAGGAAGAAACTATTAAGCAGTTTAAAAAATTTAATGTGACGTACCAACGTCTGTTGCCGGTTATCGACCAATCGAACAAAAATCTGATCAGGCCATCGTCGGTCCTAAAGCAGATAGAGTGCATTTTGGCATAAAGTCGACTATAGTAAATCGGACCATCGTCTGTTGCCGACTCTCAACCAATTAAACAAAGTTCCAATCGGATCATCGTTGGCCCTAAAGCAGATTAAGTGGTCGTCGGCATAAAGTTGACTATAGTAAATCGGGCCATCGTCAGTTGCCGATTTTCGCCCGATTAAACAAAGTTCGAATCGGACCATCATCGGCCCTAAAGCAGATAAGGTTTGCGTTGGCATGATGCCGATTCTCGGACAATGCAAAAAAACTTTTATAGTTATCACGGGTGCAAAAAAAGATTTCTGTCCGTTTTGGACCGAAAATTAAAGAGAAATAGCGGAAAATAGTAATATTGAAAAAATCTAATTACTCTTACCTAAAAACTAAGCCATTTCCGCCAGTTTTCGCCAGATTTACAAAAAAATCATTTAAAAACATCGTCAAAATATTAAACTGCCAAGGATTAAAAATCGCTATGGACACCATTGTTATTTCATTTACCAGCCGCCTTGATTTATAGTCTAAAGATGGTGTTTTGCGAGAAGTGCTCTTCGTTCGAGATTTTTAAAAGTATTTTCCTATTATTCATGGATTTTTTGATAAAGGTATTAAACGCTTCTTCTTCTACTATTTTAAATAATTTTAAACCGAATTAAAAACAAAAATTCTCTTTCCATCATAATAACGGGCTTCGTAGATATTCTCGAATAAAAACTTAGAAAACCTTAAGACTAGCCACAGACACGTGTTTTGAATTTATTGTGATCTCATCAATGTGGCACAAGTTATTAGGTTAGCTACATGGACCAAAATTCACCATTTTCTGAGTTTTGACAGGTTTGACGGCAAAAAGAGTTGCTATCAGACTACAACAAAATGAGTTGACCTTCGACAGTGGTGGTGGCAGATTTTTTTGAAGGGGTGAAGGGAAGTTTTGGTAGGGTTTGTGTTGTGTTAATCTTCACAGAAAAAATGCCTATGGTAGGCAAGTAACTCATTTAGTTTACCTGTATTTCGTTAACTGAAATATAATGGTAACAATGCGGAACAGCAAAAATGTTTCCCAGACCAAAATAGCAAAATCTTACTTACTTTTTTATACTAATTAACAATCTGTCTTGCAAAAGTCTCAGGTTTGTAGATCCATGCTAATTAAGATAATTACCTATCTACCCTTAATATGTGGATTTACCAATACTATTACTTTATAATGTGTTTAAATACTTAGGTATAACATAAAGCGTAAATTGTTAGTTATATTTTTATATAAAGTTATTAGACACTCCACCCTAAATATCGGTACGACACCCTAAATATCAGTCATGCCACTTTAAATAACAGATACACCATCCTAAGTAACAGTCTTGTGTATAAAAATTCTGGCTAAAAACTCTGCACATCACCCTAAATAAGAGTCACACCACCCTAAATATTAGCACACCACCCTAAACAACGGTTTTGCACCTCAAAATTCTGGCTGAGAACTCGGCACACCCTAAATAATACACCACCCTAAATAACACACCACCCTAAATAACAGTCAAAACATCCTAAATAACAGACACACTATCCTAAATATTAGCACACCAACCTAAATAAGAGTCTTGCACCTCACAATTCTGGCTGAAAATTCGTCACAACAGTCTAACTAACATATCACCCTAAATAATAGTCTTGCACCTAAAAATTCTGGATAAGGACTCGTTACACCATCCTAAACAACAGTTAAACCATCCTAAATATCAGCACACCACCCTAAACAACAGTCCAGCACCTAAAAATTCTGGCTGAGCACACAATCTTTAATAATACACCACCCTAAATAACACACCACCCTAAATAACAGTGAAAACATCCGAAATAACAGACACGCTATCCTAAATATCGGCACTCCACCCTAAATAAGAGTCTTGCATCTCAAAATTCTGGCTGGGAACTCAGCACACTACCCTAAATAACAGACATGTCACCCTAAATATCGGCACACTACCCTAAATAATAGTCTTGAACCTCAAAATTCTGACTGAGAACTCGGCACACCACCCTAGGTACCAGTCAAAACACCCTAAATAATAGACACAGCACCCCCGGAGAACTCGGCACACCACCTTAAAGAACACACCATCCTAAATAATAGTCAAATAAACCTAAACACACGACTCTAAATAACACCCCACCAAAAATAACAGTCACACCACCAAAAATAACAGTCACACTACCCTAAATATCGGCGCAATACACTAAATAACAGTTTTGAACCTCAAAATTCTGACTGAGAGCTCGGCACACCACATTTAATAACACACCACCCTAAATAACAGTCAAAACACTCTAAATAACAAATATACCACCGTAAGTATCGGCACACTATCCACACCACGAAAAGTAACAGTTACACCATTTGAAATAACAGACACAGCACCCTAAATATCTGTCTTGCACCTCAAAATTCTGGTTTAGAACTCGGCACATCAACTAAAATAACACACCACCCTAAATAACAGTCAAAACACCCTAAATAACAGTCACACCACCCGAAATATCGGCACACTACCCTAAATAACAGTCTTGCACCTCAAAATTCTGGCTGAGAACTTGGCACACCACCTTAAATAACACACCACCCTAAATAACAGTCACACCACCCTAAATATCGACACACTACCCTAAATATCTGTTTGGCACCTCAAAATTCTGACTGAGAACATGGCACACTACCCTAAATAACACACTACCCCAAATAACAGTCACACCACCCTAAATAACAGACACATGTTGGCAATTTTAAATGTGCTGTAGTAAACTATAATAAGCACTAGCTATTTTTCTCCAAAACGTTCGATTTTTTGCATATGCCACCCCGCATTAAAATAATCTAGGCTGTACAGCTTTATTATTGTTTCCTGCGCGTTCTCTGGAAACCAGGTTGTTAACCCAAAAACGTCAAATTGAATTCGTTCCTGCAAGCAGCAGCGTTAGGCCATTGTGCATTGCATCACAGACTAAAAAGCTGGAGAGAATATATTTTTTGATACACATTAAATGATTATATTATTACCAGAGGGCCTATGCCTAATTCCACATAGAAATCTTCCCAAATAATTAGTATATTTTCAGATATCACGCTCTAGTCAGAATAGAGAACATACTCTATGACAGAAAAAGAAGACAATCTTTTCAATACGCATTGAGTGAGAACATACTAAATGTAACCAAGATTAGGATTATATCAAAGATATTTAAGAGTGTTTCCTAACAAGTAGCGCTGCCATTTTGATGTATGTAACCTCCAAATGCAGCTTATCTACTTAATCTAATTCATTTTCCAGTAATGCTTATCCCCAAAAAAACCGGGTGGATATGTTTAACCTTTAACATTTCAATTTATTTAAATTTTTCTTAGACCTAACAACTGTAGACTTCTTTATTCTGTACCATGATACGTCACGAGCGAGCACCATAGAAATAAAACTATTGTTTCTGAATTTCAAAAGAAAATTCTACTGCTCGGTCATTTTATGCAAAGAGCCGGAACGAAGCACTTTTTTTAATTAACGAATAATTAACATAATGAAGGATAACGAGATTTTCGACACTAAACTAAAATATTAAAAGATTAGAAGCAGTTTGTATTTTATTTAAGGTCATAGTTACGATCTAGGGTTTTTGGCAACACTGCACGGATGTCGGTAATCACTACGAAACACCAGTAAATCCGCCAAATGACCTCGACCGAACACCGAAACAGTGCTGCGATCTATATTTAGATTAGAGAGCATATAAATTTAAATAGAGAGGACAAGTAATGGTAATATCCGACCAGCAAGCCAATGAGATTTACTGCGAGTTTTTCGTTATTAGGTGAATACGCCAGGATGAACCGGGGTAATATTTATTTCAAATTAAAACGACAATAATCCCGCGCGTTGAATGAATATCGATTTATCACTGGCGTACATACTTATATTTAATGCAATTCTAAATTAACTTGTTGTTAAGGGAGCTGGCAGAAAGTTTTTATTATATATATTTTTCAAGCCTTTATTACTTGTAATAATTTAGGAAAAAGCAGAGAGCATATAATTTGGGTTTTTTCCGGTAAAAAATAAGTGTTTTTTATTTATTTTTTAAATACTTTGCTTCTTCTTCTAAGGTTACTTCAATTTTGCTATAAAAAACAATCATTTGCAGCAAACCGCCCAAACTACGCTTCTGTACCAAATTTTAATAACTCCGTCATTGTTTGTAACATACATGATTAGGAGATCAGAATGGGTAAGAAGGTATGTGAAAACGATGGCCTCATATGATAAATTACCTTGGATATTCCTTCAGTGGTTCTGTTCTTCTAATCCAAAAGAGGTGGTTGTGACGTAACCGTGTCAATTCTTATCATGGGAAGTCCTCTCCAAAAGGAAGAGACAAATAATTTCTTTTCAGAAACTTAAGGCCACATAAACGGCATAGATCTGACAACACTGCCTTGCTAATTTTTTGAAGTATCAACGATAGGTGGTATCGTTAATGACATTTGGAGTGAGATCGTGCAGTGTTCAGAACACCATATATGAGGCTAGCCTTCCATTAGCAGATTTTTTGCGACGATTTCAAGTTATCGTGAAGGTGCCAATAGTTCTGTCAATGTTTCATTCACTGACAGACAAGGTAAAATTTTAAAATCCGAGCGGAAAAAAAGCTTATAAAAGTCTAGCATTAGACAAGGTGGCTATGCAGAATATGAATTTCAACTCACTCAGTTTCCCTGGACCTACCAAATTACGTGATCTTGGCGTTTCAGAATTTCGGCAGAATCTCACTTATAAAGAAAAAAACAATAACTTTCTTGTTATCAGATAATATCTACAACCGTATTCAAAGGATTTTTTAAAATTTGGTGTATCTTTTTCAAAAATTAAAAAAATCCAAAAATTGTTGTTACAGATTTTTGTATTATCGACGAGAACTAAAGAAAAAGCCAGGTAAGATTTTTGACTATTGATAGCCGTGTTTTATTTTATTTCGGGAATGAGAGAGTCCAGCAAAAAACTGTCTGGATACGGTTGTAAGGAATTCAATTCTCGTTTCCGATATTCTGTCCGGTAATGATTGGCTCAAAAACAGCAAAGCAGTGTTATCAAATCTATGCCGTTTTTGCGGCCTTAACGCCTGACTATGATTTTTTTTTAAATTCGACTGCCGAAGACGAAACCTTGAAAAAGATTATTGTTTAATTTAAAATAAAAGAAAAAAACTTGCTCCGCAAGGCAACATTTTTGGGGAAGTTGGTACGTAATTTCGTCGGAGAGGGGGTCGATCGCCTCCCTCTGTATTCGCCACCTGTGACTGTATCGGCACGGGTCTGTTGTCTGCAGAGCAACGCGGGCAATCGATATTATGGATAGTTCCCAACGCGGAACTCGTCCAAAAAAAATACGATTTTCCGGTTCGCCGCCACTGCTTTGGATCGATAAAAATAAGCAAGATCGAAAGCGAAAGTGGTGCACCAAGTTTCCAAGCCAAGAACTAAAAAAAACGATAGCTGCGCCACTTGGTTTTCAAGTCAGTTGAGCGGGGTCGCAAATTTACCTTTAGGTGTCTTCTCTATTTAGATTTATATACTTTTTGCTTAGATGAACTACTTAAAGATACCTGGAACCCAATTTTTGAAACAGGAACCTGTGGTTTTTTGTGCGAACCATCACCAGTCGATAGGGATCTATCTCGTGATGTATTTTTGAACGATGAAAACCTGCTCACATTCTCGCAAAAAGTAGGAGATCCGATCCGGCGGGTTTCAAGTGAGAGAACACCGCTTTTTCCGAGAGACGCCTGCGTAGAACACACTATTTTCTAACCTCTATTACTCGTTTGGTTTTTCTAATTTGTGTCTGTATTTTTTTAAAAGGATAAACTTAGAAAATAAAGGTAAGAAAATCAACGAGATGCTTTCACAATTTTTGACCCGTTTTGTAGGTAAAATAGTTGGAAAAAGTTCCTGCTCGAAGTTTCGGGTGTTTGGCTATGAATTCTATGATAGTTTTTTTTTGGATTGTGCTAAGTGGGGCTTTCCTTTTAAAAGGAATGCCCGAGCCTTCTTCCCCATTCATTTTTATTACAAAAACCCAGAAAACCAACCACAGAAGTAAAATGCAAAAACCAAAGAAGTTTTTCCCGAAAATGAGGTTAATTCGGCACTGCGGCAGAGAAAACGTAACAGTTAGTTAGAGTAGGCCTTTAACATGAAAAAGTAGTTCGTTTGTACCAAAGTAAACATGGCGACGATGCACACGATCAAGACCAGGTTGAACAATACAGCGATCGAATGCAACGCTTAGGAGAACGTTCCTTCTCTCAGAATTCAAAAATTGGGATCCTGAAGCATACGGAGAATTTAGTTATATTAGGGATATTTTGGAACGCTTATTTGACACTTCGTAGTGGTTGTGGTAATAACTGCGTCTGCGCAATAGCTAAACGTCATTCCGTTGTGGTAATGTACCACTACCACTGCCGTAAGTTACGAATCCGATTTTTGCAAAATTAATTTTAAAAATAATAAAATATTAGCAGGTTCCAAAATATAAAACACTTATTTCGTAAAATAAAGCCCAATTTTGTGTTTTTTCTCTTGTATAAATTTTTTTACGAGTGACAGTTTCTAATGTGTTCCAAAAGCTCTGGTAAAATCGATGCGTGGTAGTGGACATGGTTGTTAAACACTACCATAGCAGCTGTCAAAGTTGTCAAAATTTTAAACGTTCCAAAGTTTTCCTTTATTATCTGAGAAATCTTGGGATCTAATTTTCGAAGCCGCGAGAGGAATCGATCACTCAACAGCTAAAGTACATCAAATGCATGCTCATAGTTCAAGAATGACCGCGACAAAACTCACGCTCGCTCGGTTATTCACCTGTTTATTTAGGCTTGTTTTCGCGACTGCATCGCACCCTACATATCTCCGTCGCTTTCCCTCTCTAATGTTTAGAACGATATGGAATTTAGTTCAACTCATTGTTTTGGTTTTGTAGGACGTATCTGGGGGTCTATATTACGACCCTTGAACAACGCATTTTGCTCTCAAATTCAATAAAATGATTTCCTTGCCCTGAGGCTTTTAGAAAGAAGAACACCTAGTTCTTTTTCGCTCAGGCAGGGAAATATGAAAAGGAATAATTAAATCCAGAGGAAATTATTGATTACTCTCCAATTTTTTTTAAAATCGGGTTTGAACCCTGCGAGAAAGAGTACAAGAGCTTTTTTTATCGAAATAAATTATGGAGAATTTTGGAAAATCGTTAGATATGTCATCAGCAGTCAATTCTAATAAATATTTGACTTCAGAACATACGGATTTCGCATGACCCATTTTGAACGCAGGTCGGCAACTGGGAAAAACGCATTATTTTACTGATTTAAAATTTTATGACATTTTTTGTAATAACATTTTCCATTGATGCAGTAAAAAAGAAACCAAAATCGAGCATATCTATGTACCTATGTATTCCTTCGACCTCCATAAACCTAGCCAGCCCACCTCCTAAAATCCAAATTTTAATAATTCCATAATTATGTGCTTGTTTGCTAATTTCGACCCCTTTTAAAAAATTTTGTGCTCTTTGAGTTTTTGAGAAAATTTTAAAAAAAGTGGACTCGCTAGCTTTATATAAACCTAGCAAGCCCAACATTAAATAAAGGTTAAAAATATCCGTTAAATATCTCAGAATTATATGCTTTTTATGTGATCCATAAAAATATAAAAAAAGATAAACATTTTTTTGTAATGGCCTCGCTAGCTTTATATAAACCTAGTAAGTCCATAACATTTTTCTTTTAAAACTCATAATTCTGAGATATTTAAGGGATATTTTCAACCTTTATTTAAGCTTGGGCCTGCTACGTTTATATAAAGCTAGCGAGTCCATAAAATTTTTTTAAATCAATAAAAAAGTAAAAAATCGTTAGTTTTTTCTATTTCCATGGAGCACATAATTCAGAGATATTTAAGGGATATTGTCAACCTTTATTTATAGTTGGGACTGGTAGGTTTATATAAAGCTAGCGAGCTGTAACATTTTTTTTTAAATCACCAAAAGAGTAAAAAATTTTTACCTTTTTTTATATTTTCATGGAGGACATAAAAAGCACACAGTTCTGAGATATTTAACTGATATCTTTATCACACAATAATTTAAGAACGCCTTAATCGGTTTTTACGAAATTTGGTAAAAAAATTCTCTATCGGCTGACCATGAACTGATTAACTTTAGGGTAGGGTGGTGGGAGATTGAAGGGGGGAAAAGAGGGATAAAATATTTAAAAAAATTGTAACTTTGGAACAAAAGTAAGTGGCGATATATGCTTTTCAGATTTAGGTTTCCATGAATATGTACTAAAAATTTTGTTATTAGGTCCAAATTCATGGGAGCTTTAAAATATATTAAAAAAATTATAACTTTAGAAGTAAAGTAAGTTTGGTTTTCGTAAATACTACCCAAAAATCTTGTTATAAGGTTCAAATCTTTTAAAGCTATAGTTTTCGAGATATTCTTATTTCCTTTCAACATAAAATAACTGATTGTATGGTGGACCCGTGCTTTCTATCATCAATTTTTTTAGGTAAAATTTTAGTTTTAGGAAATTTCATGACAGATTAAAACACCTCGTATATTTGTTGCATTTTGCAGCAGCTGAGTTTAGTTGGCGAAAAAGTAAAAACAAAATGAAAAAGGGAAAACGGAAATCAATGGGAGAAAACATTACTTTCATGGCACTCTGCCAAATTCCACTTTAGATGAATGAAGAAATATACAGATGGTTATGAAATTCGTTTATTGGATATTTTAAAAAATATATAGGTAGCTACCATGCCTTTAAATCGACTTAACAAAGTTTTAATAATAAATAGTTTACTAAAACAGATATGGATCAACTATCAAATGACATATGTTAAAATTGGTTTAATTCAACAAACTTTCAGCTAATGCAATATCAGAATTCATTTAATTTTATTCTTTTTAAAGATAATTTTTGGATGCTAAAGAATAATGGAACTTGGTGTACAACTTGGGCCACTTAGCTATTATTCGACCCAACTTAATTTAAAGCACGTTGCCTTTCAAATTCCTAAGGGTGCAGAGCATAAAAAAGACGAAAATTTTATCTTGAATGGGAAAAGAAAGGGATACCTACTTGCCCCACGAGTGTTGCAGCAGTGATTACAAAGTCTAACAAAGATGAATTAGATTTATTGAGAGTTATAAACGAACTCCGAGGAACACAATTTCGATGTCTTAAAACATCCAATCTACTTGTATGTACACTCCCGTGCAAAAAAATTCTTGTAAGGTAACGGTGAAAATAATATAAAATATCTCTTGGCGGTCTCTGTATATATTTGGCCTTTTAGTCAAACCCAGAACATCGGTCCAAATTTCGGAGCATGTCATTTTTGATCGGTTTTTAAGGGATAACACTTGACACATGTAAACATTTATTTCTCTAAAATTTCTTGGGTTACGCTTACTTTGAAACAGGTTGAAAGCAGTTTTACCATGTTATACTTATGAAAAAAATTGCAGGTGTTCACTGTGTTTTGAGGGTTTATCATATATAATATAAGTAATAATAATGCTTCTAATTTCTGAGAAATAAAAAGAAAGTTTGGATGAAATCCAGTTGATGGATAAAAGACGCAGTAAAAAAGGTGATTAGTACCATGAAATCAATTGAGAAATAAAAAACAAGGTAAGGTCAGCAAAGCAAGACTGGATAACACAGCAATGTCAAGAAATAGAAAATCTAGATGCTAAACGTGACACTTTTAATTTACACAAACGCATGAAGGAAGCGGCCGAATCATTTAATGAAAGACAAACTGAAATTCCTGTGGAAAAACTAAAAGAATCGTCTAGCTACATAGAACATCTCTTTACCGATAACCGATCCAGACAGCGAGAAGAATTCTCAAACCAAGGCATAAATATAACACTAGAGGAAGTACAACAGTCAATATCTTCAGCTAAAAACAGAAAAGCGGTAGGACAAGACGAGGTATACACTGAGGTTTGAAGCTAATGAAAAACGAAGATTCGCTAAACACGATGGTCAAACTTATTAACTTGATTTATCGCAGCGGTAAAATCCCTGCGGACTGGCTAAAATCAACCTTTGTTACACTGCCTAAAAAACATTCAGCTAAGAAGTGTAGTGATTACCGCCTAATCAACGTAATGAGCTATGTGTTAAAAATATTTCTAAAGATTATGCATAAAAACGCAGTTCTGATTTCGTGGTGGTTTCGGGACAAGCCTTGTTTGGTATTCTGCTCTTAGTTCAGCGGTCTAACGATGTGTCGGTGCCAGTTTCATAGAAAATAATTAAGCGTTTGATCGAGTCCAACACAAAAAAATCATAGAATCGCTAAACTTAGTTGCACTGGCGGCTCGCTCGATGACGCAGGTGAAGCGCTGCTTCACCTCTTATTTGCAATCTGACTGAATAATTTTTATTTAAATATTTTTCAAAAAAATAAACCTTCCGCTTCCATAAAATAACGTTTCCAAATTTTGCAAATATTGTATCTTTTATTCGATCATCAGGATCGAGCAGAACGACCGCATATCCGAGATGCGAACTCTCCACGAGCCAAAACAAACGGCAAAGCAGCTTCCTCGTGTCTTTCAAGCTGCGTTCAGTGTAAATTCCTGAAATAAATCGGTTGCCATGACGACGGCACACGCGTCTCGTTTCCGCCAGAGATCTCTTATCCAACGAGATGCGACAGTCAGCAAGCCGTTTTTTATGCGCATGATCGGGACGGCGGGTCTAAGCTTCAAAACCTCCTGACCCGCTCGTTGATTTATTTGTCCGAGTAGGCCGAGAGTTTTTCTATTTTTGACATCGTTCTTGCCACATTTTGGTTTTGATTTATTTATCAGTATTTTGAGTCATGCCGGGCACTTGGTGCGCTTATCGCGGCTGTGTGTCAAAAACTGGTATAGCCAAAAGTACACATATTTTTTTAAGCTCCTTTACATATTTAAATGCCTACGTATTTATAATAATATATCGTCGTTGATACTGTAAAACCTGCTATGTGCATTTTTTTAAAATTTACAGGAACGAAAAATTTTTTTTATTGCTCTGATGGTTTGAAAAACTTTTTGACTTTACTAAATGCAAGTTAAAGCAGAAATGATTAAATATTTTGGGTTTTCAAGTTATATTTTTCTATCACATTAAATATCTATAGCTCTCAAGACCAGTTGAAATTTTTGAGTTTATTAAATGTAAAATAATTCAGCCTTGATTGTGTTTGTATTTTTAAGTTATATTTTTCTGCTACATTAAAGAATAACAGACATAATATACCGAACTTGAAATTTTTTTGACATATTTTTCTGTTCCCCTTCTCCAAGAAATCCGTTTGCTCTTTTATCTACGTATATCTAATTAATTATTAATACATCAAAAAATTAAACTGGTTTTTTTGGCTCCGGCTCATGGACTAAATCTGATGAGCCAGTCGGAGCGGGTCTAACACTCATTTACAGCGATGGATACGAAATCAAGGTCACGAAAAAGGGACCCCTAACTTCAAAGGTGCCGACGTCGACTGTTTGCATGGGATGAAAATTTTTAAGCTGGGTCTATTGCAATTTTGTGCCGCGCTATTGCTATCGTTTCTCTTTAGTTGCGGTATTCCTTTTTATTATTATTTTTTTTTAAATGTTTCCTGTGTATGATGGAGTTTGTGTTTTACTGGGGGGGGGGTTCGGCGATGCGGCGTCACCTATTTGTAAAGTCACGAGCCGCCACTGATAAGTTGGTCTAGATGACCGAGATGTAAAGATAATCGCCAATCTACTGAAATCAGACTGATCAAATAAAGGTTGATGGCCATCTGTCCGAAGTGGTCCAAATTAGAAGAGGTGTGCGCTAAGGTTGTATATTGTCTTCGCTCTTGTTTAATATCTATTAGGAAATCAAAATAAGCAAAGCGCCCTCTAACCTAAAGCCTGGGTCCTAAGGCCCCCGATACCATGGCAACTGCAGGTGTTTTGTCAATAAGGCCCGCAGTGGGGCAGAAGAGTATTTTTACGTTTTCGAATCTGATAGAAAATCAATCGAAGTTATGGTTATCTTTCAAAAATAAATAATAATAAAACGAATATAAACAACTCCGCGTCTGTCGCCCGCCGAAAATGGTCTGGCGCTGCGCGGGCATTACTCCGCGTTTATTAAAGAACCAAGAGAACTTTACTGGCTCGCTGGAATTACTAGGAATTCGCATAGAAACAACAAAACACAACGCCTATAACCTTACATAATTTTGTTTTTATTTTGATCCAATAATTTTTTTTTAATTTAAATTATTGCGGCATAGTTATGTGCAGGTTTACTAGTGAAATCTTGGAGGGCAAAGGATAGATTTTAGATCCCAACCTCAGTTTCCAAAACACACGGATACTTGATTACTAAGAAAATAAGTCAGTAAAGCTCCCTTTAGAGGTTGGAGAGACTCTTGCTAGTCGTTGACACTCCTGCTTAAAATAGAAGATTATTTCGTCTAGCGTCAGCAGCCGGTTTTTAAATCTGGATGCTTTTTAAGTGAACCTGTTATCCTAAAACCAGTGGCAAGGTGGCAAGGTTTTGGGGGAAACATGATAATTAATAATGACCTATTATTAACCCCCAAATCTATGATAATTTAACAAATTCTCACATAAAACGCCATTTATTGTTATAATTAAAGCAAACAGTGAATATATAATTGAGATATAAAAAAACTGTACAATAATAATAATAATACCTAAGTAATCTAAGAAATTAATAGTCGTTTTTCTTGTCACTCAAAAATAACATACATAGTAATACTCAGTAATCTAACAAATTAATACTTTTTTTTTCGTCACTAAAAAATAACAATACATTTTTTTAAGCGAATGTCATGCAAAAACAGAAACTATGATAATTTTTCCCTAAAGTTGATAATTTTTCGGATTGAAAATGATAGTTTTTTTCCAAACTTCTGGCAACACTGACCAGTAGTAGCAGCTAGCAGGCGTGTTTCCAATTTAGTTATAAATGCACTTGTAAATGCAGCCTTAAACATTACACCCAATTACTTTAATATGTAGTTGTGTAGCGTTTTTTTATCAAGCAATTCTGCAGTAATTAGTATTTAGTATTAGGAAATATATTGATATCTATTGCATATTATTTTCGGAGTCTTTAAGCACACCAAGGGGTGTGCTTAAGGTGTACTGCATTAGCAGAAACCGACGCACAAATACAATAGAAAAACTTATTGTTTTTGTCTGAAACATCAAAATAAACAAGCGGTCACATGAACCTAGAGGGTTATTTGCGCCGGTACAGACTCATGACTCACACGGACGTGTGCCAGACCGCACACACTTTACGAAAAAAGTGAAAGTAAAAAAAAACTTATGTGCCACAGTTGGTCTAGAGAGGGGTTTTAAGAAAAAAAAATATATAATCTTTAAAACATAGATATTTGAATTCTCGCTGATACTCTCTTTCCATTGGTACCCCATATCATAAGGTTTGCTTTACTAATTTTCGAGATATTGGCTTTCAAAATGTCAAAAATTAATTTTTCAAAGGCCCATATCTTAGAAACTAAACAAAATATCTCTATTGTGTTTATTATCGATTTTAGGGTTTTTTTTACGGGGAAATAAAAAATGACAACAGTTTGACAATCTGACCTTCTACTTCATATTTTTGGAATAATATCGTCAAAATCACTGAAAATCAAGAAACTGTAAATAGGAATGTACAAACGTCAAACTATTGTCATTTTTTATTTGCTCTTATAAAACCCTCAAAATCGATAATAAACACAATAGAGATATTTTGTTTAGTTTCTAAGATATGGACCTCTGAAAATTGAATTTTTGACATTTTGAAAGCCAATATCTGGAAAACTAGTAAAGCAAACCTTATGATACGGGGTACCAATGGAAAGAGAGTTTCAGCGAGAATTCAAATATGAAGTCAAAATAGGAAGTTACTATTTAAGGTTTTTAGAATATTTTCCAAAAATAGCCCCCCAGAAAAGGGCTACATAGCGGATTTTACTTTTTACGGTAAATAGTAGTTTGCGATGTATGAAAAACAAAAATCTATGGTTTAAAGTTTATATATTTTTTTTTAAACCCCTCTGTAGACCAACTGTGGTGCTTTAGCGGCGCGGAAGCGAAGTCAAAATAAGTAACCTAACTCCAAATATTTGACCCGGTGCTAAAGCTCTGGTGTCCCACTGTGGACAAACATAAATAAACTCTCCGCGTTGGAAAACAAATGCAATGACGTAAAATTTTACAAAAAAATCAGGTCGCCACAGTTAAATTGATTTCCCAATAGTAACAAAATAATAGAGAATACACTTCATAGCTGCAAAGAGGTTCTGACCATAAACGGCATAAAACTCAACACGATATACCGACGACAACAGTCATAATAGCAGACACGCTGGATGGTCTGCAAGAGTTGTTAAATCAAATGGCTGCCAAAAGTTTGCAATTTGGGTCTAACTTAAATGTTGGAAAAACAAAATGGATGGTCATATCCAAGGAACACAGCATCAGAACAGTGGCGGTCCCAGCCATGTGAAAAGGGGGGGCGGTTTCGATACGAAAAAAAAACTACAATAAAAGCATAGCTTCTATGAAGAACATATCAATACAGACCGCTTCAAGCTACTGCGAACATAGGGGGAATCAAGTCCAATTTACTCTCCGTGCCGTACGACCGAGGTGGATTCGAAGCACGCCGCAGTGTTATGTTTTGGAAATTCATTTTGTTTTTATTATTTTGTTTTATTTCTGCCTTGCTCGAGAAACAGATGGGTAAGTTCTTAATTGAAATAATACATTTTTAAAACTAAAAATGGATGTCTACGAAGTTGCCGAAAAAGTGCAGATGGTCATATGGTCAAATCGTCATAACCCAACACACGTTCGATATTGGTCGAGGGAAAATTTGCATTTGTATTTTGACGTAAGAACACAGTATCCCCAAAAACTAAATGTTTGGGGGGGGGGGTATTGTAGGGGAACACGTAATTGGGCCATTTTTTATTAACGGCAATTGCAATTTGAATGGTCCTAGATACTTGGATCTACTGCAGCAGCACATTATTCCAACTGCTAGGCAGTTGTTAGGTGTAAGATTTGGTGAAACATGGTTTCAACAAGATGGTTGTTCCGCTCACAATGTTGGCCTTTTTAGGGAATATCTTGATAATGTATTTCCTAATTGGGTTATAAGTACACGGGGAACTATTTTATGGCCAGCTCGATCTCCCGATCTTGCTCCTAATGACTTCGATCTGTTTTTGAAGAAGCTTTTCAAATTATCGCCCCTAACATGCTTGGGAACGTTAGAAGGGATTTTTATAGTTAGCTCGGATATTGTCTAGTCGAGCAAGGAGGACTTTTCGAACATTTGCTTTAATTTTTTTTTTAATGGGAGAATCTTTTTGGTTTTTAGAATGTATTATTTTATTTTGAGAACTTGCTTTTACTTTGTTTCTCCTTATTATTTTAATTGTAACACGTCGTCACTGATAAATCTGAGCAGTTGACAATAAAACGCTCTTATTTATCAGTGACAAAAAATAAGAAAATTACGTTATAAAAATTTGCGTATTTATTGACCAAATTCCGGTTTCATTGACTACGCTCCACACAGCACCGTGGTTAGAGGCGTACTAAATACAAGGCGAACGACGGCGAACGGCAGCGAATGGCGATCGGATGCATGAGTGTTGGTTGCTTCACTGATAGGCGTGCGGTGTCTCTGCATGTACGTACACTGGCAAATTAGACTTCTTCCGCCCTATGTTCGCAGTAGCTTGAAGCGGTCTGTATATGCAAACAAAACTTAGTAATTACCATCGCGGATTTGACCTCAAATTTAGAAAGGGGGTACTCAGATTTCAAGTGGTTTATTTTGTACATTTTTTATTTTTAAAAATATTTAAATGCGCCGAAAATTTGAGAAAATTACAGTAAAAATACAATTTTTGAGTCAAATTAAACTAAAATCGTAAATATTAACGTATCATAGCGCCGCAAGCGAAAATTTTTAAGAAAATTACACTAAAAAATTTTTTGATTTAAAATTTAATTGAAATTGTAAACATATCAATGGTTTCAAAGTGCAATAGTCGAAAAATTTTACGAAAGTGACACTACAAATGGCATTGTTAACACAAAATTTACTTTTGATTTTCTAAATATTTTCGTACCTACCCCCCTGAAATCCGCGCTTAATTAACTACGTATAATTTTTTCAGTTATAAAAAACATAGCTAACAAACAAATCACAAACAAAACATAATAGCTAAATACTCTTTTTTTTTTAAATCTAAAAAGCTCTTTAAGTTGACACATTACCTTTTATATTGCTTATCTTACATATAAGATGCCTATCTTAAAAAAAAGTTCGTTTCCAGTTTTTCTTGGCAAACCGGTCAATGACTTGCTCAATGACAATTTCAATATGTCAGTTGATATGCAGCAACGCTAAGCCCGTCAGACGAATTTCCGTCATAGCGTTTTTAAGTACTTTTAAGTACTACTTTAAGTTTTTAAGTACGTAGTTACTAAGTACTGACTTCTCCCAATAAAAGTTCAAGAATTTGTGTGTTGTATTAATCAAACAGTTTATTACACAGACCTAAAAACCATAGAGCCTGAATCCCATTCATAAATTCTTATTTGTTTTGCCGCCAAGCTAGCCTGTGTGTCAAAAAAGGACAGAATGATTTTCAGAACGTTGCTCGGCAATACTGCGGTAAGACATTTGTATGTTTGTAGACGTATGTCCTAGATACATCCATTTGTTTTACATACTCTACCAGTAGCGGCGAAAAATTAATAAATATGTAAAAAAATGGGTTAATTGCACAAAAGCAGTAATTTGTAGTTTTCATAACTAGCGATTAAAAGAGCGTTTTTTTTACGAGCGTTGAGTTAACGAGCGCCGCGAGTGATTTAAAAAAACGAGTTTTTTTTGCATCGGTAACCATGCTTTTGTAATTTACTGACACTTACTTCACACAGGTCTTTTGGATGAAGTTATAAAAACCCACCACCCTTTCAAAAACCCGCCACCAATTTAATTGTGTTATGTTGTTAAATATTTTTTTAACTGCTAATGGTGAGTAAAAGCAATTAAGGTTGGTGATGATTTTAATAATTCTTGTAAAATTTGCTGGTACAATACCAAAACAAAAATAAAAATTACAAGATAACTTTAATACAACGTTGAGGACAACAGTTGTTTAATAGCCTTTTCTATCAACTAAAGGAAAAACGCAAAACCTGATGTTTAAATTAAACCCCTGATGAAATATACTAAATCACTTGCATAATTATAAGTTTAAAATATGTCACATAAAATATGTTAAGGTAAAAGTAAAAATATAATAAAATACCTACTCTTTTTTTAAAACTAATATTCAATTAAAGCTTTGAGAATTAAAATATTTTACTATACTTAACAATTTCGTTTTACCCTTTGTTATTTTACACAGGTGAGGTACACAGAACTAGAAAACCCTTAGGTCTGTGGTCAGGTACCTGCTTTTCTAAATTTATGACTAAAATAACAAAATACCAGAATAAACAGGCAATAAAACATAATAATATGTTGATATATTATTTTTGCCTTTGGTAAGAAATTATAGCCTTGAGCACACCTGCACAGACGGTATATAAACAGGTTGCTGGTCCTAACAAAAAAGCATATTAAAAAAAACAGCGTAATTATGCAGTATACGGTTTTGTGCCATTTTTGATTATTTATAAAAAATTCTTTATGGGGGCACCTATTAGAGGGTCCCTAGGACCCCAAATCCGCCGGCGCCGGTTGTTTTTTTTTTGTTTTTTTACTAAAATAATCTAATCCAACACAGCCGAACCCAACCCAACACAAAACAATCAAAAAAATACATTACACCCTTTTTTCCCTTAAAAAAAAAACCGGCGCCGGCGGATTTGGGGTCCTAGGGACCCTAGTAGATGCCTCTATAAAGAATTTTTCATAAAAAATCAAAAATGGTAGGTAATCGTATACTGCATAATTACCAAAAACAGGAATACCAATAATTGAAAATAGGTAAAGGACGACACTGATCGGTAATTATTACAATAAAACTACAGTTGATTTTGACATTTACCTTTGAAACGAAATCCCTTGATTTGGGTGTTCCAATCGTTTACACACGATGGACTCCCGCACCATCCTATAGTTTTTAACTTCACAAGTTTATAAAAAATACAAAAACCACACAAAACGTTTCGAAATCAGAAATATTTGGACACGGTCGCTATGCAACGCTGCAAAACATATATAATGAATGCAAACCCCCAGGTAGTACGCAGAAGACGGCAAGGTATTGCGACTTGCCAGTTCTTGTTTAGGGATCGTTGGGAGTATTGGAAAAAATATGGGCTTTTTATTTTTTATGAGTTTATTTTTTTATCTTTTGTTTTGTAATTATAGTTTTTTAAATAAATAAACATTTTTTAAATGATATTTTTAAATAAAGCTGCTTATAGTGGTAAAAAAGCACCAAGATTTTCATGAAATTTCAGAACTAACAAGAAAGTAACCTCAAGTTGGCAACAAGGCTTCATCCTACTATGCTTTCATCATTTGGGGAATACGAGCTTATATACTACATGTATGTAATCATTTTCACATCGCATACTAGCTCAAACACATTGTATCTATTTTTCTCCTGCTCTTTGAGGCGAAGATATTGTATAAAGTGCGAGTTAGGATGACTACAAATATTTTTTTGAATTTATATAAAGAGAAAGGGAACGCCTAATTCCGGCGATAGGTTTTGCAAGATACATTGTTATTGTAGGAGCCATTAGCATAGCATTCAGAGTCTAATGGTGTAGGTCTGTGGTTTACTAGTATTTGAAAGACATTATTTAATTTTGCCCTGATTTTGGCTCCACGTTGTATAAAACTTGGCATGAATATGTTCTGGTCAAAAGTACTTAGCGTCTCGTTATAGAACCTTGATTTTATGTCCGAAATGATTTTGTCTAAAACTTGTTTATAACTTGAAACTCTATAATACTGTTCTGTATTTCTAATATCGTCGTTTTCAAACTTTCCGAAATCACTGTGATCACGAGATTTCACCGGCCAGATTTTTGCGCCGTGGAAACTTGTAAAAACTGATCAGCTTTTACCATATTTTCACGAGAAATAATTTTTAGGTCTCAAGATTTTAAGGGATCCTACGAGGGATGTTTCACAAACCGCATCTAAAACATATTAAATCTGGTAAAATCTTGTCAAATTTTTTTCAAGAGATTTGATGCGGTATTTTTAGCAGGGAAGGAACGTTCTGCAATTTCCCGTTTTTTCTGCAAAGACAAAGGGTTACCACCAGCATCTTTGTTGTCTACTTTTTTCTGGAGAAAAGGAGGGGGGGCTATCGCCTCCACTGCTCCCTCCCTGCGCGTTGATTCATACAAATTTGGGTTGCCTTCTCATTGAGAACTGGGACAACATGCAAGAAGCTCGTGAGAGAGTTGAACAGGCCAGATTATCTTGTATCAAAATCAAATCGGTATTTTTGTTGGCGACTTAATTATGTTTTTTTTCAAACGACCGGAAAATAGCCACTTTCCGTACGATTTTTAATACAGAAAGTTCTACATTACGAGGCATGTTCTTTCGAAATATTTCCACTCTCCAGAAAGGAACTTTATGTTCAATTTTCCGGTCCCTTGATCCTTTTCCGGTCCCATTTTTGGCCAAGTTGGCAATGACTTCTTGTTGACAGCTTTTAGCTTGTTTTTTTGGGCAGTTTTGACACTTCTAAAAAATCTGTTTTAAATTTGTTTCAAAAGTTTTGTTTACAAAAATGGACTCAGATCTCGAAAATGAGTTGAATCCGGAGGAAATAATAAAAGCTGCTTCAAGAGTCACATACACCGAAAAATCGACCACACATTTTTAATTCTCAAAGTAAGAGTATACTATAAATATAGGTAAATAAAGAACAAACCTAGAAATCTGCCTTTTATGAGCTCTTATAAGTTGGCCATGGTTGGCCATAACTGGTCGTCAGTCATCACTGATTTAGCTGTGTGAAGCTAATAGGCAGTACACTATAATTTTTCTAATGTTTTATACAATTTTGCACAAGTTAAAAATACAAAAATAATTTCTAACCACAAAACTTTACTTGTTTTTCTTAGGTTTCATCTTAAAAACTACCGGCCTTAGCGGCAATGGCTATCAAGCCAACAAGTAGCAGAAAATATCAGGGGACTGTTCATAAATTACGCAACACGGCTAGGCGTCGACGAAAGTGATAGATACTAAAATGTTTTTTCTGATCGTTTGAAAAAAAAAGTACGTACGATACACGACCGGAAATTGTTTTCACAGGTCTCCGCAGGTTTACAGGACTCGCCTGCGGCTCGCCCTGTAAATTTCCTGCGTCGACCTGTAAAGACCAATTTTCCGGTCTAGTGACGTAAATACCTATTTTAGCATCTTATATTACGACATGGAAGCATGGACACTGACTTAGGCGATGTGCAAAAAGTTGGAGTCATTCGAGATATGGTGTTATCGTATAATACTAAGGATATTTTGGATGTTCTTCTTAGAATAAACAAAGATTTTAATTAAAGTAACACTCGTGGCATATCGGACAAAGCGTTTTTATTTCTCACTTCATTACGACCAGGCCTCCAATGTCTAATGTAGAATCCAGACACCTACAGACCTGTCTCATAGGAGTCATAGGATAGTACCATTTGTACCTGGCAGTTGAAACTACACAGGTACCATGCATACCTCTCGAATTTAAAACAAAAAGTTTGTAATCCGCGGAGACGTAGTACCTGTGTGCGCCACCTGTCGAATAAACCGATAAACAAAAAAATGGTACAATCCTATGACTCCCTGATGATTCCTAGCAAGGATGAAACAGGTCTGTAGGTGTCTGGATTCTCCATTAAACATTGGAGGCCTGGTCGTAATGAAGTGAGAAACAAAAACGCTTTGTCTGATATGCCACGAGTTTTATTTGCGGACACGAGATTCACTTTGTTGTTTTTTAAAGATTTTAATGTTTTATTAAATATTTTGGCAATATTTTGAGAAATGACCAATAAAAACTTTTAAAATAGAAGGCAGAAGAGGTCCGGGTCGTAAACGGATATAATGGCTTAAAAATCTTAGACAAGGGTATGGTGTTAGTACCACGAAACTTTTCCGGAAAGCAGTTTACAGGGTACAGATCGCGCTGATGAGCCAACGTGCGAAGAGAGCATGGCATTTAAAGAAGAAGAAGAACAATTTTTGAAAAGTGCTCTGTGCTATTTTTCCAGCATGCGTGTGCCACGTCATGTCATTTCTTTCGTAAGAAGATCGGATGTAACTTGAATTGGAACATAATTTGCTTATTATATGATATTTTGCTCAATGACATCTGTCAAATAATATTGTTTTTGGGTCGACGAAGCGGGTAGTTTAAAATAAAATAAAGAAAGTTCCATAAGGTAACTAATCTTTTTTGACAGTTTAGTCAACGATTTCATTAAGACGAATCTAGACACTTGACAGCCAAGGCAGGAGCCTTTATTGATTTTGTCTCTGTACAAAGGCTTAATGTACATGCTGAACTACATCCAAAAACCCCTTGCTGAGCGTGCTCATTTTATCGGCGGCAATACCACCAGACCTTTAAATTTACCGATAATTTTTTTGGTTAATTTTGAAGCTCGTGTGGCATTAGGGAATAATTTCACTAACAAAAACAAAAAAGAGCATAAAAACAAATCAAACGTTTACTAACAACATTTTGTTGATTTCTTGTTGTGTAACAGTTCGACACTGATTTATTTTACGAAATTTTAATAAAAATCAGAAACTGTCAGAATAATGACACAAGAAATTCAATAAAAAAACCCGGTTGCCAACAGCAATTCAGTTTTTATAATAATGAAGGACCACCTTTGACATATATCAAATGAGTACTGTTTCGTTCACGCTCAATTATATTGTAAATATTTTGGCTTAGAATTTTTGTTTATTTTTTGTTTTCTAAATTTGCGTAAAATTACAATTTTCCTTTTTACTCATTGTTAATGCAATTTTCTGCGAACAAGTGATTATATACTATAAGTCTAATTTTCTTACATTTTATTAAACAAGGCACTTGATAAACTTTAATGTTTATCCCATACCTAATTTCCTATTATCCTTGTTTCCATAATGTTTCGCTTATACCCCGCACCCCTATGGAACCAAGGACAGCTGTATCGCATGAGAGAAACGGCAAGTGCAAGCGCGCCTCCTGCGCTAAATCAGTTCACGTTGACAAGGTCGCTGAAAACATACTACATCTCAGCAACTAAGTTTCGACAAAAAACTCGCGAGTGAACCACATTTTACATATAAGAAAAACTTGAGATTATTGGTGCTAACTTGGATATCCTATTCTCCAGAATCCTCCAGGAATTCGGGGTAAGTCGAGTGCCTATTTTTTTCGGGATATTTTCTTTATTGCTACTGCTATACGGCAGGTTTTATTTCTGGCCCTATCTGCCATTGATACTTACAATTTACAATACAATAATTAAAATCGAGTTTCTAACTGTGAAATTTAACGACTGTTTGAGCGTTTGAATCAGCTTCCCTAGTTTTACAGTCCACTATAAAAAAAATCTTAATTTGTGGATCGCCCATCTTTGTCCGCCCCGAACAAGTACAGTATCCAAGGAAAAAATTATAACCCAGCAAACAAAAAATAGTACCTTTTAAGTACTGGCTTTCCAAGCTGTCAATAACGGCAAAGTACTAAGTAGGAAGTACTTAGTTCGTATTGATTTGGAACAACGGGTGGCATCAGGCCAGCAGGTATATTTTTGGGTGGAAATAACGAAAATTCAATTTTGTTTGAAGTCAATGTTTTAACAAATTTTCTGATATAAACGCGTCATTTTCATACAGAATATACTGAGTGAAACTGAATATTTCCATTAGAGGACAAATTTTATTGAAAACATTAGAAAATCTGATGTGATTTGATTTCCGTGGATATTTGTGACACATGTTATGCGATTTTCAAAGATTTACACTTATTAATCCACAAAAAAAATTTCAGTTATTAATATGCACAAGGTATATTCTCAGTGTAATTTTTAAAATCCGCAAAATTTGTTGCATTGTAACCCAGGCATTTGGGATTTTTAAGGGATTTTATTGAACTACTTCTCGTAGCAAACCAATATGAAGTATGTTTTCAAATCGTACTCAATACGTATTGAAAAGGTTGTCTTCTTTTCCTTTTATGCACTGTTAAAAAAGATTTGTAAAATTACAGAACAAAACGATTTCTAAAATCACAGAACTTATCGTTGGTAATTTTGTGACCAGCAATAAGTATCGGAAAAATACAAAAAAAATGTGAAAACTATGCTTTACATAATATATAGTGTATTTCTTTACAGAGTATGTACTGTAATTATAGGAATCGAAACCCCGACACTTTTATATTGTAGAAATAAAGTTTTCACTGTAAAGTAACAAACCCTTTTGTAAAATTATAATAAATTTTTTACATTTTTCGTAAAACTACATTTTAATTTTACAAACTTTTTCGTAATTTTTCAATTTTATATGTAAAATTACAAAATTTGTTGTACAAAACAATAAAAACACATTTTTTATTAATTTATTTTTAATACGAAAATATTAAAAAACAAATTTTAAAAAAGAGTATAGAGTATAAAACCCGCGGGATCCCCTAACATATTTCATTTTTGACATTTAAAAAAACCGACAAAATGGGTTATTTTAAAGTTCAAAGGCACTACTGGAATCCGGTGCTTCCTCGCCTCTATACAGTTCTGTCATGGTGTTAAATGGAAAGTTTCTTACCCTTATAGCGCCCTTAGGAATAGGTTATGTCGAATGAAACTTTTTGGTTAGCAAAATATAGAGACATAAAGCTATTTGTAACTCATCGCGGTATACGTATCCGCATCTAGCGAGAACCAAGCACATTGATTGGTCAGAAACTTGTAGCACGTTCGAAGAGGCAGATATATGCTAATTTAAGGTGTTTCTGAACGCAATAGGTGCTTAGATACGATACGTGTGATACCTAACGCATGTCAACACCTATCGCGTTCAAAAATACCTTGGATTAGCATATATCTGCTCTGTTCGAACGTGGTACAAGTTTCTGACCAATTAATGTGCTTGGTTCTCGCTAGATGCGGATACGTATACCGCGATGAGTTACAAATAGCTTTATGTCTCTAATAAGAGTGCATCTATGCCATGCAGTATTAACCTAAAGTTATTTTGTTATTTAAGCTGATGGGACAACTGTTAGATTACAGTGATTTCTAAGCTTACTTTTTTGCGCGATTTTCGTTAACGAGATTCATATTAGAAGATAAAATATACCAAAATTTTGGTATTTTTATCTCTCACTAGTAGCTTGTATTTACTATTTTGATTTTGACATACCGCTTTGAAATTCTGTCGCTAGTATGTGGTAGTATTTTTAATTGTGTCTTCAGCTTCACCAAAGTAAAAATTGTTTAAAAACGTACGTTTCTTTAAAAACTAAAAATTTATCGTCTTAAATAAACACATTTCACTACACATACACATCAAACATTTACTATTTTTTACATGCGAAGTGCTCTTCAAACGAACCACTGTGCCACTGTGAACAAACGACTGCAAAATGGCCGCCTCGGGTGTGTTCCGACGTGTTAAAGCCGAACAAACACTAGACTTTTAACATATTACATTGTAATGTTACATTTTAAATTGTAAATGTTAGAAATAGGGAATTTACAATGTAAATTTTTTAAAAAAAGTTAATATGTAACATGAAATTGAAATTAACTCTGTGGTTCAGACTTCCATTGTTTATATTTTATTTATACACCACGTTTCGATCAATATAATATCTGATCGTCTTCAAGTGCAAAGTACAATCTATTCCTAAGGCTACGTACTTATATACTATGGGAAATCACTCAACCTCAAAGTTTAACAAGTTGGTTCCGCCCAAGGAGAGGCTTCCAAATAGTTGGAATTTCAACAGTTGGCTTACTGAAAACACCCTGATTCTGCCCAATAAAGGCAGCTTCTAGGAATTTTCGTTTCTTCCAGTGTGACTCCTTGTCCAAAACCTTTGCTTCTGTCCACTTCATTCGATGTTGTTTTGACCATACGTGTTCCGCGATTCCTGATTTCGTCGTTTTACCTATTTGGGTATTCGTCTGATGTTCTTTAAGCCTAACAGATGTCTTTTTGTTTCACCTATGTATGATTCACCACACTCACAGAGAACTTGGTAAATGCATTCCTTATTATGTTTGTTCTCCGGTTTTGTTTTACTAAGAAGGCTTCGAATTGTATTATTAGATTTAAAGCTGTTATAATATTAAAGTTGTTCGCTACTCTTCGAATTTTCTCTGATACTCCTTTAATATATGAAATTGTAAGGAATGCATTTGCCTGGTTTTGGTCTTGTAATCTCTGTCCTGTTTGCTGAAATTTAGAAATAGTATCTGTTATAAGTTTAAGGCTATAACCATTCTGCTACATCATAACGGCAGATAAGGGCAATGCAACAGTGATTTTGGACACGGAAACCTATGACCAAAAAAATGAAGAGGTATTTGCCAAAGGAAACTATAAACTTCCTAAGATATGTTGATGATACTTTTATTGTCTGGACCGGGAATGACCAACAACTTTCAGAATTTCTTCACCACCTAAATAACATAAGAACCACCATTAAATTCACAATGGAGTTGGAGCAAAATTGTGAAATTCCTTTTCCTTCCTTTCAGAACAACAGTCTATCGTAAACCCACTTATACAGGACAATATGTAAACCAAGGTTTAAATCATTCTGCTACAGCCAAACGAGGCATAATAAAAATTTTGTATAATAGAGCCGTTCAAATTTGTAACAATTCTCATGACTTGGAAATCGAAATAAGAAACATTAAGAAGGATCTGCAGCAGAATGGTTACAGCCTTAAACTTATAACAGATACTATTTCTAAATTTCAGCAAACAGGACAGAGCTTACAAGACCAAAACCAGGCAAATGCATTCCTTACAATTCCATACATTAAAGGAGAGAGAAAATTCGAAGAGTAGCGAAAAACTTTAATATTAAAATAGTTTTTAAATCTAATAATACAATTCGAAGCCTTCTTAGTAAAACAAAACCGGAGAACAAACAAAATAAGAAATTCATTTACCAAGTTCCTTTGAATTTATCAACAAAGTTAAAGATATTTCACTCCAAGAAGGTGAAATTTTAATCTCGTTTGATGTTAGTTCTTTGTTCCCTAGTGTGCCGATCCCCAATACCTTGGAGGAACTACTAAGAAAAAACAATCTAGAAGACAAACAGAATAACTATCTTTAACAAAACTCTGCATGAATCAAAATTACTTTCAATATAAAAATAACTATTACCAGCAATTAGAAGGAACCACAATGGGTAATAGTTTATCACCTTTTATCGCAAACCTATTTATGAGCAAATTTGAATCAGATATAAGTAAATAATTTCAGTATTTCCCCAGAGTATGGTTCAGGTATGTAGACGATGTGTTTGCAGTATTCTACACTAAAGTAACTAGTGTTGAAAATTTTATCGAAAAAATAAATAAGAAATTTCCCACTATTAAATTTACTTATGAAACAGAGAACAACGGTACACTGTCATTTCTAGACACTTTAGTTATAAGGAATAAAAATAAATTGGACTTTGACCTATACAGAAAAGGAACGGCCACCAACAGGTATATTCCAAATGACTCTTTTCATTGCAAGTTTGCACATTTTAACATATAGATTAGTAAATTTCCCCTTAAACAAAGAAATATTTACGACGAAGGCTTAATAAATAAGCTGATAAATAGACATTCTTTTCAAAAGACCTTTCGGAATTCTACTTTTTTTAGACAAAAAGATACCTGCGACTCAAAATATGTATCAATTCCTTATAATCCTAATTATACGAAAGGATTACAAAAAGTATTTAATAACACCGGTCTTAAATTAGTATATCAATCTGGTAAAACAATAAGAAGCTTACTAGGAAATCCCAAGGATAAAACTACAGTTCTAGAAAAAAGTGGAATTTACGAAATTAGTTGCATGGATTGTGACAAAAAATATGTTGGCCAAACGAGACGCTCTATTCAAACACGTTTTAAAGAATACTTAGCACAGTTAAAATATGGAAGAATAGAAAAGTTAAGTGTGGCCGAGCATGCTTTTGAAAACAATCATAGATTCACATTAGATAACCTAAAACTTCTAAAAAGTGTACCAAACAAAAGACTTTTGAATGCATATGAAAGTATGGAAATCATTAAATCCAGAATTAGTTTAAATAAAGATAGAGGACCCATCCTGTTTAGTACACTTTATTCTTTGGTTGAGGGCAGATAGGATTAAAAGTCGTGATCAATCACAAATTATTAGTCTTATCTCCGACCACTAAAGGATTGTATATAAGATAGAGCGTAGATTAATTTAGTTCATTGTTTATCGTCTCCTGATGATGCTAACGTTGTTAGCGAAACGCGCGTCGAGTGCAAAAAAGTGTAGTTTTGGTTTGTGAAAAACAATCATAATTTTGTTTTAGTGCAACCAAAGGTTCCAAATTCTCAACAAAGTTCCTTGTGAGTGTGGTGAATCATACATAGGTGAAACAAAAAGACCACTATCTGTTAGGCTTAAAGAACATCAGCCGAATACCCAAAGAGGTGAAACGACGAAATCAGAAATCGCCGAACACGTATGGTCACAACAACACCGAATGTATAGTATATAAGTACGTAGCCTTAGGAATAGATTGTAGTTGGTACCTGAAGACGATCAGAGATTGTACTGATCGAAACGTCGTGTATAAATAAAATATAGACAATGGAAGTCCGAAACACAGAGTTATTTTCAAATACATCATTGTCTCAAACTTTCAAACTAACATGAAATTCTTGTAGTAAAACCTAAGCAGATGTGTAAATATACAAGTTTGCTTTGTTAGAATAAGAAAAGAAGGGTTTTTAACTTACGGAATAAGTTCGGTAATTTTTACAAAATATGTTTTGTACTTTTCGTACATTTTTTTCAGTGTAGAGCATGTTCTCTGTTCTGACAAAGAGCGTGATATATGAAACAACAAGATGCTTGATTTTCAATACGTATTGAGTACGATATGAAAACATACTAATACCCCGCACCACAATCCGACGTGAAATTCAAAACTGAATTTAAAACTGAATCAGCTAATATTGCACAGTTTGTCTGTGGTACGATACGGAGATAAGAGCGAGGCGGGCAATGCACTTGCTTACTTGATGATTGTTTTTTGTCAGGTACTTTGTTTATGAACTTTAATGTGCAGTCGAAGGCGAAGAAAATGTTTTAGCTAATTTTTGGTTATTTTTTTGGGAAAACCTTTTGAACAAATTTACGCGAAATGAATAGGTCAGTCAAGTCACACTCCTCTCTCCCCCCCCCCACCCCGAAAGATATTTGAGTTTTGATGTGCTTATAATTTTGAACAACTTTTAACAAATTTTGAACCGCACACCTTCCTGGTTTTTTTGTATTCAAAATGGAGGGTGCAGCCGCATGTCAAGCTACACTCCCTCATTTAAAACGTAAAGAAAAATAAAAAGCCACTGTCCCAAAATTAAGAGCTAATTTCGAACTCCTAATATAACCAAAAAGAAGGGAGTCACACTGTCGCAAATATTTTAAAATTAAGATCGTTTTTGCGAAACGAGTAGAGTGGGTGTCTTATTTTGCATGTTACCCTGCTGCTATACAGGGTGTTTCAAATTTGATGCTCACCATGGGAATCTCCCAAACGGTAGGAGATACGAAAAGGTTTAAATTAAGGCAAAGTTGCGGAATTTGATGCTTTGCTCAAAAGTGAAAAAAAAAGTTTACAAATTACGGCTAGTTCCGGAGATAGGTAAAAAAACCGAAATCTTCATTTTTAGTTTTTATTTTTCTGCGCCCTTAAAGCTGTCAAAAAACGCTTAAAACTTTCTACAGGTACTTTTTTAAGATCTACCTAGTGAGAGGTCCGTTTTTGAGACTTGATGTTTCAGTGTGAACACTGTCAAGTTAATTTTTTCTTATGGACACATGCTTTTTTTCTGCTGCCGTTTGGTTCATAAAGGATGACAGATAACATATTGCAACCTTATTTTAAAAAGCCACCTAACCTTTTGGGTTTATTGACCATCCAGACAATTGAAATCCAGTCAGTTTGGAAAGCATAGAAATATACTAGAAACGACTAGATATCACGTAAGAAAAACTATTTCCATCTTTGTTGGGCTTTTGGTACCTTATATGTGCATGAGTTAAGCACCTGATTTTTCAAATGGTGCTTCTTAGCTTATGCGGACTATATGATCAGAGAGATCTTTAATGCGCATCCAAATCAACAGTGGATTTTTCGAAATTCTTTTTGGTGATATTAGGAGTTCAAAATTAGTTCTTAATTTTAGGATAGTTGCTTTTATCTACGCTTTAAAAAGGGGGGTGTAGCTTGACGACCAGCTACACCCCCCATTTTGAATATAAAAAAAACCAGGAAGGAGTGTGGTTCAGAATTTTTAAGAGTAGTTCAAAATTATAAGCATATCAAAACTCGGATATCTTTCGGGGGGAGGGGGACTGACCTAAATGAATCGTCATTTCAAACACCGACCAGTATTAGGAATCACGTCTTTGATTTTTATACATAGGTTGTAAAACACCCTGTACAGTTTTGGTATTAGACAGTAAGTTGAAAAATATAGAGATAATTTAAGTAAGCACAAAAACAATACAAAAATAAAACCATACAACAAACAACAAACAACAAACAAACTTGTAAAAATAAAATATTAAAAAAGAGCAAACAGAAGCTATTTTGTATTTGGAACAAAATTTAAGGTGCGCATATTTTTATTTTTTAAACTGCCTATTAACGCTAAAAACTCTCAAATTAAGCTCGACAGCGCGAAACCTTTTTGTGATAAAAAAGCTTTGAAATCTGATTATAATTAAACCGAAATGAGCTCCCATACACTTGTGTCAGCGACTAAGAATATTCCCGGATGGTCCTTAAAGGGAAGTTATCTGGAAAAAGCAAAGGTAAAAGATTTAAAATGGGGCCCTTTTTATAAGGTTTCTTGCTGAATATGCAAATTTTATTTGGTCACACAAAAATGAAGATGTATTAAAAATGTAAAATATAAAATGAATTATTAAACTCATGGTAAAGCCATAATGATCCTTAAGGCGCAATTACACAGACGAACATGCTCAAATAAAAGCTCGTGTAAAAGATCTAAAATTTTTTGCGTGAACATTTTTGTGAGCTTTTCTTTGAACATTTTGTTCGGGTAAATTTTTAAGCAAATTATTGCTATCTATTTTGGAAACATATTTTTAAAGATGAGAATAAATAAAATTTCACATCAGTTATCAGTGATCTCAATTCTTTAAAAAAATGGAACACCAACTTTTATTTAAAATTTTTTTGAAAAAAAACCCACGGCAGGCGAAACATTATTATTGGCTCTACTGTGAGTTTTTCAAATATCGGCAAAAAACTCAAAAATTGCACTTTTAAGCGGTAATCCGCGTCTCACGACTATGAGGAGTGGTGGGGAGGGGATTTTTTTTTAAACATATTTTTGTGACTTTACTTTACCCTTAGCTTTGATTGTTTTTTTTTAATTCCTCACAACAGATTTACCTAGTTAGTTTAAGGCCCCAACGGTTGCTTAAAAAAGCAAAAGTTTCATGAAAATGCTGAAGATAGATATTTACTGTCAATTTAATGTAATAATCAAGGTCGATTACTAACACTGAACAAACAATATGCAAAGGAGCAACATTCCGATTCAGAAGTCTAGTCTATTACTTCTAAATTATATTTTTTAGACAAGGGTGGGGATCGTAGGATTGTAAAAGTAGGTAATAAACGGGTATTATTTAGACCGAACGTGCTTTTGTTCATATATTTGAGATTTAATAAAATTTATATAGGTTTTTCAATTTGACTTAATTATTATTATATTGTGTTTTAAACTAGGAAGTAAAATAAAGAGATATTCTTTTAAACGTAAAATTTTATCATTACATTTTACAGGCAATAGCAATAAATAAGTGCCATTATTATTTTTTTATTCTCCTTTTTTTACAACCCCAAAAAAGTTACAAGTATACTGGCATATCCCCTATAAAAATCAGGTCAATCGAAGTTGCTTATGAGGTAAAATGTGAATTTCAACATCAAATCGTTTTTCCGTGGGAAAGCACTTAATTAAAAATACCTTGTTTTGAAACTTAGTCTTTCTATTTTCAGTTAAGTTCAATGAATTCCCATAAAACTATAAAATTTAAATTTGTAAGAAATTTCTATACCAACATTTCTTCAAACAAATTTTGCTTAACATTCTCTCCAAAATTTACGTGTGCTTTTTTGTACGAGATTTTGCTCGAACATTTCTTTGAACATTTTGCTCACGAGGCTCGTGTAAATGTTTGTCGGCATTTCCACATCAAAGGAAAGTTTGTCTGTGTAAATGCGCCTTTAAAAGAACTTTCTTAAATACATGTTAAATTATTTTTAGATATGCTAAAATACACTTTAGTAGGACACGTTTTTTGGTAAATTTAAAAACTGTAAAGGACTTTGATTGAAAGAAATTAACACCACCTTATATTTTACACTCTTTCGCTTTGAAAAATAAAAATTTTTGAATAAAAATTGCAAAATGAAAATCACATGCACGACACCACTCAAGATGACAGTCAGATGACATAACAGAAATTAGTAAACATTTGCCTTAAATTATGTCCATCTTTCTCTAAAATACTTTTTTATAACCTACTATCTGTTTTCAACAACCTTAAAAATTTTTGCACGTCACTAAATTATCTCTCCATCTACCTCTAAAATTCTGCCCTCTCCCTCTAAATATTTTTCATTTTAACAGAGTAAAAATGTTTTTTGGCAGAACTTTTTTTGAACGCCTAAAAAATAGTGAAAATGTGAGCAATGTCATGGCATAAAAATGTGAAAAACGTAGTAAAAAATTACATCATCTTAAACGTTACCCCTTAAATAATGCTAAAATATTTTAAGCCTTAAAATACCATAATAAATTTTAACGAAAATTGCATCGTTTCGCAAAACCTTGTTTTAAATACAACGTCGACATTTGTACCTATAACTATGTAATTTGTTTATTGGTGTTCAAATAAAATTAAAAAAAATAAAACAAAGGTTCTTTTTTATTGCTGTTACATCATGATTTAACTGAAAAAAAAATATCTATGTAAAAAAAATATCTATGTTTTCAACGAACAAAATGCAAGTCAAACAGAAAAATCAAAATTACTATCAAATTTCAGCAAAAATCACTTTAATGCCGGCGGGCGTTAAGTGAGCTCTAGGGCGTTAAAGTGCCACTTATCGCGTTAAAATGCCTTTTACCGCCCGGTTGTGCATAAAACATGTTATTGTCAGCACACGTAGACTTGCTTGGTAAATTATTTTAAAGGCGATTCGAAAAAAAAAACTGAAAATTAAACAAAATAAGGACGTAACTTTTCTTAGATTAATAAAATTATATCTAACCACTGTTCAAAAATTTCTGGAGAATTTTGAATCACCCTGTATACTACGTTCCCAGCAAACATGAATTTAAAAATAGTACTTTTTCACTTGCTTTCTGAGCTGCCACTAACGCCAAAGTATTAAGTATGAAGTACTTAGTTAGCATTGATTTCGAACAACGGCCTGCATATGCATATATTTAGTACAAAAAAAAAGTTGTAATTTTACTTTAATTTTTTCTTTGTACTTTTTTAATAATGAAAAAAAATATCGGATAAGTACTAAGTAGATAATATTTCCAAAAAAAATAAAACAAACAAAATAATCTCACACCCTAATAGTATAGTACATCACCGAAATGATCAATTTGACATGTTTAAAAAGTTTCAAAATATCTCAGGGATTTCCTAAATATCCCAAAGATTTCCTAAATGTTCCACAGAATTCCTAATATTATTATTATTATTATTATTATTATTATTATTATTATTATTATTATTATTATTATTATTATTATTATTATTATTATTATTATTATTATTATTATTATTATTATTATTATTATTATTATTATTATTATTATTATTATTATTATTATTATTATTATTATTATTATTATTATTATTATTATTATGTTTATCTGATTTTGACCTCTCTTGGTCATTTCACACTCCCTCTGAGGGGAACATTTACTCATCCCAGATATCTAGATATCAGAGGGATTGAGCTCGGTGGGCGCCCTTTCGGGTCCTATTTTTAGTTGTTCTCCCATAAATTTTCTAACAACTCTTGAAGTTCCAAGCAGCACCGACTTCTGTATGGGGATATAGAGGTTTTTATTTAGTTCAAGTGCCTTCAGGTTAGTAAGCAGTATTTTGGGTATGATCCGTTAGCACACTGCGATCCCAGTATAACTTATGGCTGTCATTTTCTAAGATAGTTTCTGGCGTGTAGTTGTAATACGGCTGTTTTTCATTCGATATTAAGTTGTATTTAAGTGCTAGCTCTTGATGCAGAATTTTTGCAGCCGAATCATGGCGGTTTTTATATTCAGACGCTGCAAACACTTGACAACCACTCGTAATATGTTGTATCGTTTCTTGTTGCATTTTCCATCAGTTATTGAAGAGTCTTTCACTATATATTTTAAATAGTTTCGAGTTGGAATAACTTGATCTTGTATTGCCATTAAAAATCCTTCTGTTTCTGGAAACATATGTCCTGAAGTTAGCCAGTAGTTCGACGCACTTTTGTCGACATTTTCTTGGGTAACCTCATTCAGGTGTCTTCCATGCAGCGGTTTTTCTCTCCAGTGTTGAATTTTTTCATCCTTTGTTTGGTGATGTGTTGGTAGCTGTTGTTGTGATAGCTTTAGTGGGGTTGCATTATCTATTTGACAGACCACTCGATGAATTTCAGACTGGGTTGCTTTCGTTAAAAAGTACTTTCTAAGGTTTGCTATTTGCTGGTCTAATCTTTCTCCTATGTCTGCCAAAGCTCTTCCACCTTCCGATCTATGTAGAGTGGTTCTCTCCACGGCGCTTCTAGGGTGGTGCATACGTGATTTTGTCAGCATAGTTCTCATTTTACGTTGTAAAGCATCTAATTCTGTCTTTTTCCAGTTAATAATTCCAAACGAATAAGTAAGAACAGCGCATGCATACGTGTTTAATACTCTTTGAACAAAAGACTGTTCTAGTTCTTTTTTCATTAATCGCTGCTCTATTCGTTGGGACTGCTTGATTCCAAGATATTTATAAGTGGTGCCGTCTTGTATGGCTGTATTAAGTTGTCCATCTCTTGTTTGAAAGTCTCCTGGTTGAATTTTACCCCTGATTATGTTAAGGGTTTTACATTTATCAAGACCAAATTGCATTTTTATGTCATTTGAAAATCCCTCGACAATTCTGAGTAGTTCTTCTAGTTGTTTCTTTGTTGCAGTTGTTAATTTTAGATCATCCATGTATAATAGGTGGTTTATTTTTAAGAGCTCTCTATTATTTTCTTTTAAGCTAAACCCGTACGATGTTGAGTTTAATCTGTTAGAGAGTGGGTTCAAGGCAAGACAGAACCATAGTGGACTTAGTGAGTTCCCTTGAAAGATCCCTCTTTTTATGGAAATTGTATTGTTTGAATATTTGCATCTTTAAGTATAATAGATGTACGCCATGATTTCATCGCGTGCTCCAAGAAGTCAACTATAAGCCTATCTACTTTGTATACTTTTAAAATGGCTAGCAGCCAGTCGTGGGGGACAGAATCGAATGATTTTTTGTAATCTATGTATGCCATGTAAAGATTTCTGTTCTTTGCAAACGCTTGGTTACATATTACAGAATCAATAGTTAGTTGTTCTTTGCAGCCCATTGCGTTTTTGGTGCAACCTTTTTGTTGTTCTGCTATAATGTTGTTCTGATTGCAGTGATCATAAATTCTATTCGTGATGCATGATGTAATCAGTTTATACATCGTTGGTAAACAGGTTATCGGGCGGTATTTCGCAGGATCGTAAGTGTTCTGCCGGTCTTTTGGTAGTAAATATGTTATGCCCTGCGTCAAGAATTGTGGCATTTTTTTAGGTTGATTTAGGATTTCGTTAATGAATTCTGCTAGTTTTTCGTAAGTACACACAAGTTTCTTAAGCCAGTAGTTTTGAACGCCATCTGGTCTTGGTGCTTTCCAGTTGTGCATCTTGCTAATCTAAGGATTAACATTGGCACTTGCTGGCGTGGCTAATTGCTCTCTCCAAAAATTGTCTATCGTCTCTTTGGTTGGATAATTGCATTCCATTTTTTCATTGGGTTCAGTAAGCTGCCTATAGAATTTCTTTTCAGCTTTTGTAAAGAGGATATTGTCTTGCTTCCTCTGGTTACTGCATTTGTACCTTTTTAGTCTGGAAGTATATTTGCCCAGTTTTTGTCGGAGTGTATCAAGGCATTGTGGCACAGTGCTATTGTCTGCATCTCTTCGTGAGTGTGTTCGGTTTTTCTCGACTATAGCTTTAACTTTATCTTGAAGTTTGTGCGTTTTGACTCCCTTTTGATATTCTGTAAGCCGGCCGATATCTCTGCGCAGCGAATCCACCTTTTTTTGCAGCCTTTTGGACCATGCAGGTTCATAAGTCTTTCTTACCAGATTAATAGAGGTTTTTGTTTTAATGCCCAGTAATCTGCTAATAGCAGTACTCGCACAGTAAATTATTGTATGGAGGTTCTCTAGGCAGGTAGCTTCTTGAACATGCTGAGGAAGGATATTATTGTTCATGTTTTCCAGTGCTGCTGTCAAGTTTTATGATGTGTTTATTTTTGGCAATACTGGCCTAGTTGATGGATCAGTTCCTTCAAATTCAAGCACTGCTTTTTGCATTTCGGAAGTTAAAAGTTCAAGATTGCCTTCTGTTTGGTTGTTTATGATTGACCCTTGGTTTTGTTGGGCGGTTTCGTTTCGGTCCTCAAAGGCTAGGCTATGTCGATTTTCAATGGTACGTTGCATACTTCTTCTGGATTCGCGATCTATTTCTTGTTTTATTGTGTTAATAGTGTCTTCTGAGAGAAGTTTGTTGTTGTTGTTATTATTATTATTATTATTATTATTATTATTATTATTATTATTATTATTATTATTATTATTATTATTATTATTATTATTATTATTATTATTATTATTATTATTATTATTATTATTATTATTATTATTATTATTATTATTATTATTATTATTATTATTATTATTATTATTATTATTATTATTATTATTATTATTATTATTATTATTATTATTATTATTATTATTATTATTATTATTAATATTATTATTATTATTATTATTATTATTATTATTATTATTATTATTATTATTATTATTAGTATTATTATTATTATTATTATAATTATTTTTTTTTGGGTCACGTACGAATACGGGTCATTTAGAGCCGGTAAAGGGTTTTACAAAGCTTCTAAATGTCAGTGAATGCATTGTTGTTTAGCACTTTTCGCATTATGTTGCATGTCGCCAAAATAACGGCCTTCTGAAGTTCTCGCCGCAATGTGGGATTCACACCAATAGCTTTCAGATTCTTTAGAAACCTCTTAGGAATTTCGCCTGTCGCGCCGACAACAATCGGGATGGTTCGGATACTTTCCGCTCCCCAGGTTTGTTTCATGTCTTCTGCGAGGGGTAAGTATTTTTCGATTTTTTCTATGTGTTTCTTATGTATGTTGATTGGGGAGGACACGGCAATGTCAATTATTGTTATTTCTTTTTTTTCCTTATCAGGGATGACCATGTCCGGTCTGTTATGTTGGACCTGTCTTGTGGTGTAGGCGCATGTCTGTTATCCCTCTTCCTCCCATCGTTCTCGGTAAATGAAATCTTTCTTGGCATCATTTGGGATGGTGTTTTCGTTGTTTAGTAAAACATATTCTGATCATGCGATTGAGGTCCTCCAATTCAGTTGTCGTCCATGTGATGATACGGAGCAGATTGACAATTGTGGGATTTATTTTATATATTGCGAGACTCTGCAAAAGCCAGGAGTGCGGTACGCTATCAAATGCCTTTTGATAGTCTATATAGGCTCTATAGAGGTCCTTTTTGTTTTTAATAGCGTGTTGTGTAACCACCTCGTCTATTTCGAGTTGTTATTTGCATCCTTTTGAGCCTGATTTGCATCCTTTCTGCTCTTCCGCTAAAAGTTTATTTTTACGTAGACGTTCGTATATTTTTTTTGTACATTGTTGGTAAGCATGTAATGGGTCGATATTTGGATGGGTCTGCGCTTGGTTGTTCAGTTTTTGGGAGTAGATATATGATCCCCTTTGTTAGGAAGTTTGGTACACTATCGGGGTTGTGCAGGATGTCGTTGAGATAGTCAGCGAGTTTCGGCCAGACAGACGTAAGTTTTTTGTACCAGAAGTTATGAATCCTATCGGGGCCTGCAGCTTTCCAGTTTGCGGTGTTTTTTAAGACTTGTTGGATGTCTGCGGTGGAGATATTTTGCGGGTTCATGATTGGTACTTTTTCTCTCATTCGCCTCTCATGTATGTTCGTACCCTTCCTGCTCTGGCTGGCCCATTAACGGGCGGAGCTGTTACCCTCACATCGTCTTCTGGGTCGGAGACCTCTGTAATATGGTTGTTATCGCGGTTCCTTTGGTCGTGAGCGGTGGTTTCCGGTACCAAGGGGGTGCCACCTTGTCCACCCTGACTTGGTCCAGGTCGGGGGTCTTCGGGGAGGTTCCGAACAGAAGGGACCTGGTCCTCTGCCGCTCCCGAGTTTCTGGTTTTTGTCCACCCCGGGTATTTTATTTTCCCGGTGCCCTCTAGTTTTTACGCTAGCTAGCGTACCCCATCGCCAGGGGCGGCGTCCGATAGCTGAACAGTAACAGCCACGGATTATTATTTATTATTATTATTATTATTATTATTATTATTATTATTATTATTATTATTATTATTATTATTATTATTATTATTATTATTATTATTATTATTATTATTATTATTATTATTATTATTATTATTATTATTATTATTATTATTATTATTATTATTATTATTATTATTATTATTTAACCTCTATTGTACATGTATGCCACTACTAATAATGTACAAATTTTTACATGATTTGTTTGGACTTCCGAAAGTTAATTTATTTTTTGCTTATACCAAAATGTTTTTAAGTCATTTGTTTGGATATACATAGAGAAGTACCAAAATGTTACTTTTTAGGCACTTTTTTAAAGTATGCAAACTTTACGATACGCAAAAATAATAAAAAAAATGCACATCATTGCCAGTGCCAGCAGTTGCTAGCGGTCAAAGTACAATATAAGTAAAGTACCAGTAGATCGATGTTTGCTGGGGTTGACGTACAGTTATTGTTGGCGTTCGTTTGATAATTTGATTGACGGCTGTCATTTGTCAGACACTTAACCAAGATTTCGTTATTTAGTTAAGTTACGCGGCCAACTGCGGTTATAAATACACACTTAAAGAAGTTGTCCAATAGAGAGTGCATCATCGTAATCGTATCTCAGTGTGCATGCTCAGAACGGATACGTCTTACAGCAGCGACTACGTCTCACCTATCTCTACGACCACCCTTGCAGTATTCGTACACAGCTATCGTATTCTAACCATTTGAACAAAGTTATGATTGTTTTCCACAAACCAAAACTACACTTTTTGGCACTCGAAGCGCGTTTCGCTAACAACGTTAGCATCATCAGGAGACGATAAACAATCATCACAATTTATCATCTCCTGATGATGCTAACGTTGTTAGCGAAACGCGTGTCGAGTGCAAAAAGTGTAGTTTTGGTTTGTGGAAAACAATCATAACTTTGTTATAGTGCAACCAAAGGTTCCAAATTCCCAATATATTCTAACCATTTTGTTATCTGTGGGTTTTCATAAATGCCTGATCCACAGTTTCACTCGTTCTATTTTCCATTCTATTGCCCTCTCACTTTTTTCAACAAGGAAGAAAATAGAAAAGAGCACCATGAAGTAAAACTCTGCATCACGCACTGAACAAGAATTGGTTTGGTTACGTCGTACGTTGTAAGCCAACTTCAACTCTTTTTTTAAGGAAGCTTTCACAAGCGCCTTAAAGATGCGCTAAGAACAAGGAATCAAAAAAGGTTTGTTAAATTTTCGGATGCGAACCCTACAAATAACTAACGAGAAACTAAACTGCTTCAAGAAAAAAATTCATCGGTCCGCGCTCACCACCTACATAACAATTAAACATTCCTGTAATATAATAATCATATACTAAGAAAACAAAGAATGTGATAGACATGTTACTAGCTCATACAGGTGATATAAATGTGATAGAAACGACGTGACGTGAAACATGACTATAATACGACCAGAACGTTTTTTTTTAAGTATGACACTGACTATAATATCCCACATAGCAAGTATATATGCATATTGAATATTGCATGGATATGATTTTGTGATTCAAAACATGTCCAGATGGCCACGAGATGGATATGCAAATTTGCATTAGTCTCCACTAAAGTGAAGGCTATGGATAATATTAATGTATCACCATTATATTGATGTTCTATTTGAGATTAGTTATCAAAAGATTAACTAAATAACTTTTTGCTGTCTTATATATATAATAATATTACTTGGCACATAGAGAACATATTGTTTTCAGTGCCATCTACCTACAATAGATGACATTAAATTAAAATATAATCATAAATCATGTAAATCGCGTTCTTTTTACAAGATAGTAATATTTTTAGCAATCATGCAAGAATCCTGACATAAATATTCTTTTTGCGAATGTTCATAAGAATAACTTGATTATCATGGGCATATTATTATCTTATTAAAAAAGAAATATAACTATCACAAACTCTTAAAGAATATTCAACAAAAAATAGGTTTGGAACATTCCTGTCGTATTCACAATAGAATATTCTAAAAATCACTTTTAGGGAATATTCCTACAACATGAATATTCTTCCAATGTTATGTGGGGCATATACCATTAGAAATTGGAAATTCTCCAAAACATGTCAAATTTCTTTATTAATTACCTTCTGCGTAATACTGTTCATTCCAAATTCCCTGGACCAATTTTAATATGGCGGCTGACTTTTAAAGACAGAAACTGTCATTGTCAAAAAAGTGATCCGATTAAACAGTGGCGCACCCATGAATTGACTTCGGGGGGAGTTTTTAGGGGGAAATAATAGAAAAAACTTAATTTGAATTAAAAAAATCTTTTAAAAAAACAAGTTTTTATTAAATGCACTCAAAAGTAGAAAATAATTTTTTATCTTTCTTATACCATAATAAAAGCGAAGGGCGCAAATTAAAATTTTAACTTTAGGTATCGTACATCGGTTACATCGCCGATTCACTTAAGAAATAGTTGTATTACTCTATAACCTAAGGACATTTTCAAAGGCTTGGCAGCACGCCGGCAATCTCACAATTTAAAAAAGATAAAACAATATTTTATACTTTTGAGTGCATTTAATAAAAGCTTGTTCTGTAAAAGATTTCTTTGATAAAAGTATTGAAATTTTCAAAGCTGTATGACAATTTTGATTTAAATCGAACAAACTAAATCTTTTCCCCCTCCACTTCCCTCGTTAGATGAAAGTATGTACCTAATAATACCATACTATTGTATTGTCGCCAGAACTATGAATGCATACCATATTTGAACACACACTCTTAATTTTTAGACTTGTACACTTAATCGTCCATTTTGAAACCGCCATATTGAAATTTTTAAATCTGATTAAAAATTCATAATCCCCCTCCTTAAAAACCCCTGTAAGCCAATTTTGATTGAAATCGAACAAACTAAATATTTTTCCCCCTCCACTTCCTTCGTTAGAGGGGGGTGGGTACCTGAGAATATCATATTATTGTATTTTCACCGGAACTATAAACGTTTACCAAATTTAAACACAATCGGATCTGGATAAGTCAGTTAAAATTGGTTAGGAAAACATGACCGAAAATCGTCCATCTTGACTCCGACATATTGAATTTTTAAAATCTGATCAAAAATTCATATTCCTTATCCCTAAAAGCCCCCGTATACCAATTTTGTTTCAAATCGGTCAAACTTAGGTGTTTTTCTCCCTCCACTCCCCTCGTAGAAGGGAGGGGGTACCTAATAATGACATATTATTGTATTGTCAACTATAAATGCATGCCAAATTTGAAGGCAATCGGATGTGTATAAGTTAGTTAAAATTGGTTAGCAAAAGACGACCAAACACACCAAATTTCAACTGTACCCCTCTCCACCCCCTTCAAGTAGGGGGGAGCTGTCAATTTCCTATATTATTGTATTGTCACCGCAACTATATAAGCATGCCAAATTTGAAGCCAATCGGATGTCGGAAAGTTGGTCAAAATTAAGTTTGCAAGATTCCACCCGAACAAACATAGTCACATACAATGCAAAAGGCTTCGCGGGGGGGGGGGGGTGCGTCACTGGATTAAGTATGGAATGAAGTGTAGGTAGTAATAGGTAAAATTGACCAAATTTTTTTCTTACAGGTACAAGAAAAAAACAAATGAAAGGAGGATATCTACTTCGATACAAAAGTAAGTACAACTTTATTTAAATTTGATCAATTGGTGAAATTAAAAAGATGACATGATCATTCCAAGGCCTTCTTGAAATGTTTCTCTATCTCAGTGGAATTTCAACGGCGTTTAAATATGTTATTGCGACAGTTCCTGAGAGCACTTAGTCTCATAGACACAGGTGCCGATATCTACAGGGTGAGCCAATAATACCTGTCAAAGTTTGGGATGAGCTTATTATTATCATGCTTATGATGACCGATATCGCCAAAACCACTGTCGAAATGGCGGAAAAATAATTAATGAAATTCAAGAATTCTGGAAAAGCGAATACCTTCTTTTTACTCTGCTGAAGAAGTTAAATCGGAAACCATAAAAAAAGTGACAGTTGTTTTAACTATCATTTACTGTTATCATTTACCATTGGTGCGATGACACATGAACTACACTAAATTAAGGTTGATGACCTCAAAAATGTTATTAGTTTTGATACCTTTCAAACCCTATCAAAATGACGGAAAAATAATTGATGAACTTGGAGTTTTTGGAAAAGCGAATACCTTTTTTGTACTCTGTTTACAATATCAAATCGAAAACCGTACAAAAAAAAAACAGTTGCTTTAACCGTCATCTACTGCTATGGGGAAAACTACTGGTGCGTTGACATATATTTACGAGTGGGGACTCGAACTGCACTAAACTGAGGTCGATGAACTTAAAAATGTTATTAGTTTTGACACCTGTTAAACCCTATCAAAATAACGAGTAAATAATTTATAAATGTGGAGGTTTGGTGCTCTGTTGACGATATCGAATTGAAAACCGTAAAAGAAAGTGTAAGTTGTCCTAACTGTCATTTACTCGATACGATAAATTGCAGTTGAAAAAAGTGTAACATTTTTAACTTTACAAGAGTAAAAAGAAAGTATTAGCTTTTCACACTCACGGGCACAGCTGTCAAGAATACAGCCCCAGGTGAGTTGTGAGTACCTTCTCACAGTTTCAAGAATATTGGCCCAGAGGGATACAGTTAAATACATAAAAGATACTAAAACAAAATTTCGAGGCAGCATTTTTTCTTTTTGTGTTTAGATTTTTAGTTTATTCATTGATGTTTAGAAAAACTCATTCTCTTGAAAACTCACAAGATAAATGAAGACATTGCGCTAATTATAAAAACTCGAAGCTTCAAACTTGCGAGCTCTATGGCTCCATTAAAACTTTAAGTTTGGGGTTTTACACTCGGCAGTTATGAATCTTTTTCTACCCCAGTGTTGTGTAGTTCCTGATGGTAAACAGCTAAACGGATTTTTAATTGGAGTTTTTGGAAAAGCGAATACCTTTTTTGTACTCTGTTTACAATATCAAATCGAAAACCGTACAAAAAAAACAGTTGCTTTAACTGTCATCTACTGCTATGGGGGAAAAGTACTGGTGCGTTGACATATATTTACGAGTGGGGACTCGAACTACACTAAACTGAGGTCGATGAACTTAAAAATGTTATTAGTTTTGACACCTGTTAAACCCTATCAAAATAACGAGTAAATAATTTATAAATGTGGAGGTTTGGTGCTCTGTTGACGATTTCGAATTGAAAACCGTAAAAGAAAGTGACAGTTGTCCTAACTGTCATTTACTCGATACGATAAATTGCAGTTGAAAAAAGTGTAACATTTTTAACTTTACAAGAGTAAAAAGAAAGTATTAGCTTTTCACACTCCAGGTGAGTTCTGAGTACCTTCTCACAGTTTCAAGAATATTGGCCCAGAGGGATACAGTTAAATACACAAAAGATACTAAAACAAAATTTCGAGGCAGCATTTTTTCTTTTTGTGTTTAGATTTTTAGTCTATTCATTGATGTTTAGAAAAACTCATTCTCTTGAAAACTCACAAGATAAATGAAGACATTGCGCTAATTATAAAAACTCGAAGCTTCAAACTTGCGAGCTCTATGGCTCCATTAAAACTTTAAGTTTGGGGTTTTACACTCGGCAGTTATGAATCTTTTTCTACCCCAGTGTTGTGTAGTTCCTGATGGTAAACAGCTAAACAGATTTTTAATTGGAGTTTTTGGAAAAGCGAATACCTTTTTTGTACTCTGTTTACAATATCAAATCGAAAACCGTACAAAAAAAAACAGTTGCTTTAACTGTCATCTACTGCTATGGGGGAAAAGTACTGGTGCGTTGACATATATTTACGAGTGGGGACTCGAACTACACTAAACTGAGGTCGATGAACTTAAAAATGTTATTAGTTTTGACACCTGTTAAACCCTATAAAAATAACGAGTAAATAATTTATAAATGTGGAGGTTTGGTGCTCTGTTGACGATATCGAATTGAAAACCGTAAAAGAAAATGACAGTTATCTTAACTGTCATTTACTCGATACGATAAATTGCAGTTGAAAAAAGTGTAACATTTTTAACTTTACAAGAGTAAAAAGAAAGTATTAGCTTTTCACACTCACGGGCACAGCTGTCAAGAATACAGCCCCAGGTGAGTTGTGAGTACCTTCTCACAGTTTCAAGAATATTGGCCCAGAGGGATACAGTTAAATACACAAAAGATACTAAAACAAAATGTCGAGGCAGCATTTTTTCTTTTTGTGTTTAGATTTTTAGTCTATTCATTGATGTTTAGAAAAACTCATTCTCTTGAAAACTCACAAGATAAATGAAGACATTGCGCTAATTATAAAAACTCGAAGCTTCAAACTTGCGAGCTCTATGGCTCCATTAAAACTTTAAGTTTGGGGTTTTACACTCGGCAGTTATGAATCTTTTTCTACCCCAGTGTTGTGTAGTTCCTGATGGTAAACAGCTAAACGGATTTTTAATTGGAGTTTTTCGAAAAGCGAATACCTTTTTTGTACTCTGTTTACAATATCAAATCGAAAACCGTACAAAAAAAACAGTTGCTTTAACTGTCATCTACTGCTATGGGGGAAAAGTACTGGTGCGTTGACATATATTTACGAGTGGGGACTCGAACTACACTAAACTGAGGTCGATGAACTTAAAAATGTTATTAGTTTTGACACCTGTTAAACCCTATCAAAATAACGAGTAAATAATTTATAAATGTGGAGGTTTGGTGCTCTGTTGACGATATCGAATTGAAAACCGTAAAAGAAAGTGACAGTTATCTTAACTGTCATTTACTCGATACGATAAATTGCAGTTGAAAAAAGTGTAACATTTTTAACTTTACAAGAGTAAAAAGAAAGTATTAGCTTTTCAGACTCACGGGCACAGCTGTCAAGAATACAGCCCCAGGTGAGTTGTGAGTAGAGGGATACAGTTAAATACACAAAAGATACTAAAACAAAATTTCGAGGCAGCATTTTTTCTTTTTGTGTTTAGTTTTTTAGTTTATTCATTGATGTTTAGAAAAACTCATTCTCTTGAAAACTCACAAGATAAATGAAGACATTGCGCTAATTATAAAAACTCTAAGCTTCAAACTTGCGAGCTCTATGGCTCCATTAAAACTTTAAGTTTGGGGTTTTACACTCGGCAGTTATGAATCTTTTTCTACCCCAGTGTTGTGTAGTTCCTGATGGTAAACAACTAAACGGATTTTTAATTGGAGTTTTAGTTTGTTTAAAAAAAAAGTCATTTACGCTCTATTTATACAGGAAACATCGTGCACAGGGCACTTGAATTTAGACCGTACAAAACTAAAGTTTTGACATTTATATTTTAACCAGGCAGCCTTATTTTTTTTTCGCTGGCTCGTTTTTTAACAACTTTCAAAATAATTAAAGCCAGCAGAGTGTTAAAACAAGTAAAATTCTAATCCGCGGCACGTCAAGTAGAATTTGTTGTTAAAGTGGTGCGTTGTCGAATTTTAGAGTAGAGTAGAGTACTTTAATATTACTTATGTTTATACAAAGTAAGTTCGTCAAACAAGCAAATAGTATCAGTACATTAGAACATTAGGGATATTTTGGAACGCTTATTTGACACTTCGTAGTTGTTGTGGTAATTACTGCGTCTGCGCAATAGCTAAACGCCATTCCGTTGTGGCAATTAACCACTATCACTGCCGTAAGCTACGAATTCATTTCGTTGTGGTTGTGGTTATTTTTCTATTTAATTTTAGAGAATTTTGGTGCAATTAATTTTAAAATTAATAAAATATTACCAAGTTCCAACATATAAAATACTTATTTTGTAAAATTACTCCCAGTTTTTTGTTTTTTCTCATCTCTAAATTTTTTTAAAAGTGACAGTTTTTAATGTGTTTCAAAAACTCTGGTAAAATCGATGCGAGGTAGTGGTAGTGGTTGTTAAACACTACCACAGCGGCTGTCACAGTTGTCAAAATTTGAAGCGTTCCAAAATATCCCTCTTATAAAACATTTACATCTGTGTGAATAACAATAATAACAAAAAAAAGTAGTCGAACAATACATGCAAAATAAAAGAAAGAGAAAAAAAAACAAAACAACCAATAAGCGAATCATTTAGATGCAGTTTTTTTTTATCTAGCTACCTAAAATTGCGATTTTGAACGAAAACTTTAAACTTACAAAGGTTTAGATTTTGTACAAATTTGGCTAACTTGTTATAGAGATGAAAGTTTAAAGAGTTTTTCTGGGAAGTTTGAATTTAGAGATATTGAGACTGTTTTTTCCATAGAACATTGAACTACTAGAAGGAGCTTTTTTCAGACCTAGGGCAGGGTGTTGATCTAATACGTTTTCCCCTGTTTTTAATATTATTTAAAATAACTTCAATAATTTTTAGTTCCGTTTAATTAAATGGTCTAGATATTGTAATAAAAATATATGTTTCTATAAAAAAAACCTAAAAATGTATTCAAGTAGGACGTACAACTATAAAAATAAGAAAAAGGTTACACTGAAATTAATGACAAGCGGGCCACACAGATTTCATGCCTTTGTTTTAGTTAATATTTGAATTTAACGTACCTGTGAAACGAATTACTGCGGTCCCCTGGCTTCTGTTTCAACCTGCATATAATAATACACTTTGGAATTATTTTTTGCCACAAACCTTTCACAAAAATATCAAAAAAAACCCTATTGACAAGTGCTGAAACTTTCACTTTCAAAAAAATAATGACATTTCAGAAAAAATCGAGAAACCGCAGTAAACAATCAATGTTGCCACGTTGACTACAAAAGAGGATGTTTAAGGGAAACGCTTGTTAAATTTTCAAAAAAGTCGAAAGTTTTAAATATTTTGTGAGTACTATATATATATTACTTAATACAAATTTAATAAATTTTTTGTTGCATAATTCTGTTATTAAAATTGGCAAACACAAATTTCTTTCTCCCCTGTCCCCACTGTAACCAACGTAACCAGACAGGCAAGACTCCTTCTAGTAGTTTAATGTTCTAAGGTTTGAAATATATTTCGACATTGAAAAATGTTCTGTCTTTCTTTTATGATCATATAGAAAGAGATGGACGGGGCAAGGTAGGTGTTTACTTAATACAAGCATTACTTTCACTCGCCACCGCACTACAGGAACGTAGTTAGTATGGAAAAACGGCGCCTGTTAAGTTTTTTCATATCTTTTTATTATTAAATAAGTAAGTGTTTCTAAAAAATTAACCAAAATAAGAATACAAGTAGTTCCTTCCTGTAGCCACCGGCTGCGCTCGTGTCGCCTTCAAACAATGTTCTCCAAGTATAACACAGTATCGGTCACTCTTGCGTGGCTTTTACTTTCTCTATGATTTGCACTGACGTATAGAGATAGGTAAATCGATCACTTTGTACTAAATGAATCGATGAGTGATTTGTTTCTAGAATGATCGAATCTTTTGATCAATCATTTGAAATTAAAGAAAACAAAAAAAAAATTATTTATTATGTGTAATATTTAAGTAGGTAAATAATTATAATAATTATTAAAGAGACACTTATATCTAACTTGTTGGAGGTTGGGGTGGTTGAGGTGGTTGGGGTGGTGGGATGGTAATATGAATTCCGCCCTGCAAGGCCTGATCTCTGGCCTTCCGGACTGATTTTTCCTAAAACAAACAAAAATCGATTATATTTTAAAGCGATCTAAGAAAGCGGTTGATTGATAAGTAAAACATGGATTTTCTGTCAGTTTATTGTCAATATGGCACCAACCATAGGCCAAAGGATACTAAAACGGAAATGAGTTAACTGGCTTTTTAGTTGAGAACGGTGTTGCCCAGGCCAAACTTGTAAGCAAGATCTAAAATCTAGCAGGCCATGGAGCCGTTTTAGCTTCGCGCCTATGCACATGCACGAAAATTTTACGCGAGCTTCGTCTTCCCCTTCGGTCGAGACGCCATTTTTGTTGATTTGTTTTGATCACACAGTCTTTTTCAGCGTTTTCGTTTATGCAATTTTTTTTATTGTAATATTTTTAATCTTTGGTTACGCGAAAGTTTTTAGGAGTTATAATAAAAACTGTTTATATCTTGGAGATTAAGATGTTGCCGCATAAAAAGATGTACTGTGTTTGTGGATACCGCCAAACAACAAAAGTGAAGTTCCACAGGTTGGTAGCTATTTTTTCTTAAAATTTGAAGGAAAAAAAAGTGAAAATACCTAAAAATTATTTCGATTCATATATTTATTTATGTAAAAATAGAAAATACTGATTTTCTAAAAACGTAAACAAATAGAAAAATTTTGACAACTATCTTTCTGGAATTTGGTTGGTTAACCGATGACGATGGCCGCGCATGTGCAGAACCGCTAAGCTTTGATGACAGAAAGAGACAATAAGAGTCATAAAAGAGTAAAAGAGAAAGGTGTGGGTGTATATATAGGACATCCTGCTTACAAAGTTGTGCATGCCGAAAGCATTGCAAGGGCGTATATTTTGGTATAAACAATCTAAAAACGATTTAGCGCAGTACTATCAAACCAAAGAAATACTCAACTCTGGTTTATCTGAAAAATGTGTTGTTTACATATAAAAACAACTCCTTCAAGTGCATTTACACAGAGCGAATAGGTTCGTCCAAAAATTCGGGTCAAATCTAGCGAACCCTTGTCGACGAACGTTTGCCCGAATACTCAAACATTTGCAACGAACATTTGCAGCGAACATTTGCCACGAACATTCGGGCAAATTCTGGAAACTAAATTGGAACACCAAAAATATTTTATTTTATTTTTCGATTAAATAATAAAAGCCAACGGAAAGCGAAAAATTATTATTTGCTGAGTGGTAGGTTGTGAGGTTGGTAGATATCTACTAAATAAACCCCACCACCAAACCCCACCACCAAAACCCCACAAAATGAAATAAAGTAATCCTCATTATTTTTTATCAAGTGCGTCAATCGCTTTTCGTCGGAAAGGTTTTAAAATTTAATTTTTATATTCAATTCCAAATATTTATTTCAGCAAATTTTATCCGAACACCACGAACCTTTTTACCCGAACCCCGAACCTCTTGGCCCGAACCTTTTGCGCGAATCTTGAAATAAATAATTCGCGTAAATGTTTGTCGGCATTTCGAAGATCAAAGGAAAATTCGCCTGTGTAAATGCTACTTTCGAGTCTTTCGATTTTTATAGTTTTTTGGACAAAAAATTTTGGTTCTCGGGGTGGGTACCCATGTGCCAATATTGTGGTAGGTATTACTCAGAAAAGTGACTCAAAAATGCACATTTTTTATTTTTTTATTTTTTTCATAAAGTAAACGGTTTCGCAGAAAATCTCGCTCAAAAACACGTAAAAAAGTAATGATTTCAAGAAAATATTTTTTTTTCGGTACACAAAAATACAAAATATTGATAAATTGATGTCAAACCACTGCTATCCTAGCAAATACAAATCGTCGGCATTGAAACGGGCCAATGTCGACAACGTCGGCAGTGTGTCGGCATCGGCGACTACACTCTGTCGCGATGTTGGTCAGATTGCAATTTTCAGTTTTCGGTCAATAATCGGCAAGTGACGGAGGCTCACATTACTACAGTCGGACCGACGATGGTCCGATTGGAACTTTGTTTAATCGGTCGAAAACCGGCAACTGACGTTGGCCCAATTTACTATAGTCGACTTAATGCCGAAGCACACTTTCTTTGCTTTAGGGCCGACGACGGTCCGATTGGAACTTTGTTTAATCGGACGAGAATCGACAACTGACGATGGCCCGATTTACTATAGTCGATATCATGCCGACGACCACTTTATCTGCTTTAGGGCCGACGATGGTCCGATTGGAACTTTGTTTGATTGGTCGAGAATCGCCAACCAAAGAAGGTCCGATTACGTCACCTTGAAATTTTTAAACTGCTTAATAGTTTCTTCCTAGTATGTAGAGATGGCGCTAATGTCACTCTGTTCCCTGCACAGTGGAAGATAATATTATATATATAATGAGCAAATATATTTCAAAAATAGAATGCGGACTTGACAAGATGGTGGTACTTCTCTAAAAGAATCCCCTCTTCTGCCAGTGAAACCAGCCCGACTGGTTAAGCACCCGCATTATCAAAACTGAGTTTGCCAATGTCGGGCCGCTTTAAGCTACCACCGACGAACCTCCGTCAATTGCCGACGTTGAACCGCTTTAGGAAACCAGTGTTGGACTTGTATAGTTTACCGATGTCGGGCCAAGACCAGCTTGCCTACGTTAGACCGACCAAAAAAAATGTGGATAAACCATATCGGATCTTAATCGTACGGCGACGGTATGCCGATGTTAGCAAAAAGTTAAATTTAACATTGGGTCGACGGCGGGCTACAGTCTAGCGTCGGCAAACGTACATTGAACCTACATCGCAAAGCGGACAAAAAATACTGCTGGTCTGATGTCGTAAATCGATGTCGTGCCGATGACGACAAATTCGGCAATCGACATCGGACCGACGAAGGCCCGAGGGAACCGTGTTTGCTGGGATAACATAAATACATCAAAATTTGTTAGAGAAAAAGCGGTTAATAAATAGGAAAGTTAGAATTTTTTGAATTTTGCCGCCGCCGGCGCTGTGGCGTCGCGTCGGCCACCGGTAAAAAACTTTTTTTTAGAAACTACTATTATAGAAGCAAACAAATATTTGTCAAAAATCTATTGGTAAATTGGTAACGGTCTTTGCATCTTGTACAGGGTGATTCACCATATTTTTCACCCCTCTTACCTCCCTTATTATTAGAGCTGGGGATTTAAGGGTTTTGGATACTTCTAGGCAAGATAGCCAAAAAATAGTATAGATGTCCTGGGTTCGATTTTCGAGACAAGCTTAAATACGAAAACTGGATCTCGATATGTTAAGAGGTTTTTGAGATACAGGGGCTTTTTGAAAAGTCTGCATTTTGGGATTAGGTCTATAACTTTGTTATTTATGGGAATATTGTTTTCATGTAAAAAAGTTTTTTGTAAACATTTTGACAAAGAACCCAACCGTCAAACTTAAATATCCGTAACGCATCTAGTTTCTGAGATGTAACCTAAAGTTTTTATTTTTCTTATGGAATGACCTTTTTTTTCTTTGATTTTTTAAATCAGCATAAAATTTCCTTTAAATTGATGTGTCACACTTATATTTTCTTGTATTTTTTTATATTTTTATTTTTCCGATATTCATTTATTTTTTTAATTAATTAACGTAATGTTTTCTATAAAGTAAAATCAAAATGATAAAATAAATAAAATATTCGTAAAAAGTAAAAAAATACATAAAAATTCAAAAAATAAAACAAAATTTTATACCGATTTTAAAAATCAAATAAATAAAAGGTAATTCTTTAAGAAAAAAATCAACTTTGGGTTATATCTCAAAAACTACAAGTTTTAGGAAAAATCCAGTTGGAAGGTTAAGTTCTTTGTTAAAATGTCTTCGAAAAAGATATTTAAATGAAATCAATATTCTTATAAATAACTAATTTATAGACCTTATCCTAAAATGCAGACTTTTCAAAATGCCCCCGTAGCTCGGAAATGGTAAGACATATTTCGTATTTCATATTTAAGCTTGTCTCAAAAATCGAGCCCAGCACATGCGTACTATTTTTTGGCTTGCCTAGAAGTAGCCAAAACCCCAAATCCCAGCAAATTTAGCCCACCCTGTACAGAGGTTTCGGAGCGATTGCTTGCTGATGCTTTAAAATTAGGGCCACATAGTATGAAGCCCCAATTGGGGGCGGTGCTGCCGCGAAATTTACCTCTTTTTAAGAGTCATGTTACAGTGACCTTATACTTTTACAGGTTTCTTCCTTATAACCTGCTGAAATGTAGAGGATTTTGTATTTACGGTCTTCTGCACTTTTCAAATTTGATGTTTTTGTTTCTCATTTTATTCGACAGGTTGCGCTGTAATGTTTTTTTAGTCAAAACATTACAAGTCAAATTAATAAAAGCAAACCTACCAATTTTCTCAATACCCCAACCTGACTTCCTACACTAATCTTGCGATTAACTCCAGCATGCTACAAAATCGTCGCAAAGCCGGTTTTTACTAGCCTAAGAAACGTCTGCGAAAGCCATCCATCTAATATCGATCCATTCTAGTTGTCTTTGTCGAACATACGTAAAAAGGTACAGGAATCACATACGTCGAAGCAGATAATGCGAGAGAATATCTATCCTTTTTCATCTTTCTCCATGTAATAAAGACAGCCTACGTAGAACAGTAATCTTTACTATTTAAATTTTTTAAGTGTTAAATTCGACGAAGCAGTCGTCTTGGTTACTGTAAAAAATTTAATAAAAAACAGTCAAGTCGGAGTGTAGTTCGGGAACCAGTGAATTTTAAGGGGTCCCGGGGTAAAGGGAGTGACTACTATAAAATAGAAAGACACCAAAAGATGAGCTCTTTTCAACACTAGAAATGCAGCACTAAGTGGTGTCCAAAAATTTTCAACAAAGTGAAAAATGTACTCTGACAGATTCATAAGCCAGAACAACCGGTATGTTTTTCTATTTTCTATAAGCCTAAATTATTTTTTTGATTGCCTACTATTACTTACAAAAGTGAGGATTACTGATTTTTGAATTATATTATTTTTTTAAATATCTCAAAACCATTTTTTTGAATTTTTTTTGAAATTTTTGTAAAGTTTTTATTAGGTACCTTTAAAACTGGTCAGTGTGCAGTTTACTTAATTTTTTATAATATAACAAGCATATTTTTATAGTTCATTAAATTTTATTGTTTATTTCTGTTAGAAATTGGTAGTTAGAGCAGTTTCATAATTATTCAAATCCACTGCACAGTTTTTAAGACCTAAAAATATTTAAAAGAAAACAAGATTCAAGGAATAACCTTAAAAATCAGTAAGAAAAATTTGTAAAAATTCATTTTTTTGTAAACCTTGATTTTTATTAACTCATAGAATAGTGGGGGCTGATGTAAGTTTTTTATTAATAGGCTTTAAGGGCTAACCTTCTACCAACTTCTAGGGCTACCCTTCTACCAACTTCTAAGATTACCTTTCTACTGACCACACTTCTCATAATGACCACCTAGGCTTAAACTACCACATCATGGTTTAAAGCCTACGACCAACTCTGTAACCAGCGTTTCCGTCAAGCTACTTTCCATCTTTTTACTTCTACGATGAATTAAGACCAAGTTTAGAGATTTCCAATCCAATCATTCAACTTCCTGTGTCCACCCGGAGTTCTTGAGTTTCCATGTGGCATGGATTGCGTCAGCAGTTTTATCGAGAGTCCAGGGAGGGGTACTGATGTCTGGTGCGATTGGGATCTACGGGTAAAAGCTAAGTACACCTGCTTTTATTCTTACTAACTTTCCTTCCGTCTTAATTTCTTCAACTCAAGCGGTCAACATGGTCAAATTTGCCTTTTTCACAATTTTTTGGATTTTTTTATAAATTTTTTTTGGCACTTATAATTGGAAGTAGTGAAGCCAAATATATTTAAGTTTCGTTATTTACGGAGTGTAACTAACTATTGTATAGTTTAGTGTGTTTCCGTACACCCATAAATGTTGGTTTATAATTCCTTCAGAATTATAAACCGTGTGACCTTTTTGGTTTTATTTAACCTTTGTTTTGGTAATATAGTTTTACAGTTTATTACTTTTTTTTGATAAATGGATACTGGTGGAGCTATATACTTTTAAATTTAAGTAATTAACCTAGAGTATTACTATTTATAGTGTGTCCATTCATACTCCTAGGGTTGGTTATGCCAACTTGGTATAGTGCGTTAATGTGTTCTTAAGAAGGCATATGCATGATCTAGTATCACAATAGCGTTTCATAATTCTGATTTTTGGAAGGCCAATGATGTGTTTAGTACGTTACAGATTATGTAGAGGTTGTTGATCAACTAGATTATTTCTTTGGGCAAATCTGCCTACCTAAATTTGCTGTTTTAAAATCTGGCAACACAATGTTTTCTATAGTCAAGTTTTTTCTGTACTACAGAAACTAGGTGTTTAGCACGTTATTTGACTATAAGAACTTATTGATGTGTCAAGATTGCCCAGGCAACTTATGTTTGTCCTTAAGTTGTTTTCCTTGGCCTTTATTGGTTTTAAACCATGTTATGTTTTTTTGTGGAAAGACCACACTTTATTATCTTGTGTAACATATAAGTTTCACTTTACATTTATTTGGTGGAAAGACCACACTTCTTACCTTGTGTAATATATTTATGCATTTCTTTTTGTGGAAAGACCACACTTTTGTACCTTGTGTAATATATTGATGCATTTCTTTTCGCGGAAAGACCACAAAGTTGTCTGCGTGTAATATATATTGTCATATACCGTTATATACACTATGCTAAGTTAACTATATTAATTAATATGAGATTTTAGTCATTGTAAATTATTAATTGATTTTTTTCAAATCTTGTTAATTTTTATAAAATTATTTTGTTAATACATTTACTAGTTTGTTTAATTTCATAATATGAATTTTTGAAAATAGATTTTAAGAGACTCAACTTAAAATCATACTCTGAAATAAATATTTGAATAAATTGAGCAGTTCAATTTTCTGTCTTTGCAACTAATAGACAGGGCGCCCACAAAATAGTTTGGTAAAAGATAAAATTAAAGAAGATACAACCTGTTACTTAAGTAAATTTTTTCAAAATTAATATTAAAAATTCTTATTTCAAAATTCCTTTTTTTATATTTGCAACTTAGGTTTGCACCCACGCCCTGTGCTCTCAGTACAAAACATTGAGTCATAACTAGGCATTTAATTTAAAAAAAAGAAGGAATAAATTCATTTTTATTATTATAAAATACATAAAAAAAAAAGAGTCAAATTTTAACAACAATTTTTCTTTTTTCTAAATAAGTTCCCTCGAGTAAATAATTACAGCGCACACAGGTACTACGTCTCCGCGGATTACAAACTTTCTGTTTTAAATTCGAGAAGTGTGCATGGTGCCTGTGTAGCTTCAATTGCCAGGCACAATCCTATGACACCCTGATGATTTCTAATAAGGATGAAACAGGTCTGTAGGTATCTGGATTCTCCATTAGACATTGGAGGCCTGGTCGTAATGAAGTGAGAAATAGAGAAATACTGAACGAATCAATCAGTGATTCGTTTCTAGAATGATGGAATCTTTTGAATCGATCACTGAATCAATCATTTGAAATTAAATTAAAGAAAATGGCGAAAAAAAAGGTCTGCAGGATGCAACTAAATACGACATACTCTGCTAACCAAAAAAATCTAGCTCGCGTGCAGTAATTCGAATCAGAGGAACGAAACGATCGACCTATTTCCAACTGATTCAGTGTATCGCCACAGTGGGTCAGTCAGAAGTTGATCCGTTCCGATTTGATTCATTCGTTTGATTCATTCTGTCTTCGTCGGTCATTTCACTCATTTGACTGATTGAATCATATCGAGCAAATATGATTCGATCACTTAATTCTCGCAAGTGATTCGATCATAGTGAACGAATCGTTCACGAATCACACATCTCTAGTGAGAAACAAAAACGCTGTGTCCGATATGCCACGAGTGTTACTTTAATTTTTATTTGCGGACGCGAGATTCACTTTGTTGTTTTTTAAATAACTCCTGAACTTCATCATCACACACATTGAAAATATAGGGTGGGCCAAAAAATTTGTCATTTTTTAAACGTGCTGTAACTTTGGACCGAACTGACCAATTTTTGAAATTTTTGGCTGTTTTTATAGACAAAAGATGAGACTTTACTGACGCGACTCAAAATTTGACATATGTCAAAAGTCCAAGATGGTGGAGAGCTTTAAAAAATGAATAAATTTCACCCCCCCCCCTCCCGAAAGGGTCAGCTCAAGCATACGTTGACCGGAACCGTGTCTGGGTTTTACCAGAGGTCAGATGAAATCTGCCACCAAGGAATGGACCCACACAAGACTAAATCAGGGTTGGCAACACACAGGGGACGCCAGGCAGGCCAAGTAGCTCATCTAGGGCTTCAGCAAGACAAGAAGGGACTGGTTGTTGCGCAGGAAATAATAAGAGTCCTTACTGGACACCGCGCGCTCCAAAACTTGCCAACGATGAAGGTAGTGCGGGACTCAACTTACGGAGCACAGTTCACTTTTTGATTGATTTTAGGAAAAAAAATTATACTTTTTTCGAAAGGTATATTTTTTTGTGTAAATGACGTCCCTAAATAGTTATTCTGATAAAAATTAAAATCTTCCATACACGTCCTACTGTCAGAACCTGTCAAAAATATGTAATTTTTTCCCAAAATGTAAAAAAAATATTTTTAAACAATGAAAAATTTGGGCTTATAGAGCATTCCATTCTAGATAAAAAAAGTCACATAAGCATTTTTGTAGTACTAACCATTTTTTATAAACGTAATTTAAATATTTAAAAAATGGAGAAATTGTCACTTTTTGAATTTTAATGCTGTTAGTTAAAAAAATATATTTTCCGAAAAAGCGATGGGGAACCTGAGAGAGAAAGAGAGAATATATTTTCGATAAAAAAGCGTCACAACTTTTTTTTGTATCACTTATAGTTTCTATACAAAAATAAAATAAGTTGAAGAAAATGGTAAAATAATGTCGATTGTATTGAACTTTTTTGCACCAAGATTTTTCTAGAAAACTAAACTCTAAAAAAAACAATTATTTACTAAATAGTAACTCTTTTATCATTTATCAAACGACAGTAAAAAAGTTTCGACTAGATTTGAAAATGTAACCTCTGGCGTAATTAAATAAGAGGAGTCTCTGAAAGACATCTTTTTATATACAATAATACAGGGTGATTCACTATATTTTGAACCCCTGGTTAGCCCCTTTATTATTGATGATAGAAAAAAAATCTAAATAAGTTTTATAATTTTTTAAGAGCCTTTTAACCTATATGACAGATATTGTCAAATGTCATTCCATATGTCAAATTCAGATATCAACTTTCTTATATTAAATGGAACACCCTGTATATTTTTTAAAACTTCGATAGATCTTTTCTTCCTGATTTCAAAAATATACCATATACAGGGTTTATCTCTAGCAGTTCTCTCAATGTGTTAGCCAAGGAAAAGTATTTTAGGTGGTTCTTTTTTCAACACATTGCTCTTATGGCAATGACCGTTCAAGATAAAGGTAATACTTGGTATATTTTTGGAATCAGGAAGAAAAGATGTCTCGAAGTGTTAAAAAATATATAGGGTGTTAAATTTAATATAAAAAAGTTGATGTCTACATTTGACAGATAGAATGACATTTGACAACATCTGTTATATAGGTTAGAAGGCTTTTAAAAAACTATAAAACTTTTCCATTTAAACTTTATTTCTATCATCAACATAAACAATATAGTGAATTATCCTGTACTTCCCCCTTTCCTGCTTCTATCTTGCCCCCTTAATCCCGGTAAGTTCGAAGGGTCTTAAGGCGCATTTACACAGACAAACTTTCCTTTGATGTTGAAATGCCGACAAACATTTACACGAGCCTCTTGGGCAAAATGTTCAAAGAAATGTTCGAGCAAAATCTCGTACAAAAAAACACACGTAAATTTTGGAGAGAATATTAAGCAAAATTTGTTTGAAGAAATGTTGGTATAGAAATTTCTTACAAATTTAAATTTTATAGTTTTATGGGAATTCATTGAACTTAACTGAAAATAGAAAGACTAAGTTTTAAAACAAGGTATTTTTAATTAAGTGCTTTCCGACGGAAAAACGATATTATGTCGAAATTCACATTTTACCTCATAAGCAACTTCGATTGACCTGATTTTTATAGGGGATATGCCAGTATACTTGTAACTTTTTTGGGGTTGTAGAAAAACGAGAATAAAAAAATAATAATGGCACTTATTTATTGCTGTTGCCTGTAAAATGTAATGATAAAAATTTACGTTTAAAAGAATATCTCTTTATTTTACTTCCTAGTTTAAAACGCAATACAATAATAATTAAGTCAAATTAAAAAACCTATATACATTTTATTAAATCTCAAATATATGAACAAAAGCACGTTCGGTCTAAATAATACCCGTTTATTACCCACTTTTACAATCCTACCATTCCGACCATTGTCTAAAAAAATTTAATTTAGCAGTAATAGACTGGACTACTGAATCGGAATGTTGCTCCTTTGCATATTGTTTGTTCAGTGTCAGTAATCGACCTTAATTATTACATTAAATTGACAGTAAATATCTATCTTCAGCATTTTCATGAACCTTTTGCTTTTTTAAGCAACCGTTGGCGCCTTAAACTAACTAGTTAAATCTGGTGTGAGGAATTAAAAAAAAAACAATTAAAGCTAAGGGTAAAGTAAAGTCACAAAAATATGTTTAAAAAAAAATCCCCTCCCCACCACTCCTCATAGTCGTGAAACGCGGATTACCGCTTAAATGTGCAATTTTTGAGTTTTTTGCCGACATTTGAAAAACTCAAAATTTTTTTGGAAAAGAAAAATTTTCCTGGGTTTTTTTTGACTTTAGGAAAAAAACCCTAGGAAATAAAAAAAACTCAAAAGAAAATCCCAGAAAAAAGCCCGGGCAAACAAATCTGGGAAAAACCCTAAGAAAAAAATATTATAAGTAACCCTAATCCATGTGACAAAACTGATAGTAGAGCCAATAATAATGTTTCGCTTGCCGTCGGCTTTTTTTCACAAAAATTTTTAATAAAAGTTGGTGTTCCATTTTTTTAAAGAATTGAGATCACTGATCACTGATGTGAAATATTATTTATTGTCATCTTTAAAAATATGTTTCCAAAATAGATAGCAATAATTTGCTCAAAAATTTACCCGAACAAAATGTTCAAAGAAAAGCTCACAAAAATGTTTACGCAAAAAATTTTAGATCTTTTGCACGAGCTTTTACTTGAGCATGTTCCTCTGTGTAATTGCGCCTTTATAGAACATTTAAAAAAGATATCAGAGCACAAAGCATCATGTACTAGTCAGTAGTACGTTTATTAAAAAAATTATTTTTCTTATGCTGCAGAAATTTGGTTATTTCTTATTTTTACTTAATAAACATAAGGAAGTGAAAACTTTTTACTGTCGTTTGATAGGTTATAAGACAACCTACTTAGCACATAATTGTATATTTTTTAGAAGTTTAGGTTTATAGAAAAATTTTGGTGCAAAAACGTTCAATACAATCGGCAAGATTTTCTACAACTAATTTTATTTTTATATAGAAACTATAAGTGATGTAAAAAACATTGTAACGTTTTTTAGCGAAAATATGTTCTCTTTTAGGTTTCACATCGCTTTTTCAGAAAATATATTTTTTTTTAATTAACAGCATTAAACTTCAAAATGTGACAATTTTTTCCATTTTTCAAACTTTTAAATGACGTTTATAAAAAAACGGTTAGTACTACAAAAATGCTTGTTTTACTTTTTTTGTCTATAATGAAATGCTCTATAAGCCCTAATTTTTATTTTTTTTATATTTTGGGAAAAAATTACATATTTTTGACAGGTTTTGACAGCAGGACGTATATAGAAGATTTTAATTTTTATCAGAATAACTATTTAGGGAAGGCACCTACACAAAAATGTTGTTTCTTCTTCGTCGTAAATTTTAATTAAATTTTTTATTAAATGGACTGTATACTAAAAATAGACAGTTTCAACAAATATACGGTTTATTTAAGAATAAGATATTAATACAAAGTAGTCGAAATACAATATATATCGGCCTAGCGATTTAATAACTTTTTATTGTCTCAATACTCGCGGTCTGAGAGCGTCTGTTCTCTGGCAAAGCCGCGCACCTGCAGCTTTTGGAGGCAAACTTTTTTTCGAATATTTAGGGAACCATATAGTAGGTATAACTGACAGGATCGCAGACACAGTGGCGCGAACAAATGTAACTTTCGAAACGAGTATATTTTTTTCTTAAAATCAGTCAAAAAGTGAACTGTGGGAGAGGATGAATCCTCACACCACTATCTTGCAAGGCATCCGGCATACAGAGGAATCAGAGAGACAATCTTCGGAAAGAGAGTGTTCGAACCGGAAGACCTTCCGAGGCTGAAATGGTCGGATATCCTGATCTTTATCCAAAGGACAGAAAGGTTCGATCGTGGTGAAGTGGGAGCGTGAGGAGGGAGCTCTGGGAGATGTCGAAAAGGGCTCGAGTAGAGCCTAGTCGCCAGGTCGGGAGTCCTCCCTTTATTCTACTACTACTACCCCCCCCTGCGAAAAATTTGTTTGCGACCCTAAACTTGATTTTTGTCAATCAGGAGTATTTAGATCAAAAATTGTCTGGAATTTTTTTTAATTTTTGTTCCAAATACTCCTGATTTAAAATGTTTATAACTTTTTCATTTTTCATTCAACCAATTTAGATAATTAATATGTCGGTAGGAGAAGAAAGTATAGGGATTTTGCCTTACTGCCAAAATTCAAGTCCACGCACACAAACTTTTCGCTGGGGGAGTGAAATTTATCCATTTTTTAAAGCTATCCGTCCTTTTGAAATTTTTGGTCGGGTCAGTAAAGTTTCAATTTTTGTCTATAAAAACTGAAAAAAAATTCGAAAATCGGCCGATTGGGTCCAAAGTTAAAGAATATTGGCGATCATGCAAGAAAACGTGCCCTCAGGGCAACATGAACTGCACTCGTTTTCAAATGGAATGGAAAAACTTGAGTAGCACAGTCAAATCAAATACCAATGTTGCCCTGGGAGCGCATTAGTGCATCAAAAGAAAAACGCTATTAGTATACTTACTAATTTTTTTAAAAATTTGTCTGGCATCTTGAAATACGAAAAGTTCAACTGTTTTTCTAGGATTTCTTGTTTGATTAAACGATAATAAATCGAAACTAATTGAGATTTTGGGGTTTGCGGCTTTAAATAATTTGGCGCGATTTGTCAACAGTCTGATAAGATAAATTATACCAGAGAAGCAAGTATACTTACTAATTTTTTAAAAAATTTGTCTGGCATCTTGAAATACAAAAAGTTCAACTGTTTTTCTACGATTTCTTGTTTGATTAAACGATAATAAATCGAAACTAATTGAGATTTTGGGGTTTGCGGCTTTAAATAATTTGGCGCGATTTGTCAACAGTCTGATAAGATAAATTATACCAGAGAAGCAAGTAAAAAAAAGCGTTTTACATTAATAGGAGATTTAATCGTTTGTTGGGAAATAACTTTTATTTTGCATCAGTACCCCAATTACTGACAATTATCCAATTCAATTCAATCCAATTGCTGAACTTTACTGACCTTTATTAAAATTTTGTTTTTCCTACGACCACATCATCATAAGAAAACGTTAAATTTTACCCGTGTGCAGAAATTTTTCCGCACATGTGTGAAAAGTGTACGATGACGTTAACTGTTAGCAAAATTAAAGATCAATTTTTACAAAAATTAGAGCAATTAATCAGTGTTCGTAGGAATAATAGAGTACACAACTCGATAGAGAGAAACTTTCTTACACTCGCGTGTTATTTCAATTCAACATTCAGGCTCGTGTAAAAGAACCCCGCACAAAATACATTAATAAATTACCTCGGTGAAATTTGATAAAATTTTGGTATGTTATAGTGGGTTATGAGATAAGAAAAATATGAGGGAGTCAAAGTTTAAAAAAACGTCGTTTTAGGGTATATTGGCCACGCTCAAAAAGGCATTTCCTGAACGAAATAAAAAAGTTATTGACGAATATGGTTTACTGAGGAACCACACATGGACTTTCTTATTATTATGTTGGTAAAATACTAACAGGTTGTATACAGGGGCTAGTCAAAAAGAAATGTTGACAATTTTTTATTTTCCCGATATAAAAATAAACAAATTATTTTTGAGCAAACAATAATGTTTTAGAATTTTGTAGATAAACTGAATAAGTTTGTCTTTCATCATAAAATATCATCAAAACGTGAGGAACATTGGTTTCTACTACGAAATAATTATTTTGCAACTTAAGACTCTAAATGTTCTTTAGCATTCAGTTAAAGTGATAAGTAAATAAACTTTAAATAAAATGAATTTAATTTTTAATTTTTTGGGTAGCTACGAGGTACATGCAAAAAGTTCTATATCATTAATTTTTACAAAAAAGTAATCAATTTTTAATTTCTTTAAAACAGATGGAGAGATTTTAATTTAATTTTGCGTACGTCTTTATCATACTTTTATCTAATACATGGTGCAATTTTTTAACACTTCTTTATGTTTTGCATTGGTGATTATGATTTTTTAAAGGTTTCTCAAGGTTCTCTAAACTAAATGATAATTTCACACTTCTGGTGGGGCTGAATTATCAAACAAACAATATGTTGCTCTCCCTCATTCCTATATAGTTACTCTGTTGAGTACTAGTCAAAGTCAGTGGCTCAAAAATAATTTTTCTTATTTTTATATCGGGGAAAATAAAAAATTGTTAGGAAATGCCTTTTAGAGCGTGCCCAATACACCCCAAAATGACGTTAGATATAGAAATCATCTTATATTGACATTCTTATATTGAAATTCTCAATATATTTTTCGTATCTCATTACCCACTAAAACATACTATAATTTTATCAAATTTCGTCGAAATAATTTTTCAACGTATTTCGTGTTCTTTTTCTTTTTCTGTTCTTTTTTACAAGCGTTTGTTTAAATAACGAGCACAGCGAGGTATTTAAAAACGCGAGCAAAAAAAGCACAGTTTAGCCGCGAGTTGCTAACACTATTTTTTTGAATACCTTTATCAAAAAATCCAAGAAAAACCGGAAAATACTTTTTTTATATCTTCATCAAAAACATGATTTTAGTAACTGTCTGCAGATAACTAAAGCATGGCTTTTTTGGTTACCGATGCAATAAAACTTTTTTTTGATCACGGGTGCAAAAAAGAGAAATAGCGGAAAATAGTAATATTAAAAAAATCTAATTATTCTTGCCTAAAAAATTAAGCCATTTCCGCCAGTTTTCACCAAGTATTTATCAAACTTTCAACGATTAAAATGTCGCAACAATGAACGTCACAGAATAAAAAGGCACATCGCCATGAAAACCACAATTATTATTTCATTTACCAGCCGCCTTGATTTATAGTGTAAAAATGGTGTGTTGCGCGAAGCACTCTTCGTTCAAGATTTTTAAAAGTATTTTCCTGTTCTCCTCGGATTTTTTGATAAAGGTATTAAAAAAAAATAATGTTAACAACTCGCGGCTAAACTGTGCTTTTTTACTCGCGTTTTTAAATACCTCGCTGCGCTCGTTATTTAAACCAACGCTTGTAAAAAAAAGCATTATTTTAGCCACTAGTTGTTACAACTACTATTAAAAATCTCGAACGAAAAGAACTTCTCGCAACACACCATCTTTACACTATAAATGAAGGCGGCTGGCAAGTGAAATGACAATCGTTTCCATAGCGAAGTGTCTTTTTACTCGGTGACGTTCATTGTTGCGACATTTTAACCTTTGACAATTTAATATTTTGACAATATTTTTAAATGATTTTTTCGTAAATACTAGGTGAAAACTAGCGGGAATGGCTTAATTGTTAGGCAAGAATAATTAGATTTTTTCAATATTACTATTTTCCGCTATTTCTCTTTAATTTTCGGTAAAAAACGAACAGAAATCTTTTTTCGCACCCGTGATTAAAAAAAAAAGTTTTTTTGCATCGGTAACCAAAAAAGTCATGCTTTAGTTATCTGCAGACAGTTACTAAAATCATATTTTTGATTAAGTTGTAAAAAAAAAGTTTTCTCAGTTTAAAACAATATTTTTTCCTAAATGGCTGACCGTGACATATCGGACTACAGGACTACCATTTTTTTTCAGTTCATTACGACCATGACTTCAAAATCTAATGGAGAATCCAGATCTGTTTCATTCCTATTAGGAATTATCAGTTAGTCATTTTTATCTTTATAACCAACGCGAAATTAAATATTTATATAATATATATAATTAGGATAGTTATGTATAATACATTATAATAAACTACTCATTAAGTAAATTTAAATTAAACCAATCTTACAACCTCTTTTATTTACTTCATTACATGTTAATCAATCATGACTAAAAAGTTCCCGAAACTTGGACTCCATTTTTGAGTACCTTATCTCTGGCTTTGCGGAACCCTTTTTCCTACAAAAAAATTAAAGAACAGTTGATCAAAAAACAAACGAAAATTCAAACTTGTATGAGCATCTTGATCTCTTGATCTTTTGTTTTTTAGTTTCTTTTCGGTTTAAGTAACTGATTTGGAGGTTTTTTAAATTATTTTTTTGTTTTTTTAACAGTTGATTAGAATATTCTTTTTTCGGCAAGAGAGCATAGTGTACTTTTCAGAATTCAAGGAAGGTTTACAGCGAACATGATGAAAAAATATTGTGCTTCCGGAAATATCAGCTTTGTATCCCGATTGTTTTGTATATCAACAAGACAACTGCCCGGTACACGCTGCCAGGATTTCTCAGCAGTGGTTCAGGGAGCATAATATTGAACTTTTGTCATGACCAGCAAAGACCCCCGATGACAATCTCATCGAGAACGTATAAAGGCTCATTGCAAAAAAAATATCAAAATTTAATGTTCTTCCACAGAATGCTGACCATGTGATGGAGCAAATAGTTAAAGCTTGTGAAGAGATCATTGAAGAAAATCCAAATTTACATGAAAATTTAGCAGATTCCATGCCAAGGCGTTTAGAAAAAATTATTCAAGCATATGGTGCAATGACCAATATATAAGTTAATATTTTTGATTTTTGTTTATTGGTAGGTTTTTTATTTTTATTTGTTTTTTAATATTTTGTTGTTTATAACACTGAGCCTGTTGATGTGTATTGATCTGGCTTACATAACCCAAAGCCTTTCCAGATCTTTCTTCTTTGTATTTTCCATTTGGTCGCATTATAGTGGACGAACCCTTTTGAACGGCTATTTGACAAAAAGACCAAAATTCTTCTAGTTTTCCCAAAATTTGATTAAATTGCTTTTCTTATAGTAAAAATTGTGTTTTAAAAGTATTTTTATATTTCGTAAAAGCAACCTTAAAACTTTAGAACCAGCAAATATCGGTAAAAATACTTTCAGTCTCCTTAACAAAATTTGTTTATGTTTTCTAAAGATGTTAACCTACAAAAGTCGGTAACAATAAGCAAACCAAATTTTTAAAATATAGACATCTGCCTAACTTCTGCTGTATGCGTTTTATGTGTCGGGAAGTGTACCATGGGAAATCAGTCAAGCGTAAAGTTTAAGAACTTGGCTCCGTCCAAGGAGGGGCTTCCAAATATTTAGAATTTCAACACTTGGTTTACTGAAAATACCCTGATTCTGCCCAATAAAGGCAGTTTCAAGGAATTTTCGTTTCTTCCAGTGTAACTGCCTGCGCAAAACCTTTATTTCTGTCCACTTCATTCTGTATTGTTTTCATGCATGTTCGGCGATTCCTAATTTCTTTGTTTCACCTCTTTGGGTGTTTGTCTGATGTTTCTTAAGCCTAACAGCAGATAGTGGTCTTTTTATTTCGCGTATGTATAATTCACCATACACACAAGGAATTTGGTAAATGCATTCCTTATTTTGTTTGTTCTCCTGTTTTGTTTTACTAAGAAGGCCTCGAATTGTATTATCATATTTAAAAGCTTTTTTAATATTAAAGTTGTTCGCTACTCTTCGAATTTTTTTTCTAATACACCTTTAATGTATGGAATTATAGGGAATGCATTTGCCTGGTTTTGGTCTTGTAATCTCTGTCCTGTTTGCTGAATTTTAGAAATAGTAACTGTTATAAGTTTAAGGCTGTAACCATTCTGCTGATGCAGATACTTCCTATTGTTTCTTTGTTCGATTTTCATGTCATGAGAATTGTTACAAATTTGAACGGCTCTGTTATATAAAGCAGAATGATTTGAATATTGTCCTGTGTGACTGGGTTTACAATAGACAATTATTCTGATGTCGTTTTCTACTCGTTAGGCAAGTACATTAAGAAAAGGAATTTGACAATTTTTCTCCAACTCCATTGTGAATTTAATGCTGAGTCTTATGTTATTTAGGTGGTGAACAAATTCAAAAAGCTGTTGGTCATTTCCGGTCCAGACAATAAAAGTATCATCAACACATCTTCGCCAGAGTTAGGTTTTATGTTGCGGTATCAACCGCGTGTGATTCGAACCACTCCATGTAAATATAGGGCACCACTGGCGAAAGCGATGAACCCATTGGCAGACCGTCATCCTGAGCATCTTTCACCTGAAAATAAGAGTTATGTAGACAGCACTCCAACAACTCTATCACTCCATCCAGCGGCAGGCTGGTACGTTCGTAAAGGGATGCGTCATCAACCAGTCTGTCATTGATGTATAGACTCCTTGGCCGGAGCCAACTTCTTAAACTTTACCTAGCCTTAAGAATAGATTGTAGTTTGCACCTGAAGACGATCAGAGATTATATTGATCGAAACGTCGTGTATAAACAAAATATAGGCAATGGAAGTCTGAGACACAGAGTTAATTTCAGATTTTAGGTTGTTCGGCAAAAAAGTGGTCCGAGCCGTGTCTTAGATTTTACAAAATGTGTCTTCCGTTCAAAGTTTCTGATGTTTATTTGATTCCAAAAGGTATGCATATCTCACTGCGACATTTCCTGAGCTAAAGTCACGGACAGAAAAAAACTGAATTTCTGCTGGTATTTAAGAAGAAAATAATTTTATATTTAAAAATAAAAAAAGTGTCCTAACTCTCCCCGTTCTCTGCTACAATTATGAATCCACTACTTACGATTTTTTTACCCAATTTTTTATACCATATAGCCTCGGTGGTCTGTAACATGGTGGCCATGATCAACAAGAAAAATACGAGAAATATGTAGATCCTCATTTTGAAATATAAAGAGACAAAAAATTCTACTACTTATCGTCTTATTTTAAAACAACGATAATATAAGGTTTAAGCGAATAAGGATTTATATAGAATAACGCTAATTCTCACCAGTTTTTGATAAAGCAAATTAGGCAATAATAAATAAAAAATATAAATAATTTTGTTGTAGTTTAATCCCAGAATTAATCCCAGGTTGGGGAAAAACTTTTCAAACAAATATGCTTTAAAAATTTTAAAATGTGTATGTAATGCATAAAACATTTATCAATTCAAGGTGTGAAGTAAAAGGGGAACTACAACTCTACCCAAAAACATGATCAACAGATAACAAAATCAAAAAGTACCGTTTTCTTTTTATCGCGGACCTTGAATGTGTAATATCTTTGAATGTTGTTTAAATTTACAGATAATTGTTTATGTTTACATGTGTATATAATCAAAAGTTTTTAATTTTTATGAATTTCCGGATTATACTTAAATTTTCATATCAAAAATGCTATGACGTCATGTATTGGCTGACATGAACAGAAAAAATCGATGTAGACAGCGCATCCTGTCATGCTCGATGCCTTGAGAATCGGAACCAGCCTTTTTTTCCGGTTCAGAATGGTTGCGATTCTCAAGGTATGGATCTTTACAGGATGTGCTATCTACGTCCATTTGTTCTGTTCATGTCAGCTAGTAGATGACGTCATCGCATTTTTGATGTGAAAATTTAAGTATAATCTGGAAATTCATAAAAATTAAAAAGTTTTGATTATATACAAATTTAAGAATAAACAATTATCTGTAAACTTAAACAATATTCGAAGATATTACACAATCGAGGTCTCCTTCTTTTGCTTATCCTTCTGGGAAATTTTAGGACCAAGGTTAACCGTAACCGTTACAAAAAGAAAACAGCTCAGCCGTTTTAATTTAGAGAGTAGGCCAAGTTTCTTTCTCTCAAGCTTTATAAACGATTTTATTTAACTTCACAGGAGTGTTGCCGGCTGGGTTTGCCGAACATTCCCAATTTTTTGGGGGAAAAATCCCTAGAATTCTCTGGGTCAAAATTACATTGAATCAGGGCGTACCCAAGCAGACGGGCCTAAACTTTTGTGAAGTCAAACACCTCACCTTCGTGACGTAATTTCGATTGTGGAGTGTGTGACGTCCCCAAAGTTTAGGGTCGTGTCCCTGATTAATTATTTAAATTGAGATGTACCTACGTATCGCGATCGCACCCCCCCCCCTTTACTCCAGAAAAAAGTAGACAACAAGATGCTGCTGGTAACCCCTGAAGACTTTGGAGAAAAAACGAGAAATTGCAGAACGTTCCTTTAAAGACATACTAGAATCCCTCCACGGTATTTTGGGTCAGTTTGAAACAGACAAAAACGACGATATTAGAAATACAGAAAAGTATTATAGAGTTTCAATTCATAAACAAGTTTTAGACGAAACCATTTGGGACATAAAATCAAGGTTCAATAACGAGAATCTATAAGTATTTTTGACTTGAACATATTCATACCAAGTTTTATACAACGTGAAGCTGAAATCAGGCCAAAATTAACTAAAATGTCGTTTTTTCCCAATACTATAAACTGTTTGATTAGTACAAAACAAAAATTCTTAAACTTTTATTGGGAGAAGTTAGTATTTGGAACCAATATTGGCAGTAGGCAAAAGCTTAAATCAATATTAAACATATATGATAACTTTTCCAAGGAAATAAATAAGACAAGTGTGGCGATATTTTTCCGTTCATTTTCAGAAGATTGAAAATATAAGTACTTGAAAATATAAGTACGTAAATAACATATTTATATTGCGCTAAGGGTATATATTGAAGAAAGTGGGAAAAGCTACGCGCTGGCAGAAATACTGCCTTAGTAGCAATCCCTTCCTACTTTATTCATATTCCTTAAATTTTTATTTTATTTTATTTTGATTTATTTATTTATTTAATCAAATTTTATTTATTTAATCAGATTTTATATTAATTGTAATTATTTTTTAATTTGGATTTTGAATAAAGTGTTCATTCATTCATTCATTCAAATTTGAGATGTTCAATATAAAAAGGTAAAGTTTCAACTTAAAAAGCTTTTTAGATCTCAAAAAAAAAAGTATTTAGCTATTAGGTTTTGTTTGTGGTTTATTTGTTATCTATGTTGTTTATACCTGAAAAAATTATACGTATTTATTCAAGCGCGGACTTTAGGGGCGTAGGAAATACCCCCCACCCCTCTGAATTAAAATTTTTTACGAAAATATTTAGAAAATTAAAACTAGAGCAGAAATTGCAGCGCTATAACATCTTTGATATTTACGGTATTAGTTTAATTTTGTGTTAAAAATGGCATTTGTAGTGTCACTTTCTTAAAAGTTTTCGCCTGGTGTGCTTTGAAACCATTGATATATTTACAAGTTTAGTTTAATTTTAAATCGAAAAATTCATTTTTCAGTGCAATTTTCTTTAAAATTTTGGCCCGCAACTCTATGACACGTTGATATTTACGATTTTAGTTTAATTAGACCCAAAAATTGTATTTTTAATATAATTTTCTCAAATTTTCGTCGGATTAATAGCTACTTACGTATCTAGGTCATAAAGGAGGCGTTTAATAGTTCGAGATCAAAATATTTAAAAAGTTGAAGATTAGTACTCACCATTCCCAGAAAGCTTATGGTGCCAGTCGGCATTTGGCCGGAAATTAAAAAAAAAAATTGTTTTTGACCCATTTTTTTGACATTTTTTCTTTTTGGGCGTAACGAAAAAATACTTGTATTGGCGATGCTAAAAATGCAATGGTGCCATTCCGCATCCGGCCGCGTTGCTGCGGCACCACCGCCCGAAGGGGTGCTTTTTTTAAACAAAATCGACCCATAACGTAATTACTTGATTGAGGTGTCAAATTAAAGGTATTCCTCTCTTCGATACGAATATCAAATGGTGCCACTCCAGATCTGGCCGGAAGGTCCCGACATCAATGATTTTATACTCAAAACTCGCTGGCCGTTTTAAAAACATTAGTAGCCACAATTTTTTTTTATAGGGATGTTAGGAATACCAACCTTAATATTCTCTAATAAGCCCTCAAAAATTCTTGTAACAACTTTTAGACTCGGACCACCAGTGGCGGAGATAGAATATTTTTTCTTTAAATATTCTCATTCTTTCCAAAATATCTCCTATTACAATAAAAAATACAGGAATTGAAAAAATAACTAGATTTTTGCGCTCTCTAAAATATGACATATTACATGTTAATATATAAAAAGCAGTGGCGCACTTGAAGTTTCTTAAAATAATTTTCCAAACAACAATATTTGTTTTTCAAAACAAACATAATGTTCTTAATATGAGATTTATATTTTATGATTAGTGCGGTTACCATGTTGTCTCAGATAACTGATAACTCTGATTGTCCTAAGTTATCCACAATTAGCTATAAAATATGTTTAATTAGCTTACCTCCATTTCTCGGCTTCTAGGAGGTGAAGCTGGATACTAATAATAATAATATAATATGACAAATGACCACCTACGACGGCTTCAACATAAACAAACTACTTACCAAATTGTATCAAACGAGTAGTTCTCGACGAGCCTGTGAATTGGGTTCTTTTCTTTTTGTTGCACCTATTTTAGTGTTTAGTAATCGAAAAAATTAATAAGAAAATCACCCGATTACCAAATCTACTAGTTTTGTACAAAAATATACAACGTACCTACACAGTCGCATATTATATGGTAGTGTCGTATTTACGAATAGGAGGTCCATCAAATGAGCGAAAATATAATAAACATAAACGTTGAAATTTAATGTTGCCAAAAGGAAATTGATCGAACAACAATTTAACCAAATCGTAAAATGATTGAAAATACCAAGCTTAAAAAAATTTTTAATGTGAAATAACCGAATATATAAAACTAAAAAAAAATTGATTAAACCGTGAAAAAGTCGAAACCTAAATTAAACGAAAATACAAAAATTATATATAATTTGTTTAAATCCCAAATCGGTCGCATCAGACGTTGAAATCGCGACTTTGTAAAGGACAATTTTGAAAGGTATTCGTGTTTCAGGGTAGAGTCACAGGGTACAAATCCGAGCTTAACTAAGTATTTGTCTTACAGTTTGGCAATTCTACAACGTCGTTTTCTTGTAGGCCTCGCCTTATGCGATCTTTCTGCGTTCCGATCAAATAACAGTTCCTCAAAATGATTTTAGATCTCTTTCGTGGCGACTTTATTTCATTTTTTACGGTTCCAGAAAATTATTTTTATTCTTTTATTTTTAATTTTTTTACTGTTCGATGTTTTTATTTTCGCTTATTTTACATTCGACAAAATTACGATTCAATTACATTACGGTTTGACTTTTGGATAAAGTCCTATGTTTAAATATTTACTTACTTAGTATTATACTAGTTTTGCAAAAAATCAAATAAATCCCATAGTTCATCCCTTTGGGGGAAGGGTTCAATAATGTTTTTTTTTTTAATTTTATATTTTCGGTTATTTCAACTTCAAAATTTGTTTTAGGGTTTGACAAAATTATTTTTGAGCTTGGTATTTTTGATCATTTTACGATTCAATTAAATTGTTGTTCGATCAATTTCCTTTCGGAAAAATTAAATTTCAACATTTTTATTTATTATATTTTTGCTCATTTTATGGACTATTCGTAAATACGACGCGACCATATAATATGCGACTGTGTAGGTACGTTTTCTACTTTTGTACAAAACCGCTACTAGTAGATTTGGTAATCGGGTAATTTTTTTATTAATTTTTTTCGGTTACTAAACACTAAAATAGTAGCGACAAAAAGAAAACAGCCAAATTCACAGGCTTATCGAGAACTACTTGTTCGATAAAATTTTATATGTAGTTTGTTTATGTTTAAGCTGTCGTAGGTGTTAGTTTATTAGTATCCACCTACAACTCCTAGAAGCCGAGAAAGGGAGATGGGTTAATTAAATATATTTTAAAACTAATTGTGCATAACTTAGGGCAATCAGAGACAACATGTTAATCACTAAAAATAAAGTATAAAATTGAAACTCATAGAAAATTATTTTAAGAAACAAGTGAACTATTGTTTTCTATATATTAACATGCAATATGTCATATTTTAGAGAGGTCAAAAAACTAGATATTTTGTAAAGAAGGAGAAAAACATATTTAAAGAACAAATATTCTATCTCCGCCACTGGTGGTTTGAGCCTAAAAGTTGTTACACTATTTGAGAGATAATTTACACGCTTTTAGTTTGGCCCCATAAATTTTTTCGTGGACCGAACAGTTTTTGAGATAATTAGTAAAAAGCTCGAGACAAACCCAAAAAATTACCTATTTTCAAATTTTTTTCAATATGGCGGTGTTGGTACCAGTCAAATTTTTGAGGGCTTATTAGGGAATATTAAGGTTGGCTAACATCCTTTTAAAAAAAAATTGTGGCTACTAATATTTTTCTCGAAGATATATACCAATAACTAACTCGCCTCTATAGTAAACGGCCCGCGTGTTTTGAGTATAAAATCATTGTTGCCGGGCACTTCCGGCCAGATTTGGAGTGGGACCATTTGATATTCGTATCGAGAAGATCAATACCTTTAATTTGACACCTCAATCAAGTGGTTACGTTATGGGTCGATTTTGCTTGAAAAAAGCACCCCTTCGGGCGATGGTGCCGCGGCAACGCGGCCGGATGCGAGATGGCACCATTGCATTTTTGGCATCGTCTAAGTCTAACAAAAACAATTTTTTTTTGACATTTAATCTTCAACTTTTTAAAAATTTTGAGTGGTTACTCGATCGGTCAAAACATTTGCAGCTGGATCTCGTACTATAACCTCCGCGGCGTGGAAATAAAAACACGAGCCGCCAGGGTGTTAAATGAATTTTATGACTGAGATACATACAATGTTTTATGCACAACCGCAAGATTTTTAGAAAAAAAATATTTTAAAAATTATCTATTTCCGCACTTGTTAGGTAAATAACTATTTCTCAAAAGTTTATGATTTCTTTGTTTTTAAAGCATATGTTTATAATAAACGCTTTTAAACACAAAACGATTATTATCCCAAAAACTTAGTAATTGAAATTGAGATTGTTTCTGCATCTGACAAGACTCACGTAGCATTTCACAATTTCTCTTGTTTTTGTTTGTTTAGCGAGTAAAATATCAGTTTTGAAGTAGAAATTAATTAATGGATTTTGTGATATTGCAAATTTTTCAATAGGATAGTTACTAAGGGGATTGGTTTGTTGATTTTCTGATAATAGAAATGCTTTATTGCGAAAAAAAATTAAGTAACTTTGTTTTTTTTTTAGTCATGGATTATTCTTATCAAATATCCTTTGTGCTATTCTAGCAATTTGTTTAACCAAAAGCGCTTGCGTGTGAAAAACCTCGACTATGAATCGAATTTTTAATTATGCGTGCCTCTGGCTTTTTTGATAATTCCACAATATAATTTTTGTGCTTTCAGAAGGATTTTTCTGCAAAGACTGGTGCGAAGAATGGGTGGTTCTCTACGAGGATTCCACATTAGCATGGTTTGCTGACAAGACTCTTACCAGGCTACGTGGCTTTGTCAGGTACGTACAGGGTGTTCTATTATAAATGGCACCTTCCCTCCCCTTTTCTGCGTTATTATACATGCTACACAAAAGTTGTAAATAAAAAAGTTGTATAACTTTTTGTGAACTTTTAGAATGTGTATGCAAAATTTAGACACCAGCTTTCTTATTTTAAATACAATACCCTGTATTTTTTTGCATTATTAATTTCCTTTTTTTTTCTAATTTTACAAATATCTAATATGTCTATGCGATGATAAATATTTTTTGTGATATTGCGCATTAAGATTTGACCCAAGTTGGGTATAATCTCATCTACCGTAATTTTTGTCGTTATTATGCTTTCTACAAAAATGTTTGATACTCAAAAATGTAACGAAATTACCCGGGGTTCTTTTTTAATGAGGTAAAATAAGACTACTCAGATAGCAAAACTCTGTCCCAAGGATGTCCATTGGAGAGATTTTCTGGATAATGCAGCAATCCATTGGACAACCAAATCTGTAAGAAATTTTGTCCAAGACATATCCATTAAATAACACAAAACGTTGGACAGCTCTTGGACATTCCAAAAAAGTCCAAAAGTTTCAATGTTTTGACTATACTGTACCACGTTACTAAATCTAATGGTCATCCAGTGGAACGAAATTCTGTTCTAAAGTTATCCGTTGGCTATCCAAGAAGTATCATTATGGTCTAATTTTCTTATTACACTGGATATATTTGTTCCAATAGATATACAAGACAGTTTGGTCAAAACCACCCCAAAATCATAAGTCTGATTGTCGATCCCCAAGGATGGAGTTCCTAGCAAAGGAAGGATATTAAAATACTAAAATACCAATTAGTCTAAAATAATGAAAAATACTTACTTATAATATACAAATGATTCGGCTAGATATGAGACAAATGTTATTATTGGTAATGAATAAGAAAAAACATGACCCATTGGAGATCCAAAAGAGTTCGGACAAAAATGTACCAACTAGGCCAAGCCCGATTGACATAGATTTCTTGATAAATATTCAATGTTTAGTCAATGTATAAATTACATTACTTTTGCAGGACACAAAATGGACGTCCGCCGGATATAGTTTATTTTTGGTCCGATGGATCAAGGAATATCATTATCCATTGGATATCCAAAAACTAACCGAAAAGAGTAGTTCTTTATGGAAGTCATTTGGACTAAGTTTTTTTGTCATCCACTGTATGTAAATGGCCCATAGACAATGCGGCCGGGTTTAGACAAAAAATGCCTCTCCAATGGACAATTTGTGCTGTCTGGTTACGGCTTATGAAGATTTTTTATGCCGAAAAGTGGTAAGGTTTGTATCTGCAATCAAACAGACCTAGGGCCCTGAAATTAACCTGTCAAGCCAGTGCCCTGATATTAACCTGACAAACTAGTGCTCCGAAACTAACCTGACAAGATAACCTATTTTAAGTAGTAGTGTTTTCGGTTGAACATTTCACTATAAACTTGTTAAATTTTGCAAAATAAATAAATGGCTGAATTTCACCTTCATGACTGTTACTCTCATCAGGCTCGTCGAGTTCAGTCAAGCTACACCCTCCCTCAACGAAACTCAATTTGGATATCGTAAAAATTATGTACTAATTATGTGTTAATTGAGTCCCCTTTTAAAAATTTTTGTACTTATTGAATATCGGAGTTATTCTCACTTAAAAGGGGGGGGCGGGTGTGGCTTGGCGCTAAGCTGCACCCCCATGCTTAGGAGACAGATTTAATGAAAGTTGATATATCATAATTTGATACTAATTACATACTCTTAAAGAAGGGTACTTTTAGTTTACAAAAACAATTGGTTCCTAAGAATTTTGTTTGTTTGTTAAGAGATGTGTAGCTTGATATCAAGGTACATCATACTCTGCTTAGGAAAGAGATTCGAACAAAAGTGACTATGCCAAACAACAACAACACCCGGTAAGAGGGCCCGATCTGGAAGAATCCTTAGTGTTAGCGGACATCTATGTGCGCTGACACTAATTATTCTGCCAAACCTTTCCTTCCACCCCCACTTGACCTTTAAGTGGACCTCTTAAACTCTCCCTACCGCTAGGTAGCCTAAGTTTTGTCGATTTTTGGGGAGACTAGCTGCCTGAAGGGCTTAAATGTCGTGACTGTTCTAAAGAACTATTTGTTGTTGCTGTTGGGGGGGGGGAGGGGAGGGAAGTGGGATTTGGAGGAGGAGGGAAAGTGAGAACTAGCTCGCTAGCTGAAGGCTAGAGAGCTAGCTGAAGGCGGGGTCTCTTGTGACGATGTCGGATGTTCTCGTCGTAGCTGACGGCCTGTCGAATAAGGGGATTTGAATGAGTATCAGCTTTTTGGTATACATTATGGGCTTTTTCGGAAATAAAGGTCGTTAATGGGGTAAGATTATTGTATCTCATAAGTCGAGTATACGATGTGTGCCAGGGAAGGTCAAGGGCGTTACGTCTGTAGCGATTCTCAAGGTTTTGGATGAGTTTTAGATGACTTGGCGCGGCATAGCCCCAGGCAGTTGATGCATAGGATAGGATCGGGCGAATAATTGTGTTTAGTAGTAGTAATTTGTTTTTGTGTGAGAGACTATGCCACAATTCGCATGCTACTATTTATGTACAAATTTCTTCCCCTTCTAAAAAATTCAATGATATCAAGGCACACCCCGTTCTGCCTGGGAAAGAGATTCGACGAAAAGTGACTATGCCAGAATTTGGTACTAAATATTTACTAATATCGTCTTTTTTGTTAAAACTTGCCTACTCTTAAGGTAACTTGTTTTTTTTTGTTTTTATGGGGTATGCCTTGATATCAAGCTGCGCACCTCATAAAAAAAATAAACTTATCTTGAAATTAGGCAATTTAATAGGAGGGCACAAAATTAGTAGGTACATAATTAGTAGCAAATTATGGTATAATTATTCTTTTGAAATCTCTTTCCTAGGCAAAGGGGTGTGCCTTGATTTCAAGCTACACACCGCATAAAAACAAAAAAAAATAAGTTATCTGGAGAGTGGGCAATTTTTTAGAAAAAGGCTAAATTAGTTTATAATTAGTAGCAAATTATGCCATAATAATTTTTTTTTTAAATCTCTTTCCTAAGCAGAGAGGGGTGTACCTTAATATCATGCTAAGGTACAAACACAGCCCGTAACAAACAAACAAAAATCTTAGGGACCGATGGTTTTTGCAAACTAAAAGTACCCTTCTTTAAGAGTACATAATTAGTACAAAATTATGACATATCAGCTTTCATTAAATCTATCTCCTATTACTATCTCATTTTATTTCTTTATGAATCCAGCTTAAATCTTTTTGAAAAGAAGTAAACAATGTTTGTTTAAACAAACGAAGTCCTTTTTAAACAAAAGAAACTCTACAAGAAAATCAAGTACTACTTCACTAACTACTAACTAGTAGCTTTCAGACGTCAATCATCCATTAATGATAACAAAGTTCACTACATCAAAATAAAGGCCAAAACAAAGTGGCGGTCACTACAATAAAATGATGTTCCTATTACCTATTACTAACAAGGCATTTTCGCAACACATCAAAAGCTAACAATAAATTATAACATTTTGTGAACTACAAAACGGAACCGTTACATTCCCTCCCCCCTTCTTAAATAGAGGTGAACTCCGATAAAAAAAACACAAATTTTTCTGTTAAATCTTTAAACAACTTTAAATTGGTCCCCAAAATCAATTGTCAGAAACAGCAGATTTCAAATTTTAAACATGTTCCCTTCTGAACTTGACCATCAAGATCGCTTAACAAGCAGAACGAACTTTTCTAAAAACGCTAAAAGTTCTTAATAGGGAATTATTGAAACGCAGTTAGGGCCCGGCATTAATAAGGCCAGGCACTATTTTGACACTGTTGACAGATACGCATGCGCAAGAACGACCACATTTAGTGCCGACACTAATAAGGTTAGGACCTGCCCTTATTTGTGGAGGAATTATACTGGGCCGCATCTTGGCTGTGTCTAGCCGTATTTGACGTTTTTGGCAACTATTCGCCATTGTTTTTATCTTAAACCTACTTTCGGGAATTTTTTGTGTGTGACGGCCAAAAAAGCAAAAATTGGGACAAAATAGTTATATTTTTATGAAATCGGATGACGTAGCACAAGAAAATTAAAAAAGGCAAGGCTCAAATATTTCGTTTTACCGATGAAGACAATATTTGTTTGCTACGAGAAGTAGTTCAACAAAATCCCTTCAGAAGTCTAAATGGTCCTTCTCTCCACCCTCCACAAAGACCTCTGCTTCCAACACATCATCCATGCTTTTCATCACTCAAAATATAAAACAAACAACACAGAATTTCGAAAACAGGCAGCATATATTTGTAGGTTAGAAATAAAGTCTTAGCGTCACCGTTTTGCTAGAATCGCGTTCAATAATTCTATAATTTGTACCTTTTAGAGCCAGGCACAGCCTGCGTTAAGGTCGGCGCTAAGTAGTCACTATCCAGTGCGGCCGTATTTCAATAATTCCCTAATATTTGGGACCTAATTTAGCATTAACTGCCTCTAATGCTGCATTAGATTGTACCTTGTTTTTACGCCACAATAAATCTGCAACTTCAAATGGAACATATATACGTCTAAGAATATAGAAATGACGTCGTCTCTCGACAAATACTTGAAGTGCTTTCTGAACTTTCTTAAAAAGTCTCTGAAATCCTGCTCCACGAGTCTCAGTAGTAGGGCTTATTCTCTTAATATCAAATAAGTATTGACGACCATATCCAAAGTATTCACGACCAAAATTTCACAAATTGTTTTGTTTCAGAATAAGTGACGCACCAGACTTGCTAGCCGTGGGAGAATGGACCAAAAAGGTTCCCAGGAGGCCCAGATTATCTCACGCGTGTCACGTAGGTCAACTGCTTGCGGTGGGCTGCAGGCGGAGGAAGCAGGTGCATTGGCTCATGGCCGCCTCAACTGCGGATATAAAGTAAGTAGGTGGTCGTTTATTTAGAATTAGTTTAATAATTTTTCAGTGGAAAAAATTAACAAAATAAGGTGCTGTGTACACAGATGTGGTGTCGACAATCAGACAGAAGGTTTTTTGCGTGACATAAAAGGCGCGTTTCTGCGAGCTTAGGCACTAAGGGCGCCCAAGATCAACGACACCCTGGTGGAGGAATGTGCGGATGCACTAGAATCCTTGGAAGAGGGCAAACAAGTGACACTTATGTGGGTACTGGGACATATGGGGGTGCCGAGTAACGAGATGGCCGACGAGCTCGCCAGGATCCGAGCAAGCACCCAGTATGTAGGGCCGGAACCACTCCTAGGAACAAGCAAGAGGCAATTGCAAAGTCGATTCAATAAATGAGACCGCTTGGAGAGGAAGAACAGGATGCAAACAGACCAAGGACTTCGTGAAGGGCCCGGATGTAGCCAGAAAAAAATGGCTTCTGGGGAGATCGCGATGGGACGCTGGTCTGCTGACAGGTATCATAACGGGTCACAACCGACTAAGGAAGCACATGACCCGGATCGCGGTGGAGAATGACTCGACCTGCCGGGCCTGCGGGCGGGCAGAAGAGACATCTCGACACGTTATAGCGAACTGCGGGGCATACCAGAGGACGAGGTATCAGGTATTCGGTTTCCCGACCCTGGATGAGGAGGACCTGCACATGCTCAAATGGGACAAAATACTGGACTTTGCAAAAAGAACAGTGAAACCAAATGAGCAGACTGCCAGACTAGTGGTGCAGGCGGTGGATTAGGGGCAGGCTCGGGATAGGGCAGAAAGGGCCCAGGGAGGCTTACTTGCCAGGCTTCGCGCCCCCCTTCTCTACTACTACTGCTACTATTATTTTCTCTTTCTAAATGCATTCGTCTAAGAGATATCCAGCATACTACACCATCACAAAAAATACCCACCTTTACACCCTTCAACCCCGCATATCTGTCAGGGGATAATCTCAAAAAGGTAGTTAGACAACGGGGTCGAAGGGTGTACAAAGAATATTAGTAACTATGTTAAGCTCGCAGAAACGCGCCTTAAGTTCTTCAGATTTTTGTGGACGGGATGATAACTTTAATTAAAAAGAGACAAGATACCTGACACTTACGGAGACATTGGTCATATTATTATATGGAACAATGTTTACCTTTCTGTACAGTAAACACACCAGTGGCGTACCTACTTAAATATAAATTTACGCATGGATTATATTATTAAAATTTTACTATAATATGAAATCTGCAAAATAATTTAAAAACATGAAAAAAATAAATCTGTCAATTTGAGCTTCGGAAGATTTCTAACAGTAAATGTTTGTAGTATAATTTTATACAAAATAAATTTACTAGAAAGTTTGCTATATGATTTATAGCAATTTCAATTTTCAACAAAATAAAATTATGCTAACCATTAAAACCTGGGACATCAAGAAAAAAAAATATTACCAACTAGCTAAAAATTATGTTATTGTGTTTGTTAATTTTATTATTTATTCTGGTTATTAGCTGAAACTTACTTATACTGACTTCTTCAGTACACAATAAAGTCAATAATGCTTAGAGACATATCGGACAGACAAAAATATTCAAAAATGAATTCGAAGGGCGAGCGCAGCTGGCAACCTTAATATTCTGATAAGAGGTAGGAATTCAATATTCTTACAAACCTGAACACATGTGAATTAATTTTTATTGTTGTTTGCAAGTTGGCTAAAGGACTTTACGTACCTTTATTTTATAGTCTTTATAAAAAAAAACCCTCGAAAATATCTTATTTGTGCATTAACTACCTCATCAAGAGTATGCTTTATTTTATCGTCTTTATAAAATAAACCTCGAAAAAAACGTTCGAAAATATCTCATTTGACGCACTGGGCATTAACTACTTCATCAAGAGTATTTTAAATTTTGAAAGTTAACAAAAAAAACGGGTTGGTTGATACTTTAATCTAAGGATCCACTAATTTAAGTATATTTCATAAACTTTTTTTTATTTTCTGTGTACCTACCGGCATGTAACGCCACTGACTGATTTCACTTGCTCTCCCTTTGTTTTCAAAATATTGGGCGATTTGTTCCAAAATATAACTTTAAATGCACTGAGATATTCTTCTACTGGTAAAAAAAAACTTTATAAACTGCTTAAAACATCCTGAAATCTTTAAATAAATAACGCGAAAAAGCTTATGTCAATAAAAATATCATCCGACCGTCTGCGCTCTGCTGACTTTCCCCACCCACAAGCCAATCACAACCTAAAGTGGTCGTTCTAACGTCATCTAAAAGGATAGAAAAATAATCGATATATCTTACCTTTGTTTTGTTGTGGTTTTATTTGTAAATAAACAGTGGTTATTATTTGCCAAGGAGTTTTCGTTAGATCAGATATCTTGTCTCTTTTTAATCTAAGTTAATAATGCTCGATTTTGCACAAAACATTTTAGTGATAATTAATGATTATGAGCGAAACCTTAAACACGAGTTGCTTGGCTCTACATTGATTAAGAAACCTAAGTAATTATGAGTTATTTGTACCCCGTTCAAAACAGAGTTACCCCTATTTCTTAACCCCCTGTCCAAATTTTTAAAAATTCCGAAGCAAGTTCTGTTGTTTAGGTTTTTGGTATACAAAAAAATCCTGTTAAAATTTTAATTTCTGTTTATCCCTAATAATAAAATATCCTTTCTTGTCTTCCGTTATCAACCCAAACTATCCTCAAATTTTCATGTTTGTAGGTGAACTGGTATTAGCTGTGCGTAGGTAGTTCCCCTACCTATCATACCTTTCTTTTATTGTATTATTGGTAAACGTCCCCATAAACATTTGGACGTGAAAGCGACGTCACCTCAGTCGACGTCGTATGTCGTACCTGATGACCCAAATTTCTACCTAAATGGAGCATACGATTGTGGTTTGTAACGACGTCGGCTGCCGACCAACCATAAGTGCAAGAGTGTTTATTAAAACTGACATTAAATTTTTTACTAGAAATGTAGTAGAGAAAAATTGCACAAGTTTACAAAGTTACTTACCTTGTAGTAACATTTCCAAAGTTCTAAAATGCAAAGATGTCGATTATTTTTGTCGAAAGGACTCAACATTGATAATAATTGACTTTTAAGGAATGTAGTAAGGTTAGGTGGAAAAAAATGCGTGGGCTTCAAAAATAATGCAGATTAAATGTTTTTTGTAATTTTTTGCAGAAAAAACTATGTCTTTCAAGTCATATTTTAATCATACTGTTTTAATGACCTCCAGCGTCACATTCTCCGTTTGGCAAAAAAATGGTGTAGTTACACAATGCACCTAATTTGCCCGCGTCGGTTAACCAGAACCCCACAAAAATACGTCTCATCGACATGTGCAGATTAGAATTCCAATGCCCGACAAAATTGTGACCTTGAGTTATTTGAACTACTAAAGTTCTCCCACCGAACGTAGTTTGGCTCTAACGTATTTGGTAATGCCTAAAAATATCTAAGGTAAGAATTCAGATACTTGCACAAGAACAATAATAATCGATCAACTTCGCGGAAAACCATGAAGTAGATCCAAGATGGAGCGCTGACCCAGTCCTGAAATCTGTTTAACCTAATGTAAGTATCTCAATAAGACCCGCTGGCTTAACGAAATGCACAGAATTGATGCAGATTTAAAAAAAAATTAAACTCGTGATTTAATATTTACCTAAATGATATTTCTGCATTATTTTACATCAATTTTTAAGTTACATAAATGATATTTCTTCCCACACACACATAGCATAGCATGATATTTATATAGCAGTTGGCTAATTAAGCAAATTATTTTAATTTTTAATACCTTTTTAATATTTGCTTTGTCAACTTATTTTTAGGGCTACCAGAAAAACTAATAAATCAAAGTTAGAGATTCTAAATAATCAAAAAAATGCTTACCTCAAAAACCGATTTTTATAAATAATACCCTTGAAAATACCATACTTTAAATCAATCTTTATGAATGTAAAGCTGAGTAATATAATTTAAGAAACCTACTTAGTACTTCAAATAAAGGGCTTAAAATGTATGCTGCATTTTTACATTAACTTTAAAGGTTTACTGACTGACATGACAAGTTTTTTATAATGCATTTATGTAAATTTAATTGTTTGGCTAGATTTATACTTTATACTAGTTTTTAATTTAATATTACCATTTTTTATGTTACAAAGAAAAAATTGATTTGACTTAATTTTGTCACTCTTAACATTGCTATTAAAAAATAATAAAATTTGGGATAAAAAACTGGTTTATTTTACTTATTGGTTTATATGTTACTTAGAATTAAAAATTGTTTTCTAATATTTCAATAATTGGTGGATTGCATCTTTTCTTTCATCAGATTGGGCACTGCTTACCTGAAACAAAAAATAAGATGTATTTCAAAATGTAAGCCAGTGAACTGGCAACTTAAGATTGAAAGCTTTCAGGTTTGGTTTGTAAATTCAATCAATTACACCAATAGTAACTTTTAATCACCTCGCCCTTTAAACAAAAGTATAATCCATCGACGTATTAGGTTAGTACATCGACTATACCTCACCAATTTTTTGGCCACCTGTTTTATTGCTGTGTCAATTTAGATTATTTTAGAAAAGTACTGACCAAGTTTTACATTACATTCTACTTTAAAAATTTTATTATTGGCTCTTTTGTTTACCCCACATCTTAATATTTAAGGTAAATTTACTTAACTTAAGTGATGGTCAATGCTTGTGTGAATTTGGTCTAACGCACTTTGATTTAGAAATTAAGGAAGAGGATAAAACAACTTTCTGGCTAAGGTGGTAAAAAAACAATATGAATTTGGCCCCTGTATATATTGTTTTGAAAAAATAAATTAAACTGTCAATCAAAAAAACTGTCAAGATAGTGAATAATAATTAAAAACCTTGGGGAAACAAAGGGAACAAGTTCAGAAAATCTAACAAGTTGGGATCCAAGTGGATAAAGACTCTTGAGTTTTTCCTGTAAATTAATGAAATAAGTGTAGCTTATCCCCTAGTTACCCCAAGATCTTCAATTGTATTTAAAGTTTTTTTTTTAAATATTCTGTGGACATACAAAGTTATCTTAAAACTTTATTCCAACAAGAAGTGGAAATTTATATTTGGTTGTTTGGTTGAAACGACAACAATTTTCCAAAAAGTAGCCAAATTTTTTATTTTTACTGATGAATTTTTGGATTTTGAAATGTTTTCTTTTTAACGTGAAGGTAGCTTACCATATGTGTTTTGTCCTTCATATGATTTTGCCGGATTTTGTTAAAATGTTTAGTTGCGTGGGGTGGGGTGCGGTGCTGCCTGCTCAAATGTCTTCATCATACATTTTAATAATTACGAGAAATCATTGATCTGAAATTAAATTTAAAGTAATTTATTATAGGTGGGATGTATGCAAATCTATAGTCTAAGCAGCTAACCAGTTAGTTGACTTGAATTAATACTTCAGATAATAGCAATACCATATGCTATTTTTTTTTTGTTTTTTCCCAATATTTTTCCAATTTTCTGCCAAATTTAAAGTTAATCTTCTCATATAGGCCTGTATCAAAATGAATAAAACTTGTCATATATTGTTATTCTTTCATTCTCTATTAATGACTAAATTTCTGTATTTGAGACTCTTTCAGTTAGATATTGACCTTTCAATACGAGGAAAAAAAACTTTTTCATGTAAAAAATTTAGATTTTTATAACACATTTTAGGTACGGTTTTATCAATTTTACTTTTTATTAGTGACATCCATAAAATCTCTGCATAAAAAATGTAATGTGAATTAAATAATCCAATTTTTTCAAAGTTATCTAACAAAAATGCATAAGATTTGTTAAATAGGTATATATGGTTACCCAGTGGCGTGCCAAAGGAAGGGGGAGTCGAGGTAAAAACTCTCTGATTCAGGTTAAAAAAACGAAATTATCTGAAATTATCCCAATAAAATGACTTCCGAGTAAAATTACATATTATTATTATTAAATTATTTTAAATTTTTTCTTTTACCTAAGAAATAATTTTAAAAAAATTAGACCAATTAAACTTCAAAATTGAAAGCTACTATTAGCTAGCTATTCTGTATATAATTTCGGATTTCTTGGCTTTATTGAAACCACAATATTAAATGATAAGCAAGTAAAAGTACATATTTACAAACAGAGAAAAAATAAATTTAGGTTTTTTTTTTAACCAATACATGTCAATTATAGTATATAAGTGGAAAATATGGAGAAACAAATTAATCCCAAATTGGTCGATTTAAAAAGAAAAGTAATGACCCAATAGGTACTGATGGTAAAATTTACTAGAAGTTTTTGTTTACTTTTTAAACATGCCTTATTATTAATTCGAGATTTAAGTAAACATTTTTAAAACTCAGAATCTAAAACCGAGAGGCCAACACCTCCAATAGGCGTACGAAAACTCGATAATACCTGACAATACTTGACTGTATGAGACAAAATCTTAGGATAGTTTGCTTTACTTGACAATAGGTGTACCTACAAATTTAAAATCAGGTGTTGGAATTGAAAAGCAGCTAAGGTAAATGTTCCCAAATTTCATAATTTATTTTCTCTCTTATTAGCACTACAGCATGGGTCCTGCTCTTGTAGATTTTCAACAGTTGATCTAAAAAAAGAGAACAGTACATTATATTACATTAAAATATTAAAACTTTGCAAACCTTAAAAAAATAAAATGTGTACATCAGAATTTGTTTTAGCAAAATCAATTTGAATGTACGAAAGTTAGGTACATGATTCTTGTCTGTCATTTATCCATTTAAATGGTGATAGCGGACAGAGGGAGGGAGTTCAAAAGATCTACTATCCTGTGCAAAGGGAAATCATTGAAGAAGGGGGGATAGAATGAGAAGGGATGCAAAATTTTTGCTTGGTGGTGCATAGCAATTCAGAATCAGCCGCCTCTCTTCAACTAGGTACTCAATGTGTTCTATTCTTTTTTTTCTCAATATATAGATAGATGTTAGTTGATGTCAGATTTTTTTCAATAAAAAGTCAGTGTAATTACCCCTGGATCAAACTAATCCTGCATTCTTGACTAAAGGCGGGTTTACCCAACTTTTCATACTGATAATTTATAACCTAAGCACAATTTTATTCATAGTCATAATGTTAAATATATTAGTGTTAATAGAAGCGTTTAACCAAGTTTTTATAGTTATAATTCACAATTCATAAGCACAGTGCATAATTTAAAAGTTGGTTAATTTTAACTATGCACTATCAATATGAAAAAAGCAAAGAAAACATTTTTTTGGTTTGGTTGATTTCAGAAGGGGAACAATTGATTTTAGGTGATATTAGAAAACAGAAATTTAGCAAGAAGGAAGAATACCTAACCTGTTACGGTTAGGTAAAAAAAACATTTTTTTTGCCCTTCTCTTTTGTCAATTTATTATGTCAATTTTCAAAATTTATCCTAATGCACTATGGTTATAAACTCTTGGATAAACAGATGCTGTTAAATTTTGTATTAACACTAAAATTGTGCTTATACACTATGAATTAAAGTTATGTATTATCAATATGAAAAGTTGGGTAAACCTGCCTTAACTTTTTTCTCTTATAATGTTTGAATATTTTGTAAACTTATTTTTCGGTTTTTTGACCACTGGCTCACCTCTTTTCAAAATGTATAAACTGAACTTAAAACTGACCTAAGTACTATATCTTTTTGTTTACATTATGTTACTAGTGTTCTTTAAGCACCAAAAAGGACAGAATAGAACATAAGAAAAATCTGGCGGCACTTTCACACAATACACAAGGTCCATGTGGGTTTTTCTTCACAAAGAACGTGGCTTTTCCGAACAACATTCAAAAATTGATAACAGTCGTCCACCATCACATTATGATCAGATTTTCAGTCCATATTGCGGGCAAACAGTTCATGAAAATTATTATTTTCCCGAAATTTCGCTGCAAGTTCCAAAACAGGTAAACAAACTTGACTGACTATCGGCATTTGACAGTTGTTTTGGGAAAGTATTGCGGGTTGCGTGCTATTCACGGCTTCTTTTTAATTAACAATAAGCGATGTTGCCGTAACAGTGAAAATAATGGGAATAGCGATCGTTATCTCATAACGATAGCCCACTGGAATTGCCTCCCTGTAATCGAGAAAAGTGCATATGCAGCTTATAGTGCTTGTTTGTGTATTGTAGGTTTAAAAAATAAAGATATGGCTATATATATGTTGGACTTGTTGTTATAAAAGGTGTGTAATTGTAGATATGAGTTTACTTTATTAAAAAACACAAAACGATAAAGTGATTTATTAACACACAAAGCCCATTTGTAAGCTGCAATTTTACTGCTTCCTTTACCCTTTGTGATGTGTTCCTTTTCGATTTTTAAACGTCAGAGATTGACAATTGGCTCCTTTAATAAAAATTCAATGTCCCGTCAAAATAAAAATCTTCTAAAGACCAAGACGACGACGAGTTCCCAAATTGCACAATTTTTGAAAAAATTTTTACCGATCGTTGCCGCCCTCTAGGAGAATTTGCAGACAAATCTTGTACACGGTTATTATTTATTTATTTTTATTTATTAGCTTTATTGCTCTATATGGGGAATTTGGAACCTTTTTTTGCACTAAAACAAAGCTATGATTGTTTTCCACAAACCAAAACTACACTTTTTTGCACTCGGCGCGCGTTTCGCTAACAACGTTAGCATCATCAGGAGACGATACACAATAAACTAAATTAACCTACGCTCTATCTTATATACAATCTGTAAGTGGGCGGAGATAAGACTAATAATTTGAGATTGATCACGATTTATAATGCTATCTCCCCTCAACTAAAGAATAAAGTGTACTAAACGGGATGGGCCCTCTATCTTTATTTAAAGTATTTCTGGAATTAATGATTTCCATACTTTCATATGCATTCAAAAGTCTCTTGTTTGGTACACTTTGTAGAAGTTTTAGGTTATCTAATGTGAATTTATGATTGTTTTCAAAAGCATGCTCGGCCACACTTGACTTTTCTGTTCTTCCGTATTTTAAGTGTGTTAAGTGATCTTTAAAACGTATTTGAATAGAGCGTTTCGTTTGGCCAACATATTTTTTGTCACAATCCATGCAAATAATTTCGTAATTTCCACTTCTTTCTAGAACTGTAGTTTTATCCTTGGGATTTCCTAGTAAACTTGTTATTGTGTTACCGGATTGATATACTAATTTAAGACCGGTGTTATTAAATACTTTTTGTAATCCTTTCGTATAATTAGGATTATAAGGAATTGATACAAATTTTGAGTCGCAGGTATCTTTTTATCTGAAAAAAGTGGAATTCCGAAAGGTCTTTTGAAAGGACTGTCTATATATAAGCTTATTTATTAAGCCTTTGTCGTAACTGTTTTCGCCAGCTATATTCCTAATCCTATTCTTTTCTGCTTCAAATCTTTCTTTGTTAAGGGGAAATTTACTAATCTATATGTTAAAAAGTGCAAACTTGCAAGCTTCCTTTTCTGTATAGGTCAAAGTCCAATTTATTTTTATTTCTTATAATTAAAATGTCTAGAAATAGCAGTGTACCGTTGTTCTCTGTTTCATAAGTAAATTTAATTGTGAGAAATTTGTTATTTATTTTTTCCATAAAATTTTCAAAACTAGTTACTTTAGTGTTGAATACTGCAAACACATCGTCTACATACCTGAACGATACTCTGAAGAAATACTCAAATTCTTTACTTATATCTGATTCAAATTTGCTCGTAAAGACAAAAAGATACCTGCGACTCAAAATTTGTATCAATTCCTTATAATCCTAATTATACGAAAGGATTACAAAAACTATTTAATAACACCGGTCTTAAATTAGTATATCAATCCGGTAACACAATAAGAAGTTTACTAGGAAATCCCAAGTTATGTTGGCCAAACGAGACGCTCTTTAGCACACTTAAAATACGAAAGAACAGAAAAGTCAAGTGTGGCCGAGCATGCTTTTGAAAAACATCATAGATTCACATTAGATAACCTAAAACTTCTAAAAAGTTTTAGGTTTTAGAGACTTTTGAATGCATATGAAAGTATGGAAATCATTAAATCCAGAAATAGTTTAAAAAAAGACCCATCCCGTTTAGTACACTTTATTCTTTAGTTGAGGAGAGATAGGATTATAAATCGTGATCAATCTTATCTCTTATCTCCGCCCACTTAAAGATTGTATATAAGATAGAGCGAAGGTTAATTTAGTTTATTATTTATCGTCTCCTGATGATGCTTACATTGTTAGCGAAACGCACGTCGAGTGCAAAAAAGTGTAGATTTAGTTTGTGGAAAACAATCATAGCTTTGTTTTAGTGCAACTAAAGGTTCCAAATTCTCAACAGAGAGCAATAAAGCTAATAAATAAAAAAAATAAATAAATAAATAAGAACCGTGTACAAGACTTGTCTGCAAATTCTGCTAGAGGGCGGCAACGATCGGTAAAAATTTTTTCAAAAATTGGGCAATTTGGGAACTTGTCGTCGTCTTGGTCTTTAGAAGATTTTTATTTTGACGGGACATTGAATTTTTATTAAGATATGTTGGCCAAACGAGACGCTCTATTCAAACACGTTTTAAAGAACACTTAAAATACTGAAGAACAGAAAAGTCAAGTCTGGCCGAGCATGCTTTTGAAAACAATCATAGATTCACATTAGATAACCTAACACTTCTAAAAAGTGTTCCAAACAAGAGACTTTTGAATGCATATGAAAGTATGGAAATCATTAAATCCAGAAATAGTTTAAATAAAGATTGAAGACCCATCCCGCTTAGTACACTTTATTCTTTAGTTGAGGGGAGATAGGATTATAAATCGTGATCAATCTCAAATTATTAGTCTTATCTCCGCCCACTTAAAGATTGTATATAAGATAGAGCGTAGGTTAATTTAGTTTATTGTTTATCGTCTCCTGATGATGCTAACGTTGTTAGCGAAACACGTGTCGAGTGGAAAAAAGTGTAGTTTTGGTTTGTGGAAAACAATCATAGCTTTGTTTTAGCTTTATTGCTTAACAAAAAGATTCACTTACAGAGAAATTACAATAATCAAAAATACTCAATAATAGACAAAAGTAATCTTAATAACTAAATCTATATCTAAACATGTTAAACAAAAAATTCATGCACATTTTTTTTAAATTGATTTAAGGAATAGTTAAAAATGTCACAATAGCTGGACATTTTATTAAAGTTAGAACAAGCAGTATAAATAGGAGAGTTCATTAGTAGATTAGAGTTTGGTCTTTCTGTGTAAAATGGTGTACTTAGGCGACTACCTAACCGTGGCACACGAAAATTTATATAACAGAGCAGGTCAGGGCAGTCTACAATATTATGAATCAGTTTATAAAGAAATATTACTGATGCTTGGTCTCGTCTGCTTTATAATCTTTTAAAACTAAACCTGTCCAGAAAAGTATTATAACTAATACCTCTTGAAGGATAAAACCCATCAAGCTTAAAAGACAAGTATTTTAAAAATCTCTTTTGAATTTTTTATATTTCAGTTTTGTTGTTATTATAAAATGGGTTCCATACAATAGATACGTACTCCAGTTTTGAACGTACATAAGCAAAGAAGAGTGTTTTGAGTTAATCAATGTTTGTAAATTTTTTGCAGTTGCGAACGATAAAACCATACAATTTACTTGCCAGGCAAGTTATATTTCTTATATGAAGGTCAAATGATAACTTCAAAACTATCAAAAATAATCCCGAGATCCCTCATGCTATCAGATGGAGACAATATAGCACCATTAATAGTGTATTGGAATTCTGTAGGTGTATTTTTCCTTGTATATGAAACTACTTTACATTTTCCAATATTCAACTGTAGCTTGCTTTCATTACACCAGTTGTTAAGTTTTTGAAGTTCACTCTGAAGAGTAAGACAATCTCGGATATTATTTACCACAAAGTAGAGTTTAAAATCAGCAAATGCAAGATAAGTCCGATCTGATATTTCTAGTGAGTCGTTAATAAAAACAGAAAAGAACAGAGTTCCAAGATTGGAGCCTTGGAGCACACCTGACGTGGCAGTGAAATGATCTGAGTCGTATCCATTGAAAGAAACAGTTAGTGGCCTCTCTGTCAAGTAACATCTGAAAAATTTAACATCTCTAGCATTTAATCCAACCCGAGCCAATCTCGTCAGCAGAAGGTCGTGAGATATTTTGTCGAAGGCCTTCGAAAAGTCTGTATAGATCACATCTAGCTGTCCTGCTTTGTCTATATCCCTTTTCATGAATTCGGTTAACTTTGCTAAATTGGTGACTGTTGATCTCTTTCTAAAAAATCCATGCTGATGTATTGACAGTGAACCATTGACAGACCTGTAGATACGATCACACAGAATCATCTCGAAAACCTTAGAAAAGTTGAAAAGTAACGAGATCGGTCTATAGTTAGTTACTAGATTTTTATCATCCGACTTTAAGATAGGACATACTTTTGTCTCTTTCCATAGCTGAGGGTATTCTCCTGTCGTTACAGATAAATTAAACAAAAAAAAAATATTGCAAGTTTGACTTATACTTACAATGCATAGAAGCAGTCCGGAGATAATAAAAAACTGGCAGCATTGCTCAATATATCTGTTTCTTTTTTTATATGCTAGTTCTCTTTAATTTATCCTTGGCCTTCCGGCAACAATACCCTCGTGTGTCATAAAAAATTACATATGTGGCCCCTAGGGGCCTTCCCTATCCCTTCTATACTAATGCACCTAAGTCTACTGTACCGAAAAAATTTTCATAGCTTTTGACAAGGCCCCTAGGTTAGGGGCTAAAAATGTTGTCGATTTTAAATAAATAATTAGATTTCACTTATCTTTCACCCCAAGTCAACGAAAATGCACCACTAGGAGCGCAGTGGACCATTTCCTAATTTTAAATAATTCCAACTTTGTCCCAGCCCCTAGGGGCTGTAAGGGGCGGGATCTAATTTTCATCATTTTCATATTCCAGAAAACACAACATAAGCACATATACACATATAAACACTTTTTAATGTGGCTGGACCAAAGTTGGACGTAAAAAATATAGGCTCTTAAAATGTAACAGTGGGATTTACTAAGATACAAAATAGTACCCCCAACAGGTCTAAATATTTACACCTGTAGGGGGTACTAAATTTTAAAACCCATTTTCAAAAAACACTTACCCATAGAAAAAAGATACAAAGTTATTGATTATTTTGTATTGTTATTGCAAAATACCACAGAAAAACTGCTTTTTTTTTTAAATATTCCATATTTTAGGAGAAAGTGCTCTACAACTAATTTTTTTTGACAGGTTTCAAAATTTCAAATGGTGAATACGCCAAAAATTTGGCACATATTAGCTTCATCATCTGTGTATGAGGTTATAAAGTTGATAATTTTTTAAACCACCTCTGGGGGGTGGTTTAAATTTATAGCCCCCAAAAAGGATTGTTTTGTGGCAATTGGTAATAAGTTCCTTTATAATTTCCCTAAGCAACCGTTTTTACAAGAATTAATTTAACTTATTTAATATACCAAGTTGTTCATTAATCAATAAAACACCTCCAATTTTGTCAAGAAAAACGCCATATTTTGAACCCGTTTTCACCACAAAGAATATATTTATGAGGGCACTACGAGGCAAAACAAACATAAGTGAAGGTCACTGATTATGCACGAAAACTGTCTCCAATGAAAAAAAAAAGTCCAAAACAACTGTGCCTATTCATTTATTTACAAAAAGAACTGAAATTAAAACATTGAGTTTATCTAAAAGCTTAATCATCAAACAAAGCTTTCCACTGAAAAATCGCACTTAAATGTCTTAACTCTGCAGCACCGAACAGTTTGTTGAGCTGACATGACTCCTTTGTGAACGCATCAGTTGGATTCAGGTCTGTTTTTAGACGCATTTTTTTTCATGACCTACTTTGATGAAATATTTTTATTTGTAGTTTGGGATTGCGATGGGTTTGTGTTTGTAAAGTTTTTTCATACTTTTGATAGATATAAACCCTTTTTAAATAAATACAAAGTTAATCTAATTCTTATTTTATGATTATATATCGAAATGGTTTTGTGACAGTGAGTATTAATCGCGAAAATCAATAAACAAGGGTAAGTTTTGATAAGAGTAACATATAACGTCAATTTTAATTTGCTAAACAGAGTGTTTACCATTTAGATCCCCCCCTAGGAAGTTGGTATAAAATGCTTAAAACCAACAATTTCACTTAAACTTAGGACCTGTCTAAAATAGACTAAACCCTTTTAGTAAATCCCACTGTAAGTGTTTTGACTCGAATTGCCAAAAAATTTGGTATAGTAAATATATTTTAAATAAGTGTCGCCGCCCCTGGGGGGTTTGATATTTTTATATTTCATAATATTTGTTACATGTTAGGGGTATATAAATTGCGAAATGGTCGATGGCCACTGGCGGTGCATTAATTTTGACATTGGCTAAAAGATAAGTGAAATATAAGTTTTTAATGGAAATCGACAACATTTTTGGCCCCTAACCTACGAGCCTTGTTAACAGCCAGGAAATTTGTTTCAGTATAATGTACTTATGGGTAATAATATGAGCTACCAACTGACTGAGATTCAGATGTGCGGGTGAATTAGTTTGGAAGGTATGAGAGACAGTTTAAAAATACATTTTAGCCCACAGCACGGTACGTTGCCGGCCAGATTAAACCGTCTGAATTTAAGAAAAAAAACTGACACCCTAACCCTACTTTTTGACTGAAGCATTTTTGGGGCTGCTAAGAGGTTCAATCAAAAGTCTGACGAAATACGCTATGCCTCCTAAGTATGTGGAAGGAAAATCTCCTTTTTTCTTATTACGGTAACAGCTCTGGGTGGGGCAAAAACTTAAATCCGGAAAGAGAAAATTGAACATAAAATTCTGACAAAACAAGGGCCGAAAACATAAGGCAGAGACCCGTAAATCCTGCATAAATTTGCAAAGAGGGCAAAATGTTTCGAGAAAGGTTTTACGCATGCAAATATCAATTTGCACGTTTTTCTCATAAAAAAGGTCAAAAGTATCCGTCGTAAAGGGTTGCCTCTTCTAAAAGAAATAAGGATTTTGTATTTTTTTTCTAACACCCGTAATTGGCCACTTCACCTTTTTCACCACCAATCAGTAATAGGTTATATATGTATGAGGTTAAATATAGGCCTTTCCCAGGCCAAACTTGTAAGCAAGATCTAAAATCTAGCAGGCCATGGAGCCGTCTTAGCTCCGCGCCTATGCACAAGAGCGAAAATTTTACGAGGCGGCCGGTTTCGCGACCTTCGTCTTCGCCCTTTGGTCGAGACGCCATTTTTGTTGAGTTGTTTGGATCAATCATAGTCGTTGTCCGCGTTTTCTTTTATGCAAAATTTTTTATTGTTATATTTTTAATCTTTGGTTACGCGAAAGTTTTTAGAAGTTATAATAAAAACTGTTTATATCTTGGAGCTTAAAATGTCGTCGCATAAAAAGACGTGCTGTGTTTGTGGATGCCGCAAGACAACCAAAGTGAAGTTCCACAGGTTGGTAGATATTTTTTCTTAAAATTTGAAGGAAAAAAATTGAAAATACCTAAAAATTATTTCTATTCATATATTTATTTATTTAAAAATAGAAAATACTGATTTTCTAAAAACGTAAACAAATAGAAAAATTTTGACAAGTGCACAGATATCTTTCTGGATTTTGATTGGTTAACCGATGACGATGGCCGCGCATGTGCAGAACCGCTAAGCTTTGACGCCAGAAAGAGACAATAAGAGTCACAAAAGAGTAAAAGAGAAAGCTATAGGCATTTATATATGACATCCTGATTACAAAGTTGTGCAAGCCGAAAGCATTGCAAGGGCGTATATTTAAGCTCATACATATATGGTAATAGTACAGTCAACGGTGTGGGGTGAAATTTCAAGTAAGGGAAGCTCTGTTTAAAAACTTATTCTATTTGTAACGTAATTCGATTTTTCAATCACCTTTCGCAAATTCGTCAATGACGTCATCATAAAAACGTGGATACTCCGACAAGCTTTGCAGAAGTTTATTTTCAATAGGCAAAAACGATATTTGCGAAAGTCTCTTCTGACCTGATGAATTTCTCAACCATTCACACACAACCCAGTTAACACCGTTATGTAGAAATTACGTAAAATTTACATAATAGATTTACCTTGCTACGTAAATTTAAGGTCACTCAGAGGTCACAATAAAGTAAAAAAAGCCCCCTTAATTGTTACATAAATGTAATGTTTACATAAATATTACATACATGTTACGTAAAAGTTAAGTAAAAACTACGTAAATTTTATATAACAGGTTTACCTTGTTATGTTATGTTACATAAAGGGCACAATTATTTATTAATTAGGTAAAATTTAGGTCACATTAATGTGCGAAAACATTGCACCTCATTCTTACATAAATATGATGTAAATAAATTGACATACCTTTTACATAAATATTACACCCATGTTACGTTAAAATTAATTAAAAACTACGTATATTTTATATAACAGGTTTACCTTGGTATGTAAATTGTAGGTCACAACAAGTTATTAATAAGGTAAAATATTAATCTGCATGACCTGCGCAAAGCATCAACTATCTAAATCCGACATGCGCATGCCGCTTGAGGCGGTCCAACATCGGTGATTTACGAAGGTGATTTGACACGGATCGACATTGGCAAACTACTAAGTTAACCAGGCGGGGTGGTTTAAGTGGCGGAAGAGGTTATTCTGATAGAGAAGTTCCACCATCCTATAAATACCTCAAAGTCCGCATTCTAGTTACGAGATATCTTTGATCTACCTACCTACTAGGAAGAAACTATTTAGCAGTGGTTAATTTCTTTCATTTTCATAATTTTTTTGTAAATTTTATTTTGACGTAAATCGCGTTGTAAAGCGTTTACCTCATTTAGTTTTATATAATAGTTATGTAACATTTGAAATGTAAACTTACGATTCAATTGACTATATAATAATGATGAAAAATTTAGGAGTTTAATTTGACGTAAATAATTTTACAAGGAATTTACATAACTTAGATGACATAATTAATACATCAAAAAAAAAATGTAACAATTATGTAAAATTTTAAATGAAAACTTAAGGTTCACACTGTTTCATAATATTTATGTAATTTTCAAAATATGAATGTGACGTAAATCATGTTAGAGAGGGTTTACGTAATTTGGATGATATAAATATTACATAAAATGTTTGGTATAATAGTTAATTATTGTTACATATTAGTTATGTAAATTTTATTACTTTCGTTTAAAGTAGATTATTTTATGTAACATTTACGTAAATTAGATTACTAAAATATTACATATAATAGGTATGTAATATTTTGTATGTAAAATTAAGGACCCACTATTTACGTAACTTTTAAGAATTTATTCATATTATTTACGTAAAATTAACATTGCTTAGGTCATAGATAAAAAAAAAAAATCAGTAGATCCCGTAAAAACACAGTAGATATTTTTTTCCCAGTAGTCGACGATATGTAGCAAACAAGCAAAAAAAGCTCTGTCTGGGGTCATCTTTTATTATAAGACTACAAAAAACGTAATTAACGCCAAAGGAAATGACAAGGCCTAAAGCCTAAAACAGTTCTCCTTCAAAATAGTTCACCAGTTCATTTTCAATTTCAACGTTACAACGCTCATTGCATTGTATTAATGTGTTTGGTTTTTAATTTCTAATAAACAAATAATAAATATCTAAAGTAGTCGATCCAACAAGTTCTCGAATGCAGCACGACGCGCACGCACATAAGACAAGACATAAAAAAACTTTGGAACTAATGTTGTAATTAAAGTGGGCGTTTTCATACAATTTTTTTACAGATAATAATTATAATTTTGTTGTAAAAAAACAGTAAATCTACTGCTCATATTTTTTGAAAATCGTCAGTGGATAAAAACCCCCAAAGCAGTCGATCTACTGAAAAATCAGTAGACCTGGCAACGCTGCTGCTGCTCAGCTGTTGCCGGCGGGCGTATTATAGCTGCAGGTTACAGAGAATCGAGCAGCGGAGATAGCATCTATTGGATTTTTCTAGAGTAGTGAACAGCCGATCGCATACGTGGACAGACTTTCCGCTGTGATTCGCTGTGAGTAAAGGGCGCTATTTTACTCAACAGTTTTAAAACATTTTATTGATATTTTTCCAATAAAAGTAAAATACTTACGAGATGAGGGCATCAAGTAGAAATCTCAAAGAATTAAGCAGAGTTGAAAGCGTTAAAAAACACGATTACTAAAACAAATGTAAAAGTCTGATAATTCTTCCAAAATAAAATGGTCCGTTGTGACTGAAATTCCCAAAGGTACTAATTTAAAGGCAAGTACCTATGAAATCATAAATAGTGCTGAGGAAACTTTAAGTAATCCACTGGCGGACACGACAGGAAATGTAGTCAGTTTTTCAAATGGAGAAAAAGCTGTACCATGTAGGATGTCTGTTTCAGAGTTCAGTAAACATGAAATACATGAAATTATAAAGTCAAAAATAAAAAACAAAAGATCCTCTGGACCAGATGAAATACCTACGGCTCTGTTTAAGCAGGTTATGATTGAGTTTTGCTTGGAACCCCTAACATATGTTGTAAATGAATCTCTCAAAACAGGATGCTTTCCAACCTGCTTAAAGCTCTCTAGAATAAATCCAATTTTTAAAAAGGGAGGCTCAACTTCACCTATAAACTATCGACCTATAGCACTAACCTCCTGTTTTTTAAAAGTTTTTGAATATGCAATGCTAAAAAAGCTGCTTGACTATTTGGCCGAACACATGACTCCCAGACAACTTGGGTTTTTAGCGAATAAATCGAGTGCAACGGTTATTCTTTCTTTTTTGACGGAAGTAGTGGGGAGCCTCGAGGCCGGCGAGCGCCCTGTTGGCATTTTCTGTGATCTCAGTAGGGTGTTCGACTGCGTAAACCACGATTTTTTGATTGCGCGGATGAAATCCTATGGTTTGGGTCATTTTTGAAAGATCGTAAACAGTTTGTACAGATTGCGGCATGGCTCGGAAAACCCCTACGTTTAGACTATATAGACGTGGAACGAAGGTTCCTCAAGGCTCGATATTGGGGCCTATTTTGTTTTTAATTTTTGTAAACCGTCTTTCAATTGAGGTAGTATATAAAAGCATCATAGCATTTGCAGATGACAAATCAAGCGTTGTTAGACTGAACCAGGAACCCTCTAAAGAGATAAATATCTGTTTTAATGTAAACGAACTCTTTTTAAACCTTCAAAAAACTCATTTTATGGTTTTTCACAATACTCAAGTTAAATTAAATTTAGATTTGAACTTGCAATATGATGGTCAGATATTAAGACGTGAAAACTCGGTGAAATTTTTAGGTATTATACTGGACGATGTTCTCTCTTAGGAAGAGCAGTGTACAGTACTGTGTAACAAACTAAGTAGTGCTTGCTACGCTATCAGAAATTTAAAACCAGTACTAACAGAGAGTCAACTATTGCAGACCTACCATGCACTAGTTCAGTCTCGCCTTACGTATGGTGCTCAGTTCCGGGGGATTTCTCCATATGCGCAAAAAGCATTTCTGTGTCAAAAACATATATTACGTTTGATAGCGGAAGTTTGAGCGGAGTGGGAGCTTACGTCTTGTGTTCCATACTATGTTGGGAATTTGGAACCTTTAGTTTCCACAAAACAAAACTACACTCTTTTGCACTCGACTCGCGTTTCGCTAACAACGTTAGCATCAACAGGAGACGATAAACAATAAACTAAATTAACCTACGCCCTATTTTATATACAATCTTTTAGTGGGCGGAGATAAGACTAATAATTTGTGATTGCTCAAGATTTTTAATCCTATCTCCGCTCAACTAAAAAATAAAGTGTACTAAATGGGATGGGTTTTCTATCTTTATTTAAACTATTTCTGAATTTAATGATTTTCATACTTTCATATGCATTCAAAAGTCTTTTGTTTGGTACACTTTTTAGAAGTTTTAGGATATCTAATGTGAATCTATGATTGTTTTCAAAAGCATGCTCGGCCACACTTGACTTTTCTGCTCTTTCGTATTTTAAGGGTGTGTGTTCTTTAAAATGTGTTTGAATAGAGTGTCTCGTTTGGCCAACATATTTTTTGTAACAATCCATGCAACTAATTTCGTAAATTCCACTTTTTTCTAGATCTGTAGTTTTATCCTTATTAAGGCTTAATCAACAAGCTGATAAATAGCCATTCTTTTCAAAAGACCGTTCGAAATTCTACTTTTTTCAGACAAAAATATACTTTCGACTCCAAATTTGTATCAATTCCTTATAATCCTAATTATACGAAAGGATTACAAAAAGTATTTAATAACACCGGTCTTAAATTAGTATATCAATCCGGTAACACAATCAGAAGTTTACTAGAAAATCCCAAGGATAAAACTACAGTTCTAGAAAAAAGTGGAATTTATGAAATTAGTTGCATGGATTGTGACAAAAAATATGTTGGCCAAACGAGCGGCTCTATTCAAACACGTTTTAAAGAACACTTAGCACACTTAAAATACGGAAGAACAGAAAAGTCAAGTGTGTGTCACATTAGATAACCTAAAACTTCTAAAAAGTGTACCAAACAAAAAGCTTTTGAATGCATATGAAAGTATGAAAATTATTAAATCCAGAAATAGTTTAAATAAAGATAAGAGGACCCATCCCGTTTAGTACACTCTATTCTTTAGTTGCGGAGATATAGGATTAAAAATCGTAATCAATCACAAATTATTAGTCTTATCTCCGCCCACTAAAAGATTGTATATAAGATAGAGCGTAGGTTAATTTAGTTTATTGTTTATCGTCTCCTGATGATGTTAACGTTCTTAGCGAAACGCGCGTCGAGTGCAAAAAAATGTAGTTTTGGTTTGTAGAAAACAATCATAACTTTGTTTTTTTGTTTTCGTGTTCCATACTTTATAAAATACAAAGTCTTAACAGTGCCATGCATAGTTATATATCAAATGTGCCTTTATGTATCTTTAAATCAAGACTTATTTCCTAGAAATAATCACTTCCATAGCTATAGCACCAGGTTTGAAAATAACTTTATGCTGCTAAAAAACTTAATAAAACCAAGCTTTTTGTCACAAATTTGGGACCAAAACTTCTTAATAAAAAGGCCTTAATATCATTTTTAATTGAAAAATATTATTATGACATAGACTTGCTTTTAAACAAAGATAGCTGAGAATTTCATGGTTTTTAAATTATACTTTATTTTGTATTGTTCTTGTTTTTTTACTTAGTTTTAAATCTGTGTTCTATATTTTTGACTAGGATTGTATTTTTACTACTGCGTGTTTTATGTACTTTTTATATATTCGTAACTCACGATGTCCGTACAGTGTCAAATTTACCTAACCGTTATGCCTCTCAGATTGCTCCATCCGGTCGTTCAAAATTTGCCAGTTTTCCTTGGTGATATGTATTTCCTACATGTTCTATTTTTCCTGACTAAAAAGCGCAACAAACAAATAAACCAGTGACCAAAGTCAGAGTAGGTATTTTGTCTGTCGCAACAAAATTCTGAACATCGGGATTCAAAAATTGCCTAATATCTTTCGTTTCGGGTTTCCATCCTTTAATGATATTAAACAAGACGCTCGATTAAACACAAGGTAAACAAGCTTAACGAAATCCTTATGACCTTTCTGAGAGAAATTTATAGTTGAGACTTGAGCCCTTCATTGCGTAAACGATCCTTGAGGCGTATAACAGTAACACGTGACTACGAAGAAAAGTTACAGGTGACAATGTTGCATTTTATTTTTACTTTCATCATTTTTTTGGAAATTTGTCCGATTCGCAGACGAGGGAATTTTCTTTTAATGCTTAAGCGGTGTTTGTTGGATTAGTACAGGTACAGGGTGGTCCAAATTCGCCCTCTTTCGGCCTCTATAGCTTTGGGCTTTTGCAGCATAGGTAGCACAAAACAAATATGTATGTTACGGGCTCGATTTTCAAGAGAAGTCGAAAACTAAAAACCGCATTGCGATATGTCAAAGCGTTTCTGAGCTACAGGGTGATTCTCAAAAATGTGTGATTTTAAAGGTCTTCTACAACTTTTTTATTTGTAAAGATAGAGATTTTCATTAAAAACATTTTTTGAAGATTTTTTAAAGACAAATCACCGACTTTCTCTTAAAACCTTTAGTTCTCGAGATATTACACAAAGTTATATTTTTTAAAATGGAATACTCCCAATTTTTCTAAAAAATCAGTTTTCTAATAAAATTTCCTGTCGAACGATGTGCCATACACCTATTTTTATTAAATAGGTTAAAAGATATTTGCATATTTTGATATTTACCATAGTAGGCGCTGTGCGTGTGTAAATAAAATTTTATTGTTTTTTTTTTCATACAGAATCAAGTTGGCTACGACACGAGGGGACACAACAACCTCGAACTTTAACTTCTAGTTTACTGTAATTACCAACCCTGAAATAATAAACAAAAATAAAATTAATAAAAGTTTTTATTTAAAATTTTTATTAATTAAACTATGTAACACCTAAAATCTACATCTAACAATTTTCTTTAATTCTAAGACAAATGCTCAAATTGACAGCCGTTTTCTGGTAAACACATCCTACATCTACATCTTCTCTATTTTCTGCATTAAGAAGTTCTACCGCACGAAGCTGCCTGAATCTAGTACGAAGTGCCTCTTCCAATTCCCTTCTAGTAGTTGGGCGATTTCGAAATACAAGGTCTTTGACTCTCTCCCACAAAAAGAAGTCGCAAGGGGTCAGGTCTGGAGACCGGACGGGCCAATATACAGGACCTTTATTTCCGATCCAGTTTTCGGCAAACACAATATTTAGCTTAGTATAGCTCATTATTTTGCTGAAGTGGCAAATTGTCAATAAACGGATTCACCTGCTCTTCTAAAATTTGTTGGTATCTTTCGGCATTTAAATTTCCATAAAAAATATATGGCCTAATAATTTGTCCTCTGTAGATACCCTACCCATACCTTAAAACTGAACCTTCCCTGAATCGCCTGTTCCACCATAATATGGGGATTTTGCTGTTTCCAGTAATAGCAGTTATATCTGGTGAATATTCCATCACTAGAAATCGTTGCCTCATCCGTATAACTTTTCTGGCAACATCGGGGTCTTCTTGGCTTTTATTTAGGTACCACCTGCAATTGGTGCACACGTTGGGGTCGATAGGGCCTAAACTTGTGTTTTTTAAGCACCCGAAGGGCATTGCTGCGTGGAATTCTAGTGTTTCTCTCCATAGTCCTGGTGGAAGTATTCGGAATAATTTCTATTTCTCCTAGAACCGTTAGCTCTTCCAACTATCTATCTCCGGCTAGGCTTGTAAACGTCCTAGGCCGCGGTTTTGTAAAGGATCCGTATTTCTGTAGATGACGTTTTAACTTCAAAAATATTTTTGAGCTAGGTTACTTTCTTTCCGGATATCTCTGGAAATATAGATTTAACGCCGTCTGTCGATTTTTGTTACTTTCAATATAACATTTTATCATGTCGTACTTTTCAAAGTTTTCAAACATTTTTATATCTTGACGAAGACGCCACTTTAAAACTGCATAAGTCAGAGTTAAACACAGCCTACTATGGTAATTATTAAAAATTGCAGATATCTGTTTAACTACTTAATAAAAATAGGTGTATGACACATCGTTACAGGAAATTTTAATACAAAACTATTTTTTTTTCGAGAACTAAAAGCTTTAAGACAAAATCGGTGAAACATGTAGATTTGTCCTTAAAAATTCTTCAAAAAATGTTTTCAATGAAAGTCTCTATCTTTACAAATAAAAAAGTTGTAGAGGGTTTTTAGAAACGCTTTGACATATCGCAATACGGTTTTTAGTTTTCGACTTTTCTTGAAAATCGAGCCCGTAACATGTATATTAGTTTTGGGCTAACTATGCTGCAAAAGTCCAAAGCTATAGAGGCCCCTCGAATTTGGACCACCTTTACATCAAACAACTCCACTCATTATAAAAGGCCGTTATTTTTTTTATTTCTTAACCGATTTAATTATTGCCTTCGTATAGAGACAATACATAAGGCTTTTGTTACAATGACTTAGATTTTCTCCAGTGCCGCACATATTTTTTTTGCAGGGGGAGTAAAAATTTCCCGTTATTTAAAACGGTCTGTCATCTTGTATTTTTGGGAAATGTCAAATTTTGGCCGGGATCGGAAAAGTTTCATGTCTTGTCTTTCCAAAAAGTCAAAACATTTTAAAATCGACCGATTCGATCAAAAGTTATAGCAAATTCAAAAGTGTGCAAGATTTTTTGGCCCACCCTTTGCTATGTTTTATACGCTTTAAATGTTGTTGACAAAAAGTATCACAATTAATGATTTTATAGCGATGCAGAGGCAAAATTTCTTTCACGTTTTTTGTGAAATAATTTTAACAAATGGATTGGGTTAGCTGGCAATGTTGGGGAAGAATTTAGGCTTAATTCTAGATTTAATGTTGCCAACATCATCAAAATTTTGGGAAAAATATTCTGCGAATCAAAGATGCTTAAATTTAAACTAAAATTTCAGTGGCGTAGCCAAAAATCGACTCTGGGGGGGGCTCATCATTTAATAATAATAAACTGGAATTTTTTTAAAAATTAGGTACGTGCCTATTGCTTGAGCTCTTGAACTGAAGGGAGGGGAGAGGGGCGGTTTAATAGATGTTGAGTTAATGTATACAGAACAAAAATACTTATTTCGAAAAGCAAGTATCATGTAGTCCCATTTGCAGATTTTTCTCAAAATTAACCCTCAAAATTTTTATAAAAGTTACACTAAAATTATATTTTTTACGCGTTTCAAACGTTTTTTACAAAAAAATTGCCTAAAATTTAACAAAATTCCAACAATATAATTGTATAGCGCCTCAGGCGAAAATTTTTACCAATTTTTTTTAAATTTTGAAATAGTAGATTGGGTTAGATTCCAAGATTTCTTGGCAAATCATAAATGCGCCGCAGATGAAAACTAAGAAAAAATCTTGCCAAATCATAAATGTGCCGCAAATGAAAACTAAGAAAAATTACACTAAGAATGCCATTTATTACACGTTTTGAATGCTTGTGATAAAAATTTCTTAGAATTAAACTAAAAGTAATGACGTCATAGTTTCACAGGCAAATTTTTTAAAATTTAAGACATCACACCAAACACACGTCACAAACCCGAGTAAAGGGTCAAAAAAATGAGGGATCTATATATAGCTCTCCTTGTGTCTCTTAATTATTATTAATTTATTGTAGATTGGATTGGACCTCCTAGGGGGGGCGTTTAAACCACAAAACCCCCCCTGGCTATGCCACTGAAAATTGTACCAATCAATGGCGTTAAAACGCTGCAGGCATTTTTTTTAATTCAATCCAAAAGATCTACTAAAATATTTTTGGTTTATTTTTTGTTCTGAAATATTTAAAAAAAGGTGGGTTCGTTTAGTTGCAAAGGAGGGGGGGCCTTTTTTTATTTTTAATGCTGACTGACAAAAATTATGTAAAATGAAACTAACTCGTACATAAGAATTATTTAATGCGCCGCAGGCGAAAATTTCAAAAAAAAGTACAGTTCTAATATAATATAGTACAAGGTACAAAGCTTTGAAAAAGAGTACTTCTTAATTTTTGTTGTCTTTTATTTACCCTCATGTTCACTAAATCGTTCTTAATCAATGACTAAAATAATTTATTTGCCAACTATTTTATATAATAACTTTAAAAAATTCCTCAATTAATAACACGACTTTTTTCTTTCAGCGATTGGATGACGGCGATTAGCAATACGGTAAGTTTAGTTAATTTTTTTACCAAAAAAAAAATATTAAGCAAAATGTTGTTTGCATTTTCTATATACATCCACGTTTTATGATTTTTTTGCATTTATTTTTATTTCATTTTTTACTACACCTTTATTAAACCACTGGCGCACCCAAGAATTGACTTCGGGGGGGGGGGGAAGTTAAGTAAATGAAAACAAAACTTAGTTTGAGGGAAAAATGTGACCATAACCAGGTTTCTCGGGGGGGGGGGGGGGGTTAATCCCAAGCCCACCCCCCTGGGTGCGCCAGTGATTACACCACTATAATATTGAATCCTTATTTCTGAAAGACCACAATAATAACAAGACAATCTTGCTAATAAATTATAATTTTGCAGTGGAGGGTTTTCGAAGACACCTCGAGATTTAACATGGAATATGTGACGTAGAAAATAGGAACTTCTATCCTCCAAATCTTTTTTTACTTTTTACGTTTTTTGGTAAAGATGCTCTGCCGGGAAGAGACACATAAAAATAACAGAAAAAGAAACAAACATGAAATAAAACATTTTGATTTATATTTAACTTTTTGATTCTGATGATGGTATTTACAAAACGAAACGACGGATTAAAATTTTGAAAACACCATTGTGTTTTTCTAAAAAAATTGTCAAAGATGGCCAAAGACGTGTTTTTACAGAACTCAATTATCTCTTAATAGTGACGGGGCATGTGTAATTCGGTGGGATTTTTAATGGAGGAGTTTTGTGACTATGTGGGATTGATAGCTCTTTAGTCACACAATCAAGTTTTACCGGATGTTTTGTTCGCATCTGTGTAGAAGGGGTCATAAAAAATACAAATTTTGCAATCGGAGCATGATTATACTCGATTACATATAACTCGAGGACGAGGATTCCAAAAAATTTACTTCAGACCTTAAATGACCTTGAAAATCGCAAAAAACAAGATTTTTGCCATTTTCTCTTTAAAAAAATCTTAATAATTCGACGTTTTGTCAGATCAACTTCAAACGTACCTCAAACTATTAGGCATGTATCCCAAATTCGATCCTTAGAGTTTGATGCAGTTCGAAGCTTTATGACCTTGAAAGAAACCCCAAATTGCAAAAATAACATGCTAAAGGGCGTTATTCATCAACTATTAAAGAAAAGAAAATCAAATTTGACAACAAAGATAAGAAGGTCAAGTCCAACAATTTTGTTAAAAAAAAATTTAGTTCAGCTATGAGGCGTTTCGATATGGCGGCTAATATATCAAAATGGCGACCTATATCCACATTTTATTTTATCCGATTTCGTAAAAAAGCAAAAATGACACACAAAAAATGCCATTTTCCAAAATGGCGGTCGAAAAACCATAAAAAAATCTAATTGTGCTAGTATGGAATGACTATACTTGTTTATATAACATTCAAGGATGAGGATTTAAAAGCTATTTAGCCGCACATTCACGTGCCACCGGCTGTTTTGTTCGCATCCGTGTAGAAGAGGTTAATATGACGTCATATTTCAAGAAAGCGGCCAAAAGTCATAACAACGCAACCGGGGCACGATTATACTCGATTCTATATAACTAAAGAACGAGGATTCCAAACAATTTACTTTTAAGGTCGCTCGACCTTAAATAACCTTGCAAATCTCATAAAACAAGATTTTTCCCATTTTCTCTTCAATAAATCTTGACAATTCGACGTTTTGTCAGACCAACTTCAAATATACCTTAAACCTTTAGGCATATATACCAAATTCGATCGTTAGAGATTGATGTAGTTTGAAGTTTCATGACCTTGAACAATGACCCAGTAAAATTAACAAATTGCAAAAATATTATAATAAAAGGCGTTATTCATTAACTATTAATGCGAAGACGACCAAATTTGGTAACAAAGATAAGAAGGTCAAGTCCAACAATTTTGTTAAAAAAAATTTGTTTAGATATGACGCGTATTAGTATGACGGCTGATGATGATATATATCAAAATTGCGACACATCCACTACACGGATTAATAAACAAGTATTATTTTTTCTGATTTTTTAAACGCCATTTTGGAAAATAGCATCTAAAACACTTTTTTACTTACTCTCTTATAGGTAATTTAAATGTCTTTGTTGGCTAGACAAATGAGTAGAACATCAAATTCACATTTCCGAAACCTATCCAAAAAAAAATGGTAGAGAAGTTTGACTTGAAGTGTTAATTTATGACTAAGATGTTAATTTTATTTCCAGCACTTAACATTTTTGCTGGTTTACACTTGTACATGGTATTTTCAAGGTCAATCGAGGTCATGCATCAACTTAACTGTTTTTTTTTTCTCATAGTAAGCGTCATTTTTGTTTTTTTTACGAAATTGGATAAAATAAAATCTGGTTATAGGTCGTCATTTTGATATATCAGCCGCCATATTGAAATGCGTCATACCTGAATCAAATTTTTTTCAACGAAATTTTTGGACTTGACCGTCTTATCTTTATAAGCAAATTTGATTGTCTTGGCTTTAAGAATTGATGAATAGCACCATTTAGTATGAAGCTTTAAACTGCATCAAACTCTAAGGATCTAATTTGGCATACATGCCTAATAGTTTGAGGTACATTTAAAGGTGGTCTAAAGAAGCGTCAATTATTAACATTTCTTGAAGAGAAAATAGCAAAATTCTTGTTTTTTGCGATTTTCAAGGTCATTTTAAAGATGACCTTGAATTTTTTTTTCTCTTCTCTCTCTCTTCTCGTCCTCGAATTATATAGAATCGGTTATAATCATGCCCCGGTTGCGAAAGTTGTATTTTTTATGATTTTTGGCCGCCATCTTGAAAGATGTCGTCATATCAACCTTTTCTACACGAATGCAAACAAAACACCCGGTAACACTTGATTGTATACTACAGAGCTTTTCCTTTAATAAAAATCCCACGGGATAAAAATTATCGACATACACTCCTACACTATAAATTAAGGGAGATATCATGAATTGCCCAAGCAACAATTTTCTTACCCACGACCACATACTTCACCTAAATGGACGTTAATTTGGGTGTATTAATTAGTGATCTTCAGCCGGTCTTACATATTACGACAAAATTCCGGTGCTTTAACGTTAGATAATACAGCAGTAACATTGTTACCGCTACCCAACGTTTGGCCGACCTGGCAGGCGTTGGTGCATTTTCTAGTAAGCCAGTGACATCGTGTGGATGTTTTTATGAGACTCTAGTTACGTTCTGCCGACGTATCAACGTCTAAACAACTTTCACATTATGTGAACTTGCGACGTTTCTGGCCGGTCTGGCGACGTTTTCCGGTCGGAGTTTTGACAAACTTAAGTGCTCTTTTCTTGTGAAGAAGAAAAGTTTCCAAAGGAACTAATGGCATTATATTATCCTTCTCTGCCGCACTTATGTACGGCAGATCGCCCTATCTCTCTAGATTTTAAATAACTGGCTCAACTGGTCAGGGGTCTAATTCTTGAATCTCGAGAGAAGGATCGATCCTTCAAGAGAAGGGATCAATCCCGGGGAATGCTAGCCTGAGAAATGGGACCGATCCCGGCGGGGAGCGGGAACACCCAATTTTTGATAGAATGCAATGAGCGATCACCGCTCAAGAATACGAAATGCGTTCGACGTGGGATCCACAAATCTATGAAATTATCGTACAAGTATATGGGCGAAAGAGAAAGACTGGTGCCCTTTAAACAGTAATGTCTGATCCACAGCTTCACTTTATAGGATCTTTAAAATGTCCTGCCATAGTTGAAAAAACTAAATTTTATTTCACAGTTCACCGACCATCTATTTAGAAAAATCGAATAAAAAGTAAGGAAATGGGGATTGTCAACTGTCATTGTCGGAATTGTTGGAGCGTTTTCCAGTCGTATGTTGGGTTGATAGTAACCAACGGTCGTGGCAAGTAGTTCATTTGGGAATGTTTGACGACTGTAGTCCATTTACTTGTATTTTTTTGGATTCTAATAATATTCGCCATTTTTGATGCAGTCGTTTATGTTCGAAGTGGCCGCCATTGTTTATATTTACTAAACACAGCAAAAAATACTACAAACACCATTGAATGGCATTTTGGAGACGTTTTATTTTCCGGGCGAGATAGGTATCTGACCATGGAATTCTAAAAAGCGGACTTTAGTAGCATCCATTTTTTTTTCATTAAAAAAAGCAGTATTTTTCGTTTAAACACAAACAAATCAAGGGCGCGCGTGTTTTTTCATTCCATTTCTAAGCATAGCATAGCAGTAAACCGAATTGCGTTTTTAAATTTATCAAATTATAATTTTTTGTTTGCCATTTTCTAAAGTGTATAAAAATAAGTTCATTTTAGTAACCGAAAATCCCAAGGTTTGAGATGGGCAAAATTTTGGGTAGTGAAACACCACCAAAAAGTCAACAACAAAGAGGACGCTAGTGTAGTCATTTTAGGTCGTATTTTACGACGTAAGAAGAACGATTACTATTCTGACTCCAGTTACTGCACAACGACGTAAGGACTCCACCATTTTGGTGTAAATCCGGGTCGGCATGTTGCCTAAAACGGCGTCGCATCATAACGTCGGGTCGCATTTAACAACGTCGCCACGCCGTTAAATTGCTCTTTAGCTCAGAAACTACAAGGGACAGAATAAATCTGTTAATACCATTTTTTAAAGCGAAAAAAAGTAACAACGGAGTTTCCCATTGAATCTTACTGGGTTTAATAAAGAAGAGTGAAAGACTGGAAAGAGTGTCACAGAAAGTCGCATATATCGTTCAACCGAGGGGACCAGTTAAAACTCTCTAATTTTAACCACTCACTGCAGTGTATATTAACCACCCGCGACATTGGCTTTTTAATTTAGCGTAATTATCCGCTAAGAGGTTTTAAGCTCGGGGTTTGATTAATGTGTTCTTAGAACAGCTGCGCGCGGAACCCAATAAAGTTTCGTCTTTGTATCACAGAAATCAGAGAAAGATAGATAGAAAAAAAAAAACTGGAGACAGTAATGGAAATCGAAATGTTAACTTCCAGATTACTAAGCTAATTCTATAACTACTAGACCATTAAAGCTATAGGGAAATATTTAATTTAAAAATCCCACTCCGTCGCGTCGATTTAACGAATTACAGTACTGGCGAAACAACTGTGTTGGTACACTAACTGAAGATAGTCGGTGAGCTTATGATGTATGCTCCAGTTTCGGAGAAATGCAGTTTTTTTTCAGTGGCTCAATAAAAAGTCCGGTGTATTTAAGATGAAGATCTTTCTCCGTCAATTGAACATCGTATTAGTTTTGGCGACACAACTGTATTGGCATACCAACTGAAGATAGTCAGTGAGTCAATAATGTATGTTCCAGTTTCGGATAAATGCAGTTTTTTTTTAATGGCCCAACAAAAAGTCCGGTGTATTTAAGATGAAGATCCTTATCCGTTAATTCAACATCGTATTAGTGCTGGAAAAACAACTGTGTTGGCACACCAACTGAAGTTATTCAGTGAGCCAATAATGTATGCTCCAGTTTAGGTAAAATGCAGTTTTTTCTTTAATGGCTTAACAAAAAGACCAGTGTATTTAAGATGAAGATCATTTTCCGTTAATTCAACACCATATGAGTATTGGCGAAACAACTGTGTTAGTACACCATCTGAAGATATTCAGTAGAATACTTTTTTTTTCAATAGCTCAACAAAAAGTCCGGTGAATTTAAGATAAAGATCCTTCTCCGTCAATTCAACATCGTATTAGTGTCGGCGAAACCACTGTATTGGCATACCAACTGAAGATAGTCAGTGAGCCAATAATGTATGCTCCAATTTTGGTAAAATTCATTTTTTTCCTTCAATGCCTCAATAAAAATTCCACTGTATTAGTGTTGGCATGGCCAACTCTAACTCTAACGAAAAGAAAAGGCAATATCAAGAAGCGAAAGCAGAAATACAAAGGCAAACACGTAGATTAAAAAAAATGGTGGACAACAACATCTAGCTGAGTCCAACAACACCAGAGCCTTCTTTCAAGCTACTAAGATGATATATGGTCCCACTACACAAGGTATCAATCCCCTTCGATCCAAAGACAGAACAAGGAAGGCTGCCTAAAAACAGATCCTCTATCAATTCCCCATGGAAGGAACATTTCCAAGAACTACTCAAAAGAGAGTCTCAGCTCGATAATGACATCTTCGGCAAAATTCCGGAGAAAACTACACAACAACACCTAAGTGAGATTCCGAGATTAGAGGGAGTCGAAAAGGCAATTACACAGCTAAAGAATAACAAGTCAGCAGGCACAGATGGTATCGTATCGCTGCTGAACTTAACAAACAAGAAGGTCCCGCACTTAATTCCCAAATGCATACTCTAATAAGTAAAATATAGACCACTGAGACCATTCCTGCTGAACTCAGAGACGGCTCTATATTTACCATTTTCAAAAAAGGCGACAAGGTCCAATGTGGAAACTGCAGAGGTATAACTCTGCTTTCTGTTGCTGGAAGGATACTGCCAGAGACACAGTGTGGATTTAGCCGTAATCGAGGCATGTCGTGATCTTCAGTGTCAGACAAATGCAAGAGAAATGTAGGGAACAAAATCGCCTCCTCTTTATGGCCTTCATAGACCTGCCAATTTCTTAGACTACTACACGACAATATTTTAGGTGCCATGTTTTACCTTGTTGAGGAACATCTACCGCCGGGAGTGGAAATTCTATATAGATTCGACGATGGTCTACTTAACCTAGGCAGACTGCGAGCAAAAACTAAGGTCTCGACGACCTCGGTTATCGAACTATACGCCGATGACAACGTCGTTATGGCCGATTCAGAGGAAGGTCTACATGCATGGGATGAAGAACCATCTGAAATTCGTTACATCTTGTTTTAGGCAGGGACATGACAAATAATGAATTCTTTATGTCAAGCAACGACTATCGTGTACCTTTGTAGCTTCAGGTCTTAGCCAATGACGCTGGCGCGGTAAACGAAATAATAGAGAGAGAGAGATAGGGAGATAAATAAGAGATAAAGTAGAGGGACATCTTACTTACAACTTCGTGCATGATGAAAGTATGGGAAGGATTTATATTTAAGCTAATAGTTATATAGATTTTGGCTACAAAAGTAACTCGTATTTTTTTGTTGGTTTTTCGTTTTTTTTTTGCTTTTTGTCTGTGTATTTTGAGATGTTTTGTAAACGATGTTTTGCTCTATAAAGGAGCTAAAGATCATAAGACGTCTGTTATTGAATGAAAAGTTTTATTATTTTTTTAATAAAAAAAAAGAGTATATCCTGAATACCCTGAAAAGGTGGAGAGGGTTATTGTTAGCGGATGAGGCTGAAAAACTTGCGGAAAATGAGATTCATCGAAAATATAAGGAGCTAACAGATCGCTATATTGTTTTACCATTCACAGTTGACACAAAGGGTCCTTGAGGTGAGAAGGCCAAGAGATCCTTGGCAGATTTAGGTTGCAGGGTCAGACACAAGAATTTCAAATCTTTCTTCACACAGAGAATCTGTTTAGTAATTTAAACAGGGAATGCTACAAGTGTTTTGGGAACTCTCGGCCATTCTGCTGTGGGTGGCTTGGAGGATGTTGTTGATTATTTTTGATTTCTATTTTTTTTTACCTTTTATTCTTTTAATTTAATTTTATTTTATTATATTTTACTGGTTTCTTACTATATTTTCATTTAATTTTATTTATTTTGGAATTTAATTACTACTTCAATTATATTTTTATTTAATTAATAGACATTAAGGGCAACAGCGGTTTGCACATAAAAATGGCGGCCCAACAAATCTCAGTCACGCAGGTAGCAAGCGTTTTCTATTTGCCGCTGCTTTTTCTCTATGCTTTGTATACTTAGTACAGCTATTGCGAGGATGTTGTAGAGAGGCAAAAGTTTCTACGAAGTTTGTTGCAAAGCTGATTATCGAGGTAGGAAAAAGTTTTTGACAAACAAGAAAATGTAATAGGAAATTATTGGAGAGAACGTTTCGACCCTGGGCATGACATGTAGAAGATTTTTTTCGGATATGTGGTTACGTCATAAAGGTCCCAAAAAAGCATTTGCTTCTTGTCAACAATTAGCATGCCAAAAATTATTTGTTACTACTACTAAATAAGAAGGTACCACTTGTGACACCTTTTTCGAAAGCTTGTTAAAAGAGAAATTTAATGCACTAGTTTTTTTGACATTTGTCAATCAATGTGTTTTTTGAAAGGTTGTTAAAAAAGAAACTCGATTAAATAAATGTTTTTGACATCTGTCAACCCAGGTGTTAGAAGTTTTCAAAAACCTATTTTTTGTCAATTACTTTAGCCTCAAAATAAAATATATGTTTCTTTATTTACTAAGTGGAATAAAGAACCTACCATGCAAGGATATTATTGGCTCCCATTTGGGGGCGCAGCCTAATTATTTTTTTAAAAATTTACTAGATATTAGATAAAAAGGAAATAGATTCAAAGCATACCTCGATTTTTTTTTACTCACTGTCCTTAAGGACAAAAAATAGAATTTTTAACACATAGGTTGACAGAAGCTTTCCAAAAAGGAAAAGTTGCCACAAGTGGTCCCTTCTCAAGAAAAAAATATTATTCCGCTTAGTAAATAGAGAAGTATCTAGTTTATTTTGAAGCTAAACCAATTGACAAGAATTTTTTTTTTTAATTTTTGGCACATTGGTTGACAGATGTCAAAAAAAACTAGTGCGTTAAATTTCTTTTTTAACAAGCTTTCCAAAAAGGTGCCACAAGTGATACTTTCTTATTTAAAAAAAAATAGTTGGTGGGCCCTGGGCCTTCAGTTGGGGGCCCCAAATTTTTTTTTTCATGAGCGGAAAGTACGTAAAAAATTATAAAACATTCGCTTTAGCTTTTTATTAAAACTTCTTCCCGCCAGAAGCACCGTTCCATTTAATGAATCCACCCTGTATATAAGTAGAACGAGTTTTTAAAAAAATTCCACTACCTATTCCTTAAGAATTTTAAAATAAGGTATATTTTCTAGAAATATTGTAATTGCGCGATAATATTAAAAAAATATATTAAAATATATAAAGATTTTATGTAAAACGTGACAAACGCGTTTTTATAATTTTAAAGTAAAAACAAAAAAGAACTTAAAAAAAAACCTCCAATCAGTTACTGCAACCGAAAAGAAACTAAAAAACAAAAGATCACAACATCTTGGGTGGAAATAACGAAAATTCAAACTTGGATGAGCATCCCACGAGGAACGTACAAAGGACCAAAGCCAAAAGGGAAATGATTAAACGATGTTTCATCTTGGGTAACCAGCGTAGGTTAATCAGTGGTTCCACTGGTCACCCCCCCCCCATACATCATTAAACACTATCATACACTTCGTTCGTTCGTTCCGCACTGGTACTTATCCAAGTTACCTGATACGGATTCGTCTTGGCGTGTTAATATTTCCAATAGGATTATGCTCTTAAGACAATTAAAACTAAGAAAGAAGTTAAAAAAATCCTCCAAATCAGTTACTTCAACCGAAAAGAAACTAAAAAACAAAAGTTCACAAGATCTTGGGTGAAAATAATGAAAATTCAAACTTGGATGAGCATCCCACGAGGAACGTACAAAGGACCAAAGCCAAAAGGGAAATGATTAAACGATGTTTCGCCTTGGGTAACCAGCGTAGGCTCATCAGTGGTTGATTCAAAGTTGGAAATCAAAGTGTATGATAGTGTTTAATGATGTATGGGGCGGGTGACCAGTGGAACCACTGATGAGCCTACGCTGGTTACACAAGGCGAAACTTCGTTTAATCATTTCCCTTTTCGCTTTGGTCCTTTGTGTGTTCCTCGTGGGATGCTCATCCAAGTTGAAATTTTCTGATCTTTTGTTTTTTAATTTAAAAGTAGACAAAGACCACAACTTAACCAGGATGGATTTTTTCCCGGGATATATGTTTCGTCAGATAAGTTTCTTAATATTTGGCGTGAACATATTTTGGACGTTCCCTATCTAAGGTTAGCATATCGATAAAATCTTTGATGATATGAAGGCCTTTTAAAGATTTATGTACATGCAGGGTATAAAAGTTAAAGTGCAGTAGGGCACATTTTTGGATAATTCTTAGATTCAGCCATCAAGATTCCTGTATGGTGGCGGGCGTGGCGTGTCCCGCATAGGAGATCAGCCCGTGCATTATATGCTGATCCACTTTTGCGTACATAAAAGTTTTATATTCGATGTCAAAAGTAATTTCGTTCCAGTCCCTTATTATATTATATACTGCCTTGAATTCAATTTAAATTTAGCGGCGCATTTTGGTTTTCTCTTTTCAATCCCGCAATTCAATAGAGCAGGAATTTGTTATTTTGCAATAAAAGCATATTTGGAAACTACTCGAAAAAATAAATGACCTGAGGTTTTTCTTTTGTGAGAAAATTAATTATTAATTAATTTTTTTGAGTTTAACCTCTTTGAAAAATTTCAACATCTTTAGGTATATGTAGGTATTTTATTTACTATATCTTTCTAGAATATTAGAATATATAATATATAGGTTGGCCCATAAAAAAAACACAAATTTTTTTTAGGCCATAAATTCGTTACCACTTGTCCGATTTCAAGAATTTTTCTTTTACTGGAGAGCTTTAGCTTTAGTATATAGGATCCTGTCACCAGGATTGACATTTTGCTAAAATTCAACATGGCGGAAGCTTTTGAAAAATGCCAATTTTTCGTTCTCCCTGTCAGTTTTTATGTGCGATAATGTCTTTCCTGACAAACGTCAGTTAAAAAGCCACACCCTTGGCATCTTCAAAAAGGTAACACTTGTTAAAATTGGTCATGAACTACGAAAGATGTAATAAAATTAACAGGGTGAGTTTTTGGCCTCTAAAAAATGAATTTTGTGTTTAAGCATACGGTTCTACTTTGGAAAAATTAACAGATATGTTTGCGAATCAGTAATGTCAAAAATGCAACTCTAATTATTACACATAAAGATAAAATTAACCTAGAAATTAATATCAAAAATAAATCAAATAATTTCAAGTATTATTTTTAAAAATTACATATAAAGAAGAAGAATTTTTCAAAAATCATAATTCAAAATTTTTTAAGAAAAAATAAATCAGGTCAAGGTGTAGTTTATAAATAACAAGAGATGGGTTACAATAAATTATATTTATATGAATAATTAATTGAAAAATTAGTTTGAAGGTGGATTTGACAGTAATTTTAATTAAATAATTAAGATGATTTTAGCTCTAAAATATGTACATATCACCCGTCATTTTCATTACAAAATGAAACAAGTCGTAACATAGTAGGTGTACTGGAAAGTGTACCTAGAATGGCAAGCTAGAGCTTGTTAAAAAGCATTTTATTTACTCTAAAAAGTTTATTGTGAAAATCAATATGGTTTGATCTTTAAAAATTATTAAAAATTAAATTTTTAATTTATTTAAATAAAATAATTTATATTTTGATTATTTAATTGAATTTTTTTTTTATTATAGTTAATTAGTATGAAGAAGAAGGGGGTAGTTTTAAACATGGATTTCGATCTATTGTCAATGTAAGGTGAAAAACATCCAACAACTTTTAAAAAAAGGCCAAAAGCTCACTCTGTTAATTTTGTTCCATATTTCGTATTTTATGACTAATACCTTTTGAATACGTCAAGGATATGACTTTTCAACTGATGTTATTCAGAAAAGACAGTGGCGCACATAAAAAATTGGCATGGAGGGAGAAAAATTGGCATTTTTCAAAATCTTAAATTTTAGCGAAATATCCATCCTGGTGACAGGATTCTATAGCTCAAGGCTTAAGCTTTCCAATAAAACAATTTTTTTTTTTGGGCCACCCATTGTGATAGTTATATAAAATACCAGAAAATATTATCTTAGAAAAACTACCATGGTTACGGATACGTTTTTTTCGCTTTGATCTTTTGTGTGTTCCTTGTGGGATGCTCATCCAAGTTTGAATTTTCGTTATTTCCACCCAAGATCTTTTGATCTTTTGTTTTCTAGTTTCTTTTCGGTTGAAGTAACTGATTTGGAGGTTTTTTAACTTCTTTTTTGTTTTAATTGCCTTAGGAGCATAATCCTACTGGAAATATTAACACGCCAGGACGAATTCGTATCAGGTAACTTGGATAAGTACCAGTGCGGAACCGATGCCTATTTGTGAGTGATTCAAGGTTGAAAATCTAAGTGTATTATACTGTTTTGATCTTTTGTGTGTTCCTTGTAGGATGCTCATCCAAGTTTGAATTTTCGTTATTTCCACCCAAGATCCTTTGATTTTTTGTTTACTTTGGTTTTGTTTGATTGATTTGATTGATCTACTTCATACAGCAAGGTATCGTTTAGGGATTCCCTGATAAGGCATCTGATTGCTTATTGTATCCCGCGCACTATTCTTTGACCTAAAAGAGGTTCGATGCCTTCGCTAGCTTCAGCACCCACTTTAAATGTCTAATCTGACCTCTCGAGAGGGTAAGTATCTCCTCGACCAGTGATGTCGACGTGTCAATGGTCTTTGTCTTCGTTTCGGGTCCACCGTTCTAGGAGGTCACGTACTGATTTTTTTGGAATACCGAACACAAGTTCGGGTCCTGTGCCAGCTTGGGCTAAGGTTATTAGAAACTGTAGGAAGTTCCACACTAGTGCGGAATATATTTTTGTGACATGCTTAGGCTTTTATTGCCTCCATGGATATCTGAGAAAATCGTGAAATTTTTGTTGAAATATCTCCTTCTCAGGTTCTCCTACAGGCATATTTCAATTGCATGTATTTCGGCTTGGAATACATTGGTGTGATTCCCCAGTGAAGCAAACCAGTTGAATCGCAGGACTAGTCCATATACTCTTGCATCTGTCCCTCTGTCCATTTTGGATCCATCAGTATACCATACCAATGTCCCATTCTGGACTAGTGAGTCTTCCGTTTTATTTTTCCAGTTGAGCTGGGTTGGAAACGGCTGGCTTGAGTTTGTTCTCGGGATCATGTTATCACTTCTCATGTCAAACAGCGAGTTTGTGTCAACGTTTTTAATCTTGGCATGTTCTGATGTATGCCTTAGGTACCAGCTGTTGTTGCACTTTAGACTGTAAGTGTTAATGATAATATTGGCGGGACGGGGTTTATCCTCGACTTAAGTTTTTTTATAAACTTTTCTCTAACTTGACTTTCCCAAATTTACTCTATATTTCTCTAGAATGAAAATGATTTCATTTTAGTTGGATAATAATTTAAAATCATAAAGATGTTTTATACATTTATTTTGACAAAGACAAAATGATGTTAAATTACAAAAACCCAAAAATCTAATTTAAATCAACAAAGTTCTTTACAAAAACTTTAGAAAATAATTCCCTTTTAAAAAACTTACCATTTCTACACTTTAATTGAACTACTAAAAATACGACTATTATTTTTACATTTTTTTAAAATAATTATTTAAGTTTTACTTAGAGGAAAAGTAGGAGCGATACCCTTTTGAGCATAAGGACGCCTTGCAACCGCGTTTATGAAACTTCTGCCTCTCCCGACTGAATGTCATGCTTTTATAGGCAAATACGGATGAGTTGATGAGTTGCTCTCTTGCTCTTCTCTGAGTAAGGCTTTACAAATTTTCTCTCTGTCTATAGACCGTAAATACTTACTTCAGTTAACCTTTTTTTATACTTATCTTTTTTAACTCTCAAGAGTTTCTTACATTGTTGCATCTATTAAGAGCAGCTTACACAGTCCCGTTTATTAAGAGGAACTACTTTGTTTTCCAAAACCTGTTAAACTAATTTAAGTATTTTACAGTTCACAATCAATTAATTTTTTCTATATCCGACATATTCCCCCTTTCTGTAGGTCGGCGACCCGACGACAAATCAGGTCACATGCAACTTTTTTCTACGATTACTCTGCTTCCCCATCTTTCGCGTGCTTTTTGTTCTTGTTCTTTACTATTCCATGAGAGTGCCTCTTCAGTTACTGTACTCAATTCCAATAACACACTCTTTTATGGGGTTGGATGACGGTTACAAAGACGCAGCAGTTGAACATAAATTTGTGCTGCATGCCATTTTTCAAACTTTTTCTCAGATTTTTTTTTTGTATTCATACATAAAACAGAAAATCAAAATGCCAAATATTAAAATTAACTGCTTTGTTTTTGCAACATAATAACAACTTTAAATACTTATCATTTAACTGTACGACGAGATCCTGTTTTATCTCGACTTGTTTTCTAAGCAATAGATGTGCTTAATATTTTTCGTGGTCTTTACAAAATTCTCGAAACTAGCCAAACTCAAAACCAAAATATAACATAAAATACTTTTATTACATAATCTTTTGTCAAAATATCATCTTTTCTCACAAAATGTATATTAAATTCCTTTAATATTTTAAATCATATTCCATTAATAAAATAAAATACATTATGTTTAATTAAGTCAAAAATTTTCATACCTCACTTTTATCTAATATTGAAAGCATAATAAAATTCATAATATATTTGTTAAACAAAGCTTTTAAAATCTGTTTATTACACATAACTCTTGTGTGACAATTAAAAAGCAAATTTTTGTGTAAAGTTTTTAATAATAAAATTCCTATTTTAAATTTTAGATTACAAATTACATCGTAACTTAAAATACACAAATATATATCATTCACTCAATCTTGAAATTAACCTTAAACCATTTATAAAATTTTATTTGACTGTCTTTGGTATTTAACTAAATTGCCGTTGTGATGAGGGATGATAAGTAAATTAGTTAAGTTCCAAATTATTCTCCCAGTTTTCCACATTTTCACACAAACCTCATTTTTCACTGAAATTTTTTAAGTTTTTCAATTTTCAAAAGTCCAAAAATAAAAAAAAAACAAAACTTTTGGAGTAATGTCGAGCTTGTGTACCGAAAACTCCCTTAAATTTGAATAAATAAAAGGGCCGCACCTCCACCAAATGTCGGGACGGGGTTTATCCTCGACTTAAGTTTTTTTATAAACTTTTCTCTAACTCGACTTTTCTAAATTTATAAATAATAATTTAAAATCACAAAGATGTTAATACATTTATTTTGACAAAGACAAAATGATGTTAAATTACAAAAATCCAAAAATCTGATTTAAATCAACCAAGTTCTTTACAAACACTTTAGAAAATAATTCCCTTTTAAAAAACTTACTTTTTCTACACTTTAATTGAACTACTAAAAATACGACTTTTATTTTTACGTTTTTTTAAAATAATTATTTAAGTTTTACTTGGAGGAAAAGTAAGAACGATACCCATTTGGGCATAAGGACGCCTTGCAACCGCGTTTATGAAACTTCTGCCTCTTCCGAATGATTGTCGTGCTTTTATAGACAAATACGGATGAGTTGATGAGTTGCTCTCTTGCTCTTTCCTGAGTATGACTTTACAAATTTTCTCTCTGTCTGTAGACCGTGAATACTTAGTTCAGTTAACCTTTTTTTATACTTATCTTTTCTAACTCTCGGCAGTTTCTTACATTGTCGCATCTATTAAGAGCATCTTACACAGTCCCGTTTATTAAGAGGAACTACTTTGTTTTCCAAAACCTGTTAAACTAATTTAAGTATTTTACAGTTCACAATCAATTAATTTTTTCTATATCCGACATATTCCCCCTTTCTGTAGGTCGGCGACCCGACGACAAATCAGGTCACATGCAACTTTTTTCTACGATTACTCTGCTTCCCCATCTTTCGCGTGCTTTTTGTTCTTGTTCTTTACTATTCCATGAGAGTGCCTCTTCAGTTACTGTACTCAATTCCAATAACACACTCTTTTATGGGGTTGGATGATGGTTATAAAGATGCAGCAGTTGTTCAAACTTTTCCTCAGATTTTTTTTTGTATTCATACATAAAACAGAAACTCAAAATGCCAAATATTAAAATTAACTGCTTGGTTTTTGCAACATAATAACAACTTTAAATACTTATCATTTAACTGTACGACGAGATCCTGTTTTATCTCGACTTGTTTTCTAAGCAATAGATGTGCTTAATATTTTTCGTGGTCTTTACAAAATTCTCGAAACTAGCCAAACTCAAAACCAAAATATACCATAAAATACTTTTATTACATAATCTTTTGTCAAAATATCATCTTTTGTCACAAAATGTATACCAATAAACTTTAAATTCCTTTAATATTTTAAATCATATTCCATTAATAAAATAAAATACATTATGTTTAATTAAGTCAAAAATTTTCATACCTCACTTTTATCTAATATTGAAAGCATAATAAAATTCATAATATATTTGTTAAACAAAGCTTTTAAAATCTGTTTATTACACATAACTCTTGTGTGACAATTAAAAAGCAAATTTTTGTATAAAGTTTTTAATAATAAAATTCCTATTTTAAATTTTAGATTAAAAGTTACATCGTAACTTAAAATACACAAATATATATCATTCACTCAATCTTGAAATTAACCTTAAACCATTTATAAAATTTTATTTGACTGTCTTTGGTATTTAACTAAATTGCCGTTGTGATGAGTGATGATAAGTAAATTAGTTAAGTTCCAAATTATTCTCCCAGTTTTCCACATTTTCACAAAAACCTCATTTTTCACTGAAATTTTTTAATATTTTCAAAAGTCCAAGAATAAAAAAAAAACAAAAATTTTGGAGTAATGTCGAGCTTGTGTACCGAAAACTCCCTTAAATTTGAATAAATATAAGGGCCACACCCCCACCAAATGTCGGGACGGGATTTATCCTCGACTTAAGTTTTTTCATAAACTTTTCTCTAACTCGACTTTTCTAAATTTATAAATAATAATTTAAAATCACAAACATGTTAATACATTTATTTTGACAAAGACAAAATGATGTTAAATTAAAAAAATCCAAAAATCTGATTTAAATCAACCAGGTTCTTTACAAACGCTTTAGAAAATAATTCCCTTTTAAAAAACTTACCTTTTCTACACTTTAATTGAACTACTAAAAATACGACTTTTATTTTTACGTTTTTTTAAAATAATTTTTTAAGTTTTACTTGGAGGAAAAGTAAGAACGATACCCATTTGGGCATAAGGACGCCTTGCAACCGCGTTTATGAAACTTCTGCCTCTTCCGAATGATTGTCGTGCTTTTATAGACAAATACGGATGAGTTGATGAGTTGCTCTCTTGCTCTTCCCTGAGTATGACTTTACAAATTATCTCTCTGTCTGTAGACCGTGAATACTTAGTTCAGTTAACCTTTTTTTATACTTATCTTTTCTAACTCTCGGCAGTTTCTTACATTGTCGCATCTATTAAGAGCAGCTTACACAGTCCCGTTTATTAAGAGGAACTACTTTGTTTTTCAAAACCTGTTAAACTAATTTTAAATATTTTTCAGTTCAAAATCAATTAGTAAATTTCTATATGTATTTTTACAACTGAAAATCAGTTAGTTAATTTCTATATCCGACAATATCGAGAGGAGGGTTCAGCATGGTTTCCATGGCAGCAGTTGGAATGCTTCTTATTACTCCTATTATGCAAAGGCAAGCAAGTCTTTGGAGTTTGGTAGCTCCATTTTTGCTACCTTGTGTAACTTTTGGCCACCAAACTGTGCATCCGTTTCGGCCATGGTTTCCATGGCAGCAGTTGGAATGCTTCTTATTACTCCTATTATGCAAAGGCAAGCAAGTCTTTGGAGTTTGGTAGCTCCATTTTTGCTACCTTGTGTAACTTTTGGCCACCAAACTGTGCATCCGTTTCGGTTATCCTGGGTCCTACGACAATGTTGTCGTAGGACCCAGGATTACTGTTCAGTAAAAATCCAGTAAACTATGCGGGGTGAGAATCCTCTACCCACTGCTATTTTCGTGGACATGAGCGCCATTTGCTTTTGCTTGTTTGGTTATGTTACTATCTGGGAAAATCCTTAAATTTCGTAAGAATTAATTTTTGAAGCCGATAGAGAAACTCTAGTTTGTTTAAGCACAATAACTAACCCAGCACACTACAAATGTCTCCGTCACTTTCGTCTCTAACTTTTAAAATGTTAAGGAACTCATACATTATCGGTTTTGTCGACCTTGTGCAAATTTTGTTATGTTCTCTCATAGTTGAAACAACTACAACAAACAAATATTAAACTTAATGGGTTTTTGAAAAGGTCCGTGTTTAGGATCTTCAAAAATGGAAGAAGGTATAAAAAGGAATATTTGTCCACCACAAAGTCACATGACCTAAAATTCTCGATTAGTTATCACAAAAAAGTATTCATATGCGAACACATTTGGTGTGATTTCGAAAATAAGAGAGTCGCAACGTGGTGGCCGTTTCCACGCCCTATCCCTAATAGAGTTGTGGCGTCATATCCCGGCAACGGTATTCGGGGCATCATTTCCTTCAGTTTGATACCACACAGCCCATATTTTAACAGATCAAAATCTTTATCAAATATGGGGGATGATCCCCTCCATTAATAGGGGGTTGGTAGAAAAACGCTGAAACACGTGTCCATCTATTTTATTAGTAGAGTCTATAATACCAAGTTTTAAACCTCTGTCACTTTTTTCTTCTGAAATACAGGAGATCTCTTTAATCCCTTCGAACTCGAATTACCCCTATTTCGCCACCCCCCGATGGAATTTAGAAAAACGCCAAAGCACGTATTTACTAATTACACTAGTAGAATCTTTCCACAAATTTTCAGCCCTCTGCGGCTTTCCGTTTCCGAGATATAAAAATCCTTTGGGGTAATATTTTCCAAAATCCTTTCTTAGCGAGCGCTCACATCACAATCCCAATGTCTCCTTAAATTTTCATAACTGTAACTCAAGTGCGTTTATAGTTGATGTTGACTACCTTGACTTTTATTAGTACGGATTTTGGGCCCCATTTTCTTCGATTTGATGCCCCACAACCCATAATTTAGTATTTTTATCGAATATAGAGGAAGGGGGGGTATTAAAAAATGCAAAAGTTAATAGAAAAAACCTTTTTTTAGATTTCGGGCTTCATTTCCTGTAGTTTGATACCCCACAACCCATTTCATTTTGGCAGGTCAATTTTTTTATTGAATATGGTAATAGGGGGGGTAATATACAATTGCCGAAACACGTGTTAACTTACTTTATTAATAGAATGTACGTACCAATTTTCAAACCTCTGTGACTTTTCGTCTCCGAGATACAGAAAATCAAAAACAGAAAATTGACCCCCTTGGAGATGACATTTAAAAAAATACTTTTAGAGCGAGTCAAGTATTTTGACCTGTGACTAACATTCTTTTATTAATATAGATGTTGATAAAATATCGAAATTATTTGAGGTTAGGATTTTCAAATTATATGTCTTCCCAATTTTGATATGTTTTATTAACGAAATATTAATATTTTTACTTTTATTGGTACACTTGATTTAAAAAAAAACGCATACATGCAGTCACAAAATTGACCTTTCTTAAAGTGTATAATATATAAGGACTACCAGCTAAAATGCTTAAAAACTTCAAAAGTACGACAATTTGTCATATTGTTTAAAGAAGGTCTCTAAAACTGAAAATAATTTTTTACTTAAATTAAAGGCAACCTTATTTTTATATTAAATTTTGCATAATACTAAAAAATCAGCAAAAATAATGTTTTAGTAAAGTCTTTATTGAACCATATCCACTCGAGTAACGGACGAAGGCTGTTCTATAAAAAGAGTGGTAACCCATTTTGGAGTTGATAAAATAACAATAATATTATGGAAATAGCGCTGGATTAAAAACAATTCGACCAATAGGAAACTTGGATTAGCACAAAAACGATGGTAAACTTAATACTAATTATTTTAACTTAAAAAATAACTAAAATAAATAACTTAGTATTTAAAAGGATCACCATTTTTCTCTATTAGAAGCTGCAAACGTCTGGGCATTGAAAAGGTTAAATTTTGAAAATACTGATGGTCTTCTGACAGCTGATCCAATGCGCGATAAATAACATCGCTTAACTCTTCAGCATTTCACCAATTCCTTTGGTATATATTTTTAAAGATTTGACCCCATATATTTTCCATTTGGTAAAGGTCAGGGCTGTTGGCTGGCCAATATTATTATTCTGAAACCATTGGTGAACAACATTAGCCGAGTGTACTGGACAGTTGTCCTGCTGATAAACGAAGTCATTATTTTTATGCAAAGCCTCTACAAATGGCAGCATAACGTTTTCAAGGATTTCAATATATCGTTCACTATTGAATCTTCCTTCGATTCTCCAAAAAAAACCCAAACCTCTAGCACTAAACCAGCTCCACATGTTTACAGAAAAATGTCAAGCTTTTTTAATTTGATTTGTATACTCGGGTTCAAATCTAGAATTTGGTGGACGATAAACTAAAATTCTCCTGCTGCTTGTCAGTGAAAACCACCCTCTCGCAGAAGTCATTATCACGAAGAACGTTGTTCAGTGCAAAAACCACTCTGGCCTGTTTTTGTTCTTCTGTTAGAAAAGGCTTCTCTGCAGCAACTTGATAAGAGACTTCTGATTTCGTTACTCTTCTATTTACTGTTGCTAAAGAACCTGGAAATAATGTTACATTAACTGCTTCAACCGACTTTGAAAAAGGATTTTGTCTGAGATGGTAAATAAGTCTCTCATCTTGCACTTCAGAACTTACTTTTGGTCGTCCTGATCCATCTTTCCTATCCGTAGAATTATTTTCAATCCAGCGCTTTTTCCATCGCATTATCGTCATTTTATCAACTCCAAAATGGGTGGCTACTCTTCTTATAGACCAGCTGTTTTCTATAACTCGAGTGATAATTTGAACTTTTGTAAATGTTGATATCTGTGGCATTTTTAAGGATGTCACACTGAATTTTAAGCTGTCAGGCAAACTATAATAGTATACACTAATGGAAAGCTAAATATTGTGGCATAGGAAAAAATGCATGTATGAGTTTTTTTTGAAAGCAAGTGTACATGCAACTACTAATCATTGATTTAATGAGGTATTTTTAAATTTTGATTTAAATTCCATGTTTAATAGAAGTAGTTGATGGTGCATTGATTTACAATGTCAGTAAAGTAGCGATAACTCGTAGGACTACGTTTTTCCACTTTATGCACATTTACTTTTTACTTTATTACTGCGTTGTAGATAGGCGACCTTGTAGACTCCATTATTTTTTAGTTTTGTATTGAGTAAGGGCTATTGAATTGCAACCAAATTAATATCAGCAGATTCGTTACCTCGTAAAAGTAACATTAAAGAAATTAGATGTGGTAACTATGAAGTAAGCCTTGATCCTAAATTTTTTTCATGCTTCTAATACTAGTATAAATTTATATAGTGGAATATACTACTTTCGCGTACAACTTTATATTTTTACGACTCTGTGGTAATTTTTTAACCGTAATAGTGGCCACATTAAGTGACAATAATGACATTTTTCCTATAAATAGTTTTTTGTAGGATTGGGATACACATTGCAGCCAAAAGTATTTTTCGTTTTATTGTCAACCACAAAAAAAAATTAGCGACATTCAAAGGACAGAGCGCAGTATACAAGGTGATTTAACGAATTTCTGGCGCTATATAAAAAATGAGCGCTCAAATTCAAACAGCTTGCCGTTAACAATGTTTTACGAAGGCGCAGAAATAACAAATAAGAATAATACAGCTAACAAATTTCCTGATTTCTTCAAAAGTATGTATTCCACACAAAAACCAAACTCTAATACGCTATTTTCTAATAATACCTTTCGTGCTAATTCGATGTTGATAATTGAGTCCATCTCAGAGCAGGATATATTAGAAACTGCAAAAAAAATGAAGCCGAAAAAATCGGTTGCCCCAGACAATATCTCGCCATACATATTTAAGGCTTGTATTAATCAGTTTCTAAAACCTTTGAAAACCATTTTTGATCTTATTCTTGAAACCACAGAATATCCAGAAATGTGGAAAATGTCAAAAGTATGTCCAGTTTTTAAAAGTGGCAAAAAATCGGATATTTCTAACTATCGACCTATTGGTATAATTTGTTCTCCAAGTAAACTCTTTCAATCGATTCTTTATAAATATATTTATTCCCACATATCTGAACTTCTTAACATTAACCAATACGGGTTTTTGTCTAAAAAAATCACCAGACACCAACCTGTTAAGTTTTATACACAAAGTAAATCAAGCAATAGATAGCAATAAGCAGGTTGATACAATATTCACAGATTTTTCAAAAGCATTCGATCAAGTTGATCATGACATAGTCTTACAAAAATTGGACTCTTTTGGCATTTCTAATGATATTATAGATCTAAGCGTTTCTTATTTAAAAGAAAGAGTCATATACGTAGCAGTAAATGACGCTGAATTATACCAATTTACACCACTCTTAGGAGTACTGCAAGGATCGAATCTGGGTCCATTGTTTTTTCTCTGTTTAATTAATGACTTACCAAAATGTGATTGAAAACGGCTTCTGTGAATTGTTTGCGGACGATTTTAAAATTTATAAATATCGATGATTGCCAAATATTACAAAATGATATTGATAGAGCATGCGACTGGGCGTTCAAAATAAATTAACTTTCAATGCAAAAAAATGTTTCAGGGTTACATTCACACGCAAGAAAAAAATTACAAATTTCTATTATGAAATAAATAAAACTCGTCTTAAGACAAAAGAGGAAATAAAGGATCTGGGAGTAACTCTGGACACAAAGCTTAGTTTTGAATCACATATTAATAACATAAGACAAAAAGCATATGCCACACTGGGCTTTATTCTGCGAAACGGATCCAGTTTTCAACAGCAAAAAACATATGAGATTTTACACATATCATTGGTAAGAAGCATCCTGGAATACGCGTCTTTTATATGGTCTCCCTTGTATAAAAAATATATAATTGAAATAGAAAAAATTAAAAAGAAATTCTGCGTTTTCTATACTATAAAATGTTTGAAACATACATATATGACATACCCTATCAATCTCTGCTTTAAGAATTAAAATATACAACTATTGAGAGAAGGAGAAAGCAAACTGCCTTTATATTTCTGTTTAAACTTATTCATTACATAATTAGTTCTTCTTACCTGTTAAGTAATATATGTATTAATATCAACCCTTATCTAACTAACAGAAATAATATATTTTATCTGAAAACATTACGAACCAACCTTGGTTTAAACTCGCCCCTGTACAACATGTGTGATTTGGCAAACAGTATTAACAATATTGTAGATTTATTACATTTTACTCCCATTAATTCATTTAAACATCAAGTGAAAAAAATAGATTTTAAGTAGTATTAGCTATAAGTTATTTCTTTTTGATCTCTTTCTTTGTTGAAAGAGTGACATTTCTTCTCAGAGTTTTTTTTTTTTTTACTTTAGGTTTCATTCTTAGTTGTAATGCCTCGCTTTTTTTCTGCGTGTGCTAGGATATTGCGTATTTAATATAATAAATAAATAAATAATAAAATAATAATAAAATAATAAATAAATAAATAAATAAATAAATAAACAAGAAATAATAGAACTTTAATCTTAAGATTTTTCTTATACCTAAATGTGTATACGCAAACGCTTCGACAAATAGTTTTTTCTTTATAGCTCTTGCAGTTTTAAGATATTTAAAGTCAAATTTGGGTTATGTCTTAGGGCATACATCATCCAACATCCATTTAAGAATCTAGAAGGAGATATTTTTTCAGAGGTCAAGCTTTTTTTTGCCTTTTTTTACGCTACTGGTATAAAACAGACAGCGGCGTGTTGTGAAATTTCAAGAAAGGGAAGCAATTCTTATTGTAGTGTATTTCGATTTTTCGATCTCCTTTTGTAAATTCGTCAATGACGTTATCATAAAAACGTGGTTGCCCTGAAAAGTTATGGAAAAGTTTATTTTCAATGGACAAAAGCAATATTTGCGGAAGTCTCTCCTGGACTGTTGAATTTCTCACAAATTATTTATATGTTTAAGTCGAAAAACCCTTATTAGGATACACACCACACATTCTCACACAACTTCTTTTTTTTAAATTATTCCCGTTAGCTGAAGTTGACGGTATTTGCATATCCAAATCCGTATTGTCTTCCATATCGCACGACGCACGTACACTGTAAACACCCATAGCCTTTTAAAACTGCAAATAAAATACTCCAATGATAGCTTCTACGCCCGCCTAAAGCACACGACCGCGTCTCGATGCTCGATGCATTCAGCAGGCTCAATGACCTCTCGACGCACACGAAAGCAGGCATACTGCTGCTGCCGGCGTATTATAGCTGTAGGCTCATGATACAAATAAAACAGATATGATATCGCGCAGGAGTAGGCGTGGCTAACTGACGTCACCTGGTGAGAGACGTGAGAGACAGTTTTACAAAAAATTCAATAAGGAAAATGAAATATAAACGCCAAAAAATTTTGACGCCAGTCGATGTCACCAATGGTTAAATGGAAAACACAAAAAAAAAACCCAAAAAATTGCTGCGTTCAAAGCTATATTTCTTAATTTCAATTACTTGACCCTGGTTAGGTAATTATTGATAAAAAAAACATTGGTGCATTGGTATGATTGTTTAACGATGATTAGAAAATTAATTCCGATAAGCTTACCTTAATTAGAGTGTAAAATGGTGCATATAGACAATAAACAATAATTTTTTGGGGATTTTTGACACATGGATTGTCAAACATCAAAAAAATAGATGATCGTTTTCCCTTTTCGATAAGCTTTCCAACAAAATGCCATAAGGCTCCACTAATTTGAAAAAGAAGAGAGTCCGTGCCGAAAATTTTAGCTTCTAAAAATCTTTGATGATGTGCTTTTGGATTTTTATAAAAACAAATCTGTAACCCGCTAGGGCCAATTCCATTCCAATTCCATTTAACGTCCCCACCCTGTAATTTATTTCCCTTGCGTCTTACCTCGTCATACCGCTTGCCTTATGGAACTCTGAAACCAGCTTTACTCCCTCACCTTCGTTGTTTTCCAGACTGCATTTCGTTTAATTTAAAACCTTGTAGTACTTTTTGCTGGAAAACCATTCCTACCTGCAACCCCCTCCCTCACATTAAATTGTTACTTTTGAAAAAAAAACATCGTTTTAGATTTCTGACTTTGTTTCTTTTCTTTCAACCCATACTTTGACCCTGTCTAAATTTTTTAATACGCCGAAACACTTGTTGTGTTTACTTATTTTATTAGTAGAGTCTAGAAAATTCTTTTAAAATTTCAACCCTCCTTTTTACCCCTTAAACAAACATTACTAAACTATCCTGATATTTTCATGTTTGTAGGTGAACTAATATCAGCTGTGCGCCACAAAATTCTCACCAGATGACGTCATGCGCGGATCTTGATGAATTTTGAACCGCTTTTATTGTATCATGCTGCAGGCTGCAGAAAACCTAGCCGCGGGGATAGCTTCTATTGGATTTTTCTAGAATAGTGAAAAGCCGCGCGCATAAACATGCGGGCAGAGTTTTTGCTGTGACTCGGTTTGAGTTAACGTCGCATTTGTGCTTGATATTTAAAACAATTTTTAGCATTTTTAATACAATCTAAAGTATTGTTTTCTATTCGAAAAATTACATTTAAAAAGATAATTTTTTTCTAGGGAAAGTACTACTTTCCTTGCTGCCATGGACCACGCGCCGCTAAAAACAGAAGCATTTTATTAAGACTTTCGTTATTATTATTTCCAGTTGCCGCTTCCACCCCATATTCCTATAGATGAGAAACGACTGACTTTAACTTCTTATCAACAAGACTTACCCAATGGCCGTGGTAAGTTAAATGCATGCAGAAATAAACCCGATCCATACAGGTCGATTCAAAATTCCGTAGAAAGTTTTTAACTGTATGTAGGTAGAATTTGTTGTTCTGAACAAGAATTAGTAAAATATATTTTTGTAAAATCTTTAGTTTCAGATATATTTGCATTTAAAAATTGTTAATATTTTCTAAGAAGCACCCTTTACCACGTGTTAGAAACGTCAATTTTTGAATACCAGTTTTTGAGAACTTCAAAAGGCTTGACATAAACCCTAAAACATGTCATTGTCAGCACCCGTAGACGTGCTTGGTAAATTATTTTAAAGCGATTCCTAAAAACATACGAAAATTTTACTCCTAAATTCAGAGAAAAAAAAATTAGATTTAAACAAGATTAATGATATCTAGCCGTCGCTGTTCAAATCTTTTAAGGGAATTTTTAGTCACCCTGTATAGTAATATAAATAACGAGTAGCAGAAGAAATCGGTCATCCCTTTCAGAGATCCATGTAGTCCAACAAGGGTGTAACGGTCGCGAGACTTCTTTTTTAACCACTGTGGTGCCACACAGCCATTGCCGCGTTAGAGACCTTGACTTGGATGGACATTTAATTTTTTTAATAGTGTATTGTTGTGTTTTTACCAGAACTAATCATAAATCTAAAAACCCCAGGTTTTTTTATCTGTTTTCATTAGAAAGTTCTGAATTTACCCCCTTTACACTATTCAACCACCCTACCCTACCTATCACCCAAATTTTTTCATAATATTTCATTAAAATCGGTAAATCGGTTCACGAGAATTGTGTCAAAAATTAATCGTAAAATTTAATAGACAGACAGTCAGGCTTTGTAAAGTTCAAAATAGTCGCAGTACTAACTATTTTTTTTTATTTATTTATTATTATTTATTATGCACAATTACAGCTGTCGCTCTAAACCTATATCTCCAAGCCTAGATTAAAAAAGACAAGATACCTGACACTTACCGAGACTTTGGTTATATTATTATATGGAATAATGATTAGATTAAAAAGGGACAAGATATCTGGTCCAACGAAAACTCCTTGGCAAATAATAACCACGGTTTATATAAAAAGAAAATCACAACAAAACAAAGGTGAGAAATATCGATTATTTTTCTATCCTTTTAAACGATAGGGATAAAGAATTCTGTCTTAACCACTTTAGGTCGTGATTGGCTTGTGGGTGGGGAAAGACGGCAAAGCGCAGACGGTCCGGTGATATTTTTATTGACATAAGCTTTTTCGTGTTGTTTATTTTAAAATTTCAGGATGTTTTAAGCAGTTTATAAATCGTTTTAAAACCACATTTTGTCAAAAATCGTTTACAGTGTACCTTTTATCAGTAAGAGAATATTTCAGTGCATTTAAAGTGATATTTTGGAATAAATCGTCCAATTAAAACAAAAGATCAAAAGATCTTGGGTGGAAATAACGAAAATTCAAACCTGGATGAGCGTTCCACAAGGAACACACAAAAAACCAAAGCAAAAAGAGAAATGATTTAACGATGTTTCGCTCTGAGTAACCAACGTGAGCTCGTCAGTGGTTCCACTGGTCACCCTTCCCATATATTATTAAACACCATCACACACTCTGATTTCCAACTTTGAATCACTCACAAATAGGCATCCTTCCGCACTGGTACTTATCCAAGTTACCTGAAACGGATTCGTCCTGGCGTGTTATTATTTACCAAAGGATTATGCTCCTAAGGTAATTAAAAATTAAAACAGATGTTAAAAAACCTCCAAATCAGTTACATCAACCGAGAAGAATCTAAAAACAAAAGATCAAAAGATGTTGGGTGAAAATAACGAAAATTCAAACCTGGATGAGCATCCCACAAGGAACACACAAAGAACTAATGCAAAAAGAGAATTGATTAAACGATGTTTCATTCTGGGTAACCAGCGTGAGCTCGTCAGTGGTTCCACTGGTCACCCTCCCCATACATCATTAAACACCATCATACCCTCTGATTTCCAACTTTGAATCACTCGCAGATAGGCGTCGCTCCGCACTGGTACTTATCCAAGTTACCTGAAACGGATTCGTCCTGGCGTGTTAATATTTCCAATAGGATTATGCTCCTAAGGCAATTAAAAATTAAAAAAGAAGGTAAAAAACCTCCAAATCAGTTACATCAACCGAACAGAATCTAAAAACAAAAGATCAAAAGATCTTGGGTGGAAATAACGAAAATTTAAACCTGGATGAGCATCCCACAAGGAACACACAAAGAACCAAAGTAAAAAGAGAAATGATTAAATGATGTTTCTTTCTGGGTAACCAGCGTGAGCTCGTCAGTGGTTCCACTGGTCACCCTCCCCATGCATCATTAAACACCATCATACACTCTGATTTCCAAATGTGATTCACTCACAAATAGGCATTTCCACTCAAGATCTTTTGATCTTTTGTTTTTAGATTCTTTTCGGTTGATGTAAATGATTTGGAAGTTTTTTAACGTCTTTTTTAATTTTTAATTGCCTTAGGAGCATAATCCTATTGGAAATATTAACACGCCAGGACGAATCCGTTTCAGGTGACTTGGATAAGTACCAGTGCGAAACGATGCCTATTTGTGAGTGGTTCAAAGTGGGAAATCAGAGTGTATGATGGTGTTTAATGATGTATGGATAGGGTGACCAGTGGAACCACTGACGAGCTCACGCTGGTTACCCAGAGCGAAACATCGTTTAAATTTCTCTTTTTGCTTTGGTTGTTTGTGTGTTCCTTGTGGGATGCTCATCCAGGTTTGAATTTTCGTGATTTGCACCCAAGATCTTTTGATCTTTTGTTTTTAGATTATTTTCGTTTGATGTAACTAATTTGGAGGATTTTTTTTAACTTCTTTTTTAATATTTAATTGCCTTAGGAGCATAATCCTATTGGAAATATTAACGAGCAAAAAAAAAAAAGTGATCTGACATGCACGCCTTATATTTTGATAGAGAATATACCGAGTGTACCGAGTGTACCACTTATTAATCTCGCCGCTTGGAGTGGTGCAGAGCTCGGCAAAACTGGAATGACGTATGAAATACCATAAGCTTCAGCGACGAATCCAGGTTTTGTGTAGGCGGCCATGATGGACGCATGAGGGTTAGGCGATTTCGAGGTGAGATACAAAATGTACACTTTGCTGTTGAACGCGATAGAGCATGACAGCAAAGTATCATAGTATGGGGTGCTATATGTTAAGGAAGCAGGTCACCTCTGGTTCTTATCAACGGCAATCTAACTGTTCGGCGATATATCGATAAAGTGCTGCAGTCAGTTTTATATCCCTACCCACAAACTATCCCAAATTTGATCTTTCAACAAGATAGTGCCAGAGCGCATGAAACAATGGACTTCTTAAATGAACTTGGCATAGAGACTTCGGAATGTCCAGCAAGATCGCCTGGCTTGCGCCTATCGAACACGTATGGGATATGATAAGGCGCAATCTTAGTCGATTACCACGTCCCCCTGGAAACTTAGAAGAACTTTGGCATGCCGTGAGAAGGATAGGCCCAATAGAACAAACGAGTGCATAAATAACCATGGAGGAGCCACTCATTATTAATTTTTTGATGATTGTCATGGAGGAATCTTCTTGGAAATGTAATCTATTACTAAGAGCATTCTAATGTATTAATATATATATAAGTTACTTTAAAATTATTTGTCCTTTCTGGGGTTGCACTTTTTTTGTTCTCCAGTATATAAAGATATAAAATTCGATTTCCGGGGAAATATCTCCAGTTATTAATACGCACAAGGTGTATTCTCATACAAATAACACCATATCATTGTCTAGAGATTTTAAGCCATGGTATTAGTCTGCCAACCGGACTTCCTCTGCCTTCAATTTTCCTTCTATTATTATTAATCGACAGAAAAAAGAAGAATCTCTATTCTTAAGAGTAGAGATTCTTTTTTTCAGTCATGTGATATCCATACTTTTTGTAGTCAAATAAACATCACACTTGGCTGTAAACTCGAGTGGGTTTATAAACACGTATTTTCATCTGTATTCACTAAAGCTAGCTTACTTACTATTCTTTGAGGAAAATTTTCCACGAAAAGAAAGTTATTTTTCCGAGAAAATTAAACTACATTCATGGCAAATTTTATTTCTGAAGAGGCATTTTCTATTCCGTGAAAAGATAAAAGGCAGTAAGTGGCACACTCCCGAAAAACGGTTATTTGCATTTTCGGCATTATTAGGATAAAATACACGGTGACAATTTCAAACTTACAACCAAAGTCTTTTGATGGTAAATAAAACTTACATAAAATGGTAATTATTAAATAACGAAGCACACGAATTCGTATTAAAATTGGTATTAAAATCGCGATTATACAACATTGATTTCTTTTTAATAAAAGTGATTTGGTCTCTTCAATTCTTGCTCTTGATTCTTGCATTTTTTTCGTGTTCTCATTGAGCTGGCAGGTACCAAAATTTCTCATTATTTAAACAAGCAGATCTTTTTTTATTTGTTGAATTCACATTGCATTTGCAATTATCTGACTAAATGCTGTTTTTTACCAACAAATTATAGAGCTGTCATATACAAACTCTTTCGTCTGACTCATGAAAAAGAGTTATTTACACTTGTATTTTTTAGCCTCTTGACCGTAATCAAATACCCGACATGCATGGTGAAAATTTTGAGTTGTACAAAGCCGAGGTAATAGGGAGTGTTTATTGTTAAACTAATTTTACTTTTTAGTAGGTTATCTGACATATAAAAATAAATCTCTAAAAAACCATGTAGACACAAAGAATTTTTCTCTGCACTGATTTATTGATTCTGAGAGCCTCCCTTCTGAGAAGATGCCTCTTCTAGAAAGTGCCGAGTTCTCCGGTAGTTGAGTGCCGGACTCTCAAAGATGATATGAGTGGCGGATTCGTCTTCCTCATCACACAGCCTACAAATGGGTTCTTCCTGGAAAATTCCCATTGTGTGCAGGTGCTTCCTCAGTGCGCAGGGACCAGCTAAGAGTACCCAACTAGCAATTTTTAGTTGTGCAAGTTGTAAAAATTAGAATTGCACTAATTTTAAACGTTGTTTTACAGATAAAGAATAGTTATCATGGCGACGGTCGACAACGTCGACTATTATACGACGCCTAAACGTTTATCACAACTTCAATCGCGATCACAACTATTTATGACCGTCTATTATACTAACAGTAATTCCTTAGTTGTGAAGGCGCCGACTACAAACCGGTGTGTGCTAAACCAAAAATTGATCAATTTACTCCACGTTTTCTGGCCGGTTTGTTCAGTTTGCAACAAGCCAATTTTGGAGCACTGCTGTCTTTCATAAAACGTCAATTAATTCAGTAAAAATAAATAAGAAGTGTTTTGTAAAGTTTCTATTAGTTTTGTTTGAACATTTTGCACTATGAAAAGGAACAAATTGAAGGTGATTCCCCAGTGTGTCGGAAAAAAGAGGAAGGTCCTGTGTAAACAACAAGGACGGAAATTAAGTGAGCAGCAGAAAGCCAAACTGTGGAGCAATTTCGATTGGGTAAAAATTGAGGCGTGTTCGCGTCTTTAAGTTAGGGGATCCGTTCAAAACACAGTTAAGTAGTTAAAGCAGTCGAGACACGGGACTCCTTTGGTTGTCATGGAAACTAATAAGTGCCGCCATGATTGATTGTTAAAACCATTGTATGCTAATTTGTAAACAAACATTAGAAATTATTTTTTTGCTTTTTTCTACAATAAACTAAGATCTTTTTGCATATAAAAATCCGTATTTTGTTCCTAGGAATACTAAGCAACATATTTAGAGGATTTTCGAAGAGATTTTTAAATCATGATTTTTTTTTAATTTCATAAAATCATCTTAATCGAGGGCGCGCTTATTTTTTAGAGCTACGAACTGTACATTTGACAGTAAACTACCGTCTGTTGATATATTTTGGCATATATGACATAGAATATAATTTTATTTTAATAATATTATGGTGTTAGAAATAGTTTAATTTGTAGTCGAATAGTGTATTTATCATTTTACGTAATAAATAATATTTTGAACAAATAATTGTACTCCAAAACCCATTGAACTATTACTTCAACTGTAGTCGCGATCGCGACGTTGACTCAATCAAAAAATCATCCACCAAATTGGTGCAAAAGTGGGTAGTGTTTGAGTAAAAGTAAACGTTGCGACGCAACGTTGGCACGCGGTGCACAACGTTGAGACGTCGACAAATTGCTAGTTGGGTACTGTCACTATCTCACCTCTCGAGAGTTAAGTATCTCCTCGGCCAGTGATGCCAATGGACATTTCACTATTATATATAAATCCTTTATTTAGTCAAGAATAATTTACAGTCATCAAAAAATTATCACTTAAGTATAAATTAACAATGTTAGCTGATTTTGTATGATGTACCTATATCTAATTATAACATCTGTTTAGTAAAGCAATTTTTGATTTAATCATTTCACAATTAAAAAAAAATAAAATAACACAAAATAAAAAAAAGGTAAAACAAATACACGATATTTTTAAACTAAAATACTGATAAATTTAATAAGTAAAAAAAAACAAAAAACAAAAATAATAAAAAAAAACAAAACTCGGACTAAGATACAGTTCAAATTACAAACAGTACTCATAGGGCAGTCATGCAATCTTACTAAACATGTAACTTTTAAGAGCCCTTTTAAAAGAGGTTACAGCATCCATGGATTTAATATTTAATGGTAAATTATTATACTCACTTAAACCTTTAAAATATAATAAGTTTTGAGACCTAGCCTGCTCAACCCTTGCAATATAAAAGTTTTCCCTTTGCCGTGTGTTGTATTCATGAATTTCAGAAGAATAGGTAACTTTGTTTAACAGATATTGTGGGGCTTGGCCAATTTTAATTTTGTGAATGAATGTCAGAGTATTAAATAATAAAAATTCGCGTACTGGCAACTAGTGAAGTTCTTTTAGCATAATTTTTATTGTTGTTAATCTTCATTTTTTAAGTATCACTCTCATGCCCCTGTTTTGCAATTTCTGCAACCTAGAAAGTTCATTTTGCTTTAAAAGGAATAAAATACTAGAACAGTAATGAAAATGTGGAAGAATTAACACATTAAATATAGTTTTTTTTGTCCAGGTAGACAGTAATGGAGAGCAACGAGATAAATAATGAACTTTAAAAGCTATTTTTTTAATGATTTCTGATGCATGACTTTTAAAATCCAGTTTACGGTCAATCCAAATACCTAAATATTTAATTTTTGTAACCATTTCAATGGTATCGTCACCCAATATTTGATAAATGTCTGTAAATAGATTCCTTTGCTATGATCGTGTATTTTGTTTTGGATATATTGACTTTTAGATCGTTTATGTTACACCACTGATACACACTTTCCAATATTTTATTAAGCAAAATTTTTAGCTGATTTAGATCTTTTGTTGAAAAGTAGAATAAAGCATCGTCAGCAAAAAGATATATGGTACAATATTTTACATTTCGAAGCAAGTCATTAATATATATAATGAATAGCAAAGGGCCTAATACGCTCCCTTGAGGAACTCCGAAATCGTTAGATATGTCATCCGATAATATGTCATTGACTTTTAGTCTTTGTTTACGATCAGATAAGTAACTCACAAACCATCTTAAAGCTACTCCCCTTATCCCTATGCTTTTTAGTTTAAGTATTAACCTTTTTCTGTTCACGGTTTCAAAGGCCCTACGTAAATCAAGAAAAATGGCACCAGTTGCCAAGTTTTTATTAATATTTTGTCTCCAGTCTTCTAAAACACCTTGCACAGCTGTTTCGCAGCTAAATTTTGTTCGAAAGCCGGATTGAAAATCACTTAATAGTTTATTTCTATCTAGATATTCAACAAGTTGTAAGTAAACCATTTTATCCAAAATTTTGTCAATTAGCAAAGTAAGTTTTGCCATGTTGTTGTCCTAGTGACTGGTTGCAATTGGTCTTTGTGTTCGTTTATGGTCCCCGTTCTAGGAGGCCACGTACTGAGGTTTTTGGTATACTGAACATAGGATCAGGTCCTATGAACTATTTTTCAGATCCTCTCCAAGCTAGGATATCTGCATTTTCATTGCCAGCCACCCCCGCCATCCATTCAAGTGTAACCTTGTTGTGGTTGGCTAGAGAAGATGTAGGCAGTTCCACACTAGTTTGGAATTTATTTGTTGTCATGCTAAGGCTTTTATTGCTGCTTGGTTGTCCGAGAAGATCGTGATATTTTATTGGAATATCTCCTCCTCAGGTTCTTGCGCAAGCACATTTTGTTTGCATGTATTTCGGCGTGGAATACAGTGGTGTGATTCCCCAGTGAAGCAAACTAGTTGAATCGCGGGGCTAGGCCATATACTCCTGCACCTGTTCCATTGTCCATTTTCGATCCATCTTGATCATTATACCATACCAACTTCCCATTCTGGACTAGTGAGTCTTCCGTTTTATTTTCCCAGTTGAGCTGGGTTTGAAACGGCTTGCTTGAGTTTGTTCTTGGGGTCATGTTATCACTTCTCATGTCCAACAGCGAGTTTATGACAACGTTTTTAATGTTTGTTTGAAAGTTTAAGACAATGATGTATTTAATATTGACTCTGTGTTTCGGACTTCCATTGTCTATATTTTATTTATACACGACGTTTCGATCAGTACAATATTTGATCGTTTTCAGGTGCAAAATATAATCTATTCCTAAGTCTACGAACTTATATACTATGGGAAATCACTCAACCGTGAAGTTTATGAATTTGGTTTCGCCCAAGGAGGAGCTTCCAAATATTTGGGATTTAAACACTTGGTTTACTGAAAATATCCTGATTCTGCCCAATAATGGCAGCTTCAAGGAATTTTCGTTTTTTCTAGAGTGACTCTTTGTGCAAAACCTTTGCTTCTGTCCACTTCATTCGGTGTTGTTTTGACCATGCGTGTTCGGCAATTCCTGATTTCATTGTTTCACCTCTTTGGGTATTCGTCGGATGTTTCTTAAGCCTAACAGATAGTGGTCTTTTTGTTTCAACTATGTATGCTTCACCAGACTCACAAATAAGTTCTTAATGTTTCTTATTTCGATTTCCAAGTTCAAAATTAATATACACACAAATTATGCAATATTAGCTGATTCAGTTGTGGATGTCACGCCGCGTTGTGGTGCGGAATATTAGTTTTTTTAGTAATTTCGTTTTTTGTTCTGCTGCAAAAAATAACATACAGCTACTCATTTCTTGGCAAATTAAACAGCGAATTAATGAATATGTTTTCATTTATAACGAAGCACAACAACAAGCCGCAAAAACTTACCGAATTTATTTCTGTGTCTTCTTACATTAATAAAGATATGTCAATATTTAACCTTTCTATTTGGTTATGAGAATATTCAGCGATGAGAGGTTTTTTGTCACTTTTTATGTGTACTGCAATAACCGAATCATTTGGAGAAATGTTCCCGAATTGAAACAATGTTGAATATGCTTTTTAAAACGGGTACTCGTTTTTTTTTATATATTTTTCTATTACTTGTAGCCCACTTAATATGTTCTAAAAGTTTCTGATATAAGTTATGGAACACCATGTGTAAATGATTTCTTTATAATCCTTTTTTTTTCTTTTGAAAAAACTGTTTTCTTATTAAGGTCAAAAGCTTAATATCAAAGAAATAAGAACAAACTAAAAACTGCATATAACGGCTTGAATCCTAGAAAAAGCCCCAGGTTTGTTTTTTTATATGGACACCCTGTAGGTTCATATTTTTTTAGGGAGTACCTTCGGGCTTTTACCATTTTACAGCAAAATTAAGCCGAGAGTTTACACAAATACCAAATTACCATAGCTAAATTAAAGTTTGCAAAAGGTAGAATAAGAGCGGCTATGGCCAACTTGACTAGAGTTTTTGCAAAAAAACTACTAAATTTTTTCTTTTTATTTGATTCTTGGGGTCCGAACCATATACTTATAAGTAGTAGTAGTAGTAGTAGTAGTAGTAGTATAGAGGCGGCCCATGGTACTGACAATTAGGCCTCTTCATGGGCCCTTTCTGCCATACCCCGTTCCTTACCCCTATGCCCATGCACCTGCCCTCTCCGGGCCTCCCTGTCTTCTTTACGAAGTTTAGTATGTCTTCCTCTATCATGGGAAATCCCCACTTCAGCTGCCTTGATCTGGCATATGCATCACACTCGGCTATCAAGTGCTGCGCCGATTCCTCTTCGAGCCCGCAAGCGGGACACACGTGATCTCCTGCTACTCTTATTTGCGTCAGATGTGTGTTCAGCCGATTGTGCCCAGTCAGCATCCCTGTCAGCAGTCCAATGGACTTTCGGGTCTTGCCTAAGAGCCATTTAGTTCTGGCTACATTCGGACCATCCCCGAATAGCTTGGACTGTCTGCGCTTTGACTCTTGCCTCCAGGACGTCTTCAGTTCATCGCCCGTTTTGTAAGCTCATTCTGTACCTGTTTCCTTGTTATTCCCAGAAGAGAATCCAGTCCAATGTATTGTGTTTCGGCCCTTATTCTGGCAAGTTCGTCCGCTTCCTCGTTCCCTGGTATTCCGTCATGACCTAGGACCTACATCGGTGTCACCCTTTTGTCTTGAGCCAGTGTTTGAAGTACTTCAGCGCACTCCTCCATCAGACTACTGACTATTTTGGGTGCACTGAAAGCCTTGAGACAGCCTGGCGTTCGAAGCATATGTATATGTCCCTCCTGCCATTTCTAACCTCGGGTAGGGTTGCTGCCATGATAATGGCATACACCTCCGCCTGAAACACCGTAGCGTGTTCTCCAAGTGGATAACTCTTCTGAACTTCTAGGCTTTCCGCGTACACTCCTGCACCTGTTGTCTGCCTAGCTGACAGTTTAGAGCCATCCTTGTAGCAGACCGTCGCCTGTTCTGGTATTGTGACCTTGTACTTTTTATCGAACCTCCATGGTTTAAGCGGTGCTTTCACTGGCAGTCTTATGAAGGGCAACTCTTTCGTCGCCAGTCCCTTGACCGCCAGATGGCCCTCTATTTCCTCCCTGCCCTTCCACAGTCCCTGGTCCCTTAATCGCAGGTGCGTCGCCATCGCCTACTTCTTGATCCAAGTTGGAAGCGAGGGAAGACCCAAGATTGTTTCCAGGGAGTGGAAGATATACTTATAAACTTTCATATACACGCCCTGGAAGTGACAAGTTTCTTAGCAACACATCATGGTCAAGTAGTGCATAAAATAAAGATATACGGTCGTTTTGCGCAAGTGCGTTGGAATGATGTTATTCCTGACGCCATTTTTGTTTGTTTTGATTCCGAAAGTGGTGTGTTTTTTCGGTTTTTAATTTTACTCGCATTACTGTGTGTACTCTGATTTTTCTTTACACCCGTGTGTTTATTTGGCTTGTGGGGTGGTTTTCTGCAATCGCTAACGCGAAAGCCAAATAAAGTTATTTATACAGAAAAAAACAAATACTTGTATAATTTTTGGTATCATCCAGAGAAAACATCTGCCTTGGCACTTTCACACCTTATTAATTTTTAAAAAACGCCATAAGATTACTTTTTTATTTTGGACGGCACATATTTTAACGTAAAAACACGAAAACTGTTTGGTGGTTGAAAGTAAACACTACTTCTGTCAACGTGAAACGTGACATTCATATGCCATCGGTCATCGCAGTAAAGGGCATCGCGCATGCGTAAAACGGCTGAAAGGACCCTGCACAAATTGTCTAAATGTCATAATTTTTTTATATGTCTTAGTACTCGATTAACGAAGCACAAAAATAAAAAAACGAGATAGGGAGCACGATTACTTTCTGAGATATGGAGCTGTAAAGTTGACGTGTTTTAGGCTATATTTTTGGACATGGTCCAACGTTTTTTCCACAACTTTGTTAATTACGGCCAAAATAAAATGATTCTAATCTCTATTTATCTGGAATGAAACACCCCTTCTATCTATATAAAAATGTTTTATATGGTTTCTTTAGTACTACCATAAAAGTAAAGTTTTAAAAAAGAAATAAAATGACCATTTTTTTAAAAAATTAAAATTTTCATTTTCTTTAAAACCAACGGCCAGATTTTACAAATTTTTACATATGTTATTAAAAATAATGCCACTTGGCTAAAGAAAATATTTTTAGCATGAGTGGTACCATAAATTTCAGAAATGATACGCACTTTTAATGTTTTTTAATATTTTTGATATTGGAGAAATACGAAAAGTGATCTTAAATATATTAAAGGTAGGTTATAAAAACTTTTTATGGACAAATCCAATCCAAAAGCTTCATACCAATATGTTGGTAGCAATTAGTACCCATTGGTACCTGTATTTGACCGATCAAATTGCTCGTGTGTTATATGCTTTTAGGCAAACTTGGGGTCGCCGGTAACGAATTTGATAACATTTCTGCGGTTACTATTACTGTTTTTCTAGGAGAATACGGTAAAGTGATTTTCCTTCTTAAGTGCGGAAAAGTGATTTTTATGCAAGCATTAGCATGCAAAAAGTTAAAACTGTTAAGATATGTTTAGTATGGCGGCATGCGGCGGCTTTCTATTTTTTTTTTTAAATCAAGGTAGGCTTAAGAAACGGCGTTATTTGCTACCAGAAAATTTTTCGCATTCTATTGGGAACACAGTGTAAACAACCGGAAAAAATGTTATTATATTCGTTACCGGCAACCCCAAGTTAGCCTAAAAGCATATAACACACACACACACACACATACAGGTATCAATGGATACCTATCGGTACCAAAATATTCGTATCAAGCTTAAAAATTAAATTTGTCCAGAAAAAGTTTGTATAACCTACCGATAAGTTATTTTAAATCACTTTTTGTATTTCACCAATATTTAAAAAATATTAAAAAGTATTAAAGGTACCTTACATCGATGGTACCTATCATTTTTTCAATTAATGGTACCACTCAAGCAAAAATGTTTTTTTATACCTTCATCAAAAACATGATTTTAGTAACTGTCTGCAGATAACTAAAGCATGGCTTTTTTGGCTACCGATGCAAAAAAATCTTTTTTTTAGATCACGGGTGCAAAAAAAGATTTCTGTCCGTTTTTAACCCAAAATTAAAGATTAAAATGTCGCAACATTGAATGTCACCGAGTAAGAAGGCACATCGCTATAGAAACGGCATTGTTATTTCGTTTACCAGCCGCTCTGATTTATATTGTAAAGATGGTGTGTTGCGAGAAGTGCTCTTTGTTCGAGATTTTTAAAAGTATTTTTCTGTTTTTCTTGGATTTTTTGATAAAGGTATTAAAAAAATAGTGTTAACAACTCGCGGCTAAACTGTGCTTTTTTTACTCGCGTTTTTAAATACCACGCTGCGCTCGTTATTTAAACCAATGCTTGTAAAAAAAGCACTATTTTAGCCACTAGTTGTTAAAACGACTTTTTTAGCTTACTAGCATTATTTTTATTAACATATGTAAAAACTATTAAAATCTGGCCGTTTGTTTTAAAGAAAATAAAAATTGTAATTTTTCTTTACTGGTGGTACCAAAGAACCCTTATAAAAATATTTTTGCATGGATGGAAAGTGTGTTTCATTCAGAACAAATAGAGGAACGAATCGTTTTATTTTGGCAGTAATCAACAAAGTTGTGGGAAAAAACTTGGACCATGTCCAAAAATATAACCTTAAAACACGTGAAATTTAAAGCTTTGTATCTCAAAAAGTAAGTCTGCTCCCTATCTAATTTTTTTTATTTTTGTTCTTTGTTGATCGAGTACTACAACATATAAAAAAATTATGACATTTAGCCGAAAGCCATTTCCAATGAAAGGAGGGGGCACTAAATACATTGTTTACCGGCATCGGTGAAATGGCTTGGGGTTGCAAGAGTCCTGACCTTCCTGATATTTTTTAGAAAAAAATTTGGGGGGGGCCCTAGAAAATAAGAAAATATGCAATTTTCCACTCTATCTGCTATATATTTAAAAAAAAGGCACAGGAGACCTAAATTTATATAGTCTTATGAACAACACATATCCAAGTCCAATTTTGACATTTTTTGGCCTATAATATTCTATTCATCTCTAAAATATTTAGATAAAATCAGCTAATAAGAGCATGGTTTTATTTTACTCGAAATGTACGATAAAACGTCAAAGTTCAAATAAATTCATATGTTTGAGAAAACACAACAAGTTATTTAGATATTCTGCTCATCACAATTCCTATAGGGTGTTTGTTTCTGGAAAAATAAAAAAAAGGAAATATTACTGTTTAATCACTATTGTAGTGCCAGAAGGTGATTTTAATAAGTCAAAGTTACTTACAGGGTGTACCAATAAAATAATCCGGTAGAAACCGCAATGAAAAAAGAGAATTTGAAAGGAAAATTCAGTGCATTTTAATTAAATGACATTTACTTTTTATGGCGATTCAATTCTATATCTTTCTAATTTAGACTATACACTATGAAGTGGTTTAATATATACAGAGTAGTTAAAATAAACATTGTACAAGAAATATTTTAATTCTTTAGGTGTTTTTTTAAGGTTTATAAATAGGGTCAAGTGCGTTATCTATTTTCAAAATGTTTTTCTTGCGAGTAGTTTTTTCAATCCTGCCCGCACCCACCTGCCAATCACCCTTATTGCGGTGTTTTTTTTGGTAGGATAAGTATATATCGCTTTTGAAAATCGTGGCTTCTTAAAGTTTGGTAAAATTTTAACCGCGTAATTACAAGAAAAAAACTAAACATAGAAATAAGAAGTTGAAGCATTATCAAGATAACTATGAAAACTTGACGAAAACAACAAATGCATTTAATGGCAGAGGCAGTTAGATTGATTCTTGTGTAGTTATTTCTTGTTATATATAGTTTCTTTCGTGTTATAACATATAACATATATATTATATTTCTTGTTATAACAAATACTATACATACTATTGTATGTGCAAATCGGGAGCCAGAACTGTAGAGAAATGTGCTCATGTGGCTAATATAGTATTGTTCTTAAGATATGCCAGGCGTCAAGAAAACATAAAATATCCATCGGTAGCCCTATTGGATAATATTTTGGATGCACATCATAGACATAACAACCAGATGAATATCCAATAAAAAGATGACAAAATATTTTTTTATAGTATACCTATATACATTCATCTCCATTGATTTCGTTTTTAGAAAAAGTTGGATATTGTAGTTTAGTTATAAGTTATATATTTTGGACAATATTTTTTTTATAAAATTATTTAAAAATATTTATATATATATTTTATATATTTATATAAAATAAAAATCAACATTTCTTTTAATAAAGTGTTTCGTTTTATTGTGTTTTAACTCCATAATTAGCGATTCTCTAGGTTTCTAATAAAATAAAACAATAGCAAATTATTTTGAAAGAAGGATGCGTTTAACCAAAAATACTAAAGTAAGAGAGATCCAAGGAGGAGGGTAAGAGGGGTTGCAAAAAACTACTTTGAAATCAATCGTTTTTAATATTTTATAAACAAAAACTTGAACCGCGCTTACAATATTACAAATATCTTTTATGTATAAAATGTTTATTTTAGCTACTCTGTAGTACTAGTAGTAGTAGTAGAGAAGGGGCGACGCGAAGCCTGGCAAGTAGGCCTCCCTGGGCCCTTTCTGTCCTACCCCGAGCCTGCCCCTAATCCACCGCCTGCACCACTGGTCTACCAGTTTGCTCATTTGGTCTCACTGTTCTTTTTGCAAAGTCCAGTATTTTGTCCCATTTGAGCGTGTGCAGGTCCTCCTCATCCAGGGTCGGTAAACCGAATACCTGATATCTCGTCCTCTGGTATGCCTCGCAGTTCGCTATAACGTGTCGAGATATCTCTTCTGCCCGCCCGCAGGCCCGGCAGGTCGAGTCATTCTTTACCGCGATCCGGGTCATGTGCTTCCTTAGTCGGTTGTGACCTGTTATGATACCTGTCAGCAGACCAGCGTCCCTTCGCGATCTCCCCAGAAGCCATTTTTGTCTGGCTACATCCGGGCCCTTCACGAAGTCCTTGGTCTGTTTGCATCCTGTTTCTGCTCTTCAAGCGGTCGTCATGGCATCGTTGGCCCATTTATTGAGTCGACTTTGCAATTGCCTCTTGGTTGTTCCTAGGATTGGTTTTGGCCCTAAATACTGGGTGCTTGCCCCGATCCTGGCGAGCTCGTCGGCCATCTCGTTACCCGGCACCCCCATATGTCCCGGTACCCACATAAGTGTCACTTGTTTGCCCTATCCCAAGGATTCCAGTGCATCCACATATTTCCCCACCAGGGTGTTGGTGATCTTGGGCGCCCTTAGTGCCTTTAGGGCTGAGTGGCTGTCGGAGCATATATAAACATGCTCCTCCCTACCGTTCTTTATTTCTTCCATGCTTGCAGTCATTACTATGGCATACACCTCTGCCTGAAAGACCGTGGCTTGCTCTCCGAGCGAGTAGCTCTTTCGAACCTCCTGGTCTTCCACATAAACCCCCGATCCTGTGGTTTGCCTCTCCGACAGTTTCGACCCGTCGATGTAGCAAATCACGGCGTTCTCCTCGAACTGTTCGCGAAGGTTTTCACTCTGCCATAGTTCCCTGTCTGGGATGACTACTTTGTACCTCTTCTTGAATCTCCAGGGGTTTTTTGGTCTTTGTGTAGCTACTCTGTACATATCAAAACACTTTATAGTGTATAGTAAAAATTTAAACAGTTAGAATTGAATCGTAATAAAAATTAAATGTTATTTTATCAAATTCAACAGAATTTTTCATTTAAATTCACTTTTTGCAAGATTATTTTATTGGTACACCCTGTAAGTAACTCTGACTTATTAAAATCACCTTCTCGCACTGTGATATTGATAAAACAGATGATATTTGCTATACTTTTTCATATTTTACCAGAAACAAGTTAATAGGTACTACAGCGTTTGGACAGATGTTATCTGAGAATTCTATTGAAATCACGCTATAGGAATTTTTATGAGCGGCATATTTCAATAACTTATTGAATTTTCTCATGTATATGATTTTAGTTGAACATTGACTTTTTATCGTACCTTTCTAGTAAAATGAAACCATGTTCTTATTAGTTGATTTTATCAAAGATTTTATGGACCACCTGTATGTGTGTTATAATAATATAAAATAAAATAATAAAATCTGACCTGGACATATATTCTTAATAATACAGTATGAGTTTTGGTCTTCTGTTTCTCTTTTTTAAAAAGATATTGCCAATATAATAAGCCATGGCATATTTTCTTATTTTCCAGGGGCGTACTTTTAAACGGGCATAGCTCAAAAACAAAACCGGAGCCCCCCCAAATTTTTTTCTTAAAAATATCAGGAAGGTCAGGACTCTAACATATTGCAACCCCAAGCCATTTCACCGATGCTGGTAAACAATGTAGTTAGTGCCTCCTCCTTTGTGCAGGGTTGTTTCAAAAATTTTCATAGTCTCCAGGATTTAATCTTGCTTACAAACATTTTCACGGGGATGCATTGCAATGCTCTGTAGATTAAATTTATAAGTATATGGCCCGAACATTAGAACACAAGCAGTTTTGAGCTGAATTCTACATCTACATTACCCTCTTTTCTTCATTTCAAATCGGAAGGTTGGTTTCAAAAACCCAAAGTAGATAAGCGGGTAAGGTCTCCTTCCGCCGAGAAATACGAAATTGAAGGCTGCCTTTGGCAAGAAGATCCCTAAGGCTTTTTTTGAGGAAGAAATATAAATATGGGCCTTCGTAGTAGGAGTTGAAATGCCAGTTAGCCAAATAAAATGTGAAGTTGCAAGTATTTTCGCACTTTTCGATTTTTTAAACAAGTCCGGAACAAAATCCAGGTCTGTAACGTTACGTACATTTCTAACGTATACGCAATGACTAGATTAACTATTAAGTCAGTACACTTGATTTAAAAAAAAACTCATACATGCATTTTTACCTATGCCACAAAATTTAGCTTTCTATTAGTGTATACAATTATAAGGCATCACCAGCTTAGTATGCCTGACAGCTTAAAATTCAGTGTGACATCCTTAAAAATGCCACAGATATCAACATTTACAAAAGTTCAATTGGCCTATAAGAAGAGCGGCCACCCATGTTGGAGTTGATAAAATGACGATAATGCGATGGAAAAAGCGCTGGATTGAAAATAATTCAACGGATAGGAAAGATGGATCAGGACGACCAAAAGTAAGTTCTAAAGTGCAAGATGAGAGACTTATTGACCATCTCAGACAAAATCCTTTTTCAACGTCGGTTGGAGCAGCTAATGTAAAATTATTTTCGGGTTCTTTAGCAACAGTAAATAGAATAGTACCGAAATCAGAAGTCTCTTATCGAGTTGCTACAAAGAAGCCTTTTCTAACAGAAGAACAAAAACAGGCCAGATTAATTTTTGCACTGAACAACGTTCTTCGTGATAATGACTTCTGGGGGAGGGTGGTTTTCACTGACGAAAAAATTTTTTAACCATCTTCAAGCAGCAGGAGAATTTTAGTTTATCGTCCACCAAATTCTAGATTTGAACCCGAATATTCAAACCAAATTAAAAAAGCTGGACATTTTTCTGTAAACATGTGAGACTGATTTATTGCTAGAGGTTTGGGTTTTTTTTGGAGAATCGAAGGAAGATTCAATAGTGAATGATATATTGAAATCCTTGAAAACGTTATGCTGCCATCTGTACAGGCTTTACATGAAAATAATGACTTCGTTTATCAGCAGGACAACTGTCCAGTACACACGGCTAATGTTGGTCTCCAATGGTTTCAGAATAATAATATAGAAACACTTCCTTGGCCAGCCAACAGCCCTACCTCAAACCAATGGAAAATATATGGGGTCGAATCGTTAAAATAATATACCAAAGGAATTGGAGACCACGAAATTCTGAAGAGTAAGGCGATGCTATTTATCGCGCATTAGATCAGCTGTCAGAAGACCATCAGTATTTTCAAAATTTAACCTTTTCAATGCCCAGATGTTTGCAGCTCGTAATAGAGAAAAATGGTGATCCTATTAAATACTAAATTTTTTATTTTAATTCTTTTTTAAGTTAAAATAATTAGTATTAAGTTTACCATCGTTTTTGTCCTAATCCAAGTTTCCTATTCGTCGAATTGTTTTCAATCCAGCGCTGTGTCCATCGTACTATTGTTATTTTATCAACTCCAAAATGGGTTACCGCCCTCTTTATAGAACAACCTTCGTCCGTTACTCGAGTGATAATTTGATATTTTTCAATAAAGACTTTACTAAAACATTATTTTTGCTAATTCTTTAGTATTATGCAAAATTTAATATAAAAATAAGGTTGCTTTTAAATTAAGTAAAAAATATTTTCAGTTTTAGAGACCTTTTTTAAACAATATGACAAACTGTCGTACTAATGAAGGTTTTAGGCATTTTAGCTGGTGGTCCGTATATATTATACACTTTTAGAAAGGCAATTTTGTGACTGCATGTATGCTTTTTTTTAAATTAAATATACATCCACCATAAAATTAAGTCTCCTTTAAAAAACGATATAAATAATTTTATATAAAAAAAAGTTCAAATACAAGTTTTATAAACTATAAAGTTCACTAGAAAGTAGAAAATAATTTTTAGCATTATGATATCATAAAGATAAAAGCGATGTGCGCATTGCAGGAAGTTTGGCTAATTTGGCTCGATAAATTTATGGTATTGATGACATTACAATTGCTCGCAAGAATCTGAATTTACTATAAAGCAGAGATATGTAAGGGTAAGTAAATCCAATGATCATTTAATTTGCGCCCATCGCTTTTATTATTATGATGACAGAATTCACTTTATATTTTATAAAACTTGTGTTTGAAAAGCATTTTTTTATATAAAATTATTTTTTAATTTTTAGAATTGTACACTAAATCGTCCGTTTTAAATCCGCAATATTGAAATATTGAAATCTGTTCAAAAATTCATAATCCTCTTCCCAATTTTGATTTACTTGAAACTAAATCATTTTCCCTTCCACTTTCCTCGTTAAGGGGAGGTGGGTATTTGATAGTATTGTATTGTCACCGGAACTTTAAACGCATATCAAATTTGAAGACAATCGGATGTGTGTTAAAATCGATTAGCAAAACATGACCAATCAATCTTGAATCCTCCATATTGAATTTTCAAAATCTGATCTAAAATTTGTATTCCTTATCCCCATAAACCCCCGTATACTGATTTTGGTTAAAATCGGATTCAGTCAGAACTTAGTCAAAATTGAGTTGCAAGATTTGACCCGTTGCTAACCCGTCCCGATTTGTCGGGACTATCCCCATTTGGAACAAAATGTCCAGCGTACTGACAAGACCCTTTTTAGTACGCCAAATGTCGCGATGAAAAGTTTTCAGCGAAATCGGCACTAAAACTGTCCAATTAAAATCAGATTCCCATATCTATTGGCCAGTGGTTAACTATAAATTCTTTCTTTTTTCTTAGCCGCGTTTGAAATATTCGGCTATTGGCAATGTATTGTTTAAAAAATCGACATCAGTTTGTTCAATCAGTTCATTACCGAGCCTACTGCGTCTGTTGATCAGGGAATTAAAACCACAGTTAGCGCGATGATGTTGAGTTGCAAATAATTTGTGATTTCTTGTGTTTCTTGTATTTTCAACAGAGTGACAAGATCATAGTATTTTCTACGATTGTCTAGATTTGTTAAGTTCAACAGATTCATTAGCTGGTCATAATCAATTGACTCAAGAGGTATGTGTAATTTATAGCACATAAAGCGCAAGAACTTTCTATGTATTTTTTCCAAACGATCTTTATGAATCTCATAATACGGATACCAAATAGTACAACCATATTCTAGAATTAACCTTGCAATTGCAAAGTAAACATTTCTCAATGTAAAAATGATGTTCACGTCTTTCAATGTTCTAAACAAAAATTTTAGCAATTTCATAGCTTTATTTAACGTGTTCAACAAAACTAAGTTTTCTATCAAAAAAGATAACCACGCATAAGTCACGCATCATAATTCCAAGGTTTCTCCAAATTGGAGTTATCTAACTGATAAGTGAAATCTATATGGTTTAATTTTCTATAAAAATATACAGTTTTACATTTGTCAACATTCAGGGATAAATTGTTATATTCACATGCTGAAGACCCATTCAACCCTTGTTGCAAAATATGGCACAGTTTATAAATACTTTAAATAACAATTAAAACAAATGTCCGCCCTGGGGAACACCTGACAAAACGTTAAACTCGGGGGAGACAGCATTCTCTATCTTTATTGCCTGGCGTCTTTCAGTTAGATCAATCCGAAACCAGTTGAAAGATGAGCCATGCACACCTATGACTTTAAGTTTATAGTATTAGGTTATAATCGACCCTGTCGAAAGCCTTGGAGAAATCGGTATAGATGACATCTACCTGATACCCACTCTTCAAGGCTTCCAACAAAGTTTCTTCATATATCAAGAGATTAGTAATTGATGATTTACTTTTTGAAAACCCGTGTTGTTAATTTATAATTATGTTTTGAAAATATGGTGCAATTGTATGTGTGAATATTGATTCAAACAATTTAGGAAATCAAGAAATTTTTGAAATACTTCTGTAGTTTTGAATGTTTGACTAATCTCCGAAAAATTTACAGTTTTTTATGAAAATTACTGGTAAACCATCTCGGCCACAGGTTTTTGTGTAGTTTAACTATTTTTTCCTACCACCACATATAAAAATAATGGATTTCACACGATTTGCATCCTTAGAAAACGTTAAATTTCACCCGTGTGTAGAAATTTTTTACACAAATATGCGGAAAAGCAATTTCATTTGATTTGTGCGAAATTAAAGACCAATTTTTACAAAAATTATTACAATTCAACAGTGCTTGTAGGAAAAGTAGCGTACACAACTCAATAGAAAGTAACTTTCTTACACTCGCGTGTTGTTTTACTCGGCTAACGCCTCGTTCACAATATTCACGCTCGTGTGAAATTTGTCACTTTCTTTTCTTGTTATGTAATATACATCGATGTACTAATCTACGTCGATGGTAATATAATATTACTCTGTTTTGTTTCGATTGAAATTTCTTAGCTAGCTTGTAAATTAAAATTAAAAAACCATAAATATTTTTTGCTTTAGTTCTTTTATAAGCGTTTTTGAAAATGTCCAGATAAATCTAAATTAAAAGTTGGCAACCCTACCCGAACATAAAACAAATATACGTGTAGAGGTGAAGTGTGAAGGTGAAGTTTAGGTCAAAAATGTACAGCAACGTACGTAATGATTGCAGTCAGCTGTTCTGTCATCGCATTCACCATAAAAGTGGACCTTGTTCCAAACACGGTATAAAAGCTGAAATTTTTTAGTTACTTACATTGTAAGTGTTAAATTAAGGTATTATTGTAAATTGAAACTGACGCTAAATAAATAAATACATTTTAAAAATTCCAAGAGTCTTTGTTTTGGCCGCGTTAGGCATAAATATAATGCCTTTTCTAAATAATGTATCTTGAAATATATTTGCCTAAAACTCGGTCAAGGAGTTCATTTCCTGCAATATCTGTGCGAAAGCAGACGTGCATGTGGATTTAATATACGAGAAACTGATTTTGAGTTCGACGAGTCGGTAAATATTTATAGCGTGTTTATTAAGAAATAACAAATATTTGAGGCACCAAAAGCGAACACTTTTAGATTGATTTTCCACTAAAAAAATAAAGAAAAAACCGCATAAAAATCCTGTGCAGTTCTTTACATGTTCAAAATATCTTGGTGGAACCATGCTGGTCACTTACAACACCACACATAGCTTCCTAAACTTAGGTTTTTCAAGAAAAAAAACTATACATTTGGATCATTAATGATTATACCACAAATGGTACTTTCTTATTGATTTAATAATAAGAAAATTTTAATCTACATAATTTTATCCAAAAAATATACCAACTACTGCAAAAAAAAGGCTGTTCCCCCATCCGACCGCCCTGTTCCTCCGCTGAATTGTTAGAAAGGGTACCCTCGATACTATTTATCAACTATAAAATGCTTATCCTTTATGAATTTTAGATGTTTCCAGCATATTTATTATGCGTGGCTTTTAATTGCTTCCAATATTAAAAGCTTCCCAAAGTTGTTAATGATTTGAAGTAAGACACAATTGCTCTTACAATGACAGGTTCACTCCTGCACGTTTCGTTCGTCTTTAGCAACGTCCCAATTGGTTTAGACCAACTATTCTCAAAATGGTGAAGCTAAATTCTCATGAAGAGAGAAAATAGGTTTGCTTTTGTTGTTTCAATGAAGCCCGTAAAAAAACTATAAAATTAGTGGCAAGCTGTTGACGTTTTAAGAAAACAAGAGTGTCCACTTTGATCAATGCGATGAATGAAATTTTTCAATTTTGTATAATCCTCCATCTCATCCAGGCTTCCTTGCTTCAGTTGATATAGGATGAATGAAATTTTTCAATTTCCATCCAGGCTTCCTTGCTTCAGTTTTATATAGCATCCGCTGCATATAACGGCCGGCTTACATTCATCGTACTGATCAAAGTTGACACCCTTATTTTCTAATAACGTCAACAGCTTCCCAATAATTTTATAGTTTTTTTTGCGGGCTTTATTCAAACAACAAAAGAAAATCGATTTTCTACACTCTTCATGGGAATTCAGCTTCACTATTTTTAGAATAGTTGGTCCAAGCTAATTTGCACGCTACTAAAGAAGAATGAAACGTGCAGGAGTGAACCTGTCATTGTAAGAGCAATTGTTTTTTAAATTCATATCATGGCCAACTTTTATAAGCTTTTAATATTTACAGTTAATGAATAATATCGAGGGTACCATTCCTAATAATTCAGCGAGGAAGGGGGCGCGTTAGAAGAAGGGCGGAAGAGCTTTTTTTTCTTGCAGTAGGTGGTACATCTTTTGTATAAAATTATGTAGTTTAAATATTCTGATTATTAAATCAATAAGGAAGTACCATTTTTTTAATAGTCATTTATTGATTAGCCGACTGTCCACTCAATTTCACATAGACGATTTCAAAAACAAGGTTTGTTGTTCAAGGCTATTGCGAAGATTGTAAAAAACGCACATTTTTTTAGGAAGCTGTGCACAATTTTCCGGAAAGTAATCCAGACGGGTATCAAAGAAATTCCTTCCTAGGTTTCGAAGAAAATTTTTTGCAACTATTTGCCTTAAATTACGGAATCAAATTGTGCATCTGCAAAAAGTTTCCTAATCTGGGGACCGACAAATATTCCCTCTTTAATTTTAGCGTTACTGATTCTAGGGAACTTTTCTTTTAAATAACTAAAAGCATGGCCTTCTTTGTCCATGGCTTTCACAAAATTTCCTAAAAGTCCGAATTCTATATGAAGTGGTAGTGGTAAAATCTTTTCTGGGTGGAATGGAGCCCTGGGCCACTATTTTTGAAATCAGGGAGAAAATACTGTCGTATTCACTTGTTTGACCCTTTACTCTGGTGTTTGACGTATGTTTGGTGTGATGTCTTAAATTTTAAAAATTTTGCCTGTGGTGCTATGACGTAATTAATTGTTACAGTTTTAGTTTCATTCTAAGGAATTTTTTTCCCAGCATTCAAAACATGTAACAAATGGCATTCTTAGCATAATTTTTTTTTTAATTTTCATCTGCCTGCATTTTCATACATTCGCAACCCACCTTTTCTTGGGATCTAACCCAGCTACTTTTTCAAAAATATTTTATAAAATAAATCGTGTAAAGGTTTACTCTAAAACTTCCCTTGCTCAGAAAAACATGTATGAAAAACCACTACTCGTATACACATGGGTTAGATTGAGTCGGACAGACTTTTCCAGGGTATGTCTAGACTTTTCTTGGGTGTATCCAGACTGTTCAGGGGTGTATTCACACGTTTTCATGGTGTCCTCGGACATTTTCAAAGTGTATCCAAGTTTTTACAGAGTGTATCCAGACTTCCAGGGTCTTTCCAGACATTTCCAGAATGTATTTAGACTTTTCCAGAGTGTATCCAGACTTTTCTAGGGTCTTTTCAGACTTTTTCAGAGTGTAGCCAGACTTTTCAATAGTCTTACCAGACTTTTCCAGGATGTTTCCAGACTTTTCCAGGGACTTTCCAGACTTTTTTAGAGTGTATCCAGTCTTTTCCAGGGTCTTTTCAGAGTATATCCAGACTTTTCTAGGGTTTCTTTTGAGTAGACGAACTTTTCCAATACATTTTATATATATATATATATATAGATTCAGACTTTATTTTTTCTAAAAACATTTCGTTTTGCTTGTGCCATATAGATCTATATATACTCTTATATATATATATGTTGTCAAAAATTTTAGTGTCGACAAACTAAGATTTTTGACTATTAATTACGCAAAAACGGCTACACTGATTTGTATGAAACTTGATAGAACAATAAAGTGTGATCTGGATCTTAATTTAAGCTACTTTTTATTTAACATTTCGTTCCATAACTCGAGATATATGGCACAGAAAATTGAATTTTTCAAGAGTTTTTTGCATATTTTTATGTGATATATATACCTATATGTAGTCAAAAATTTTGGCGACATTCAACTACGATTTTTATAACCTTTCCAAAGAGGTATCACACGATAAGAAAAAAAATAGTTTTTGTTTAAAGATCAAGTTTTTTGGGGGTAGCTCCGAAGGGTGTAACAGCGAAATGCTCAAAAATAATAGGGGTCTGCGCGTCAACACAAGTAATAACTGTGTAAAATTTTGTTATGATTGGTGCAGGGGTTTTTGAGTTAGAGTGGCTACAAACGAGGCGATCCGATCGTGCCCGACTGTCCCATTCGCAGAGAAAGCAACAGTATAGTCGCGATTCTTCAAAAACCGTCAGAAAATCTAGCCCTTACAAAAAATCTGACGATTTTTAAACACAACTTTACACTTAATGCTTTGTTGTCAGGACTATTTGCTAATATTCCTTAAATATTTTTATGTGTAAACAAACCTTTAAAACTTTTAACATAAAAAACCATAGATATGTCACTGTTCACAAAAGTCACACAAATTCTGTCTTTCCCTTTACATGGTGAGAATTTTTGACGTTTATTGGTACGCGTAGTAACAATTTAGCTCCGCCATAAAAATATAAAATTTACAAAATATTAATAAAAAAAATGACGCAGTTTCGCTTACAACGTTAGGATAAATATGAAGGTTGCTGGAAAGCCAATTATCGAAAACAAGATGGCCGCCCATGAAGCCGATACGTTTGACGGGCGTATGGCGGGATGTTTGTTATTTTAAGAGACTGAAATTTTTACAGTTTATAGATCTGTTATAAAAGAAAGCAAAATTAAATGTTGACGATTTTTGTATTTCAATAATATTTCAAGTTAAAGCAAAAGAATACTCACCAACATTTATTAAGATTTCACAAAAATGATATAAAACAATTAAAATAAATTAAATGTTAAATGTAGTCCTGCTATAAAACTAACTAATTTAAAATAAAAAATATTTATTATTTTTTTTTAATCCCGAGGGTTTAATTCTTTTGATTTGGGGCATAATGAGGTTTTTTGAAGTAATTGTGTCGTTTTTCTTCTTATTAATTCTTAAGTAGCAAATTTGCAAATTTAAACAAATTTCTATTAATAATGAAAATGGTTTCATGTATTTTGCAATTGTGACCTAGAAATGAAGTCTGCCCCATTTATATTTCCCAAAGTGATTGTTGTTTAATTTTCCCGGATTTCTTCTTTGGCAAGAATTTTTTCCACATTTCAGTAAGCAAATGCAGCACAAAATACAACATCATCTTTAAGTATTTCTTAGAGTATTCACTGTTTCAATAGAAAATGCGGCATATCATGCAATACAAAGGGGGGGGGGGGGGGGTTAGCAAAAAAGTTTTGGCAAAAATTTTGACAAAAAATTTTTGAGGAGTGTCAAATTTTTTTTGTAAGGGTTAAAAAAAATTTTACATTATCGCGAACCAAAATAGGTATTACTAAACGTGTGAGCTTCGGTGCCCATGCATGGGCAGAGTATTTTAATGCTATAAGCGAAGCTATTGGTAGCTGCTAAAATTCAACTAAAATTGTAAAAAATAATAATTTATTAGCGCAAAATTTTATAATTTTTTGAAATGTTATCTTTAGACTTGCATGTGCCCTATTAGCGTTGGATGTGAATTTTTTATTTTGTTTTGAAAATTTTCATTTTCTGTGCTATGGGGAAAAAGAGTATAGTTATAAACTAATAGACAGAGTACAAAGCTCTAAAAAAAGAGTACAGTACCTACTCTGAAAAATACTATAAATGGTCACACTTGACAAGTCCTAGATTTAAGTGAAAATAGCTTTTTAAATTATCATATAGGTAGGTACTATACAGTGCAAACCTATAATGCAAATATACAATAGCATGGGTAAGTACATCTTGTTGAAAATTAAATAATAATATTCTAAATCTCATATGTCATATCCCTTATTATGTGCCACAAATGTATGAAATTCATATTTCATAATGATTTTTTTGGGATATATATACAGGGTGATTCAAAATTCCCTACAATGATTTGAATAGTGCTTAGGTATTATTAATCTAAGAAAAGTTAGGTGATTATTCTGTTTAAATTTCATTTTCTAAATTTAGGAGTATTTTTTTACAATTGCTTTTAAAATAATTTACCAAGCAAGTCTACGTGTGGCTGACAATGACAAGTAGGTATTAGGGTTTTTGTCAAGCATTTTGAAGTTGTCAAAGTTTTTTTCAAAAATTGATGTTTGTACCACTTAGTAAAGGCTGCTTTTCAGAAAATATAAACAATTTTTAAATACAAATTTCCCTGAAACGAAAGAGTTTACCAAAAAATATATTTTAATAATTCTTCTTCAGAACAACAAATTCTACCTACAGTTTAAGTCTTTCTAGGGAATTTTAAATTACCCTGTATAACAAGTGTGGCTCATAGTGTAGTAATTAAACAAAAAACAGCTGGTACCTATACCTACCTTTTTTAGTCGGGGCTTTAAAAGGGGAACAAAGATCCCCAGAATTTGGCAAAAATTTTCTTGAGAGTTCAACTTAATTTTCTTTAAAATGCAATTCACATACTTAACAAGTACAACTCATTTTATTTTACCACAAATCTCACTACTTTTGTCACTTCTTTATCTTACTCTTGAACTTTTGTTTGGGGTGAATTTAATTCAGTACTATTTGGAAATTTAAACACAGATATACTTGGTCCATTATTTTTGTAATGGCTCTTGCAAGAACATAAAATATTTATAGCAAATTCACTTGTTACAAAATAACACATATGTACCTATCAACAAAAAATCTCTAAATTTTATGCCCAAGCACTTTTTCGAATAAATTGACTATTTATACCGGCGAAAAATTGTTCATAACCCTCTTAATACATGACCCGACCGGCCATTTGATAAAATCTCTGAACCTATTTACAACAAAAAACACAGACTTTTTCGCAAATTTTGATACAAAAACAATAAGTTACCTTTTATTTAAACATTTAAGAAACTGTTTGTAAGGTTTTAGTAATATTAAGATAAAAAATTAACCGGTAAAAATAAAAAATAAAACCTTCTTCGCCGAATGTAAACAAAGCACTGAGTATGCGGCACTCGCCGCCATTATGACGTCATCAGGCATACGATATGTCGCCTGTAGTAGAGGGCGTTTTGTCGTGACGTCATTTTTGGATCTCTATTTGATACATTGTTCTAGACAGCAACAATAAATATATATAAAAAAAGTCATGTCGTTAATTGTTTTAACTATTACTTCAAACTGACAACAATAAATTATTTGACATACGAACTGTTGACAAGAAAGAAATACGTTTTTAGAGGCAAAAATGCCCGCTCATCACAAAATTGGACTATATTTGGTAGAAGCTAGTAGAAAAAAATGTTTTAAAAAGTACAGGGAAGAAAATACAGTAGCATCCCTATGTTTTTGAGGTAAACGCACACCCGCGCAGTGATCCGAAGGCATTTGATTCGGGGGCGAGGGGGATAAAGACCATTTTCCCAACTAATATTAAAAACGATTCCAAGTTACCTGACACTTCAAGATTTTTAGTGTGTTGTTTTGCACCCCAGTTTAAATTTAGTTGAGGTAGTTTGTTGGAAGGGGTCTCAAGTAACCACAGAAATCTTTATGGTCTCTATGCCGACGTTTCGCCCCTTTACTGGTCCATCCTCAGGGCATAAAACGTTTTAGATCTCTTGTCTCCAAAATATTTGTAGGTAGAACTCAAATGATGTAAGAAACATATTCGGATTTTTTTGGTATTATTAAGATTAATGTTTTGTTAAGTAAAGAAAGAAAGCAATTGTCGTCTTAACAGAAACAATAATTAAGGAAACATATAAATTAAGGCACTACTAACTCAAGTAAATTCAAGATTTTTTTTATAGTCGTTTGAAGAAATTAGAAATATTGTAATTTTAACAACTAGTGGCTAAAATAGTGCTTTTTTTACAAGCGTTGGTTTAAATAACGAGCGCAGCGAGGTATTTAAAAACGCGAGTAAAAAAAGCACAGTTTAGCCGCGAGTTGTTAATACCTTTTTTTTAAACACCTTTATCATAAAATCCAAGAAAAACAAGAAAATACTTTTAAAAATCTCGAATGAAGAGAACTTCTTGCATCACACCATCTTTACACTATAAATCAAGTCGGCTGGTAAATGAAATAACAGTCGTTTTCTTAGCGATGTGTCTTTTTACTCGGTGACGTTCATTGTTGCGACATTTTAATCTTTGACAATTTGATATTTTGAGGATATTTTTAAATGATTTTTTCGTAAATACTTGGTGAAAACTGGCGGAAATGGCTTAATTCTTACGCATTTATCTTTAATTCTGTGTAAAAAACTGACTGAAATATTTTTTTGCACCCGTCATCAAAAAAAAAAGTTTTTTTGCATTGGCAACCAAAAAAGCCATGCTTTAGTTATCTGAAGACAGTTACTAAAATCATGTATTTGACGAAGGTATAAAAAAAATTAAAATTTCTAAAATTTAGTCAAATTTCCCAACCATCAAAGAAAAAGGTATTGTTGTTTTTGTCCAACTTGATCTAACGTTTTTTCTGCAAAAATCCAATTCGTATTTAAAAAATATTATTTTAAAGCTAATAAAATCGATACCAAACAAAAAATAGTGGGAAAACAAGCATATGAAGTCGTTATATGTTCGGTTAATAAAGTTCCCATTTGTTACATGAAAGTCAGCAAAAAGCGTGATAAATGATACACCTCCAAAGGAGGTGGCCTTCACCTTTTGCACTCTTTGTAAATAACGGGTAGTTGAAACTCTTTTTTAATCCTTTATTTTCTACGACCGTGCGGTAAACACCACTACCCCCTCGGGAACTGTCATTTCTAACCACCAAAAAACTTCAGAAAAGCTGTCAAAAGTGACCAATAGGCAAAATGTTGCAAGTTTAATTCTCTATCAATAAGTGAATACTGATAGTGTAGCTTAAACCACTCCTTCTGCCAGAAAAATTGAAAAAACTTAAGCAAAAAATTAAATTTTTCCAGTGGCGTAGTCCGAATTTCTTAACTAGTAAATTTCAAAATGTACCAAAAGTCTTTGATGCGCCACTGTAACTGACATATATAAAGAAAGGTCCCGCTTTTCACTGGATTTTATACCAGATAAAATTGCATATCCAACGACACCTTCCGCTTGCTGCTTCTAGTGATAAAATAAAAAAAAATTAAAATCTTAATTGGTATTGGAAGAGTAGGGGACCTTGGCTCTTTCATTTAAGGCCACAAAAACAGCATAGATTTAACAAAACTGCTTTGCTATTTTTTTGAAAGAACAACAGTAGGTGTGAGATCGTGCAGTGTTCAGATCACAGTGCGAACACCATATGTCAGGCTAGCCTTCCATTAGCAGATTTTCCGCGCGGTTTTCAAGTTATGGTGAAGGAGCCAATAGTTCTGTCACTGTTTCACTCACTGACAGGCAAGGTCAAATTTCAAAATCCGCGCGGAAAAAAGCTTATGGCGGTCCAGCCTTAGACAAGTGGCCGCTGGCTATGCGGAACCTGAATTCCAATACTTCAATCGAACTCACTCAGTTTCCCTGGTTCTACCAAATTACATGACCTTGACGTTTCAGAATTCAGATAATAGGATTTATAAAAATCTACAACCGTATCTAAAGGATTATTCAAAAGTTGCTATATTTTTTTCAAAAAATTGAAAAATACAAAAATTGTTGTTACAGATTTCCTTATTATCGACGAGGCTAAAGAAAAAGCCAGGTAAAATTTTTGACTATTGTTAGCCGTGTTTATTTTATTTCGGGACTGAGAGAGTCCAGCAAGAAACTATCTGGATACGGTTATGAGGAATTTAAAAATAAACATTCCTGCCAAATTTCAACAGATTCCGTTTTCTCGTTTCCGATATTCTGCCCGGTAAAGATTGGCCCAAAAACAGCAAAGCAGTGTTGTCAAATCTATGATGTTTTTGTGACCTTAAAAAATTTATTGAAAAAAATATAACACTTATGATTTAAAAAAATTCTTATGATATTACTAGAAGAAGTAAATACAAGCGGAAGGTGTCGTTGGAAATACAGTTTTATCTAATATAAGATCCAGTGAAAAGCGGGGCCTTTTTTAGTATATGTCATTAACAGTGTCGTATCAAAGAGTTTTGGTATATTTTGAAATTTTTTAATTGAGACAACAGCTTATTATTAGTCTTATCAGTCAGTTCGATGTATACGTTTCACTACTATTTCATGCATTTGGATCTCAATACGATCCCAAAAAAAGCGGTATTAAACTTGAGCAGGGTCAACGAAAAAAAAGTTCAAATCGTTTCGTTTTCATGGAAGATTTGATAGTGAATAGTATTGAAAACGTATTCAGTTCCACATGTTCACGTAGAAATTGTTGTCCATCAATAGGCAGTATTATACAATTTTTAAAGTAAAATTATGTCCTCCTGTCTTCTAACTTTTAACAGAATTTTTTACCCAGCAAACACATCTGTTACATTAACATAATATTTATGGAAATCTCAAATCAAAAAATTTACATAAAAAGAGTTTTCATAAAATTTACGTAATATATTACATAACATAACTTAGAAGAATGCAGAACATGTACAGTTGATTTAAAAAAAAACATACATGCAGTCACAAAATTGACCTTTCTAAAAGTGTATAATATATACGGGCTACCAGCTAAAATGCCTAAAAACTTTAAAAGTCCGACAATTTGTCATATAGTTTAAAAAAGGTCTTTAAAACTGAAAATATTTTTTTACTTAAATTAAAGGCCACCTTATTTTTATATTAAATTTTGCATAATACTCAAAAATCAGCATCAAATTATCACTCGAGTAACGGACGAAGGCTGTTCTATAAAGAGGACGTTAACCCATTTTGGAGTTAATAAAATAACAATAATACGATGGAAACAGCGCTGGATTGAAAACAATTCGACGAATAGGAAACTTGGATTAGGACAAAAACGATGGTAAACTTAATACTAATTATTTTAACTTAAAAAAGAACTAAAATAAATAATTAAGTATTTAATAGGATCACCATTTTTCTCTATTACAATCTGCAAATGTCTGAGCATTGAAAAGGTTAAATTTTGAAAATACTGAGAGCTGACCCCATATATTTTCCATTGGGTTAAAGTCAGGGCTGTTGGCTGGCCAAGGAAGTGTTTTGTATATTATTATTCTGAAACGATTGGCGAACAACATTAGCCGTGTGTACTGGACAGTTGTCCTGCTGATAAACGGAGTCATTATTTTCATGTAAAGCCTATACAGATGGCAGCATAACGTTTCCAAGGATTGCAATATATTGTTCACTATTGAATCTTCCTTCGATTCTTCAAACAAAAACCCAAACTTCTAGCACTAAACCAGGCCCACATGTTTACAGAAAAATGTGTGCGTTGGACCCTCTGTAGCGGGGTTTAAGCTCACTCACCCTTTGCCCCCTGACTACGTCACTGCGTTTGATTGCAAAGTCGGTCGGTCATAGAAAAAATATTGAACCTAACTCATGCGTAAATTACCTACCCTTCCTTCCCTGCTTGCCCGAACTCCACTCTGCGTCGTCAAATCAAATCTAGGTTCATTTTTATGAATAAAACGTTATGTTTTTTTTTTGTTTATTTAAAAAGCAGTATATTAGTTTTTTGTAAATATATCAATAACTTTTCTCTAAATCATAAAATAATAGCCATTAGCCAAAATATAGGCAAAGAAAATAAAAGTAATAACCTTATAGAAAAAATAAATTCCTGGTTTTCTAGCCATTCTCTTTACTTAAATCCATCCCAAACTACTCTTATAAGATTTCATTATGCTGTTATCAGTTTAAATAAGGAAAAGTTAGCTTTTTGCAGTAGCACGAAGTTTCTTAGACTCTAATCTCGGCTGGAAGCTTCATTTAGCACCTTATTCCCAAAATATATTCACAAAGCTTTGTTTTAAGGCAGCTAAAAACCATTTCAACAAAAAATCAATTACTTCAAATATATTTTACAAATGTGGATTCCAGGTTGAGGTATGTGCTTTTGAGGTTGGTGAGCTCTCTCTGAGGATCTATTTTTAGCTCAGAAACGATGTATATATTCAATTGCTGGTGTTTCAACTTCACATAGTTGAAAGGAACTTTTTGTGGATTTTGATATTTTAACGTTACCGTCTTTGTTTACTTATGAAATGTGTTTGTATAAAAATGTCAAAAATTTCAAGAAAAAAATGTGATATACATAATATTAATACTAGAGGTATTTCAAGTCTTTATACAAATGTATGCATATCGGAGTAGCAGCATTTAGATCACCTAATAATTTAGGTCCTCTTCTATCTAATAAATTACCAGGTAATACTAAAGCTTCTAAAAACTTTAATAAATTTCAAGATGGATTAAAAGAGTTCTTAATACAAACGTGTTATTATCGAATAGATGAGTATTTACAACTTTTAATATAAGAATTTATTTGTTGTCACTTTTTTTAAATTTTAAGTAGGTATTTAGATTGGAGGAAAAACTTAACAATTTCGACACAGTTTTTGGAATTGTTTTACGGAAATAAAGAATTTAATCTAATCTAATCTAATCTAGTTATCACAAAATCACATTTAATATCATAACATTTTATTATATCTAGGAAACAAAAGTATATTAAGAGGAAAAGCTCTTGGAGTGGTCATCTGATCTCCGGCATGTTTATAGCAATATTTCTTTTACTGTAAAATGTGTGATGTGTAGAATTGTAAAATTATTTTTATTTATTTATTTATATATTTACATTAATGTCCATGATTTTTTTCTGCCCGTTTTTAATGTCCAGTCAGCTATAACCAATATTTTGTTATATCTTGGATCCTAAATAAAAAGTTAGTTTGCCTTTACTTTTAAATTATTCTGACAAACCCTCTACGTTTAATGTTTAAAAGAGATAAAAATGAGGTTAAAAAAATTAATTATTTAAGGCCACAAAAACGGCATAAATTTGACAACACTGCTTTGCTGTTTTTGGGCCAATCTTTACCGGGCAGAATATCGGAAACGAGAAAACGGAATCTGTTAAAATTTAGCAGGAATGTTTATTTTGGAATTCCTCACAACCGTATCCAGACAGTTTTTTGCTGGACTCTCTCATTTTCAAAATAAAATAAACACGGCTAACAATAGTCAAAAATCTTACCTGGCTTTTTCTTTAGCCTCGTCGATAATACAGAAATCTGTAACAGCAATTTTTAGATTTTTTTATTTTTTGAAAAAATACACCAAATTTTGAAAAATTTTGGATACGGTTGTAGATTTTTATAAATCCTATTGTCTAATAACAAAAAAGTTATGGTTTATTTCTTTGTAAGCAATATTCTGTCGGAATTGTGAAACGCCAAGGTCACGTAATTTAGTAGGCCCAAGGAAACTGAAGTGTGTTTGACTGGAGTATTGGAATTTAGGTTCCGCATAGCCACCGGCCACCTGTCTAATGGAACATTCAGCCAATTAAGTGATAAAAATAATACGGAAATTTGATTTTTTTGATGTTGAATAATGATTTTTCTTTTGATTCTTTTTAATTTCGAGACATTGCAATCCATGAAGCATGAAGCCGAGCATCAAAACCTTTAAAAGAATCATTAATAAATGGTTACGTTCCTAATAAATTATACTTTTCCTCACACATGGTGTTCGCACCGTGTTCTGAACACTGCACGATTTCACTCGAAATGGTATTAGTGATGCCACTTATTGTTGATATTCCAAAAAATAGGAAAGCAGTGTTGTCAAATCTATGCCGTTCTTGTGGCCTTAAGATTTGCCCCGTCAGTTATCATGGAATAGCCCAAAACTAAAAAATCTTGCTACTAATCTGTCGAGCTTGCGGCATTTGGTTTTGAAAGTTGATGTTTTCGGGATCATCTGTTGGTCACAAAATTGGATAACGGGAGTTTACCGCCTAGGTTTTAAGTTAAAGTGGCTTCAATTTAAACTTAAAATTAAACGTCAAATGTTTTAATGGCACAGTAAATTACTTCAGTAAAATCAGAGCGTTAATGATTAATTTCTAAGGTAATTTTGTTAGCCGTAAGCGTCAAAGTTAAAAGACCGTTTCTCACATCGTTTAAGTAATTTACTGCATCAGGTAAGGTTCCTTATATTAACTAGACTAACTCCATAGACGATCATAAGTTTGATTTTTGTTATTGCAATTTAAAATAGATAGAAACTTGGTCGTTCTCCACTGTTTTTATATTTTTTAAAACATTAACATTAAAATTAACGTTGCATAAAGTACAAAAACCAGTAATTTGTGCAACGGCTGCTATGATGGGCGAGAAAACGATTAACTAGAGCAAATTTGGCAAACTCTAACAACGTTTATTTTTATTGGAATATTGTGGGGTTTTCAACGACCGCAATGATCGACAGATCAACGACGCCAAGACGTTGATAATTAACTAGAGTTCATTAATTTACGTTCTTTTAACGTTCTGGCCAAATAGTCAATGCAGTTGCGGCTCTCTTGCTGTGTGCCTTCCTAATCTAAGAGGTTTGACGACCTCACGAGGAGCGGCAGCCCCTTTATTAGTTTTCTCTGACAGTAAGCTTCACTGAAGGGGTCATCCTCCAGGAGGTTTTGTGTTCTGCAGAAGGTTAGTGCTGGGATCTTAAATATGATATGAGCGGCTGAGTCATCATCCTCATCACATAATCTGCAGATGGACCGTCTCTATAGATTCCCATCCTATGCAGGTGTTCTCTCAGTACGCAGTGACCGGTTAATAGCCCCGTCACTTATCTGATTTCTTTCCTATTCAGTTTAAGGTTTTTACAGGTGAGTGGTGTTGAAGGAGATGCCACCAGGCAAGGCAGGCAAGACCGCTTCATTTGTAGAAAATTCCAAACATTTTGTTAATATTCTTAAATCTTTTGTTTTAGGAACCGAGGATAGACTTGTCAGTTTTGATGTTGAAAGTCTATACACCAATGTCCCGATAAAGGAATCGCTAGATATTATTAGAAAGAGACTGGCTGATGACGAATCCCTTTATGAACGTACCAGCCTACCGCTGGAGTGAGTGATGGAGTTGTTGGTGTGCTGCCTACATAACTCTTATTTTCAAGTGAAAGATAGGTTTTATGCTCAGGATGACGGTCTGCCAATGGGTTCATCGCTTTCGCCAGTGGTGGGCAATATTTACATGGAGTGATTCGAATCACACGCGGTTGATACCGCAACATATAAACCTAAGCTATGGCTGAGATATGTTGATGATACTTTTATTGTCTGGACCGGGAATGACCAACAACTTTCAGAATTTCTTCACCACCTAAATAACATAAGACACACCATTAAATTCACAATGGAGTTGGAGCAAAATTGTCAAATTCCTTTTCTTGATGTACTTGTCACACGAGTAGAAAGCGACATCAGAACAACAGTCTATCGTAAACCCACTCACACAGGACAATATTTAAATCAAGGTTCAAATCATTCTGCTACAAACAAACGAGGCATAATTAAAACTTTGTATAACAGAGCCGTTCAAATTTGTAACAATTCTCATAACTTGGAAATCGAAACAAGAAACATTAAGAAGGATCTGCAGCAGAATGGTTACAGCCTTAAACTTATAACAGATACTATTTCTAAATTTCAACTAACAGGACAGAGATTAGAAGACCAAAACCAGGCAAACGCATTCCTTACAATCCCATACGTTAAAGGAGTATCAGAGAAAATTCGAAGAGTAGCGAAAAACTTTAATATTAAAACAGCTTTTAAATCTAGTAATACAATTAGAAGCCTTCTTAGTAAAACAAAACAAGAGAACAAACAAAATAAGGAATGCATTTACCAAGTTCCTTGTGAGTGTGGTGAATCATACATAGGCGAAACTAAAAGACCACTATCTGTTAGGCTTAAAGAACATCAGACGAATACCCAAAAAGGTGAAACCACGAAATCAGGAATCGCCGAACATGCATGGTCAAAACAACACCGAATGAAGTGGGCAAAAGCAAAGGTTTTGCACAAGGAGTCACACTGGAAGAAACGAAAATTCCTTGAAGCTGCCTTTATTGGGCAGAATCAGGGTATTTTCAGTAAACCAAGTGTTGAAATCACAAATATTTGGAAGCCCCTCCTTGTGCGGAGCCAACTTCTTAAACTTCAAGGTTGAGCGATTTCTCACAGTATATAAGCACGTAGCCTTAGGAATTGATTGCAGTTTGCACCTGAAGACGATCAGAGATTGTACTGATCGAAACGTCGTGTATAAATAAAATATAGACAATGGAAGTCCGAAACACAGAGTTAATTTCATATAGCTACGTATTGAGGTTTTTAGAATTCCAAATAAAGGTTCAGGTCCTATAAATGGTATTTCTGATCCTCTTCTTGCTAGAGAATCCACGTTTTCCCACAGACAAGTCTCTATGGCTTGTATTTCAGCTTGGAATACTGTGGTATGTCTCCCCAGAGATGCAAACCAATTTGATCTTGGGGCTAGGCCATATACTCCCTCTCCTGATCCACTATCCATCTTGGATCCGTCGGTATACAATACCAATTTTCCTGATTGGACTACTGATTTCTCCGTCTTGTTTTCCCAGGATAGCTTGGTCTTAAACGACTTGTTCGTATTGATTTTCGGAGTCATGATGTTACTCCTCATCTCTAGCAGCGAGTTGGTGACAATGCTCGCAATCTTGGTATGTCCCACATGGTTATCATACCAGTTGTCATTGCATTCTAGTATGTATGCTTCCATTCTCGCCTCCGCTTTATTGAAAATGTCAAGTAGTGGCAGGTTTAGAATGTTCTCCATAGCAGCGGTTGGTGTGGTGCTCATTACTCCCATTATGCAAATACATGCAAGTCGCTGGAGTTTGGAGAGCTCCAGTTTTGAAGTACTTTGTTCGGCCTTCGGTTACCATACTGTGGCCGCGTAGGTTATTTTGGGTTTTACCACCATCGTGTATAACCAATGGGAGGGGGGTGGGCAAAAAGAAGTAAATGCCATTACAATGCTTCAAATCGAAAAACTTCCGGGAAAAAACGTCGTAACGTGTTTTACTCTTTTTGTTACTGTGAAACAGTGTTTTTCTTAGCATTGTAAGGGACTTTACAATTTCACACAAAAGGCGTAAGTAACCTTTACAATGTTTTTATACGGACATTTCAGAACAACTTTGCACTTACCCTCGATTTGCAAAAGAAAATAAAAAAAGTCAAAATTGGCAAAATGTCACTTACTTCTTTTTTGAACGGACGTACCGATATGGAACAGCCGTCTTGAATAGCCCTGAAGAAGCAAATAAACAAAAAGACGTTTTATTAATAAGATCCGTCGAACCATAAACCTACACCTTCAAAAAAAAAAGTTTTAGTCATTTTTAAATAATCTTTTAGACTGGCTACAGTTTAAATTAGGTTTAAAGCATTTTTAAAATTTTCAATATTTAAATAAAAAAATGATTTAGCAAAAAAATAAGAATTGACCGCCTGCTTATTTTTGAAAGCTAAAAATCCATTTTTGACGGAAAAATAAGGTGCATTGGTAAATTTAGTGGGTAAAAACCTTTAAAGTAGCATTTACACAGGCGAATATTCCTTTGATCTTCGAAATGCCGACAAACATTTGCGCAAATTATTTATTTAAAGATTCGCGCAAAAGGTTCGGGTAAAAAGGTTCGTGGTGTTCGGACAAAATTTGCTGAAAGAAATGTTTGGAATAAAATAAAAATTAAAAAAATTATTTACCTTAAATCATTGAATTGTAATTTAAAAATTAAATTTTAAAACATTTCCGACGGAAAAACGATTTGACTCACTTGATAAAAAATAATGAGGATTACTTTATTTCATTTTGTGGAGTTTTGGTGGTGGGTTTTGGTGGTGGGGTTTGGTGATGGGGTTTGGTGGTGGGGTTTGATTATAAAACCTAAACACTTAATAAAGGAAAACCCAAAAAGTTATAAAGCATAGCAACAATTAGGTATAAACTTATTCAGTAGATATGTACCAACCTCACAACCTACCACCCAGCAAATAATAATTTTTTTTTATAGCTTCATAAAAAACATGATTTTAGTAACTGTCTACGGATAACCAAAACATGGCTTTCTTGGTTACCGATGCAAAAAAACTTTTTTTTTGATCACGGGCGCAAAAAAAGATTTCTGTCCATTTGACAAAAACCTAATTATTCTTGCCTAAAAATTAAGACATTTCCGCCAGTTTCCACCAAGTATTTACGAAAAAATAATTTAAAAACTTCGTCAAAATATCAAACTGTCAAAGAATAAAATGTCGGAACAATGAACGTCACCGAGTAAAAAGACACATCGCTATGGAAACCTTTGTTATTTCATTCACCATCGCCTTGATTTAAGTGTGAAGTGTTTTTCGCTAGAGATTTTTAAAAGTATTTTCCTGTTTTTCTTGGATTTTTTGATAAAGGTATTAAAAAAAATAGTGGTAACAACTCACGGCTAAATTGTACTTTTTTTACTCGCTCGCATTACGACCAGGCCTCCAATGTCTAATGGAGAGCTGTGTAGCTTCAACTGCCAGATACAATCCTATGACTCCCTGATGATTTCTAATAAGGATGAAACAGGTCTGTAGGTGTCTGTAATGAAGTGAGAAACAAAAACGCTTTGTCCGATATGCCACGAGTGTTACTTTAATTTTTATTTGCGGACACGAGATTCATTTTGTTTTTTAAATATTTTGGCTTTTTAGTTCTGCGCAACAAGCCTCCTCTCCTAAAATTAGGGCCACGTAGTATGAAGCTCCAATTGGGGGCGGTGCTGTTGCGAACGTTACCTCTTTTTAAGAGTCATGTTACAGTGACCTTATACTTTTACAGGTTTATACTTTATAACCTGCTGAAAGGTACAGGATTCTGTATTTACGGTGTCCTGCACTTTTCAATTTTGATGTTTTTGTTTCTCGGTTTATTCGACAGGTGGCGCGCACAGTTACTACGTTCCCAAGGATTACAAACTTTTTGTTTTAAATTCGAGAGGTGTACATGGTTACTGTGTAGTTTCAACTGCCAGGTACAATCCTATGACTCTTTGATGATTTCTAATAAGGATGAAACAGGTCTGTAGGTGTCTGGATTCTCCATTAGACATTGGAGGCCTGGTCGTAATGAAGTGAGAAACAAAAAACGATTTGTCCGATATGCCACAGGTGTTACTTTAATTTTTATTTGCGGACACGAGGTTCATTTTATTTTCTGGAATGTTCGTGGCCAATGTTCGCTGCAAATGTTCGAGTGTTCGGGAAAACGTTCGTCGAAAAAGGTTCGTCAGATTTGGCCCGAATTTTTGGACGAACCTATTCGCTCTGTGTAAATGCGCATTTTGTTACCTGAATTATTAGTAAATGGTGTTTTAAAATTGGTCCATTTGTGGTTGCAGACGTGGAAGTCTTGATTTCAAATCAATTATATTAATAAAAATATGATCCAGAGGGCACTTCAGTCGTAGGCGCTCCGGCGACGGTGTGGAAACGTTCCATCCGACTCTAGGCGCAGGTAACATCAACACAACTCAAAAAGTCTCCGCCGTTTTCACGCTGTGTCTTAAGGCGCATTTACACAGAGCGAATAGGTTCGTCCAAAAATTCGGGCCAAATCTGGCGAACCTTTTTCGACAAACATTTGCAACAAACATTTGCAGCAAAAAATTTTCGCACGATTTTTTGAAAATATATTTTTGAAAGTGGGAATAGATAATATTTTTGATCTCACATTACTGACCTCAATTCTTGAAATTAAATTGGAACACCAAAAATATTTTATTTTATTTTTTGGTTTTCCTTAAATAAGTGTTTAGATTTTATATATCCTAAATAATTGTCTTTTTGGGGTGCTTGGTGGTGCCTTGTATAGTCTCTGGCTCCTCCCTAATTTTTCTAATTTTTATTTTATTCCAAATATTTCTTTCAGCAAATTTTGTTCGAACACCACGAACCTTTTTACCCGAACCTTTTGCGCGAATCTTTAAATAAATAATTCGCGCGAATGTTTGTCGGCATTTCAAAGATCAAAGGAATATTCGCCTGTGTAAATGCTACTTTAGTTTTTACAAAATGTGTCTTCCATTCAAAGCAATCCTGATATTTATTTGACCCTAAAAAGTATCATCACATGACCCGTTTTGAACGTCGCGCGTCGCTTCGACATATCCTATACTAAGGTCACTGACAGAAAAAAAAAGATTCTCTACTCTTTATGACTATATTTTCTGACAGGTCATACTCATTACTGTCCCCACTATAAGGCAGAAAAAATGCATATTGGTACCCTTTTATCGACCGTGGCCTCCATATTCACAGCAAAACTAATTATATTTTTAGTCACTTGTTTTAAGAGAAAATGGTGGAGAAGGTCGATAAAGGAACATCAAAATGGTAGGAGTTGATCGGCCTTACTGAAGACGGCGCTGACCTACTCATTATATAAAATAATTAACTCTAAGACTGTGCAAAGTGCAAGCAGCAGGCTATGTTCCCGTTTATAAGTTTGCACTTAAAAGTTTCGGAAGATCCTTGTTTCAGACTCTAATGTGTACGAAACATTAACTAATACTTAATTGTCCTCTTAAGGTTCAATCTAAGTTTCTTAATTGATTCATGGAGTCAAATTTCCGCTTTTATTTAGCCAAAACTCTATACCTATAGTTCCACTCTAATAGCACAGAAATATTCCCCGAACATTCGCTGAATGTTCAGCTAGGATATTAGGAACATTCTTTGAATGTTCCCTCAAATCCTCTTAGCATACCAGAGATGTTCAGGGCATGTTTGAAAAAATATGTTCTCTCACAAAACACCCTAAAAAAAATTAAAAAAAAAGTTTTTAAACAGCGATGGGATTCGAACCCTCAACCTTCTGGCATTATGGGGGAAATTATATATTAGCGGGGTATAACTATAAAGATGTTATTGTTTTCTGTTAGAAGAGCAACGAGAATTGTTTTTTTTTTTAAATCAGGATCACTCCTGAACGGCTCAACGGATTTTCATAATACTTTTTTTATGGGATAAAAATATTATCCCCCCTCCCCGAATCCTCCCAAACGGTAGTGGAAGGGGATTACGTTGTTTGTTCAATGCAGAATAACTCGCGAACGGCTCAACGGATTTTCATAATTGTTTCTTTATTAGATCAAAATATTACCCCCCTCCACGAATCCTCCCAAACGTTAGTGGAAGGGGATTATGTTATTTGTTCTATGCAGGATAACTCCCGAACGGCTCAACCGATTTTTGAACAAAATAAAATCTTAAATTCTTCTGAGTAAGCATGATCGTAGATAGTTATTTCTTTTCCTGGCATGATTTGACTATATTTTTTTAAGCCAACAAAATGGTTTTTTCTTGTAACTAAAAATAGAGTATTTTTTTTAATAAAAAGAAAACTTTACCGCAGCTGTTAGAATGAAAAACGTTGCAATATTGTGTTATATTTTTAGGACTTTGGTAGAACATTGGTAGATTATCCTGACTAGAACATTCGCTGAATGTATATGTAATGTATAGGATATTTCCAGAATATCTCCTAAATGTGCTATCAATGTGCAAATGTAAAGACCTTAACAGAACATTCGTCGAATATCCTGCATACAATATTCGGTGAATGTACTGTTCAGGATGGGTAAGAATGTTTTTTGAACGTGCTGTCCATATCCAAAAGAAAAGGACACTTTACGGAAATTGGCAGAACATTCACGGAATATCCTGCATGGAATATTCGCTGAGTGTTCTATCCAGAATATCCAGGAAACGTATTTTCAATGTGCTGTCAATATCCAAAAGGAAGGACATTTTCTGGACTTTAGTAGAACATTCAGGGAATATTCTCTATATTCGCTGAATGTACTTTCGAGGAGAGCCTAAGAATGTTTTTTAAATGTGCTGTCAAGGTCCAAAAAAAGAACATTTGTCGGTCTTTTACAGAACATTCCTGGAATATCCTGCATAGAACGTTCGCTGAATGTACTAGGTAGGATATTCTGAGAACGTCTTTGAAATGTGCTGTTCATGTGCTAACTTCAGGGCGCGTTTTTGGCACATCCTACGAATATACTGTAAATGTGCCAGAACATTCAGACATTCACAGCAGCTTACTGGGATATCCCTGGAATATCCTGTGCTATTAGGGCAGCGGCGTGCGGTCCATGGAAGCAAGGAAAGTAGTGCTTCCCCAAGAAAAACATCATCTTCTTAAATGTAATTTTTGAAATAGGATACAATGACTTTAGATTGTATTCAAAGTGCTAAAACGAGTCACAGCAGAAAATCGGCCCGCGTGTCCTGTGAGCGCGGCTTTTCATTACTCTAGAAAAATCCAACAAAAGCTATCTCCGCTGCTAGGTTCCCTGTAGCCTGCAGCGTTCGTGTGCGTCGGGAGGTCATTGACTCTGCTGAATGCATCGAGCATTAAGTCGCGGTCGCGTGCTTTAGGCGGCCGTGGAAGCTATCATTAAAGTAGGCTATTTGCAGGTTTAAACGGCTATCGGTGTGTACAGTGTACGTGAGTCATGCGATATAAAAGACATTACGGACTTGGACATGCAGATACCGTCGTCAACTTCAACTGACGGAAATAATACTAAAAATGTTGAACAGTTAAGTAAGAAGATTGTGTGGTGGGAATGTGTGTGGTATCTTAATAATAAAGGGTTTTTCACTGCTTAAACGTATAAAAAATGTCGAGAGAAATTCAAAAGGTTAGTAGAAACTTTCGCAAATATCGTCTATCTCGTCTGTCCATTGAAAATAATCCTCTCCAAAGCTTCTCAGAGCATCCACGTTTTTATGATGACGTCATTGACGAATTTGCATTTTTTTAAAAATTGCTTCACTTACTTGAAATTTCACCGCGCACGGAACAAAATTATTAATCTTGATCCAAGAATAGCTTCATCTTCGATATCCTCAGCTCTAGTAAGTGTAATTTATATGATAAATATAGGTCTATACTTATTTTAGGACAATGTGGTTTTTTACTTTAAGCGGACGCTATACTTAACTCAAATTTTTTCTTTGCTTGTTTCGAACACTGCTTTAAGAGAATAACATGTTTTTAACGCAAAAGTAACTATAGTTCAAACAAATAATCAAATCAAATAATATCAAGATCGTGCCAAATAATAGGTGCTTTCGCCACTTCATCCACACTTCTTAACAACCGTGGGTATACTGGAAGTATTTAAACTAAAGATATAGGAGTATAGTTTTATCTACATTAAATGATAGATATTGAGATAAAAACCTGAAACTGAAGGCCATTAAGTCTTTGTTGCCCCCATACCAAACAACAAAGAGGGAGAATGGATTAGCCAAGCGGTCTTACGGAGCGATTCGATATTGGGATATTTATTGTTTTTAGTACAGCTCTTCTTATTTTAAAAATAAGTTAAGGCTTTATAGCAATAATAAAAGGACTCCAAATTAAACCTTTGTAGTTAAACTAAGTTTAAAGTATGATTCAATCAATTCGTAACATATTTTAGGTCAAGATTTTATCTTTTTCTTGTGACAAGTTTTTTTTTCGCCTTGGTTTTAATATGTTTTTGCATCCAAAGAAAAATTTCTGGTTTTAGTCCAAGTAAACTACATGTTTTTTGAAAGAATAATAAATTCTTATCGGTTTACCCTTAGAAGTTATTTGATTTAATAATAGCTTTGGTTTTGATTTAACTTACCGCCTCTTCTTATTTAAAGTATTTTTGGTTTCTATTTAAGTATAAGAGTCTTCGTAGTTCAAGAATAGGTAATTGCTTAATTCTAATAATGCCTATTCTATACTAAGAATAATATACTTAAAGCAAATGTAATTTTTGTTCTAGTTCTAGACTTAATTAATACCAATAATCTAGAATTAGACTTTTTTACATTTTTTTACGAAATCCTTAAAAAACCTGTACTTTTCTTTTTCAAAATCATTTATATGATGTATAGGGTTAAAAACCAACCAAAATATATGGTGGATTCTTTAAATGGAACGGTGCTTCTATCGGCTTTAGAGAAAAGGTTTTATAAAAAGCTAAAAGCCAATCTTTAATGATTTTTTAAGGACGCGTATCATAAAAAAAAATTTTGGGGACCCCCAAATGGAGGCCCAGGGCCTACCAACATTTTTTTCATGAGGAGGTACCACTTGTCGAATAAGTAATTTTTTGGACATCTTTCAACCCATGGGTTAAAAATTTTAAAAGCCCGTTTTTTGTCAATTATTTCACCTTTAAAATAAACTACATATTTTTTTATTTACTAAATGGAATAAAGAAACTACCACACAAAGATATTATTGGCGCCCCATTTGGAGGCGCAGCCTAATTCCTTTTTTGTTTCCTTTTTTTGGAAATGTCAAAAAAATTTATTTAATCGAATTTCTTTTTTAACTGACTTTCCAAAAAGGTGCCACAAGTAGTACCTCCTCATAAAAAAAATGTTGGTAGGCCCTGGGCCTTCAGAGAGGGTCCCCAAATGAGCCGACAATAATGTTTTTTTCTGGTATTTTCTTTATTCCGCTTAGTAAATACATAAATATGCAGTTTATTTTGAAGCTAAAACAATTGACAAAAAAATAAGGTTTTTAAAATGTTTGACACATTGGTTGATAGATGGCAAAAAAAACTAGTCCGTTAAATTTATTTTTTAACAAGCTTTCCAACAAGGTGCCACAAGTGGTACCTTCTAATTGAAAAAAAATAGTTGGTAGGCCCTGGGCCTACAGGTGGATGCCCCAAATTTTTTTTTATGACATCAAGTCACACAAGTCCGTAAAAATCATTAAAGATTCGCTTTTAGCTCTTTTTAAAACCTCTTGCCTAATGCCGCTAGGAGCACCATTCCATTTAAAGAATCCACCCTGTATATATGTTGTACATGCTTAAAATGTACAGTTTTTAATTTTCACTCCTGTCGTTATCATACCAGGTGAGACAAAAATATTAAAATTTGTTAATTTTAAATATTAAAAAAATATATGTAACTTAAAAAAAATGTAAAAAAAACTGGAACCTTCAGAGTTTGGTCTTTTGTCAGACTATTCATCTTTTTTCTAGCGAAGCGTATAACAAAATTTCTTTACGTGTCAACTAATCCATCCAAATGCAAAAAGTTAGAAATGACTATTTTTTTGTTTCTGAGATATTATTTTTTATTTACATCCATCATAAGAAGAATTTGCCTTAGATAGAGAGGGTATTCTCTATCTACAGCTCTGCGTAGTCAGACCTTTCCATAACTCATATCGTAGATAGAGTAGTATTCTCTAGCTACGCCCATATTAAAAAATAATTTTAGGCATTTTATACGAATATTTAGGGTAGTGTATCAACTTAAAAAAAGCCTCAAATTAATTTTAAATTACCAGTTATCGAAGTAACTACATTATATATATATATGAGAGTTTTGTTGTTAATCACCCTGTATGTGTTTCATATATAAATACCTCTTGTGATAGGTGTAAGCCAAAAATAATAGGTACCTCAAAAACTAAAAAAATAATCATTCAACTTTTTGCATTGCTAGCCATCCATCAGTAGAGCAACTAAAACTCAGGCTTGCGACCACCGTTCGCGGATTGCGTTTAGTACGCCTCTAACCACGGTGCCATGTGGAGCGTAGTCAATGAAACCAGAATTTGCAATAAATACGCCAATTTTCATAACTTAATTTTCTTGTTTTTTGTCACTGATAAATTAGAGCGTTTTATTTTCAACTGCACAGATTTATCACTAAGAACGTGTTAAAATAAAAATAATAAGGAGAAACAAAATAAAAGCAAGTTCTCAAAATAAAATAATACATTCTAAAAACCAAAAAGATTCTTTCAGTCAAAAAAAATTAGAGCAAATGTTCGAAAAGTCGTCCTTGCTCGATTAGACAATATCCAACCTATTATAAAAACCCCTTCTAACTGATAGTTTCAAAAGCTTCATCAATTTTAATCCGAAGTTCTTCCAAATTATTAGCCCTTTCGTGCCCGTAAACTTTATTTTTGATATAACTCCACAGAGCAAGATCGGGTGATCGAGCTAGCCATAAAATAGTTCCCCGTGTACTTATAACCCGATTAGGAAATACATTATCAAGATATTCCCTAATAGGACGAACATTGTGAGCGGGACAACTATCTTGTTGAAACCATGTTTCACCAAATCTCACACCTAACAACTGCCTAGCAGTTGGAATAATATTCTGCTGCAGTAGATCCAAGAATCTAGGACCATTCAAATTGCCGTCAATAAAAAATGGCCCAATTATGTGTTACCCTACAATACCGTCCCAAACATTTAGCTTTTGGGGATACTGTGTTCCTACGTCAAAATACAAATGCAAATTTTCCCTCGACCAATATCGAACATGTGTTGGGTTATGACGATTCAATAATGGAAAAAGAAAGTCAGAAAGTTTTCATCACGATCAGTCCTTTCCACCATTATTACGCAAAATTCCATACGACGATAGTTGTCTTCTGGAAAAATTTGATGAGTTTTTGACGCTTTATGAGAATGATAACCATTGTTTTTGAGAACACGTAAGACAGTGGCTGAAGACGTATCAACTGCTTCGGTGGCTAGTTAACTTCCGATTTTCCTCCACTGCAACGCAAATCATCACATATCGTACTTCCTGCTGGTCATTCAAAACAGTGGGTTTTTTATGGTTTCTTGGCGCAACAAAACCAAACTTTTCGAAATTCTGCACAAACCTATGAATCGTTGATAAACTAAGTTCTGGGCGATTTACAAAATTCTCCAAAAAAAGTTCTTGAATACCTCTCAATGGTCTGCCTGGTATTATTTTACTTAATAATTCATTTTTCAATTTCAAAAAGATAACACTGCAGCGTGCTTTGAATCCACCTCGGTCGTACGGCACGGAGAGTAAATTGGACTTGATTCCCCCTATATTCGCAGTATAAACATCGTACAGTTTAAAAAATTAACTATTTTATTATCTATTGTGAGCACACTTTATGTGTGAAAAATTTTAATAGATATTTTTTGTTTCATTTTAGCTCATCCCGTCCCCAATGGATACGCAACACCGATCTACGATAGAGCCGATCTGCCGGCCGCCATAACTTCAAAATTTTCCGCCATTGATGCCAGACTTCCATCGTCATTCTCCAGTAATAAACCTGTTGCCTACTCGAACACTGTTAACAACTTGAATATGCGAAACCGTCAACTGGACAAGCTTGCAGATAAGAAGGCTGCCAGGAATGCGAACAACGATTACACCGTTTTGGATGGTAAAAACCGTATAACTATGAGATACTATAACGGTCCTGCCCTGTCTTATTAGAAAGTTAAAGTGTATAACAACTTCAATGTACAATTTTTTTTTGTAGCTGTTAGCTGTCATAAGCTAAAACTTTACAAATCCGGATTTAAAAAAAAAATTGAGATTTTTTAAGGTTTTGCATACATTTTTGTGGTTTCTGACAACTGACGGTGGATTACATTATATTACTAATATGCACTTTTTGGATTGGCTATAACTTTTGACATAAGTGCTCGATTTTTAAAAATATTAGTTTTTTAGAAAGATAAAACGTGATACTTTTTGAGTTCAGTTGAAAATTTAAAATTTCCTAAAAATTCAAGATGGCGGCCAGTTTTGAAAAATATATAGTTTTCACCTCCCCTGACTATGTTGGGAATTTGGAACCTTTGGTTGCACTAAAACAAAATTATGATTGTGTTCACAAACCAAAACTACACTTTTTTGCACTCGACGCGCGTTTCGCTAACAACGTTAGCATCATCAGGAGAAGATAAACAATGAACTAAATTAATCTACGCTCTATCTTATATACAATCCTTTCTTCCCTCAACCAAAGAATAAAGTGTACTAAACGGGATCGGTCCTCTATCTTTATTTAAACTTTTTCTGGATTTAATGATTTCCATACTTTCATATGCATTCAAAAGTCTTTTGTTTGGTACACTTTTTAGAAGTTTTAGGTTATCTAATGTGAATCTATCATTGTTTTCAAAAGCATGCTCGGCCACACTTGACTTTTCTGTTCTTCCGTATTTTAAGTGTGTTAAGTGTTCTTTAAAACGTGTTTGAATAGAGCGTCTCGTTTGGCCAACATATTTTTGGTCACAATTCGTATAATTAGGATTATAAGGAATTGATACAAATTTTGAGTCGCAGGTATCTTTTTGTCTGAAAAAGGTAAAATTCCGAAAGGTCTTTTGAAAAGAATGTCTATTTATCAGCTTATTTATTAAGCCTTCGTCGGAACCGTTTTTGGTAAATTTTATGGAAAAAATAAATAACAAATTTCCCACTATTAAACTTACTTATGAAACAGAGAACAACGGTACACTGCCATTTCTAGACACTTTAGTTATAAGAAATAAAAATAAATTGGACTTTGACCTATACAGAAAAGGCACGGCCATCAACAGGTATATTCCAAATGACTCTTTTCATTGCTTACAACATAAGCTTGCAAGTTTGCACTTTTTAACATATAGATTAGTAAATTTCCCCTTAAACAAAGAAAGATTTGAAGCAGAAAAGAATAGGATTAGGAATATAGCTGGCGAAAACGGTTACGACGAAGGCTTAATAAATAAGCTGATAAATAGACATTCTTTTCAAAAGACCTTTCGGAATTCTACCTTTTTCAGACAAAAAGATACCTGCGACTCAAAATTTGTATCAATTACTTATAATCCTAATTATACGAAAGGATTACACAAAGTATTTAATGTATGTATTAAACCTAAAACTTCTAAAAAGTGTACCAAACAAAAGACTTTTGGATGCATATGAAAGTATGGAAATCATTAAATCCAGAAATAGTTTAAATAAAGATATAGGACCCATCCCGTTTAGTACACTTTATTCTTTGGTTGAGGGGAGATAGGATTAAAAATCGTGATCAATCACAAATTATTAGTTTTATCTCCGCCCACTAAAGGATTGTATATAAGATAGAGCGTAGATTAATTTAGTTCATTGTTGATCGTCTCCTGATGATGCTAACGTTGTTAGCGAAACGCGCGTCGAGTGCAAAAAAGTGTAGTTTTGGTTTGTGGAAAACAATCATAATTTTGACCTCCCCTGAAAAAAATTTATGTGCGACAATGAACAAACTCTAAAGCTTTAACTACAAACGCTCACTGTCTATGTGTCTATTAATGTATCATTTAATTAAGTCGGTTGAGAAATTAAAAGTTTACATGTTTTTAGATTATGAGTGTTTGTGCTCAACATTGAAAAAAATCACAAACTTTCATATTTTTTCAATTTGCTATAACTTTTTGCCTGATTACTTAATTCAAAAAAAAAATATTTTTTAAAGAGACAAAACATGAGAATTGCGTCCGTTTGTTCAAAATTTGACATTGATTCAGGATGGCGGATAGTTTTAAAAAGAGTTAGGTTTTACACGACTTATTTTTTTTAACTAAGACACTGGACAAAATATAAATTAGTATTTCTAAATCTCCATTTTTTCTTCGTATATCGCGGTATCACCTAATTAAATCGGATAAGAAATAAAAATGTAATGGGTATTTAGATTCTTAGGGTTTTTCTTAATTAAATAATTAGGTCAAAAGACATAGCAAATTGAAAATGTATGTAATTTTGTGGTTTTTTTCAATACGAAGTCAAAACACTCGTAGTCAAAAAACTTATAATTTTTTTATTTCGTAACTGATTTAATTAAATGATACTTTAGTATACACAGAAACAATGAGCGTTTGCAGTAAAAGCTTTAGAGTTTGTTCAGTGTCGCACATAAATTTTTTTCAGGGGGGATGAAAATTACAAATTTTTTAACACTGTCTGCCATCTTGAATTTTTTAGAAGTTTTAAATTTTTAACTGAATCAAAAAACTCTCATGTTTTGTCTTTCCGAAAAGTCAATACATTTCAAAATCGAGTAATAAAGTCAAAAGTTATAGCCAATCCAAAAAGTGCGGAATTTTGTTGCCCACCCTATATAATACCATAATATCTAGTTTACATATTTCAGTATATTATATGTATAACCAGTGATATATAATATAAAATATTGATAATTATATATATACTATACGAGATATACAAAGTTGCGGTTTTTCGAAAAATTGACTTCTGTTTATTTTTTTTTTTGGTAACTTCTTTTGAGTTATGTGTTATATAGGGCAAGTACCTAATATTACAGTTTTATATACCTACTTACCGACGCGACGTAATATACCAATTAAACATAAATAGGTATATCATATTTTAATTAGACCCTCCAGAATAATCATTTCCGGACGTAAAAGCGTAAACCAAGAAACTGCCAGCAGCCAGCAGTTGTCAAAGCCTTCTACATTAGAAGAGCGTAACCGAAGCCCATCATAAAAGTACCCAGGAAATTAGATAACAAACAAGACGCAGACGCTCTACGTGTCTCAAATGATGAACGCATCAAGCATTCATTTGGCTGGTGATCTGGATACTGTCTGCCTCTGTTTCTCATGTTGGCCATGTAGCTTTCTGGTCGTCAAGAATATATGCCCTGCTGAGATTTGCTCTCGTCTGGAGTATCAGGCCATTAAGTCAGCAGCGGTCAGCCTTCTGGAATCGGGAAAGGAAAGACATCAGAGAAAATGTATTCACCAATTAGCTTAAAGCAGAAAGATCTAGCCGAATTCATTTGCGTTTTGCACGTATTTAGTGAATGTGACACAACTTTGGCGATCTTTGATCAGGGAAAAACAAAATTTTTACCACTCGTAAAAAAAAATAATTCTTGCCGATATTAAAGTTTTTAACAACCCAGATGCTAATCCTGGTAGTATTGTATGGTGGTAATATTTCTGGCAGTTTAGAAAAAGTCCGATATCAATGTTTTATCAAATCTTCAATAAAATCCCAAGTCAACCTTGCATCGTTTCCACCTACAAAAGACGCTGCGCTCTACCATTCATTGCGAACATACCACCAAATCCAAAAATGGAGCGGTAACAAAAAAAACCCAGAATATTGGGACTGGAAACAGAGCCTGAGTCGAGTGGTTCCAATTGAAATGATGGACACTCTATTAAAAGTAATTTTATGAAATTGCAAAAAAGATTGGACCGGAGCTTGTGATGGCTGAAAAGCGGGCCTCAAATGTTCCATTGTTTGTGGATTTTGTAATGGGCAGGCTTCTGAAAATCGAAACCAAGATTTTTCTATTGAAAGCGAAGATGAAAATAAAATAAGACATTGTAGAAGATTCATATAATGGGAATCAATATTCGTTACTTTAGCTAATGTTATATGTGCATTAGGTCTATTGCAGATATCACAATAAAAAAAAACGCGCCGTTTACTCTATCTCTTGGTGGTGCAGAAATGAGTGTTTATTATGTATAGTTTTTATACTGGGTTGGCCATTTAAAAGGGTGCACCTGGATTTTTTCAAAAACTTTAAAGAATTGGAGAAAATGCTGAAACACATCGATTTCGTTTGTAAGAGACTTTTTGACTACAAACTAATTGATAGATTTTCGAAATTATTACAAGATTGTAAAGCCATACAGGGGACCTTCAAAACAAGGTATCACTCGAGCCATTTTCTCTATTCAAAATATAGTGGTAAAGTTTACCCCTCAAAGGGGATGCGTTCTATAAAAGTTTCAAGCCAAAAAGTCCCCCCTTATAAACAAAATCAATGTGTTTCAGCATTTTTAACAGTTTTTGAAAAAATCCAGGTAAACCCTTTTAAATGGCCAACCCTCTATATAGTAATTATATTATATTAAGGTATATATAAGATATAATATACTTATAATATATACATTAAACGTGTGATACATGTTACTAAAATACGTAAAACTTTTGTCGCTTTTTCAACAGGATAAACTAAAAAAAGTGGAAAAAAGCAGAAAAAATCTGGATTTGTAAAGCTGTAGCTCATTACAGCAAACAGCTACAAAAAAAATGTGAAAATCAAAGTTGTGGGAAATTTTATCCTCTTCAACTTCCTAAAAAAACAAATTTATGCACACTCAATCCAAGATGGCGGAATGAGCACACCCCCCCCCCTCCCCAAGATGGAAAACTTAAAAATTTTTTGGCAGCCCCATCTAAACAACATGGTCGCGATTCTTCAGAAACAACAGAAAATCTCACGCGTCAGAATTCTGGAAAGTGGCGATTTTTACTTACCGCCTCATTTAAAATCAAAACACAGCAAACTTCATATTTATTCTAAGAGAAACTGCCTCATTTTTTTTATTAATATTTTGTAAATTTAATATTTTAAAGATATTCTGCAGTTTATCGCGGAGCTAAATTATTACTCCGCGTACCAATAAACGTCGAAAATTCTCACCATGTAAAAGGAAACACAAAATTTGTATGACTTTTCTCAACAGTGACAGCAAAATATTCCATGGCTATCTATGGTTTTGTATGTTAAAAGTTTTAAAGGTTTGTTCACACATAAAAATATTTAAGGAATATTAGCAAATAGTCTTGACAAAAAAGTATTAAGTGTAAATTTGTGTTTAAAAATCGTCAGATTTTTTGTAAGGGCGAGATTTTCTGACGTTTTTTTGAAGAATCGCGACCCATAATTCAAAATCGCTACTACCCCATCCTTTACAAGCTAAAATTTTCTGATGACTGCACTACATTGTTACACGACAATCGAGCCATTATACAGGGTTCCTAAGATTTTCCTTAGGGATAGGATTTCAATAAATCAAACAGAAATGGCATAGAAAGTTCTACGCGCACAAAAGAAACAGGTATATTGAGCAATGGTGCCAGTTTGTTATTATCTCCGGACTGCTTTCATGAGACAAAATTGTCGCCACTCTTTTATTGTGAGCATAAATCATAGTTAGCAATAATAACCGTTGACAAGATGTCTGCAAAATCCGCTAGATGGCGGCCACACATCTAATCTAATTAAAAATTAGATGTTTTCAGTTCCAAACCACAGCTTTTTCTTGCTTAAAGGAGGCGGCAGGGTCCATTATTTACGATACTGAGCGATAAACTCTTGAGGTTGTTAACATTAGAAAGAAATATCTTCGCTTTTAATTAAATTTCTTTCCATTCTGTTCTACTAGTGACATCTATCCGGAAACGGTCAAACCATGCAGCTAGCACTAGCAGCCAAAGAAATCAATAAACGGCGCTGTTTTTCCTGCAGAGCTTTTTGCTTGCGATATTATTGATTTTAAATAAAGCTAGCCCTAAACTACATTTGATATTTTCGAGGTGTTGTATGACATGATCTCGAAACATGTAGCAAACCAATTCTTCAAAACTAGCGGAAGGGTAAAAGCGAAAAATAAGGGGCTGCCAATATTTGTAACAGCCAAAAAGGGGTGAAAAGATTTATTTTGCTCTGTTTCTTTACAAAAAACGTTTTTTTTACGAAAAACTTGAGCTCTGCCACTTTTTTTATTTTTTTCTTCAACTTTCTCGAAATTTTCGACATACCGTAGAAAAAAATTATTTCCCCCATGGTCATAATCTACTTTTATTCGAAAAAATTTAGAAACAGAGACGGGATCAGTTTTCCTAAAACGGCGAATCTTGGTTTCGAGTGAGAAGATAAAGGGCGCCGCAGGCAAAAATTTTTCAATTAAATTAGGCGAACGCAAAAATGTTAGAAAAACAAAGCACGAAATAAAAATTTTACCACCGCTTACAATTTTTTTTTCAAAAATTACGTAATTTCGGAAACGCAAAGAAATAGGTCTAAAGAGTATAATTTTTAAGAAAAAAATATCAATTTTCTCGCCCTCCTCCACTGGGACTACAGGGGCCGTGCACAAATTACGTAATGGTCATAGGGGGGAGTGCGGTTAGAAAACGTTACGTAGGGGTGAGGGGGGTTTTCGACAGTGTTTGCATTTGTGTGAAACTAAGAAAATTTGGAATGAAAATAAGTGAAAAGTTTTTTTTTTGGGGGGGGGGGGGTAGTGGTCTTGAAATCGTTACGTAATATTAGGGGAGTGGCGTGCCAAACCGTTATAAAACATTACATAGGGAGGGGGTCAAAAATTGGTAAAATCACCGTTACGTAATTTGTGCACGGCCCCACATCTGACTGTTCCTCCTTATTGATTTCGAATCAAAGTGCAAAACCCGGGTTGGACGTTCGAAGGCGTCAACCCGTCTTATTTGCTTGATAAAGTTTCTACGGAAATATCTCAGTCGATTTCTCCGGCCGTGTATGAACGCTTTAGGTTAGGCATTTGCATGTATCTCAGTCCCCAGCCTGTAAACAGTGCGTAAGGACAATGGTTACAAAATGAAAAGCCGAAAAATATTTTTTTTTTTACAATATCTTTTATCAGTTTGGTATTAAAGTCGAGCAAAAACAATTTTTATTCCAGTCCTAAAGGTATGAAAATGGAAAACATTAGGAAACAACAACCTGGAATGGATTTACTACGTATAAGATGTAGTGACAACATCGCCCCATACCCATCATTTTCTGCCTAATGTGCTTTTCCTTTTGTCTAAGTCTTATACACGGCTGCTTGGCCCCCTAAGGATTTGGTTAGGGACCCTGTATTATCTCATAGTTATATGGTAAAAACGCACACTGATAGTTTTAACAAGAGTACCCAAGTAGCATTTATCCGTCTTCCAACATAATCTGCCATAAAGCGGCGTCGCATTAGGTACAAAATAAAGTTGTCTACTAGTAAGTCAAACTACAAGCGTCTCTTATAATAAAATCCGTCGTTTACATAGTCAGGTACGCATATGCAAACCTTCCTCTGAGCACATCAAATTGCACAATTTGTTGGCTTGCTGCCAACCAAAAATTTGGTGGACCTTCAGCTTGCACTTACATGTCTTCCAGCCCACTTTATCTGGAGCATAAGTGGGGTTACACCTCAGACTAATAATTAATCTGAGGGTTACACACACATATCGTTTTTTTTTTATTATCTTTCTCCCACCTCTGCGGGACAGGTTTGAGCTCATTCCGTGCTTTAATAAATACAATTTTCAACTGAACTGTCAGTACTAGTATCATTCTTCTTTTAAGTCAGTTTTGGTTACACGGCCAACGAAGAATGGAATCGGATTCCGAACGTTTGCACATTTTATGAGTTTAACGTTGGCTGGTTAGATTTGGATAAAATTAGGTCTGCAAATCGGTGTCATTGTCCAAATTGGTGATAAATTAGTAAAAATACTAAACCAGTTCAAATTCGGCCATTTTGGAGTTGCAAGCTTGGACAGCCATTATTGACGATAATAATGTGTGAGGTGGAGCACAGTTGGTATTGCCTGATGCAGCGTTGCCAGTGAAGATGACAATGGTTTTCTCTAAATCAAAGGACTGGTTGCGTTTTAAAGCGATTTATGAATGAGGTGATGGGTCTATTTTAGTTGAGTGTCTTTGGATTCTTCATATTCAACTATCACAAAACTTACTCAAAAGTTTTAAATTAAGTTCGAAATAAAACAAACCCGATTTTTAAAAAATCAAGAATTTTTAGCAGTTTCCTCTCCTTGTTAGATTTTCCTACTTTTTTCTAAAAGCCAGGATATCTTAGCAAAGAAAATCACACGTTGAAATTATTGCTTTCTAGGCATTTTGCGTGCAGTGTTGCCAAAAACTATTTTACTACGTCTAGTAACTATGACCTTAAGGTCTTATTTTGACTTTTCGTGTTCTGCGCCGCTAAAAAACCAAATAAAATACTAAAATAAAAGAAAACCATTTTTTGCAGAATTACCTGCTAAAAAAACGCTACCCAACTACGTATTAAAGTAACTGGGTGTAATGTTTAACTCCCGCTAGCTGATACCGACAACAGGTTAACTTAAAAGCATGCAGATTTAAAAATCGGCTACTGGTGCTAGACGAAATAATCGTATTCTATTTTAAACAGGAGCGTCAAAACTTTACTGATCTGTTTTGTTAGTACTCAAGTATCAAGGTGTTTTTAAAACTGAGGTTCTAAAATCTATCCTTTGCACTCCAAGATTTCACTAGTACGTACACTTGCACATAACTATGCTCCCAGCGAGCCACGCGGATTTGTTTCATATTTGTTTTAGAAAAATGTTTTTGAAAACACATTTTTGGAAGATAAACATTACCTCGAATGGTTTTCTGTCAGAAAACGTAAAAATGCTTTTCTGTCCCACTGCGGCCAGATTTAAAGTTTGTTGACAAAACACCTGCAGTTACCATGGAATCGTATAAATTCTGCGATCTATCGGCCAACACTTGCACTGCATGTGTCTTCCAAATTCAATGAAGTGTGATTGATTGATCGGTTTTTTTTTGCACAGTGCACAGGCTTTTAGAAAAAAGGAAACTTAGTTTTTATTTTCACCGAAGCAAGGAAATGTAAAAAGGAAAAATGTATTCCAGAGGAAATTGTGAGTATTTCTCAATTTTTTTGAGGCTTTTGGGATAGATGACAGCACCAGAGCTTTTATTTTGAAAGAAAAATAATTGAGAATTTTGAAGAGTCCTTTAGATTGCTTTGTTAAACATTTAAAAATGATCATCCCTGCAAAATTTCAGCTAATTCTGATGTTTTCCCTATGCACTCTGGCAAATGATTAAAAAATTAAAGAACAAGGCGTTGCCAGTTTTACTTTTTTCTACTTAAAATCTGGGGAGAAACTATAGCCTTATATATATATGTATACTCGTCGAAAGTCTCATCATAATAATGATGTGGAATATTTCTATGCCTAACAAAAATTATTTCAGTTATTTTTTTTTCGCGATGCATTTAGGGAGACACTTACAATGGAGGATGGAACATCAAAATGGGGGACGAATGTTCACACTAATTAAGTGCAACAATATTGAAAACGACATCAACGATAATGTTCTTCTTGCATCTTTTCTTGAAGAATCAAAGACATTCAAACCGTCGACTTTATGGTTCCACTACTCTAGGATTTTTTTAAGAAAATTAAAAAAAAAAACTTTGTTTGTGTCACTTTTTACTTTAGTCCCTCAAGGACTAAAGCAGCACTTTAGTCCCTGCAACGAAGGACTATAGTAACCATTTTAGTCCCTGGAGTGCAAAAACTTTCTTGCAACCCGCTGTATACCGGGACGAACTCAATGTACTCCCTTAATTTCTGACAATTTCACTGTACTATAATTGGTTAGAAAATGTATCAATTTCTTTGCAACGTTGGCTGTGCAGGTGTTGTCATTTGGGGCCACGGCTGGGGCTGGAACCAAACAGCAATGCTGTCCACGACCACCTGCAGCGCAGACGCGGCAGTTGTGTCTGCCATCTCTTATCACGCCGCTGGCGACGACTGCGCGATGAGTGGATATGACGCCGACGTGGATTGGAGCGTTTTTGGAGACTTTTGTTTTTAAAGGTTTGCCAGGTAAGTGATAAAAACACGAGTTACGTAGAGGTACCTCAAAATGGTACTAGTTTTTGTCACATAATATATTTGCTGATGTAATAAAAGAGAAAACTTAGAAACTAATTATTTCTTAAAAAAGTCAAAAAACTTTCTTTTGATGAATCCAGGGAATCATATAAAATTTCATGAATATCGTCAATTATAATTAACGATAATCCTGATTTTTTTTTTAATTTTGCTGCTCCTTCTTTTTTTAAGTAGATCTTTATCAAAAGTAACACAACTTTATTAACTACATAAGCCACGAGTTTAAAAAGTTTTCATTTAAGTTTTACAAATTTTACAAGATTTTTCAGTCTTATTAAAATTCATAAAGATCCTGGGAAAAATTATTATTCAGTCCCTTGATTGAGTCGTTTTTTATCTAAAAAGTTTTAGGAAATCTGCATTTGAAATATTTAAATAGCACTACCTAGAGAAAACAAACATCTTGTGTAAAAGAGTTTTTTAGTGAATAATGGATATATAAACAAATATTTCTAGTAGTTTGCACCTGAAGACGATCAGAGATTGTACTGATCGAAACGTCGTGTATAAATAAAATATAGACAATGGAAGTCCGAATATTTCTTTATCATAAAATAATAATTTTTCTCTCAATTTTACATTAATTTAGCACAAGAGTGGATTTATTTGTCCCAAAAAGGGCAAATTAGTACCAAATTAATGCAAGAATCAGAGCATATTCAGAAATGCCTTCGTTTGTGACAAAGAAAATATTTTTATCAGTGAGGTAGTGCTTGCTGCAACCAGCGACGTGCGGTGGAAGCAAGGGAATCAGTGCTTCTTTTCTAGAAAAACATAATCTCCTTAAATGATGTAATGTTTGAAACTACTTTAGATTGATAGAAATTATTTTAAATATCAAGCCCATGACAAATGCGGCCTTGACTCAAACCGAGTCACAGCAGAAAGCTTGCCCTTTACTACTCTATAAAAATTTAATCCCCGCTGCTAGGTTCTCTGTAGCTTGCAGTTAGAATACGCCGGCAGCAGCAGTATGCCTGGTTTCGTGTGCGTTAGGCGGCCGTGCAAGATATTATTGGAGTAGGTTATTTGCAGGTTTTAACGGCTATCGGTGTGTACAGGGTGTCCCATTTTCGATGGGATTCATTGGGAAACTCCCCACTAAGCAAGGTCTGTTACATTACAGGTTTTCAACGTTGAAAAAATGTAAAATTGATGTAACTTTGCATACGTTAAGAAAAATGTTTAAGGAAAGTAAAATGTAGGTTCAAAATAAACATTCTATATGAAATTATCACTGATACACGAAAGAAGCGTTAATTTTACGTTAATATTTAATCTTGGATTTAACAAGAAATGTAAAGGATATAGTAACTTAAGAATAATATGATTTGAAGTTTAATTTAAAACAAATGTGGTTCTTTATTGTTACATGATAAAATACACTATTGTGAGTGTAATAAACATCAAAGTTGAAACAAGTTTAGTTTATTAATGATCGCATGAAAGCAGCACTATTGTGTGTCAACTTTAAGACAAACTTGCTTGTTTATTGGAGATTAACCAAATACAGTTCTAACTTTTATGCAAAAATTCCAAAATTGATGAAACCTTTAACCCAAATATGGCGGAAATTTTTGAAAAAATAAATCTTGCAATTTTTTGATAAGTTCCCACAAAAGGGAAAATAAGTTTATACCTATTTAAGTATATATATATTCTCAGTAACATACGATCATTTTATGATTTGATTTTTTTACGGTTCGACGAAATTATACATAGGAGGTATTTTCAGTTTTTTTTTTAAATTTTGTCAAATTATGATTCCATCAAATTATTGTGATTTATTATTTTTATATAAATTGTTTTAATTGCAACTGAAACCTTTTTATATGTATTTTATTTATTAAAACCAATTAATTAAATTGATAATAAAAAAAAACAATTTTTTATTTTCTGTAAAAATCGTGAACAAATGACACCACTGCATTAATATACCCTGAATTGGTGACATTTCTTAACAAAACCGAGATGGTCTAGTGGTCTAAGGCGCTATAGCCCTGGTGTATTGTCTTTATACTGAGAGTTCGAATCCCGTCAGCGCATATTTTTTTTCTTTTATTTTGATTATTTTTTTTCATTTGTTTAAGATGTAATCACGAAGATCAGATATTTTAAAGTACAAAAATATATATTTTATGTTGTTTGAACCAATATTTAACAAGTTAGAGGTAAATTTTAAAAAAATTAAATTTACCTATCCATGTAACATTAAATGTTACATACATACTTGTTAAAAAACTCGAATGTTACACTGTAACTGTAAATTTTTCTGTAACTGTAACGGTGGGATTTACTAAAAGGGTTTAGGCTATTTTAGATTTTAGAACGGTCCTAAGTTTAAGTGAAATTTTTGGTTTTAAGCATTTTAAACCAACCCTCCTTGAGTTTTGGACACAGTTTCAATTACAAGAAAAATTTTAATAAATTTGTTTATTGAATAATCATCTTAACACAATCTTTTGTTGGATTTAAGAAGAAAGTTTGAATTTAGAAGAAAAGAAAATTTAAAAATTGAAACCCACGCGGGGTTTAAATAGTAAACACTCTGTAGGAAAAATTTAAATTGAGGTTATATGTCACTCTAATTTAAACTTACCCTCGATAATTGATTTTTCCAATTAATACTTGATGTCACACAACGATTTAGATGGGTGATAATAAAATAAGGAGTAGATTAATTTTTTATTTATTTAAAAGGTGTTTTTATTTACTAAATACATAAAAAAACTTAAGTGCAAGTTTTTTTTTACATATCTGTCACTGTCGAAATGTCAGTTTAAAAATATAAGCGCTGCGTTCAATCACAAACAGCGAGTTTGGATCTTTTACCTCTGCTTGAACCTTGGCTTGCTACAGCTACAGCTTTAAAATGAGTGGGCTTTGAGTAACGAAAATTATTTTGACTGAGCTTTTAGATAACCTCAATGTTTTAGTTTCTGTTTGTAAATAAATTCATATAGTTGTTTTGGGTTTTTTCGTTTGGTATATTTTTCGTGCATAATCAGTGACCTTCACTTATGTTTGTTTTTCCTTGTAGTGCCCTTTAAATATATTTTTTGTTCTAGAAACGGGTTGAAAATAATGCGTTTTTCTGGATAAAATTGGAGGTGTTTTATTGATTAATAAACAACTTGGGATATTAAATAAGGTAAATTGCTTCTTGTAAAAACGGTTACTTAGGGAAATTTTAAACAAACTTATTACCAATTGCCACAAAACAATTCTTTCTGAGGGCTATAAATTTAAACCACCCCCCAGAAGTGGTCCAAAAAATCAACAACTTTATAACCTCAAACACAGATGATGAAGCTATTATGTGCCAAATTTTTGGCATATTCACCATATGCCATTTTCTATAAAATATATATAGGTATATTTTTAGAAAAAAGCTGTTTTTCAATGGTATTTTGCAATAATAATACAAAATAATGAATAACTTTGTGTCTTTTCTGTATGGGTAAGTTTTTTTTTTAATTTGGTTTTAAAATTTAGTACCCCCCACAGGTGTAAATATTTAGATCTGTGGAGAGTACTATTTTAGATCTTAGTAAATCCCACTGTAAATGTTTAGGAGAATTGATGTACTGGCTATGTAATATCCTTGTTAAGGTTACAAGCTGTGTTAAGTAAGAGGTCACAAAAATACGTTAAGGTAATGTAAATGTAACATGTTTCTGCTTAGTAGGTTTGCTGTTATTGATGATAGAGTCATGCGGTTTTCGCATTACTGTCTTACTTTATTGATCAGCTTTAGGAAATACTTTTAACAGATTTATTCGGTCCCTTGTACTTTTTGAGCTAGAGGGGAAAGTTGAAAAATGGTCGGAATTACCAATTGATGATATCTCCCTTAATTTTAGAGATAATTGAGTTCTGTAAAAATATATCTGTGGCAACCTTTTTAGAAAAACACAATGGTCTTTTCGAAATTTTAATCCGACGTTTTCTGTCGTAGATACCATCATCAGAATCAAAAAGCTAAATACGGACCAAAATGTTTTACATCATATTTTAGTTTCTTTTTAGGTTTGTTTGATAATAAAATACCATTTTTTTATTTTAAAGTTTTCATCCTGACAAAAGTCATTTTCAGTGAGTTTTTTATTTCTGGTACGACGCTGTGCCATTTTAACTTATTATTTTTTTTTGAGATCATTTATATTTAATTACTATATAGTAGACCTGGACAACCAAGATATATTATTTGAACATAACGAGTGAACCGAAAAAAACCAGACAAATTGTATTTTGCTATAAATTTACCAATTTCAATAAAACGAAATTATATTGATAAGACTAATAAGCCTTTTGAAATAAACATTCGCTTTGCCGCCATATTTAAATCCAAGACGGTGGAGAAAATTAAACGCCTACCTTCTTTAAACCCCTCTTTTTGTTATAGGTTGCCATTTTTTCCTAAATACTTTGTTTTGTATGTCGAAAAGTAACAAGCTTGAGAAAAGTGCGCATTTGATTTTATGCGCCATCTTGGATTTAAATATGGCGGGAAAGCGAATGTTTATTTCAATTTATTTGTCTTATCAATATTATACAATTTTTTTTATTGAAATTCGTAAATTTATAGCTAAGAACAATTTGTCCAGTTATTTTCGGTTCAGCCGGTATGTTGGTCTACAATATAGTAGTTAATTATAAATGGGATAGTGCCTTACCAGAAAAAAAATGCACCGATGATGATTTTTTTCAGTATCGAAACTTCAAAATCAAAAAAAAATATATTTTATTATGTAACAAAGTGAAAAAGAAACTAAAACATGAAGTAAAACATTTTGGTCTGTATTTAACTTTTTGATCCTGATGATGGTATCTACGAAACGAAACGTCGGATAAAAATTTCAAAAACACCATTGTGTTTTTTAAAAAGGTTGCCACAGACATGTTTCTACAGAACTCAATTATCTCTTAAATTAAGGGAGATATCATCAATTGGTAATTCCGACCATTTTTCAACTTTCCCCTGTAGCTCAAAAACTACGAGGGACAGAGCAAATCTGTTAATACCGTTTTTTAAAGCTTAAAAAAGTAAGACTATAATGCAAAAACCGCATGTCTCTATCTTCATTAACTATGGAGTTCCCCTTGAATCCCATCGAAAAAGGGACACCCTGTACAGTGTACGTGCGTCGTCCGATATGGAAGGCAATACGGACTTGCAGTTACACCCCGCATTTGAAAAATCAAAAATTTTTTAATGCAGGGATTGCGGGCTAATTATCTACCGCAAAAAAAATTTAGGGCTCATTTTCTTATCTGATTTGCAGCTGCATGTATAGTCCCACCCCGCAACCATTAATAATAGCGGTACCCAAAAAAAAGTATGTCAGAATTACCGGCTAATCATCTGCTGCAATAAAAAATTTGGGTTTATGCCCTTACCTAATTTTTTGTGTGTTTTTAGGGAATGCATCCAAACCAATTGTATCCGCAGGAGCCATCTCAAGTATGTTGGAAATTTGGAACCTTTGGTTGCACTATAACAAAGTTATGATTGTTTTCCACAAATCAAAACTACACTTTTTTGCACTCAACGCACGTTTCGCTAACAACACTAGCATCATCAGGAGACGATAAACAATAAACTAAATTAACCTACCCTGTATCTTATATACTATCTTTTAGTGGGTGGAGATAAGACTAATAATATCTCCCCTCAACTAAAGAATAAAATGTACTAAACGGAATGTGGCTTCTATCTTTATTTAAACTATTTCTGGATTTAATGATTTCCATACTCTCATATGCATTTAAAAGTCTTTTGTTTGGTACACTTTTTAAAAGTTTTAGGTTATCTAATGTGAATCTATGATTGTTTTCAAAAGCATGCTCGTCCACACTTGACTTTTCTGTTCTTCCGTATTTTAGGTGTGCTAAGTGTTCTTTGAATTGTGTTTGAATAGAGCGTCTCGTTTGGCCAACATATTTTTGGTCACATTCTATGCAACTAATTTTGTAAAATCCACTTTTTTCTAGAACTGTAGTTTTATCCTTGGGATTTCCTAGTAAACTTCTTATTGTGTTTTCGGATTTATATACTAATTTAAGACCTGTATTATTAAATACTTTTTGTAATCCTTTCGTATAATTAGGATTATAAGGAATTAAAACAAATTTAGAGTCGCAGGTATACTTTTGTCTGAAAAAAGTGGAATTCCGAAAGGTCTTTTGAAAAGAATGTCTATTTATCAGCTTATTTATGAAGCCTTCATCGTAACCGTTTTCGCCAGCTATATTCCTAATCATATTCTTTTCTGCTTCAAATCTTTCTTTGTTTAAGGGAAAATTTACTTGTAAACAATGAAAAGAGTCATTTGGAATATACCTGTTGGTGGCCGTTCCTTTTCTGTATAGTTCAAATTTATTTTTATTCCTTATAAATAAAGTGTCTAGAAATGGCAGTGTACCGTTGTTCTCTGTTTCATAAGTAAATTTAATTGTGGGAAATTTGTTATTTATTCTTTCCGTAAAATTTTCAACACTAGTTACTTTAGTGTTGAATAATGCAAACACATATTCTACATACCTGAACCATACTCTGGGGAAATACTCAAATTCTTTACTTATATCTGATTAAAATTTGCTCATAAAGAGGTTTGCAATAAAAGGTGATAAACTATTACCCATGCAAAAAATTCTAAGTTTTTCCAAACTTTCCTTAAATAAATCTATAATTTCTTCAAAAGTAGCCCTGTTTGCGAAACAGTAATGGTTAGATTTAGAAATCAAAAATTTTTACGCAAAACGAAGTATGTTTGAGCTTGAAGCATACCGACTGTTTAAAAAGTTTACATTTACACTTAGTGATAAGAACTTTGAAGAATGGTGCGAGACATATGTTTATAGTAATCGAGAAAAAATAAACAAAGATGATGTCTTCACTTCAAACAAAAGTTAAAAGGTTCTGAACCAAAACCAAAAAAGTCGAAGGAAATCGCAAACATTGTAGAAAACCTATCCTCTCAAACTTTTAATAACAAAGAAATAGGTCTTAATTTTGCTCTGCCCCACAAAAAGATAATTTAAGTGATATTATTGCAAATATTGAAAGTTCAATCTCTAATCTTTCAGAAGGCACAAAGGGCTATGTGCGAGATGCTTGCCGATATCAGATTTCTCAAAACATTATTCAGAACGACAAAAATAGTAAATCACAATAAAAACAAGCGTGACTAGTCATAAATTATTAGTCTTATCTCCGCCCACTAAAAGATAGTATATAAGATAGATTGTAGGTTAATTTAGTTTATTGTTCATCGTCTCCTGATGATGCTAACGTTGTTAGCGAAACGTACGTCGAGAGCAAAAAAGTTTGCAGTTTTGGTTTGTGGAAAACAATCATAACTTTGTTGTTGTATCTGCAGGAGTTTTGATTTTTAAATAAGTAAATCCTCTCCTTACCCCCCCGGTCACCTTTCACGAATGAAGTTTTTTTTAGAAATCAACCTATAAAAGACATGGTGAAATTCAATAAAAGCTTGTAAAAATTTTTTTTTGCCGCAGGTGATTAGCCCGTAATTATTACATACTTTTTGTTTTGATACTGCTATTATTAATGTGTGCGGGGTGGGGCTGCACATGCAGCATTTAAACTTTAAAAAAATCAGATAAGGAGATGAGCCCCAAATTTTTTTGCAGTAAATAATTAGCCCGTAATTTTTCGAATGCGGGGTGGGGTGCAGCAGATGGACCTGCCAACTTCAGCTGAAAAAAATAATGCTAAAAATATTGGACAGTTAATTAATAAGATTGTGTGTGATTGTGTGATGTGTGTTTTAATAATAAAGGGTTTTTCCAACTCTTAGACGTATAAAAAATTTCGTGAGAAATTCAACAGGTACCGAGAGACTTTTGCAAATATCGCTTGATTGATTGACGAATATGCAAAAAGTGATCGAAGCATCGAATTACATTACAAATATATAGAGTAAGTTTTAATTTTACCGCACGCCGCTGGCAGCAATATAAACTACGGTCTTAAATTCTTATGTTATCTTGCAGGTTATTGGTTCAGGAAATAGCCGAAGCTCAGATGAAGTTTCAAAAGAAAATTGGATTAAAGGATTAAAAATGTACGGCAGGTCGGAGAGAAAATTATTTAAACGTGGTAGACTGAATTGATGTCGTAATATAAATAGAATTGTACCTTTATGTACCCCTTAAGGAATTGAAATGAAATAATATCACTTAATACCTGATATAAGAGACTAATTTACCCTACACTTTTGAGAAAACGTAAGCAAAGGGGCATAAGTTCGATTACACTTGGCAACAAATTTTGATTTTTTTTTTTAAATCTTTTTTCTTTTCCTATGAGCGTGCGGAGAAACACTAGAAACACTTTTCTCGCAAGCAAAATAAATTTTTCACGCACGCTGTTGAGCAAAAATTTATTTTCACTCACGCTATTGAGCGCGCTTGTTGTTGAGCACGCTGTTGCTCAGTGATGAATCAGGAAGACTTGAAGTCGACGATGGCATTAAGCAACATGAGCAGTGGTACTTTCAATGTTACCGTGATTAATAATTACCATAAAAATTGATTTTTTAAGCTTGTTAAATGTTGGTTCTGAATAAAACATAAAATTCGTAGTTTTGACTATTTTTTCATTTTTAGTCTTCTAGGTTTGATTAAAATAATGACACAATATTTTGATATTCTGCACGCTCGTAGGAAAAATGTTGTACCTAACGCGTGCGGATAGTATTTTCCGCACTTACGGCTTCTCCGAACTCCGCTGATGCGTCGTTCAAACGCCGGTGCTTGCGGAAAACTATAACTTTTCGCACTTGTTAGGTAAATAACTATTTCGGATTGTTTATGACTGAAATAGAGGCGAAATTGGTTTTGAAAAATTTTCTTGGGTCGCAAATAAAAAATAGGACCACAATATGTTAGTGCCATTCATTGCATAACCACACCATTTGAGAATTTTATATGACTATTAATTCGAGTTTTCCTAAACTACCATATCCCTATATATTACAAGAACTACCGTACAGTATTAAATCTAATTAACTTATAGCTAATCAAAATAATGACAAATTAAACTAATCATTTTTCTTAAAATTATCTTTTAAGTTTCTCTTAGACATAGCCTCTGGTTCCTTCCTCTAGACAAAGCGTCCAACAGTAATCCGCTAACATTGAAACATTTCACTTCCCTTGGTATCTCTTTTCCATATTTGCGATTTCTTCATGGAATGGTTCTCCATGTTCGTCACTAACATCTCCACAGTTTTCGGGGAAGTAGTCCAAGTGAGAGTGTAGAAAGAAAGTGTATTTTTAAGGACATATTACATCCCATATTTTCATATGATTTTAGAAGTTGTTTACCATCTCTGCATAATTTTCTGCTCTTTTATTTCCTACGAATTTGGTCAACACCATTCTAAAGGCTTCCCATGCCTCTTTTTCTTTTCCCTCAAGAACAACGTCAAATCCTGAATCCACGAGAAGCTGTCTTATTTGGGGTCTGACAAAAATTTCTTCTTTGATCTTAGCTTCACTTATTCTGGGATTTTTTTTATGTGACTGAAGACAGGAAGATCGATCTTCCTATCTTTAATCACATAAGAAAAATTCCCAAAATCAGTGAAGTCAAGATTAAAGAGGGAATTTTTGTGGGACTCCTCTCTATTCATAGCTTTAACGAAGTTTTTAAATAAGCCAAGTTTGATATGTAACGGCGGAAATAATATTTTATTTGAAGGAACTAAAGGATTGTTCATAATATTTCTCACTCCCAGTACAAAAGATTGTCTTTGTGGCCAATTTATTCTTTTATAGTGATCTAACAGTATTTTGTATACCCCAACTGCATTCCAAGTAAAACAGCTACTACCTTCAATACGTTAACAGCATGCACCAGCGTCAAATATTTATGGTTCGTAGACAGCTATACTGCCCGTATCATATAAACCAGATCTCAGAAAATATTTTAAGCGATAAATTTGTGTCGAGCAGGTCCAAATCTAAAAGATTGAGCTATTTTTAATGCCGACCTTTTTTTGTGTTGACTAGTGTTATCAGTGGTATCGGTATCTGTTTTGCAGAATCCATATCCCTATCGAATTGAGGCAACCTTAGGTAAACTACTTTAGGATAGAAGTCTGTCCATCGATCTAGGAGACTCTTTATTATTCATGGCAGATAAGCAGATATTGCGACTCAGCGGGTGTTCGAATGGAAGCAGGGACGCACTTAGTGTTGTAATAGATCAGTGAATTTCCACCACGGATCATCTTAAAGGTGAAGAAGATAATATGTTTTATTGACGGATCGGTCTAACAATTTTTCTTTTAAATGAAAAATTTACTTGAATCTAATAGACACATCCTACACCTACAACATATATTTGCTAATAGAATAAAAAGCACAAACAAAAGTTAAATTTATAAAATTTAGTTTAACAGGTACATACATATATAGTACAAAAAAAATACGGGATAGTAAAAAAATTAACAAATTTTAACTTAAGTCAGTTTCACTGACACTGTCGTCATTAAAGTCTATGAAAATTTTTCCTCTGGGAAGCAGATCTATATTTACATATGATTTTTCTATTTTGTGGACATGAGCTACGCAATTTTCCCAGCTTTTACTTAAAATATTCTGTTCCGCCGATGTAATTAAAGCTACCACAGAAGAATTTAAAGTTGGCAAAACTCATTTTCTAAAGCAGTTTTTTACTGAATTGTTTGTGTTACCAATCTGACGGTTTATAATTTTATTTTCAATACCCTGAAATTAATCCTTTTGGAGTTGTTTGAAATTAAAATTAACCAAATATTGTTTCACTCATGCGTGTTTTCTTCACCTTCTGCACAGAAAAAAGATATAATTGAACCAAATAAATATTCATTTGAAACCAACAAATATTTATTTAGGTCAAAATAAATTGCATTAATTCAATTAAATACTTGTATGGACCATGGGAAACAAATATTTATTTGACTCAATTAAACTTTTTTTCTGTCTGCAGACTCGTGAAACTATAGGAAACACGCAATTGTAAAAAATTATCAATAATTTTAAAACTCTAGTAGCATTAACCCAAATAGTTTGTTCTTTTTGATTGTTTTTTACCCAGCCCTGGCAACAAAATACGTCCAGTGTGTAAATATCCGAAAACTCACCAAACTCTCAGTTTTACTCAGCTGATATAGGTGGTCAAGCTTCCAAACTAATTGAACAAAAGTTAATGCCTAATATGATAGTCTCGTGTTGCCTGTTGTCTATAGAAAAGCATTTTAGGAAATGAAATTGCCAAAGGTCATGTGTAAAGTTCACAGAGGCACAATAAGCGCATCTAAACTGATTTGTTGAATACTGATGGAACTATTTATTAAGAGAGTTCCCTAAATATTCAACCCTGTACAGGGCTTCTCATTTTTGGTAACACCCAATTGGCATTTTAAGTTATTTGGCTCAGTCTTTTTCAAGACTTGACAAAAGTAAAATAGTTTTTGTAGCGTTTATAGATTTCCAGAAACATATTTATAAAAAGTTATTTTTTCTTCGTCAAGAATCATGCTCTTTGTCTACTGCTTTTCGGAAAAGTCTCGTACTAATAACACCATATGCATACCATTATCTACGATCCGTTTTTTTTCTTCTATTACTAATTCTAAGGGTAGGTCATCGGACCTTAAATGACCTTAAAAATCGCAAAAAACAAGATTTTTGTTATTTTCTCTTCACAAAATTTTAATAATTCGACGTGTTGTCAGACCAACTTCAAATGTACCTCAAACTATTAGGCATGTATGCCATATTCAATTTTTAGAGTTTGATGCAGTTTGAATGACGGTGACAAATACCCCAGTAAAATTAAGATATTGCAAAAATAAGAAACTAAAGAGCGCTATTCATCAACTATTAAAGCGAAGAGGACCAAATTTGGTAAGAAAGATAAAAAAATCAAGGCCAATAATACTTATTGGTTTAGCTATAACGCGTTTCAATATGGCGGCTGATGCATTAAAATGGGGACCTATAACCATATTTTATTTTATCCTATTTCGTAAAAAAGCAGAAATGACAAGACGGCTATCAATTCTTGTTGACTTATTGCCGCTTACTATGAAAAAAAAAATTTGTTGATGCATGACTTTGATTGACCTTGAAAATACTATGTACACATGAAAAATCATCTTTTTGTAGTGTCAATCTCAATTTCCCACTACGCAAAATCTTTAAGTTCCGGAGATGAAATTAATATGTAAGCGTTAGGTAAACACTTCATTTTATACCTCCCTACTATTTTTTTTTGAATGGCGTCCCAGATGTTTATGCTATCCTCTGTTAAAAATGATCTATATATTTTTTTTTTTCGGAACTGTGAATTTTATGTTTTACTCACTTGTCTAGCCAACAAAGTGATTTAAATTACCTATAAGAGAGTGAGCAGAAGTTAGATATACATTGCCAAATTCTGGACCAGGTGTTCTAGATGCCATTCTCCAAAATGGCGGTCAAAAAATCAGTAAAATACAATTTTTGGAACCGGTGCATGATTATACCCGATCATCCGACTTTGTTGCATTTCTCTTTAAAAAAATCTCCATAATTTAACGTTTTCTTACACCAACATCTAGGCCGCCAGTTCAAAAAGAATGGTAGGGAGGTTTAAAATGAAGTGTTTGTCTATGGCTAAGATGTTAATTTCATCTCCGGCACTTTAAGTTTTTGTGTAGTGGTAAATGGGAGAAAACACTACAAAAAGCTAATTTTTTACTTGTACATGGTATTTTCAGGGTCAATCAAGTTCATGCATCAACTAAACTTTTTTTTTCACAGTAAGCGCCGATAAGAATTGATGGCCACCTTGTCATTGTTGCTTTTTTACAAATTTGAATAAAATTAAATGTGGTTATAGGTCACCATTTTGATATATCAGCCACCATATTGAAACGCGTCATAGCTGAACCAAATTTTTTTTAACAATATTATTAGACTTGATCTTATTATCTCTCCTGTCAAATTTGGTGCTCTTCGCTTTAATAGTTGATGACTAGCGCCCTTTAGTATGCTATTTTTGCAATATCTTAATTTTACTGGGGTATTTTTCAGGGTAATGAAGCTTTAAACTGCATCAAACTCTAAGGATTTGACATTTGAAGTTGGTCTGACAAAACATCAAATTATTAAAATTTTTTGAAAGGAAACGTCAAAAATCTTGTTTTTTGCGAGTTTAAAGGTCATTTAAGGTCGGATGACCTTGAAAAGGAATCTTCGTCCTCGAGTTATATGGAATAGGCTATAATCATGCCCCGGTTGCGAAAGTTGTATTTTTTATGATTTTTGGCATCTTAAAAGATGTCGTCATATCAACCCCTTCTAAACGAATGCGAACAAAACACTCTTCATAAAAAATCCCAAGGGATAAAAATTATCGACATATGCCCTATAAGTAATGCTTCGCTAGAAAGAAGCTTCTCCTGTCTCAGAAGATTGAAAATATTAGTACTTAAAAACACTATGATTGCTGCGCTTTGAAACCATTGATATATTTACAATTTTAGTTTAATTTTAAATGAAAAAATGCATTCTTCAGTGCAATTTTCTTAAAAATTTTCGAATTCTCCCCCCCTAAATTTGAGGTAAAATCCACGCTTGTATTTACTAAGTTTTGTTTGCATATATTGATATGTTCCTCATAAAAGCTATACTTTTATCCTAGTTTTTTTTTCGTATCGAAACCGCCCCCCCCTTTTCAAATGGCTGCTGGTTTAAGTTTTCATAAAACACGAAACCTTTTAAAGTTTTGTGCCGTAATAAATCGATTAGCCTTTCGAGTTTTCGAAAGTTTTTCTCTGTTTTCTCTACTCTTTATATCTCAATGTATAGGGTACGTGGCCCAAAAAACGAGACGTTTTTGTCTGTTTGTTAATTTAAAAAATTTTCCGGCTTCAAAAATTTTAACAATTTTTAGAAAGCCACGAGAAATTGAAGAATCTGATACTAAAATTTAAAATTTTTGTGGTTATTTTTTGCCGCCCCCCTGCAATTTATTCATGTGCGCCACCGGTGAAAAACTTAACTTTTGCGTGTGAAACTTCATCTTTACCTTATCCAGTGGCGCACTGAGGGGGAGAAGCATGGTTATAGTCAAATTTTTACTTCAAATTAAGTTTTTTTAATTATTTATCCTTAAACACCCCCCCCCCCCTTGAAGTCAATTACTTGCTGCGCCACTGCCTAATTAACTGATGTATCGCTTGTTCAAATCGGGTCAGAAATAAGAAATGAATTGTTCAATTGCTCAATTTTCAAAAATGCGAACATCCATATGAAGTTGCACAGTTTTAAAACGATGCCGTTGGCTTTTTAAACTGGTCAGAATTATTAAAATCGGACAAAGAAACACGCACAATTTAAATGGAAACTGGATCTCAGTGGGATTTCAACGCCGCCCAAGCAGCAATTTAACGGCGTAGCGACGTTGTTAAATGCGACCTGATGTTATGATACGACGTCGTCTTAGCCAACATGCCGACCCGGATTAACACCAAAATGGTGGATGATTTTTGAGTCCTTACGTCGTTGTGCAGTGACTGGAGTCGGAATAGTAATCGTTCTTGTTACATCGAAAAATACGACCCAAAATGACTACACTAGCGCCCTCTTTGTTATTAAGTTTTTGGTGGGGTTTCACTACCCAAAATGTTGCCCATCTCAATCTTTGGAATTTTCGATTACTAAAATGAACTTATTTTTATACACTTTAGAAAATGTTCACTATGGCAGCAAAATTTAAAAACGCAATTCGGTACTGACAAATATGCTCAGAAAAGGAATGAAAAAACACGCGCGCCCTTGATTTGTTTGTGTTTAAACGAAAAATATTGCTTTTTTTAATGCAAAAAAAAATGGATGCTACTAAAGCCCTCTTTTTAGGATTCCATGGTCAAATACCTATCTCGTGGTGTTTGTAGCATTTTTTTCCGTGTTTAGTAAATATAAACAATGGCGGCCACTTCGAACATAAACAACGGCATCAAAAATGGCAAATATTATGAGAATCCCAAAAAATACACGTAAATGGACTACAGTCGCCAAACATTCCCAAATGAACCACTTGCCATGACCGTTGGTTACTATCAACCCAACATGTGACTGGAAAACGCTCCAACAATTCCGCCGATGACAGTTGACAGTCCCCATAACCTTACTTTTTATTCGATTTTTCTAAATAAATATTCGGTGAACTTTGAAATAAAATTTAGCTTTTTCAAATATAGCAGGACACTTCAAAGATCCTACTTCTTAAAAGCAAAAGCAAAAAGTATTTTTAGTAAGAAGCTGTCGATCAGACATTACTGTTTAAAGAGCACCAGTCTTTCATGCGCGTAAAATGTATAATTTTCAATCTAAAATTTTGAAGAGGTTTCAAGGAAAAGCATATTTTTTTCGAGGGATGGGATCATTCCCCGCGATTGATCCCTTCTCTTGAAGGCTCGATCCTTCTCTAGAGATTCAAGAATTAGGCCCCCAGTTGAGCCAGTTATTTAAAATCTAGAGAGACATAGGGCGATCTGCCATACATAAGTGCGGCAGAGAAGGAGAATATAATGCCATTAGTTCCTTTGGAAATTTTTCTTCTTTACAAGAAAAGGGCACTTAAGTTAGTCAAAACTCCGGCCGGAAAACGTCGCAAGACCGGTGAGAAACGTTGCAAGTTCACGTAATGTGAAAGTTGTTTAGACGTTGATACGTCGGCAGAACGTAGTAACTCATAAAAACGTCCAAACGACATCGCTGGTTTACTAGAAAATTCACCAACGGGTAACAGGTCGGCTAAACAATGTTACTGCACTATTATCTAGCGTTAAAGCAACGGAATTTTGTCGTAATATATAAGACCGTCTGAAGATCACTAATTTATACACCCAAATTAACGTCTATTTAGGTGACGTATGTGATTATTGGTCAGAAAATTGTTACTTGGGCGTTTAAGTATGTTATTGGGACAGTCCCTAAGAGCATTTTGTCTCATGGGCACAGGTGCCGATATCTACAAGGTGAGGCAATAATAGCTGTCAAAATTTGAAATAAGCTTGTTGTTATCATGCTTATGATGACCGATATGGGCAAAAAAAGCATTAATTTCCGCTAAAATGACAAACCATGTCAAAATAGCGGAAAAATAATTAATGAACTTAAAAGTTTTAGTAAAGCAAATACCTTCTTTTTACTCTGTTGCAAATATTGAATCAAAAACCGTAAAAAAAAGTTACGGTTGCCTCAACTTTCATTTATTAAATCCGATGACACATTTTTACGCGTAAGGAATCTAACTATACCGCATTGAGGTCGATTAACTCAAAAATGTTCTTAGTTTGACACCTGTCAAACCCTGTCAAAATAACGAATAAATAATTTATAAACTTGAGGTTTTTGGACAATAAAATACCATCTTTTTACTCTGTTGAAGATCGGAAATCGTAAAAAAGTGATAGGTTTACCCATGACAATTAAGACAACTGTCACTTTTTTTCAAGTTTGTTTTACGGTTTTCGATATTATCAACAGAGTAAAAAAAAAGGTATTCGGTTTTTCCAAAAACTTCTAATTAATTAATTATTTTCCCGTCATTTTGATAGGGTTTCACCGGTGTCAAATTAAATGTCATTTGTAAATTCAGCGTTGTCATTTAAGTGGGATCTAATGCTTTTTTTGCCCATATAGTCATCCGGCTTAAGTCCCAATTAGCAATCAATTCCTCATTTTGTGCAGAAAGCATGAAATTAGGCACACTTATTCCTTAGACAATTCTTTAGAATTTTGGTCGAGGAAATCGATGATCCTATGTATAGGAGCCAAGATTTTTTTTTTAAATTGTAGGTTCGCCATCAAAACAAAATTATACTCGATAGAGAGGAATTGAAAAAAAATGGTTACATTGACGTATGACCTTTATCGTCCTTGTAAAGTGACATTTTATTTTAAAAATTTGCATTTTGAGAATTTTTTTTTGATAATTTTTTATAATTTAGTTAGCCGCGACTGGTCTTTTGTTGTAATTTTATAATTTAGAAAGAATATCAGAATACCTTTTCTAATTGACATTTTGCTTACAACTGTCAAGGTAAACTGCTATTCTAAAAAAATTTTGGATAGGTAGCGCTGCGGACGACGTGGCACGCAAATTTCCGATTTTAAATTTCGCTAGGAAGAATTTAAGAAAACGTTGAAAAATACGTTTTTTTACATACTCAAAGAAAATTTAGGCAACCAATGACCATATCAAACTAGAATTATTTTTATAAAAATCTAAATACTTCAGCTATAAATAATCGATTATTTTATTAAATATGCATGTCTAATTTAAGCTATGTTGGGAATTTGGAACCTTTGGTTGCACTAAAACAAAGTTTTGATTGTTTTCCACAAACCAAAACTACACTTTTTTGCACTCGATGCGCGTTTCGCTAACAAGGTTAGCATCATCAGGAGACGATAAACAATGAACTAAATTAATCTACGCTCTATCTTATATACAATCCTTTAGTGGGCGGAGATAAGACCAATAATTTGTGATTGATCACGATTTTTAATCCTATCTCCTCTCAACCAAAGAATAAAGTGTACTAAACGGGATGGGTCCTCTATCTTTATTTAAACTATTTCTGGATTTAATGATTTCCATACTTTCATATGCATTCAAAAGTCCTTTGTTTGTTTGTTTGTCTTTTTAGAAGTTTTAGGTTATCTAATGTGAATCTATGATTGTTTTCAAAAGCATGCTCGGCCACACTTGACTTTTCTGTTCTTCCGTATTTTAAGTGTGCTAAGTGTTCTTTAAAACGTGTTTGAATAGAGCGTCTCGTTTGGCCAACATATTTTTTTTATTTTTAATTTCGTAAATTCCACTTTTTTCTAAAACTGTAGTTTTATCCTTGGGATTTCCTAGTAAGCTTCTTATTGTGTTACCGGATTGATATACTAATTTAAGACCGGTGTTATTAAATACTTTTTGTAATCCTTTCATATAATTAGGATTATAAGGAATTGATACAAATTTTGAGTCGCAGGTATCTTTTTGTCTAAAAAAAGTGGAATTCCGAAAGGTTTTTTGAAAAGAAATATGAACTTTTATCAAAGTTAAAACCGATATTTGTGTACCACGTTGTCCGAAGCGCCACCTACCCAAAAATTTTTTAGATTATCAGTTGACCTTGACAATTTTAATAACCGTACTAAATTTGACATTTTTTCCTTATAAACTAAAAAAGATACGGGTGATAATTTAACTTTGTTTAAAAATCTTATTTTGACTGGCCTGATATAAGTAAACCAATCACCCTGTAAGCAAAAAGTCAATTAGAAAAGTTATTTTGATTTTATTTCTAAATTATAAAATTACAACAAAAGACCAGTCGCCGCTTACTAAATCATGAAAAATTATGAATAAAAAATTCAAAATGCAATTTTTTTAAAATAAAATGTCACTTTTCAAGGAAGATAAAGGTCATACGTCAATGTAACCATTTTTTTAAAAATTCCTCTCTATCGAGTTATATGGATTCGAATATAATGTTGTTTTGATGGCGAACCTACAATTTAAAAAAAAATAGACGTCCATTTTGAGAAAATCGCCGCCATCTTGGCTCCTATACATACGATCATCGACCAAAAAAAGAATAGTCTAAAGAATAAGTGTGCCAAATTTCATGCTTTCTGTCATCATAACAATGATAATAATAAGCTCATCTCAAACTTTGCTAGCTATTATTGACTCTCCCTGTAGATATCGGAACGTGCGAGACCAAATATTCTCCGAGACTGTCCCAATAACATACATAAACGGCGTTAAAATCCCACGATGATTTTTACGAGCTATACATCAGAGCAGTCAAAATTCATCTTTTTTCTCGCAAAAAAAAATGGCAGCGAGATCAAAAATCTCTAATCCTTAAAAATGTCCGCCATATTGGATTTTCGTAAATTGCCAACACTCGCATTAACCTCTTTGAATTCTTGACTTTTCAAAAACGTTAAAATTTTTGAAGTCGTACAAAAAATTTGTAAGTAATGGACATGAAGCTCTCGCAAAAAAATGGTAGCGAGATCAAAAATACCTATTCCTTAAAAATGTCCGCCATATTGGATTTTCGTAAATTGCCAACACTCGCATTAACCTCTTTGAATTTTTGACTTTTCAAAAACGTTAAAATTTTTGAAGTCGTACAAAAATTTTGTAAGTAATGGACATGAAGCTCTCGCAAAAAAATGGTAGCGAGATCAAAAATACCTATTCCTTAAAAATGTCCGCCATATTGGATTTTCGTAAATTGCCAATACTCGCATTAACCTCTTTGAATTCCTGACTTTTCAAAAACGTTAAAATTTTTGAAGTCGTACAAAAAATTTGTAAGTAATGGACATGAAGCTCTCGCAAAAAAAATGGTAGCGAGATCAAAAATACCTATTCCTTAAAAATGTCCGCCATATTGGATTTTCGTAAATTGCCAATACTCGCATTAACCTCTTTGAATTCTTGACTTTTCAAAACCGTTAAAATTTTTGAAGTCGTACAAAAAATTTGTAAGTAATGGACAGTCAAAAAGGTCCCGTTTTTTTTGGGCCACCCTATATTATGTTTTCTTTACTTTTTGTTTCTCAATGTATTTTGAAAATCCCATTAGGTGTACCGTGTAAAAGTTTACGAACTACAATGTCGAACTTTTAGCTTCCCGCAAAAAATCAATCAAAAAGTTTTAATTACTTTTTAATTAAAATGCCTTATTATTAAAGACTGGCGTTTGCGAAAATTTTTGAACAAAAGTAATCCCATTAAATTCTTCAACTTTGAAAACCCATGAATGTAATTTGATTTTATAAAAAAGTGCGATGCTTATATAAAGTTAATTTTATGTGCTACTATTTTAACCTCAAGTTTAGAAGCTAAAATTTAACAAGCAAGAGAAATTAAATTCCTTTGTTGCCATCCCTAATAACACACTTTGTTCCCGGGACGTCCCCTGTGGACTCATATTGGACACAATTGGACGGAAAAATCTGAGATTTAAAATGTACGTCCTGTGAACGTTCCCGCCAGCGATTCAAGGAACGTTTCAAATAGGACGTTGAGGGAACGTATGTTTTGGACTTAAGATAAATCTCGGGCGCCGTTTTTTTTACAAAAGTTTAAGTTAACTATTTTCACAATTTCATGGAAAAAGTCTACTTATTTTTTGCGTACGTAATTTATGGACGGCCCATTATCAGCCTTAAAATTTTGAATCCTTCTGTTTCAGAGCTAGATGACGTTATAGCATAATGCCTCTAAATAATAAAGTCACTCTTCAAGTTCATTGGTTATTCGTTTCGTTCGGCTAGTTTGTTATTGCTCTGACATGACATTTGATATCTCGTCTTCTCCTAGTCATCTGTTGTATATCGTTTTGTTATTCCCGATTTGGATCGATTTTTTTGTTACATTTACTCTCTCGTTTAAATCACCCAGTGAGCAAAAAGAGGTCCCGGGACTAGTAAACGTCCATTAGGACGATTCTAAAAGGTCCGGTAACAGTCTTAACCAGACCAGGGGGGGACGTAGAAAAAACAGGTTCTAGTGACGTTCCAACAACGTCTATATAACGTCCCAAGGGACGTTCTCAGAACAAAGTTTTTGGAAACATCGCTAGTTCCCCGAACGTTCCCGGAACGTACTGTAAGTTATGGTTGGACGTCGCAGGTACGTTCCCGAAACGGACTCGTGTTATTAGGGATATAACTGTGAGACATCTATAATGGCCAAAGCTTAGCAAAATGTGTAACAATAATATAATTTAAAAACAAAGAAAATAATGTAAAAATCAGGGTTGGCCCTGAGCAATGCCAAACCTTAAAGTTAACGTGTTTTGCACAACTTCAACTCTCTAATGTTATAGACACTAATGTTATGCAACGGTATATAAAATTTTTCAAGCGTTATTATTCTCCATCGTAAACAGGCATAACCCTAAAAATGAGATAACTTTTCTGGGCTAAAAGCATCTTAATCTGCAAAACAAGGAAGTAGTCTATAAAAATCCTGACAAACAAAGTCATTTGGGGACGTCAAGAGATTGGGGTATTTTCATAAAAATTATTTTATTTATTTTCATCCACAGGATGTCAACACATACAACCGATTTTACATTAGTGTAAAAATTTCAATTAAGATAAACACAGTAAAAAAAAAATTATTCACTCGAAGGCCTTTGAGTGAAAAAATATCTCTCTAAGAATTGAGTGCAAGTCACTCAAAATAGTGTAAGGTAACTCAGGATTGTGTGACAATCTTATAACATAGACAAGTTCAAACATTGTGTCAGTTCACACAAATTTAGTTTAAATGTCAAAAAACTTCACTCAATTTTTCATGGACTTTTGACGAAATTTTTTTGTCAAAACGAGTCCACGAAATAAAAATTTTTTGACATTTCACCTCAGTTTTTGTGAACACCATTGACACAATGTTGGAACTTGTCAATGTCATAAACTTTTCACACAATTCTGAAAGGTCAGTCAAACCATACCTCCCCCCCAAAGATATTCGACTTTTGATATGTCTATAACTTTTAAAAATTTTGAACCACGTTCCTTCCTGTTTTTTTATATTCAAAATGGGTGTTGCATCCGGACGTCAAGCTACAATCCCCTCATTTAAACCGTAGAGAAAAATGAAAAGCAACTATCCCAAAAATTAAGAACTAATTTTGAACTCCTAATATCATCAAAAAGAATTTCGAAAAATCCAATAGTAACCCTGTTTTTTTTTAAATATGGTGGGGGGTGCAGGCTCAAAAAATTTCGAACTTTGGCATGCTTATAATTTTGTGGCTTGACTGACCTATTCTGAGTTAACATACACTATTCAGTGAATCAAAATTTTTTTTACCGTGTAACTCGGCCATTCCATGACACAGGGCGTTATATTTTATAACGTTTGAAGTAACATTGTAATTATATCATTTTTTAAATATTATATCTTCTTTTAATATTAAATTTATAATTTAGTTCAGCTGATTACAAAGTACGATATTCTTTGTGGAAAAAAAATATTCTAAGCAAATTAAAAACACGTTTAATTAAGGATTAAACGACTTACCTGTAAGGAAGTTCAATCCAAATTATACGAGATTGGTCACATCCTATTAGATACACCAGGTAGTGATACTTCGTAGCACGTCATACGCAAGTTTTACAAACATACCGCCATGGCAACCTGCCTGATCTCTGCTAGGTACTTCAGTATACTTCTAAAGCTTTCCTGAAATACTAGGATCGCCAAGGGCGGGTTGACTAGTACTTAAGTAGATTGCATGAAAAATACATGAATATATAAATGGAAGGGCGTCTAATAGGATGTGACCAATTTCGTATAATTTGTATTGAACTTCCTTACAGATAAGTCGTTCAATCCTTAATTATACTTCGATTGGGCACATCCTATTAGATATACCAGGTAGTTGTTTAGAGAATATGACGATGTTAGTTAAACAGTTAAATAATAATAAGGAAACCACAAGGTTTAAAATTTAAATGTGTTTAAAATATATTTCTTAATATAATTAGCTAAGAAATCTTTCGAAATTAAAAGTTTATGATAAAATCGATTTAACGTTTTCCTTTTTTCGGAACATCCCGCAGCCTTTCTAATACTTTTGATTGATGCACGAACCCTTAATGCTGCGGAAAACACCATGTCCTGTGCTATGTCCTTTAAAATTTGATTCTATTTCTGCGTTTTTTAGACCATTTTAAATCCACCTGCTAATGGTTTGGGATGTAGCGGGCTTATGAGGCTTTTTAATTGTTAAAATGTCCTCTGTTCATCGAAATAGTTTTGTTTTCTGTATGCAATATATAATGGTAAAACACAAATAGAACTGTAAATTTACTTTGAAACAGGGTACTTAAGCCAAGGCTAAATTCTTCTGTGTCCAGATATTTTAAAAATATCTTTAAGAATTATTTCTATGCCCTCTTCGTTAGCCTTGATGTTTCTTAACTTATAAAAAATGTCTGAACTCTTTGAGCAGAATAAAGAGTCAAAAGAAGTACCATTTTTATAATTAATAACCCGAATGTTAGATTTACCAAAGGGTATAAGTTACCTATATAAGGTAACACTGGTTCCGGATACCAAGTTTATATTTCGGAAACTGAGGCCGCAGCTTAAAAATGCGTCGCATTTCTGATTTTCCTGCTCGCAAATTAAATTTAAGGCAGACCTATGTGTGTTAAGAGTTCAATATTTCCCAGTATTTTGAGATTCTGTTTCTAAAACGGATACAACTCGATTTACATTAGGTTGCAAGATGGTCTCAATATTATTGTCGCATCATTTGGAAAAAATAAATTGCATCCTCCCAAACGCCCCTTTTACTATAGGCCACCTTGATAAGATTGCTACCCCCAGGGAAAGATTCTTTCATAGTAGGTGGGGTTACCTAAATGAGGATAAGAGTAAATCACCTTTCGGATTTAAAACGATAACTTTTAAGCGAATCACGGATTCTAATTTTGGATACCATGCTTGAGTTCTCCAGATAGAATAAACCACCAGACATATCGCATTATTGTTTTCAATTTTTTCTTTTTTTTACATTTTTGGAAACAGTGAGGAAGGAGGAAATATATAAGAATTAAGGTTTTTCTAGTTCATTGTGAATGCATCCACTGGAAGCCACGACACAAACCGGTGGCATTTTTTGTTCAGGTAGCTTGCAAATAAATATACAATTTTTATACCAGATTTCTTGTCCGCTATATGATTATCCAACGTATTTATGTACTTGGCAAACACAAAAAAATATACCTAAGCTCACTGCCACATCATTCTCCCAATAGCAATCAATTCTTAGTAAAATATGACAATTTTTTAAAGTCTTTTAGTGCATGGGGTACGATGAGTAAAAAGGGAAAAAGCGGCGTTTTGTGATAAAAGCAACAAACTTTGCACAGTGGTTCTTTGGACCAAAACAATCGATTTGATCCGCAGCTCTTCTCCCAAAATCTGTGCAGGCGCAGTGGGGAGGGGGTAAAAACTGGAGGGGTTTATATTTCCTTAAATTTTATTTTGTTGTATATAATCATCATTGATATCAATTTATAGGTTTTCGATGATGGCCAAACCGAAAATTATCACCTCCATTAGCTTTAAGGTGCTCCTAAGGGGTTAAGGGGGTGTTAAAGCTCCTATTTGGGCATTTTAATAATGAAAGTGCAGGATTTAAAAAAAAAATTAAAAACTTGCGTAGAATTGTTAATAGTTTTAATATTTTAACTTATATCACTTAATTTTTGATCAAAAATCTTCATCCTGTTAGTCAAGTAGGTGGAAAGGGAGGGGGTAAAAATTAAAGAGGTACAAAAAAATAGTTCGCTGGATATTATCGACATGGGTATTGATTTACAGGTTTTCGAGGATGACCAAACCGAAAAACCACCGTGGTCATTCATTTTAAGGTTTCCTTAAGGAATGGTGAGGGGGTAAAAGCTCCATTTTAATAAAAAAAGTGTAAGATTTTAGTAAAAATTTGCATAGTGTTGTTACTAATTTTAATATTTTAACTCATATCACTCAATTTTTTACCAAAGATTTTCATCCTGTTGGGCAGGTGGAAAGGGAGGGGCGTAAAAATGAAAGAGGCATTTATTTAAAAAAATATATTTTGCTGGATATTATCCACATGGTTACTCATTTACAGGTTTTCGAGGATGCCCAAACCGAAAATAACAAACCTTCATTCATTTTAAGGTATCTGCCTGCCTGATATGCTGCCCTTAATGCATGCTGTTGGCTGGCAGCTTCAGCTGATGGCAATAAATTCAACGGCTTGCTTTGAAACATAAATAAATGTTTTCTTGCCTCATTGACACTGTCCATTTCCTGAATCTCATATAGCATGACAACAAATTTTTTCAGACTTTTTAGACATTTCGCCAATCTGCATAGAATGTTAAGGAATTGTAGCAAATGCTTCAGTGTATTCCTCAGTCCATACCTTCCAACACGTCCGTTTGCCTTTCCTAGCAAAAAAGAGGTCATATCACAGCCAAAGAATGCATGAAATCCTCTTGGTATCTCGGATCTCTTTTTTTAGATCAAGAGCAATTAAATGTGCTTAATTTGTAATAAAATGACACTGCCAAAATCAATGTTTTCCATATTGGTTACAACTTGTAACTATGATTTCGGAGATAATCTGCCCAATCACTGGGTAGCATATCTGTAAGCAAACTTTCTAAATAAGTAAGAGTTATGGTAAAAATAATGGACATACCAGGAAAAAATATTTACCTTTTGTCGGAAAATTCTGACGTCGGATTTCGAATCCCCTGCTGTCAGTTGTTGCTTCCTTTAGGCTATTGGGATCGTAAAGATGGCAAGCCAAATCGACTTTTTTAACTTGTAGACTTGAGCTAAGTTTTATAATATAAGACTTTAATTGACTATTAAAGTAGTCTCCAAACTTTTTAAAATTTGCTGTAAATCAATTGTCATGTCGATAATATCCAGCAAAATATTTCTTTAAATAAATGCCTCTTTATTTTTTACGCCTCTCCTTTTCCTCCTGCCCAACAGGATGGAAATCTTTGATTGATGGTAAAAAATTGAATGATATAAGTTAAAATATTAAAATTATTAACAATACTATGCAAATTTTTACTAATTAAAATGCCCAAATTGGAGCTTTTACCCCCTCACCATCCCTTAAGAAAACCTTAAAATGAATGAAGGTGGTTATTTTCGGTTGGTCATCCTCGAAAACCTGTAAATCAATACCCATAACAATAATATGCAGCAAACTATTTTTTTTAAATGTGCTTCTTCAATTCTTACCCCCTCCCTTTCACCTACCCAACAGGATGAAGATTTTTCATCCAAAATTAAGTGATATAAGTTAAAATATTAAAATTTTTAACAATTTTACGCAAGTTTTGATTTTTTTTTAAATCCTACACTTTTATTATTAAAATGCCCAAATAGGAGCCTTAACACCCCTTAATCTCTTAGGGGCGACTTAAAACGCAGGTTGGTTTCGGTTTGGCCATCATCTAAAACCTATAAATTGATATCGATGATGATTATATACAACAAACTAAAATTTAAGAAAATATATACACCTCCAGTTTTTACCCCCCCCCCTCCCTACCGTGCCTGCACAAGTTTTGGGAGAAGAGCTGCGGGTCAAATTGACTGTTTTGGTCTGAAGAACAACTGTGCAAAGTTTGTTGCTTTTATTTTACAAAGCTTGTTAACCCATAAAAAGCTGCCTTCATTTCAAGAATGTTTTGTGTTTCTCCTGTTAACCTTGTTGCCAAAAAAGCCCCTTTTGCTTCCTTTCCATTGAAACACGCCCCTATCTCGATTTGTATGCATCGGAGAAAATTTTAATGTTATAATTAAGCTGTAAAATAATATGTGCTTTAACCACCACTCAAGTTCATTTTTAACTAAGAACCTAACAAGCATCTTTGTATTATAGTTGTTCCTGTTAGCCTTTAAGGCACGATATTTTTCTCGCTCAATGGTTTTTACATACAACAAGCCGTACTCTGTACAAACCGAGGCTAGCCTTCCTATAATTTGCGAAACCTCTTTAATTGTTATTTATTTTTTCTTTGAATAATCTCAATGGCTGTTTTTATTTTTGTTATTCTTTTTTGTGCGATATATCCGCATATTTTTTGCATTAAGGATAAATGCTAAAAATTGTACCTATCTCTTGAGTCGGTTGTGTATGGTTTTTTATTTGTTAATAAAAAACCTAATCTTTTAGATAAGAGAAACAGGCCTGAAAGGGTGGAACAAAAAAGTGCAGTGGCTAGACCGAATGGTAAATATTGCAATTCAACTTGAAAAGAAAATCTCAAATATTTTTTATATTCATCAAACATTGGAACTAAAAAATATGCATCTTTAAGATCTAATGTCGCAAGGAAGCAGTTTTTATTAATTAAGTTCTCTAATATCTTCCACTTGAAAATGAGGTAGGCGAAAGAACTTTATGTACGTTTCTAGGATTAAAGATAAACCTAAAATCCCCTGTTATCGTTCTGTCTTAAAAAATAGCTTAACAAAAACTGATCTTGACAGTTATTAACGGTTTTAACTGCTCCTACTTAAAAATGTTGTATGCTTTTCGAATAAATTTTTAACTTATTTTTGGTAAATTTTGAGGTTTTGTCCACAAAGGGAATTTTGTAACGTTTTGTCCAACTCAAAGCTAATTTATTTTGAGTTATTTGATTCCACTCTTCTGAAAGAAAAAATTTCGACAGGAATACGTTCTTTTACTGTTTAGCTCTAATATGTCCTCTCGGCGTATTTTTTATATTTTTGCAATTTTCGGCAAAACCTTCGCTAAATAAGAAAAGATCTGGATTTTGTGCAGTAGCAATTTATTATATTTTTGCATGAAACAATATTGTGGCCAATGCAAAACAACTGCGCCGATTCGGCAAGATCCAAAAGATCTTCCTCAAGTTCTTCGTGTCTTCCTTTTTTGTTTAGGCCAAATTAGAGAAAACCCGCTCTAAGCCTGTCAAACCTTTTCCCAAAATGGTTTACAATTTCAAGAGTTACGTATCTCTTTTTTGCTCTGTGAATGCTAGCATCCTGGATTTAATTTGGGTCCTTGAAGAATTTGGCAATTTTTCCGGGAATTTTGTATTTTTCGAGGAGATTATTTTTAGTTTCCTTATCTATATATTCCCATAGAAAGATGCTTCTTCCATCTGCAAGCTAGCTCTGCTGATATATCTGGACTCAATGTACTATCATCTGTCCCCCCTAATATACTTTCTAAGGGGTGTCTCTCTATGCTAGAGTTCGAGGAACTAATAGTGTCTGACGAGTTGAGGAACTATCAGATTCGTCGTCACATATAATAATAATAATAATAATACTTTTTTAAGTAAACATATTATAATCTTCTTAGAAAATTGGACACCCGGTAGAGTAAACCATGCATCGGGAGGATGGGTGAAATATGATAGTATTTGTTTTTACGTGTTGTATATAGGATATAGCGTGCTAGGCAAAAAAATTCTGGGTCATGCTCCGTCTACATGGAAAATTCGGTCGAGAATTTTTGTTAAATTACGACGGGTAAACGGTTTTTGTTATAATAATTATTCTGGAAATTAAAATGTGATATTTTGGAAATGGATTTTATTAACGTTATGGAGTTTTTTATTGAGACTAATATGGCGCGCATAAGTCAAAAACTATGCAGGGTTTAAGTTTTTATGAGTCATATAAACAAATGTGTGTTTACAGAATAAACAAACCCATGCCAAAAAATATTAGCCAATGGCCTAATATTTGTCTCACTCCACTGTTTCCCAGTTTCCTAATTTTCTTCTTTGGGTAATCCATTTGCTTTTCACGTTTTCTTTTCTTAAATTTTTTTGGGATTTTATTCGTTCTGTCAGATTCGTCGTCACATATAATATATGAAAAACGACGTGTTAGTAAGTAAACATTTGGAGTTTTTTATTGACACTAATTTAGCGGGCATAAGTCAGAAACTATGCACGATTTAAGTTTTTATGCATAATAAAAACAAATGTGTGTTTACCGAATAAACAAAGCCATGCCAAAAAATATTAGCCAAAAGCATAATATTTGTCTCACTCTATTGTTTAAAAACTGACAGTTTGCTGCCCTTTTCATTTCCTTTTCCAGGTTCCTCCTTTTCTTCTTTAGGTAATCCATTTGCCTTTCACGTTTTCTTTTGTTAGATTATTTCTTTAAAAGCGTATTTTCACAATTCGCGCGCGTGATACCGTAACTAGTCGCATGACAGCGCAAGAAGTATACTGAAGTACCTAGCAGAGATCAGGCAGGCTGCCATGGCGGTATGTTTTTCTTATCTCTAAAACTTGCGTATGACGTGCTACGAAGTATCACTACCTGGTGTATCTAATAGGATGTGCCCAATCGAAGCATAATTCATTGATTTTTCATAAATCTCTACGCGTGTTAAACTTATTTATTAAAAACATGAAAGTCTCCTTAAGAAAGATACAGATACATCACAATTTTTAAAATTTATTATATCTGCTTTAGAGCTTTTCTTGTCGAAAATCCGATTTCGTGATGGGTCGAATTTTGTTTATTTTCATTAACGCAGAAAGTACCAATCCCAATTTTACGTCATTAGGTTTAGTTTTGTTTACTTTAATTCAAAGCCAAGTAGAAGTTGATAAAATTATGTCCATATCCACCATCGTGAAAATTCTCCAATTAAGCTTTAATCATGATTAACACTAATCGGAGTTTGGAATGAGTCTTGGCAAACAAAAGTTTAATGTAAAACAACACATTCTAAACATCGATTATTAAATTAAAATTAAAGCTTAATCAGGGATTTTTTGCGTTGGTGGATGTGAGCATTACTTTCTTTGTTGTGAAGGCGACGTTTTCTGGCCGGGTTGTTATGTTTGCGACTAACCAATTTCGGACCACTGCATTTGGCAATTTCCATTGGTTAAAATTGAGGCGTGTTCCATCTGTTAGCCGGGAATCCGTTTAAAATACAGTATAGTAGTTCACTCCGTCAGGACGCGGGAATGTTTTGGTTATCATAAAAACTAATACGTGCCGCCATGATTGATTCGATGAAATTGTCTTTCAAGGTGGGACTCCATTACACGTTAATTTATAAACAAAATTTTAATATTTACATTTACACAAAATTCGGAACGTTTTGCTTGTAAAAGCTGGTATTTTTTCCTTATGAAGCTTGACCAACATCTGTAAAGCTGTTTTAAAGCAATTTGTAATTCAGTATAATTTTTTCTATTTCATATAATCATCTTAAATTGAAAGCGCGTATGGTTTTTAGGGCTTAGGAATTGTTTTTAGCAACACTGTACAGGAAATCAATTTAACTATGTGGAACTGATTTTTTTGCAAAATTTTACGTCATTGAATTTGTTTTCCATGGCAACGTGGAGACTTTATTTATGTTTATCCACAGTGCGACACCAGAGATTTTTTAGCACTGGGTCAAAAATTTGGGGTTAGGTTACTTATTTTGACTTTTCGCGTTCTGCGCCGCTAAAAAAAAACAAGTAAAATACTAAAATAAAAGAAAACCATTTATTGCAAAATCACCTGCTAAAAAAACACTTCCCAACTATGTATTAAAGTAACTATGTGTAATGTTTAAGGTTGCATTTATAGGTGTATTTATAATTGAATTGGTAACTGGCGCTAGACGAAATTATCGTATTCTATTTTAAACAGGAGCGTAAACGACTAGCAAGAATCTTTCCAACCTCTAAATGGAGCTTTACTGACCTGTTTTATTAGTGCTCAAGTATCCGTGTGTTTTTGAAACTCACGTTCTAAAATCTATCCTTTGCACTTCAAGATTTCACTAGTACACTTGCACATAACTATGCCGCAAAAATTTAAATTAAAAAAAGTGGTTGGTTATGGGCGCCGAATGTTTCTATGCGAATTCCTGGTAATCCCAGCGAGCCAGTAAAGTTCTCTTAGTTCTTTGATAGACTCGGGGTAATGCCCGCGCAGCGCTAGGGCTTTTTCGGCGGGCGACCGCACAAGCGGAGTGGTTTCAAATTTGTTTTAGAACAATTTTTTTGAACACATATTTTTGAAAGATAAACATAACCTCGAATGGTTTTGTGTCAGAAAACGTAAAAATACTATTCTGTCCCACTGCTGCCCGGTTTAAAGTTTGTAGACAAAACACCTGCAGTTACCATGGAATCGTATAAATTTTGCGATCTATCGGCCAACACTTGAACTGTGTATGTCTTCCAAATTCAATGAAGTGTGATTGATTGATCGGTTACCTTTTCCGGAGTGCACAGGCTTTTAGAAAAAAAGGAAACTTAGTTTTTATTTTTGCTAAAGCAAGGAAATATAAGAAGGAAAAATGTAATCCAGAGGAAATTGTGAGTATTTCTCTATTTTTTGTGTAAATCGGGTTTGTTCTTTTGGGATAGATGACAGCACCAGAGCTTTTATTTTGAAGAAAAAATAATTGAGAATTTTGAAAAATCCTTCAGATATTTTTGTTAAGCATTTAAAAATGATCACCCTTGCAAAAATTCAGCTAATTCTGATGATTAGTTTTCTCTGTGCACTCTGGCAAAATGTTAAAAAATTAAAGAACAAGGCGTTGCAGTTGTACTTTTTTTTACTTAAAATCTGGAGAGTAACTATAGCTTTAAATCTGCGTATTTCACAGTGAACTTCGGGTTGTTTATAAATTTCGGCATTGGTTTGCAGTATTGTTGATGTAAAATATACTACAGAAATAGTTTGTTTTTCAGTTAAATAATTTATTTATTAGTTAAGGCAATAAATATAATTTTTGAACAAATAATTGTGCTCCAAGAGGGTCGTGTTTAAGTAAAGGTAAACGTTGTGATGCAACGTTGAGTCGTCGACAAATTGCTGGTTGGGTATTGGTAAAATAACTGGTTTTTACAAGATATGCATATCAAATTTTTTAAAAGTACTATAGTACACAAACACCTTTGAGTGTGTTTTTTTAGTTTTTTTGTTCAGAATTTATAACATAACTACAACTTTTTGACTAAAATACAAAGGAATTTGTAATGTAAAGGTCAAGGGGTAAGGGACGTCTATAACACCAGTCCAATGCTCGGTTCAGGGTTCAAATCTTAGTCGAGGAAAAGCTTTTTTCCCTTACTCCTTACCCTCTAACCCACAAACCCTTTTCTGTAAATTTATAAAGGCGCTAAAAATGTTCCTTTATTTTATTAAATACAAGACCTTATTTTTTAAAAAATATTAGATTTTATTTTGATTCATTATTAGAAAAAAACATGTTTCAAAAAAATACAAATATAATATATATAATCCGAATTTTTCAACTAGACTTCAGCACCAAAATATAAAAAATTGAACTCTGCCCTTTTTTTAAGACGTTTTAACTGTCCACAGATTTTTGTTTCTCTGCGCATTTTTTAAAAGTAAAAAAAATTGGTTTTCACTTATTTTTCATAGACAATTTTCTGTAAAAATTATAACAACTTGCTCGATAGCATAAAATATCTTCATAATTTTATGTGATGTTGCAGCTACAAAATTTATCTCTAAAATTATCCGTACAAGTACATTTAAAAAAATATTAACTCAAAAACATACACTTTTTTGACGGGTTTTGACTCATCACTTTTTTTTATATATTTTATGTATATATATATATATATATATATATATATATATATTATATATATAAAACAAAAAGCCGTGGACAGTTAAAACGTCTTCAAAAAAGGGCAGAGTTCAATTTTTTATATTTTTGGGCTGAAGTCTGGTTGAAAAATTTGGATTGTGAATAGTAAAAAAATGTATTTCCATTATTGTACTACAACACATATATTAAATTAAACTGTGTACACAGAAAAATACGAACAAAAGTAGTTGTTATTCAATGAATGCGCACGTCCATTAAAATGTATAAAAACCTTTCTTTCAGCTTAAGGCGCAATTACACAGACGAACATGCTCAAATAAAAGCTCGTGCAAAAGATCTAAAATTTTTTGCGCGAACATTTTTGTGAACATTTTGTTCGGGTAAATTTTTGAGCAAATTTTAGCTATCTGTTTTGGAAACATATTTTTAAAGATGAGAATAAATATAATTTCACATCAGTGACCAGTGATCGCAATTCTTTAAAAAATGGAACACCAACTTATTTTAAAATTTTGTGAAAAAAAGCCGACGGCAAGCGAAACATTATTATTGGCTATCAGTTTTGTCACATGCAATGTTAATAGTTTACCATAGAGGTAATAACATTTCATTATTTTCTCTCACTTTTTTGGTTTTCTTTCATTACAAAAAGACAATGGAAATGTCTTCGAAGTAATTACTTTTTAAACTGCAGGTGGATATGTTTAGAGGGACTGTTCTGGAGAGTAGTTATTTTTCAGGACCATGGGAGGGGAGGGAGGTTTAAACAGTCGGAACGCAGACCTGTCAAACGCTGCGTAAACCCATTTAACTCTGCTATTAATTAATTTTTAATTATTTTTTTACAATAATTATATAATTTTGTTGGTAGTTATTTCATTAAAATCCGGAAAAAATAGGCATTTGGTCAGGTTCGGTATATTTATTAGTTTCGTTTAGGTGCTATAAAATGTTTCTTGATGGCGTTTACTTTTAGCAATTTTGGTAAAAATGTATAAAAAATGTGGTTCGTTAAAAAAATGTGTTTTTAAGTTATCATGTTACGTTGTCATGTAATTTTGTGTGTCAATGTTCATTTGACCAAAACCCACTCTCACTAGTCTACGGTTTTTACCTTCTCCTAACCCAGCATCAGCAACAAATAAGTGCCAATTGCCAAAAACCCCATAAAAGTTACAAGTATACTGGCATATCCCCTAGAAAAATCAAATCAATCGAAGTTGTTTATGAGGTAAAACGTGAATTTCGACCTCATATCGTTTTTCCGTCGGAAAGCACTTAATATTAAAAATACCTTGTTTTAAAACTTAGTCTTTCTATTTTCAGTTAAGTTCAATGAATTCCCATAAAACTATAAAATTTAAATTTGTACAGAAATTTTTACACCCCCAATTCTTCAAACAAATTTTGCTCAACATTCTCTCCAAAATTTACGTGTGCTTTTTTGTACGAGATTTTGTTCGAACATTTCTTTGAACATTTTGCTCAAGAGGCTCGTGTAAATGTTTGTCGGCATTTCAACATCAAAGGAAAGTTTGTCTGTGTAAATGCGCCTTTAAAAGCCGTATAAAGAAAAATACTTTTTTATGACCAATATTTTTTATTACTGAATTGAACTTAAATTTAAATAAACTTTATTTTCTTTGGGATGCGCATAAAGAAAATATGTTTTTAATAATATACATTTGATAATTAGATTTTTTGTGTCTTATTTTTTAATAAAATGGAAGTATCAAACTTTTAGGTCAATCAGAAGTAATGTTACAGCTTTAAGCCCACAGTCCTTCTGGTATTTGACTAACTAATGATACAGGGTGAATCAATAGAGAGCCGTTTTATTAAGTACTTAACTATTATAGTGTATAGAACCTTACTGTGCATGTGTCTGGTAAACATAAAAAACAATTATTTTAGTATAGCAAATCTTTATTTGATACATGGAAAATAATTTTTTTGACAGCAATAAATATTTACATTAAATAAAATATCGAATAAATATTTGTTGTGATCAAAAATATGGTTATTTGCGTAAATTGAGTAAATATTAAACTCAAGTTAAGAATTTTTTCTGCCTATTCATAATATTTATAAAATCATGTAGACTGAATATTCATAAATGTTAGAGATATATATTTAGTAGAGTCCCTATTTGTAAATTTTCACTGCCATAGTGATAAAATAGATGTTAGACATAATTATGTAAAGCTATTTTCCACTTTTGTTTGATTTTTTTACTACTGCATTTTTAGTATTACAAGAATTGTTATTAATTAAATTTGGATTTTGGTTATTAAAAATAAAATTTAATATGATTGGTAAAGCACATTAATATACTGTCTATTATAAAACCTACTAAAACAAAACACTTTATTGTTGGGAAAATGGAATATATTTTATTCAATATCCAATCAAATAATAACATTATTTCATTTCGAATAGCAAATATTTTTATACACTTTTGAATAATAACATTTTGCATAACAAACCTTTTTAATACACATTTTGGATATCATTTTGCATGGGTTTTACAAAATTTTTGTTTTTTTATTTATTTTTTTCAAATCCTTCACTATTTTATAAGGATAAAAAGCCATTTCTTAATTATCAAAATAAATATAAATTATGTAAAGCTACAAGCGATTATGATTTTATTTTTTTATTTTTTCCAAACTATGTATTACACAATTTGTTTTAGTAAAGTTTAAATTGCACAGTATTTTTTTATATTTTTTTATATTTTTATATGTTATATATTTTATGTATAGGGTGAGCTTTTAATCTAATAACTTTTTTGCACCTTCACCGACTGTTATAACTTTTAGCTTTTTGAAAAGCTTAGAGCCCAAATTTTACTATTTTTTCTACAAAAAACGTCGAATGTTAAAAAGGCAAGATAAAGGAAATATTTAAAATTAGATCTCTAAAAAAAAGCTGAAACCTTTATTGGCCATCCTGCAAGTTTGTTTTAGAAAAATCAAGAAGCTTAGGTCAGTTCACGTTCAATGAGGTACCATTGATAAAATTTGGTTCATTTATACCATAGTTATACGTAATCTTCCTCCAATAAAAGGCCTATTCTAAATACCAAAAAAATATTGTTTTTAATAGCTTTGCTATTTTTTATCGGATTTTTGCGAATTTACCATTTGTGAAAAGGTAAAACAACGTAATTTACTATTTTTGCAACAAAAACGTCAAAAGTCCAAGATAGCGGAGTAAATTAAATAATAAGCTTCTGGATAAGACTAAAAAATTTAAACATTTTTTGCTCATCCTGTCCGTAGTTCGGAAAAAAAATGAGGAAGTGAGTGAATTTTTATAATTAACTTAAAAAAATCGGTTCGTTTCTAAAAAAGTTGCAATGACTAAAAGTGCCTTTAATTTAAAGGAAGATCCAAACTTTAATACTTTATATCAAAAAACGTTAAACATCAAAAATTCAAGATAAGTGTAAAATATAATATTATATAACTGTTGATTTAATTGATAATTTTAGTCGTTATAACTTGATCTCGAATAAACCGATTTTAATGGGTGGTATGTCGTTTAAAGAACAAAATTTTAATTTACTATGTCATCTTATTTTTTTTTAACAATTAGAGGTTCTTGCAGAAAAATAATAAATTTTAGTTTTTTATCTTTCCAAAAAGTTAAAAATTTTAAAAAACGGCTAAAAAATAAACAAGTTATTAGGGAACAAAAACGTTTTCACTTTTTCAAAAAGCTAAAATTTATAAAAATCGGTTAAGGCACAAAAAAGTTTTTAGCTTAAATCAAAACAGTCCATTCATTCGGCTTTTAAGCAAGAATATGGTTCTGATATTATGTTTTTCTTTAGGTTTAGAACCAAGTCATTTAAAATATATTCAATATTCATATTTTTTTCGTTATACAGGGTGAATTTGAATAAAAAATGCGCCTCCTCCAATTTGTTAATCTAAAAAACTGTTATTCAAATTTGTATCAAATTTTGTACGGTAAAAGTGTAAAGCATTATCCCGGATCCATTCACGTGATTTTGCATAATTTTAAGTCTTACATAGTTTTACGTAACCTAAAAAGTTTAATTGACGGTAAAAATTATCGAATATTTTAAAAAACTAAATAGAAAGAAGATACATACGTTTTCTTGAAAAACCACACGAATGAACTGTGGGGGATACCAGTACAAAATTTTGTATGTGCGGATTATCTGTTTAAGTAAACGAACTGTTTTTAGAATTCAAATTACCTCTTAATTTGATTATTAGTTAAATAAACCTTTTCAGATTATTATTAGTTCAATAAACCTTTTATAAGTAGATTCTCAATATATATAACTCTTGAATGGAAATTGAAAATGGGATAATTCTACTTTAATACAATCAATTATATCAGTGGCGCACCCAGGAAATTACTTAAAGGGAGCGTTAATAATAAATAATAAAAAATACTTAATTTGAAGTAAAAATATGACCATAACCAGGCTTCTTGGGGGGGATTAACTTCAACCATCCCCCGTCGGTGCGCCACTGACTATATCACTTTACAAAAAGCGTATGTCTATTTTACTAAATTTTACAAATGGAAGAAAAAACTGTGTTTTAAAATAAATTTTAAATTCCGTAACGAAGAGTGTTGAAAATGCCTACTTTTAGCAATTGGTGTCCCTACTGTAAATGTTTTCAAAAAATATATGCAGTACTTTACGTTTTTTCCTTCTTCAAAACAAGAGAAACAGATTTTCGACTTGTGCTTATTTTTTAAATCGATAGGTACCTAGACAGATAGATGGGGTGATTAGCATAGGGCCTGAACATGTCACATTTTAAGTTGAAAATGAACTTGCGACTGTTATGTAGTAGGCTAAGGAAATAAGTTTTAGAGTAAGTTTTACCTACTTTTTTACTTTTATGACCACCTATGTAAGTTAATACCTTACAACCTGAAATAGTCTTTTGTAACAGAGGAATTAGATATAGAATTGTAAAGCTGACTTCGAAAAAATATTATATATATGATGTCGAAAGCTCATGTTAACTTTTAATTTTCTGCATCTTAGAGCAGGAAAACTTGGCCCAATCAAGCTACATCCCCCCCCTATATTGTAAAAATGATGTACTAATTTAAAAAAAAAATTTACTTAATAAATAACGTAGTTATTCACACTTAAAAGGGGGGGGGGTGTGGCTTGATGCTAACCTCCCCCCCCCCCCGTGCCGATTCAATGAAAGTTGATATGTCATAATTTTGTACTAATTATGTACTTAGTTTAGAAAAACCATCGGCTCCTAATATTTGTGTTTGTTTGTTATGGGGTGTGTAGCTTGATATCAAGGTACACCCGTGACTGCTTAGAAAAGAGATTCGACCAAAATGCACTATGCCAGAATTTGATAATATTTATGAACTCATACCTTCTAGAAAATTGCCCACTCTCAAGATAACTTCATTTTTTTTGTTTTTATGGAGTGTGTGTACAGCGGCGTCATTTCACGTTTCTCTTGGGGGGCATACCTAATTTAAAAAAAAAATATGAACGCAAAAAACGTTTTTTCAAATCTCTTTAAGCAGAGTGTGCCTTGATATCAAGCTAAAAAAATGAAGTTATCTTGAGAATAGGCAATTTTCTAGAAGGGGACGAAATTAGTACATAATTAGTAGCAAATTATGGCATAGTCACTTTTATTCGAATGTCTTTTCTAAGCAGAGAAGGGTGTACCTTCATATCAAGCTACACACCCCATAACAAACAAACAACAATCTTTGGAACCGATGGTTTTTTTAAACTAAAAGTACCCTTCTTTAAGAGTACATAAACAGTACAAAATTATGAAATATCAACTTTCATTAAATCGGTCTCCTAAGCAGGAGGGGGGTGCAGCTTAGCGCCAAGCCAAGCCATACGCCCCTCTTTTTTTAAGTACAACATTTTTAAAAGGGGGCTAAATTAGTACATAATTAGTACATAATTTTTATAATATCCAAATTAAGTTTCGTTGTGGAGAGCGTGTAACTTGGTTGAGATGGAAAACTTGCCTATGCGAGGCTCTAGCTTCCCTGCTCCAAGGTTCACATAGTGTACAGGGTGATTGGTTATAAAGTGTTCCCTGGGATAACTTTTTTTCTAACAGCCGCAGAAGAACCAAACAAAAACTGGGTAAAAGTATTTCTTGGGACCTCAAAATCATTAATAAAAATTAATCAGTTAAAATAGTATACAGGGTGTGCCAAAAAGCTTTTTTCTTGTTATTGAACATACTATATATTTTTACATTTTTTAATTCTCCAGAAAATTAGTTTTCGAGATATTTCAATATGAATTAGATATTAATTAATTCGTGTTATTGTGTTATAATTAAACCATAGTAGGCCATATTAATAATATGCATAATCACAACAATCAAAAAGCTGTCCAACTAGAACAAACTTAACTTTCCAAATAAATAGTTGGCTGTGAAAAACAAAAATAGCGGCGTTGTGACAGCAGGGCGTCGTAAATTACTTGGGTTTTATTATAACAAAATAATACCAGTTAATTAATATCTAATTCAAATTGAAATATCTCGAAAACAGTCGCGTGCAGACCTATACTCTGGAGAAGCCAACAGTGTCAAAATATATAATGTGTCCCATAAAAAAAATATTTTTGGCACACCCTGTATACTATTTCTACTGAATAAATTTTATTAATGATTTTGAGGTCCCCATAAAATACCGTTTCACCCAATTTTTGTTCGATTCTTCTGCGCTATTAGAAAAATGTTATCTCAGGGAACGCTTTTATAACCGATCACCCTGTACATTTTAATGCGTTGACTAGACGAAATAACTTAAGTGGAATTTTGTACTATATTCTAGACTAAAAGTATTTATTATTATTTTAGTAAATCAGAATTTGTTTCTTTACGTTCATTGCTAGGTCTTTGCTCCATATATAATTTTTTTAATAATTTAATTGCATTATAATAGCAAAGGTTGAATTTATTGACACAAAGTTTAATTCTTAGAATAAAGAACTTTTACTAAGTTACGTATCGAACTTATGTTGTTTTCTAGTTCTTAATAGATTTTCTAAAATATATAGTGTGCTCAGGAAAAAACAAAACAGAAGCTTTTTCACGCATCTAGAGTCTGATTTTATTAAAAAAAATCCTCAGACACGTCAGTTTCTTATTTTGTAGCACGCACGCCCTGATAGATAGGATAATAGCGTATCCTATTAAGACTTTCGGTGCAGCACTCGGATATTTCTGACCTTTGAGGTTTTAGGTAAAAACAAGAGAGGGTTGCACTAACTGTCTCAAAAGAATATGCTATAAGTGGGTCGAGTGTTACCATGTTTTGAAGGTGTTTACAAACCAGTAAAAATTTCGAAAATTTATCTATTCGCTTTTGAGATATTCACTTTCAAAAAAAGTTCAAAGTATACAGATCAATTTCCCTCCTGGTATAAAATGTACTACGAAAACAAAGTCGATGTATCACGGATTTAAAAAGGAAATCAAATTTGAATTGAATTGAAAGTTTGGAAAAAAAAACATCTCGAAAACTAATTGCTAGATTTTTAAAATTTTAACACAATTGTTCATTTGAAAGATCTTTAAAACAAGGTATAACTCGATCCACTTTCCCCCTTTCAAACTATAGGGGTAAAGTTTACCCCTTGAATAACAAATCGAACTCTAAATCCGTGAAAAATTCCCTGTATCGTTTCCGTTGGAACACACTACTGTACGGTTTCCAAAAAAATGTATTATTACCACAATTTGTATTTTTAATGATTTATCCTAATATATGTCATACAACCAAAAAATAATCTCCATATGTGTCTTAGAAACAAATTTCTGTTAGAAATATAGAGACTATATGTATGGTATGTTACCTTACAAAATTAATAAATGTGAGTAATAAAACTATTAAATAAATGTTTTAAATAAATTACTACTTTTCTTGTATTTTTCTCAAATCAAATACTGCTGCTACAGCGTAATAAATGCTGTGGCGCACCCAGGAATTGACTTCGGGGGGGGGGACTTTAAAATCATGCTTCAACACGCCGCTGGCAAAATTTTTTAAAAAATAACACTTTAATTATACTAAAATCGTAAATTTTGATTGAGTTTTGGAAATTTGAGTTGTTTATTTACCCTTAATTCGTTTGTAGAAACGCTAAAATGCGCCGCAGGCAAAAATTTTTGCGACAGAGACGCTTAAAATGCAATTTTTTACTCCAAATCGCAGGAAAATGTTACGATAAAATTCCATTAAAAAGAGGTCAATCAAGCCACCCCCCCCCCCCCCGAAAGATATTCGAGTTTTGATATGCTTATAATTTCGAACCAATTTCGAACTAATTTTGAACCACTTTTAAAAATTTTGAACCACACTCCTTCCTGGTTTTTTTTAATATTGAAAATGGAAGATCAAAAACTCTTAAAAGATAACTATCCAAATTTGTCGCCATTTTGAAACACAAGATGGCGGACATAATTAAATTTATCTCTTCAAAGAAGATCGTTTATTCTTAAGTTTCAAGAACCTAAAAATGCCCTGTCCCCAACGCGCTTATAACTAGGTACGAATCAATAAAATTGGTTTAGTGGTTCGCAAAAAATTATTTTTTTTTTAAATTTTAGTAGAGAGGAGGGGTTCTTAATATTTGGGGAAAGATGAATCTTTAAGATTCGAGCCCCTCCCCCCCCATTTGCGTACGCCACTGCTTTACCACAACCTTTCAAATCATAACCTCCAATTCAGTGCAGCATTGGTGCAGTCTATATAGTGATCAGCTATTTTGTTAGGTAGGGGCCAAAAAACTTGTTTAGAATGAGTGTCAGGACACAAAACTATGCTCAAAAGATTTTTTTTGTTGACTTTACACCGTGGCACAGTTCCAGTCACAAAAATACTTCAGGAACATTGCTTTTGGATAATATAAATATGATATTTTAATCGAATTCAAAGGGGCATTTTCATGTACTTACCAAAAACGAGACGAATTGAATATAATTTTTTTTAAATATTCTTGTAACATGCTAAGAACCTTATTTATGTAGAACAAATTTAACAAATGTCAATCTTAATGGTTTGTATTACATTAAACAGTTTTATAAAAAGTATGTTTTTAGCATATTACAGGAATGTTAAAAAAATAATATCTTGTTATATAAGTTCATGAAAAAGCCCCTTCGTAGTCGATTTATATTATCGTCTAATAGGTTCTTGATGTTTGGGGAAAGGTCAATCTTTAAGAATCCAGCCCCTCTCAGTAGATACCTGGGCACAATAGGCCCATTTGAGGCCGCATTGCATGGTTCATCCTTCGGTAGAGAGCTAACCACCAGTTTTGAATACATACATATTCAGTGCAGTATTTTTTGTTCAGTCTATATTTTAAACGACGAAGAATAGGTAGATCAGCTAGATTAGATAGATAGATAATGATTTGCTATTTTGTTAGGTAGGAGCCAAATACTTGTTCAAAATGAGTGTCAGAACACAAAACTATGCTCAAAATCATTTGAAAAGATACAATAAAGCTTGCACAAGATGCAGATATAAAAAAAACAATTAATTGGTTGCTAACTTATTTGAGACAAACAAATTTTTCTAAAATACTGATAAGCTTTAACACCAAATAAAAAAACTGATATTAAAAAATGCAAAATACGCCAAAGCCCCCCCACAGAGGAATTTAAGATAATATTTTAGTATAAAATGCAGAAAAATTTAATTCAAAATCATCGTTGTCATCATTGTCTAAACGAGTGGAAGTGGTGCGAAAAAAAATGAAGATTGTTGTGTTTTTAGCCTTTTTGGCACTAGCCACAGCTTTTGAAGTTGGATCTTACGAAGGTAAATAATAAATTAGTTTGCAGTTTTTACACTAAAAACGCATTTTGGTCCCTAAAAAACACTAAAACTGGCCTTTTTGACCCTAGGAACTAAAATAGTACTTTTCGTCCCTAAAGATTAAAATGACAAAAATTGCATACCAAAAATCTTGAAAAAATCTACAATTTATTGAAGAAAAAGCAAAACAAATCCCAAAAGTGCAGAAACTAGTATATTAATCACGTGACAAAAGTGTATTTTTATCCCTTGGCAAACTGTAACCCCCCCACCGGTCGGGCTACAAACTTTTCCCCTCGGGATAAAAACTATCACTTTAGTCCCTTCTCCCACCAGTGTATAATAATAATGTACTATTTTAAGTTTGTACTCATTAGGGAACCCATTTCGTTGTGGTTGTGGTTATTTTTCTGGTTAGTTTTAGAGAATTTTGGCGTAATTAATTTTAAAAATAATAAAATATTATCAGGTTCCAACATATAAAACACCTATTTTGTAAAATTGAGCCAAACTTTTTATTTTTTCTTATTTAAATTTTTGTTAAAAGTGAAAATTTTTAATGTGTTCCAAAAACTCCAAAAAATCCCTATTATATTATTCTTTTACCTTAATAAAGGCAAATTACCAAAAAGGTTTTACACTTGTTCCCTCTGAGAAAAGGTTAAGAAATTATACAGTTGTGTCGACATTTTTTTGAAATTATAAATAATAGTACATTATAAACCTATAATTTGTCGAGGGATTAAGCATCACTTTAATCCTGAGGTTTATATACTATTTTATGCACTTTAGAATAAGCGGAAAAGTAATAAAAATAAGTGTATTTTTTTATTTATTTTTCAAAAAATCGCACTCTGTAGACAAATCGCCACATGTACCGTCGCTCTGTCTTTATGTCAAACGATAACATCCAGTATGACGAAACGCAGAAACATATGCGTCGCTATGTCAATAAATTTTACTTTATTTTACTAGGGAATAAATGACCCAATTTATTCCCGCAAAAGCGGGATTAAATGAGTGCATTTATTCCTGAAAGTGCATAAATATGTTTTCTTATTGTTCCTCTTTCTAAGTCATCAGCGTTTGATGATTTGTCAGAGTATAAGCAATTTGTCAAAAGTAGGTAATACTTTTTTTTGGCTTTTTTAAATATTTAAACTTTTTTTAGATATTTCCCTTAATTATGGTTCAAACTTCCTTAAAGGTGATATAATACAAAAGTTTCAAATACGTGGTGTACAAAAACTGACGTGCTTCTCTCTGTGTTAAGTAACATGTAAAGAAATATATTCACTTATATCTATACTTGTTTTATTATAAACTTAGTATATAAATAAAAATAAAAACGTGACTTTTCAGAAAGAAGTTATATAAACATTTTCTCGATAATATTTATGGTAAAATCATCCTTAAGATAAACATTATTTCTCTTTGGTTTAAACATAGGTTAAATTAAAAAATATATGTACCATTCAAATATACTAAGACAGAAAAACACATCATTTTTGGGAATTTTTTTTATAATACTACTGTTGTATAGAGAGTTTAGTGAAAAAGTTTACCCACTACTTAGACAAAAAAACACAAAAACAAATAAATAAACCTTTAGTATCTTTCCGTCACAATCGATAAATAAAAAATTATCTCAAATTTTTAACTATTTCTACAATATGTCACTTCTACTCATCAATGTGAGCCAAACGTACCTAGAGAAGACAAAGCTGCATTTGCTTTAAAAAATCGCCATATATTTTTCGTTTTTTTTAGGTCAATACTACAGAAATGACCCATCCCACTATTTTAACAAGGACTTCTATGGCAGAGAAATTTACAACAAATTCTACGGAAAGAACTACCCATACGGTCAACACTACAGTCCATACAACCAACAACACTACGGAGAAGAATTCTACGGTCCATACAACCAACATTATTACGGACAAGAATTATCTGGCCCATACGACCAACAATTTTACGGAAAACATTTCTACGGTCCATACAACCATCATTACTACGGACAAGAATTCTACGGCCCATACAACCAACATTATTACGGACAAGAATTCTATGGCCCATATAACCAACAATACTACGGAAAATATTCCTACGGTCCATACAACCAACACCACTATGGGCAGGAATCCTATATGCCATACAGCCAACAATATTACGGACACGAATATCAATATAGGCCCTACCACCAACAGTACTACGGACAAGGATTTGAATATGAACCATATCATCAATATACTAGCGATGTACATACTCCATCCCAACAATATTATGGTTACCCAACATACCACGGTAGTTACTACGGACAACACCAGTACCCATTTTTCTGGAACAAATTTACAGCTGCCTATTAAATTGTTATGATGGACCTTAAGACTGATATGATTTATTTTCGAATGTTTAAATTTTTTTGTTGAAGAATAAATTGCTTTGAATTTTTAATATACTGTAGATTATTTTGAGAGAAATTGCAGAAAAACAAAAAGTGAATGTTTTTCCAATTTATTGGTCATTTACCAGAGGCGCATCGAAAGGGGTGGGGGTTTGGGTTAAAACCTCCCCCGAGAAGCCTGGTTACAAGTGGCAAAATCGAATAATAGCTGAAATAAAATATATAGCGAATAAAATACAAGAGCTTGGACTTAACAACAATATTAAACATATTATAAATTGCAAAATTTTTCGCCTGCGCCGCTGTAACCCCTTTCGTTTTTACGGTTTCGTGTCAAAATGGTCTTTTTAATGTGATTTTATCAAAACATTTTCCTCCGATTTGGTGTCAAAAATGGCATATTAAGTGTAATTTTCGCAAAAATTTTTGTAAATAAACAATTGAAACTCCCAAAACCCCATCAATATTTACGATTTTCTTTCTCAAAAAATTTTGCCTGCGGCTCATTGAAGCATGATTTTGACATAAAATTTTGGATAAATAAAAAATTTTAAATTTCCTTAACTCGCTCCTTATACATTTGAACCCAGGTCTGCGCTTGTTTTCTTGTACCAATTATGGTCACATTTTTACTTCAAATTATGTTTCTTTCCGCCACCTTAAAACCTAAGATGGCGGAAAGAAACAAACTTTATCCTTCAAAAATCTACGTTTATTCTTATGTTACGGAGAATTTTTGGATTGGAAAAGCTCTGTTCCTGCTGCGTAGAACGAAGTACGAATAATTAAAATCGGTTAAGTGGTTCTCAAAAAAAATAAAAGATTTTTAATCAGTGTTTTACGGATTATGCGATTGCCGTCCCAATTCTGTCTGCATACATTTTCTCACAAATTAATTATTAGAAAACCGATTTCAATGAAATAAAAGGCATCATGGCGAAAATAGATTGTTTTTTAGCTATTGCTACTGAAATTTGCCGCAGTCTTGAAATCCAATCAAACTTGACTCTTCAAAGAGGCTCGTTTATTCATACTTTCTGAAAACTTTTTAATTTTTTTTTATTAGTAGAAAAGTTCTGCTTTCGCCACGCACAACGAGGTATAAATTATTAAAACCGGTTGAGTGGTTCTTAAAAAAATAATTTTTGTTTTTATGACTGTTTCCCAGATTATACGATTCTCAATTCCGTCTACATTAATTTTCTCATAAATTTATAAATACTAAACCGCTTTTAATTTAATAAAAAGCATTATGACAAAGATCGATTGAACTTTAAAGACCACTACGGAAATTTTTCGTAATTTGTAAACCCAAGATTGCGGACAAAATCAAATTTGACCCTTCAAAGACACTCGATTATTCTTAAGTTTCGAGAAATTTTTCGATTTTTTTTAAATTCGTAAAAAAACTCCCCGCCGCGCATAACTAGCATTTTTCTTTCGTGATTTTTGTGAGTGATCGGTTGTTATCATGATGCTTTTTACTTTATTAAAATGGGTTTAGTGATAATGATTTTATAAAGAAAATCAGTTCATCAGTAATAACGAGCTTATGAGGAAACAATGGTTAAAACAAAAATTAATTTTAGTAGTTATAAATTTTTGAGAAAATTAATTCAGAGGGAATTGAGAATTGTATTATCTGGGAAACAGTCATAAAAACAAAAATTATTTTTTTAAGAATCACTAAACCGGTTTTAATGATTTATACCTCGTTGTGCGTGGCGAAAGCAGAACTTTTCTACTAATAAAAAAAAATTAAAAAGTTTTCAGAATATATGAATAAACGAGCCTATTTGAAGAGTCAAATTTGATTGGATTTCAAGACTGCGGCAAATTTCAGTAGCAGTGGTTAAAAAACAATCTATTTTCGCCATGATGCATTTTATTTCATTGAAATCGGTTTTCTAATAATTAATTTGTGAGAAAATGTATGCAGACAGAATAGGGACGGCAATCGCATAATCCGTAAAACACTGATTGAAAATCTTTTATTTTTTTTGGGAACCACTTAACCGATTTTAATTATTCGTACTTCGTTCTGCGCAGCAGGAACAGAGCTTTTTTAAGAATTCATAAAAAAATCCAAAAATTCTCCGTAACATAAGAACAAACGAGGATTTTTGAAGTGTAAAGTTTGTTTCTTTCCGCCATTTTAGGTTTTAAGGTGGCGGAAAGAAACATAATTTGAAGTAAAAATGTGACCATAATTGATACAAGAAAACAAGCGCAGACCTGGGTTCAAATGTATAAGGAGCGAGTTAAGAAAATTTAAAATTTTTTATTTATCCAAAATTTTATGTGAAAATCATGCTTCAATGAGCCGCAGGCAAATTTTTTTGAGAAAGAAAATCGTAAATATTGATGGGGTTTTGGGAGTTTGAATTGTTTATTTACCCGTAATTCGTTTGTAAAAAGCTAAAATAAGCCGCAGGCAAACATTTTTTCGAAAATTACACTTAATATGCCATTTTTGACAACAAATGGGAGGAAAATGTTTTGATAAAATTACATTAAAAAGACCATTTTGACACGAAACCGTAAAAACGAAAGGGGTTACAGCGGCGCAGGCGAAAAATTTTGCAATTTATAATATGTTTAATATTGTTGTTAAGTCCAAGCTCTTGTATTTTATTCGCTATATATTTTATTTCAGCTTTTATTCGATTTTGCCACTTGTAACCAGGCTTCTCGGGGGAGGTTTTAACCCGAACCCCCACCCCTTTCGATGCGCCTCTGGTAAATGACCAGTAAATTTGAAAAATATTCACTTTTTGTTTTTCTGCAATTTCTCTCAAAATAATCTACACTATTTTAAAAATTCAATGCAATTTATTCTTCAACAAAAAAATTTAAACATTCCAAAATAAATCATATCAGTCTTAACATCCATCATAACAATTTAATAGGCAGCTGTAAATTTGTTCCAGAAAAATGGGTACTGGTGTTGTCCGTAGTAACTACCGTGGTATGTTGGGTAACCATAATATTGTTGGTATGGAGTGTGTACATCGCTAGAATATTGATGATATGGTTCATATTCGAATTCTTGTCCGTAGTACTGTTGGTGGTAGGGTCTATATTGATATTCGTGTCCGTAATATTGTTGGCTGTATGGCATATAGGATTCCTGCCCATAGTGATGTTGGTTGTATGGACCGTAGGAATATTTTCCGTAGTATTGTTGGTTATATGGGCCATAGAATTCTTGTCCGTAATAATGTTGGTTGTATGGGCCGTAGAATTCTTGTCCGTAATAATGTTGGTTGTATGGACCGTAGAATTCTTCTCCGTAGTGTTGTTGGTTGTATGGACCGTAGAGTTGACCGTATGGGTAGTTCTTTCCGTAGAATTTGTTGTAAATTTCTCTGCCATAGAAGTCCTTGTTAAAATAGTGGGATGGGTCATTTCTGTAGTATTGACCTAAAAAAAACGAAAAATATATGGCGATTTTTTAAAGCAAATGCAGCTTTGTCTTCTCTAGGTACGTTTGGCTCACCTTGATGAGTAGAAGTGACATATTGTAGAAATAGTTAAAAATTTGAGATAATTTTTTATTTATCGATTGTGACGGAAAGATACTAAAGGTTTATTTATTTGTTTTTGTGTTTTTTTGTCTAAATAGTGTGTATACTTTTTCACTAAACTCTCTATACAACAGTAGTATTATAAAAAAAAATCCCAAAAATGATGTGTTTTTCTGTCTTAGTATATTTATATGTATTATATCACCTTTAAGAAAGTTTGAACCATAATTAAGGGAAATGTCTAAAAAAAGTTTAAATATTTAAAAAAGCCAAAAAAAAGTATTACCTACTTTTGACAAATTGCTTATACTCTGACAAATCATCAAACGCTGATGACTTAGAAAGAGGAACAATAAGAAAACATATTTATGCAATTCCAGGAATAAATGCACCCATTTAATCCCGCTTTTGCGGGAATAAAGTGGTTCATTTATTCCCTAGAAAAATAAAGTAAAATTTATTGACATAGCGACGCATATGTTTCTGCTTTTCGACAAGCTGGATGTTATCGTTTGACATAAAGACAGAGCGACGGTACATGTGGCGGTTTGTCTACAGAGTGCGATTTTTTTGAAAAATAAATGAAAAACTATACTTATTTTTTTTACCTTTCCGCTTATTCTAAAGTGCATAAAATAGTATATAAACCTCGGGAGTAAAGCGATGCTTAATGCCTCGACAAATTATAGGTTTATAATGTACTATTATTAATAATTTCAAAAAAATGTCGACACAACTGTATAATTTCTTAACCTTTTTTCAGAGGGAACAAGTGTAAAACCTTTTTGGTAATTTGCCTTTATTAAGGTAAAAGAGTAATATAATAGGGATTTTTTGGAACGCTTAAAATTTTGACAACTTTGACAGCGGCTGTAGTAGTGTTTAACAACCACCACCACTACCACTCATCGATTTTACCAGAGTTTTTGGAACACATTAAAAATTTGGATAAGAAAAAATAAAAAGTTTGACTTAATTTTACAAAATAGGTGTTTTATATGTTGGAACCTGATAATATTTTATTATTTTTAAAATTAATTACGCCAAAATTCTCGAAAACTAACCAGAAAAATAATCACAACCACAACGGGTTCGTAGCTTACGGCAGTGGTAGTGGTTAATTACCACAACGGAATGACGTTTAGCTATTGCGCAAACGCAGTAATTAGCACAACCACTACGAAGTGTCAAATAAGGGTTCCAAAATTTCCCTAATGAGTACAAACTTAAAATAAGTACATTTTTATTATACAATGGTGGGAGAAGGAACTAAAGTGATAGATTTTATCCCGAGGAGAAAAGTCTGTAGCCCGACCGGTGGGGGGGGGGTTACAGTTTGCCAAGGGATAAAAATACACTTTTGTTACGTGATTAATATACTAGTTTCTGCACTTTTGGGATTTGTTTCGCTTTTTCTTCAATAAATTGTAGATTTTTACAAGATTTTTGGCATGCAATTTTTGTCATTTCAATCTTTAGGGACGAAAAGTACTATTTTAGTCCCTAGGGTCCAAAAGGGTAGTTTTAGTGTTTTTTAGGGACCAAAATGCGTTTTTAGTGTAAAAACTGCAAACTAATTTTTTATTTACCTTCGTAAGATCCAACTTCAAAAGCTGTGGCTAGTGCCAAAAAGGCTAAAAACACAACAATCTTCATTGTTTTTCGCACCACTTCCACTCGTTTAGACAATGATGACAATGATGATTTTTACTTAAATTTTTCTGCATTTTATACTAAAATATTATCTTAAATTCCTCTGTGGGGGGGCTTTGGCGCATCTTGCATTTTTTAATATCAGTTTTTTTATTTGGTGTTAAAGGTTATCAGTATTTTAGAAAAATTTTTTGTCCCAAATAAGGTAGCAACCAACTAATTGTTTTGTTTTTTATATCTGCATCTTGTGCAAGCTTTATTGTATCTTTTAAAATGATTTTGAGCATAGTTTTGTGTTCTGACACTCATTTTGAACAAGTATTTGGCCCCTACCTAACAAAATAGCAAATCATTTACTATCTATCTAATCTAGCTGATTCTTCGTCCTTTAAAATATAGACTGAACAAAAACTACTGCACTGAATATATATGTATTCAAAACTGGTGGTTAGCTCTCTACCGAAGGATGAACCATGCAATGCGGCCTCAAATGGGCCTATTGTGCCTAGGTATCTACTGAGATTTTAAAGAACACATACGAATCAGGAAACTAAAAAATCCTGTTGACTACAAACTTTGTTCAAGCTTTAGTGAAAGCCACTATAGGTTATTATTTGAAAGGTTCTGGTAAAGCAGTGAGTAGCGTATGCTAGGGGGGGGGGTGCTGGACTCTTAAAGATTGACCTTTCCCCAAACATCAAGAACCTATTAGACTATAATATAAATCGACTAAAAAGAGGCTTTTTCATGAACTATTTATATAACAAGATATTATTTTTTTAACATTCCTGTAATATGCTAAAAACATACTTTTTATAAAACTCATTTTTTAATGTAATAGAAACCATTAAGATTGACATTTGTTAAATTTTTTCTACATAAATAAGGTTCTTAGCATGTTACAAGAATATTAAAAAAACTAATATTCAATTCGTCTCGTTATTGATAAGTACATCATATGTTTTTGTGACAGGAACTGTGCCACTGTGTAAAGTCAAAAAAAAAATCTTCTTGGTAGACGCATCCCAGATGGTGTTTGCCCATGAACTTCTTTATGTCGTATTTTTTTAAACTGATTTTAAGGATAGTTTTGTGTCCTGGCACTCATTCTAAAAAAAGTTTTTTGGCTCCTACCTAACAAAATAGCTGATCACTCTCTATCTAGCTGATCTATCTATTCTTCATTCTTTAAAATATAGACTGCACCAAGGCTGCACTGAATTGGAGGTTATGATTTGAAAGGTTGTGGTAAAGCAGTGGCGTATGCAAAGGGGGGGGAGGGGCTCGAATCTTAAAGATTCAACTTTCCCCAAATATCAAGAACCTCTCCCCTCTACTTAGTAAAAACAAGGATATTTCTATTAGACGATATAAATGTAATTAATATAAATCAATTACAAAGGGACTTTTTCATGAACTATTTATATAACAAGATATTTTTTTTTTCATATTTTTGTAATATGCTACAGACATACTTTAGATAAAACTGATTTATTTTAATGTATAAATGTGATGAACCAGAACCGGAACCGATCTTTTCGATTTAAAACAGTGACGTCATAGTCGCAACCCGGTTATGAAATTTTAGAAGCCTGGGAGATTGGTTTGGTACTTTGGTTGTAAAAATAACCTTTAAAATATTTCAAATTTATAGGTATTCTTTCTTTTGAGTAAAATCAAAGATTTCTTTATAAGATTATATATGACGTCATTGTTTTAGAACCGTTGTTAAAATTTCTGTCAAAATAACGTCAGCCAGAACCGGTACCAAATTCTAAATCGAAAATCCCTTAAGGAAGATTGTAAAGTGTATTTTTATGGACATATTATTATTATTAAGTAGATTAACAATACCTAGTAAGTAAACCTAAAAGAACAATACCTCATTACCTAAATTCAAATATACACACAAAAATCACTCTCTCAGTCTAATCCGTGACAAAACGTTAACAACATGCACCATCGTAAAATATTTATGGCTCGTAGAGAGGTATACTGCCCGTATCATGTAAACCAGGCCTCGGAAAATATTTTAAGCGATGGATTTGCATCGAGCAGGTCAAAATCTATAAGACTGAGCTTGACCAGTGTAATTTGCTTTATATCCTTATTATCAAACCAACACCGTCTCAACTAAACAGTCAGTTAACTCCTACTTTAGCCTACTTTAGCTCCCTTTAGCCTAGTAAAGACGAACTCATCAACTTGTCTATAGGTTAATAAGTTCTCTTATATTTTTGACATATCAAGCGCCATCTTTGTATCTGCTTCTGAACCCTAATTTGTTTTATTGTAAGACCAAGAAGCTTTAATATAAGACACTAAAAAAGGTCATCACTTAAAAAGTAAAAAAAAAATCACAGAAAAACGAAATTTTTGAAATCTGGCCGCCATTTAGTTTTGAAGTGACATATGTCATTTATTTTTTATTTTTTTGGATTAAGTGAGATCTCCTCATTATTACCCGAATGATTTCGATATGATTTTTCTGAAAGCGTAAAAAAACCAATTTTTTCCTAACTTTGACAGCCACCATCTTGGTGCCTGTGCCCGTAAAATGGAATATCCTCGACTGGAATTTTAACTTTTGGTATTAGGCATTACTATGCCGAATATAAAAAAATATACCCTTTTTGCAATTTCTATTTACGAATTTACTCCACTATACCGTTTCAGTGCTCTTTAGCCTACTGTGGCTGCCATTTTTATAACCAAATTGACAGGTAAACCATGAATTTCTTGTCAGTTAGGTGTCAATATAGCACCGAGAGTAGGCCAAAGGATACTAAAACAAAAATGACTTAACTGGCTTTTTAGTTGAGAACGTAATTGTTTACTCAAATTGTAACTTTGTGTACTGGTCACAAAACTGTGTAACAAAATTTCAAATTATAGTATCTTTTACACACATTTGTGTATATTTTATACAGAATTGTGTAATAAACCTAGCCAACTTTTAGTTACACAACTCAATCAAAAAAATGACCCAGCTACTTTTTTCTCTGTTATAAACAGGCAGTGGCGTACTCAGAAATACTTCATAGGCCTTGTGTGATAGCATAGTAGCAGATAGACATTTTACTCTCAATTTTTAATGGCTTGGAGCTTCAACCTCTAAACTTTCCTCCTGTGAACGTATGAACGGCTGATTCCCACGAGATGTTAACTTTTGTTGTTCAATAGCTGAAAATAGTAGTTTTCACAACTAGTGACTAAAATAGTGCTTTTTTTAGAAGCATTGGTTTAAATGACGAGCGCAGCGAGGTTTTTACAAAAGCGAGTAAAAAAAAGCACAGTTTAGCCGAGAGTTGTGAACACTATTTTTTTTAATACCTTTATCAATCAAAAAGAAAAACAGGAAAATGCTTTTAAAAATCTCGAACGAAGAGCGCTTCTCGCAAGACGCCATCTTTACACTATAAATCAAGGCGGCTGGTAAATGAAATAATAATATGGTTTCCATAGTGCTGTGCCTTTTTACTCGGTGACGTTTATTTTTGCAACATTTTAATCTTTGACAGTTTGATATTTTGCCGATTTTTTTAAATGATTTTTTCGTAAATACTTTGTGAAAACTGGCGGAAATGGCGTAATTTTTAGGCATGAATAATAAGATTTTTTCTATATTACTCTTTAATTTTGGCTAAAAAGCACTCGTGATCAAAAAAAAGTTTTTTGCATCGGTAACGATGCTTTAGTTATCTGCAGACAGTTACTAAAATCATGGTTTTGATGAAGGTATAAAAAAAACATTTTTTTTTTGGTAAAAGTTGTTCATAGAATTATAGACTATTGCTAGAAGGTCTGTTTATCTTGTACTCGGCTCGGAAAACAAATTTAAAATTTTAATATTATCCATATTGTTTAAATATTTTTACCCTAAAAATATCATCTCCGTGACTGTTCACCGTGAGAGTTAAATCCACTTTTTATTAAAATAGGGGAAAATTAAATTGGTTTCTTAACTTTTCTTTCATACATCGATACCAAAAGGATTATGTTAAACCAAAATTGCAGTTAAAAATATGTAAAACTACTTAATTTGTCGAAATATAGAGCTGCTCCATTTTACGTTTATCATTTGCGTAAATGTGACAATAGATGATTAAAGCTCTAAAGGCGCAATTACACAGACGAACATGCTCAAACAAAAGCTCGTGCAAAAGATCTAAAATTTTTTGCGTGAACATTTTTGTGAGCTTTTCTTTGAACATTTTGTTCGGGTAAATTTTTGAGCAAGTTATTGCTATCTATTTTGGAAACATATTTTTAAAGATGAGAATAAATAAAATTTCACACTAGTGATCAATGATCTCAATTCTTTAAAAAAATGGAACACCAATTTTATTTTAAATTTTTGTGAAAAAAAGCTGACGGCAAGCGAAACATTATTCTTGGCTATCAGTTTTGTCAGATGGATTAGGGTTACTTACAATATTTTTTTCTTAAGGTTTTTCCCGGATTTTTTTGCCCGGGTGTTTTTTTGGGATTTTCTTGCAAGTTTTTTTTATTTCGAAGGGTTTTTTCCTAAATTCAAAAAACAACCCAGGAAAATTTTTCTTTTCCAAAAAAATTTTGAGTTTTTCAAATATCGACAAAAACTCAAAAATTGCACTTTTAAGCGGTAATCCGCGCCTCATGACTATGAGGAGTGGTGGGGAGGGGATTTAATTCCTCACACCAGATTTACCTAGTTAGTTTAAAATGAAGATAGATATTTACTGTCAATTTAATGTAATAATCAAGGTTGATTACTGACTGAGCAAACAATATGGAAAGGAGCAATATTCCGATTCAGAAGTCTAGTCTATTACTGCTAAATTATATTTTTTTAGACAAGGGTCGGGATCGTAGGTTTTTAAAAGTGGGTAATAAATGGGTATTATTTAGACCGAACGTGCTTTTGTTCATATATTTGAGATTTAATAAAATGTATATAGGTTTTTTAATTTGACTTAATTATTATTGTATTGTGTTTTAAACTAGGAAGTAAAATAAAGAGATATTCTTTTAAACGTAAATTTTTATCATAACATGTTAAATAAGTGCCAATTATTATTTTTTTATTCTCGTTTTTTTACAACCCCAAAAAAGTTACAAGTATACTGGCATATCCCCTATAAAAATCAGGTCAATCGAAGTTGCTTATGAGGTAAAATGTGAATTTCGACATCAAATCGTTTTTCCGTCGGAAAGCACTTAATTAAAAATACCTTGTTTTAAAACTTAGTCTTTCTATTTCCAGTTAAGTTCAATCAATTCCCATAAAACTATAAAATTTCAATTTGTAAGAAATTTCTATACCAACATTTCTTCAAACAAATTTTGCTTAACATTCTTTCCAAAATTTCCGTGACTCTTTTTGTACGAGATTTTGCTTGCTTTTTTTTGAACATTTTGCTCAAGATGCTCGTGTAAATGTTTGTCGGCATTTCAACATCAAAGAAAAGTTTGTCTGTGTAAATGCGCCTTAATAGATGCTACTAGTCAAGAACAATTCAATTTTCTCCCTACTTAAGACACTCTAGATTCCCACTTGAAGAGCATGTGAGTATATGGCTTTGGATATTGGTAGAGAGAGTTGATTGTTTTTCTTGGCGAATCTTAATGTATGTGATTGGAGCAATTGACTTTTCATATCCGTGAAGTTAAAAAAATAGGTAAGTTTTAATAACTATAACAAATTTTTGTTTCTCTTTTGTGTAGTAATAGTTCTTATGATAATAGCGCAAGTTTTGCAGAGTTACCCAGCAAACACAAATCATCGGCATTGACTCGGGCCAATGTCGACAACGTCGGCAGTGTGTCAGCATCGGCGACTACACTCTGGCCCGATGTTGGTCAGATTGCGATTTTCAGTTTTCGGTCAATAATTTGCAACTGATGGAGGTCCACATTACTACAGTCGACTTTATGCCGACACCACTTTAGGACCGACGATGGTCCGATTGGAACTTTATTTAATCGGTCGAAAATCGGCAACTGACGATGGCCTGATTTACTATAGTAGACTTTATGCCGAAGCTCACTTTATTTGCTTTACGGCCGATGATGGTCCGATAGGAACTTTCTTTAATCGGTCGAGAATCGGCAACTCACGATGGTCCGATTTACTATAGTCGACTTTAGGCCGACGCCTACTTTATCTGCTTTAGGGCAGACGACGGTCCGATTGGAACTTTGTTTAATCGGACGAGAATCGGCAACTGACGATAGCCCGATTTACTATAGTCGACATTATGCCAACGCAAACCTTATCTGCTTTAGGGCCGATGATGGTTCGATTGGAACTTTCTTTAATCGGTCGAGAATTGGCAACTGACGATGGCCCGATTTACTATAGTCGACTTTATGCCGACGACCACTTTATCTTGTTTAGGGCCGACGATGGTCCGATTGGAACTTTGTTTGATTGGTCGAGAATCGGCAACCGACGATGGTCCGATTACGTCACCTTAAAATTTTTAAACTGGTTAATAGTTTCTTCCTAGTATGCAGAGACTATGTTCCCTGTACAGTGGAAGATAATATTATATATATAATAGCAAAGATATTTCAAAACTAAAATGCGGACTTGACAAGATGGTGGTACTTCTCTACAAGAATCACCGTTTCTGCCACTTAAACCGGACCGACTGGTTAAGCACCCGCATTATCGAAACGTTGTAGTTTGCCGTCGGGCCGCTTTAAGCTACCACCGACGGACCTCCGTCAATCGCCGACGCTTGACCGTTTTAGGAAACCAATGTCGGACTTGAATAGTTTACCGATGTCGGGCCGAGACCAGCTTGACTACGTAAAACCGACCAAATTATGCAGTTATGGGCGGATGGTCGGTACCATGTGTTTAAATCATATCGGACCTTAATCGTACGGCGACGGTATGCCGATGTCAGCAAAAAGTAAAATTTAACATTGGTCCGACGACGGGCCATAGTCTAACGCTGCATCGGCAAAAAATACTGCTGGTCCGATGTCGTAAATCGACGTCGTGCCGATGACGACAAATTCGGCAATCGGCATCGGACCGATGAAGGCCCGAGGGAACCGTGTTTGCTGGGTAGTGCTCTTAAATTATAAAATTTGATAAAATTATTAAAAATCCTTATTTCCGTGAATCTCATTTACGCGAATTTCAACATTCACACTAATTTTTCATCTTTCTTAAATACAATAATAAACATTCTCAGCATCTAAGTATAAATTTCCTTTTTGTCTTTTATCTACAGCTATCTTCAAAATGGATGTAATGGACATTTAACAATTATCATTTTTATGAATCTTTCTTCACCATGTCGGTTTGAACAACTATTTAGAAATGTCAGTGCTTGCTCTTTTTAAGTAAAACAATAAAGTTCCCTACCTTTCCAACAGAAATTTAATTGTTTTAAATTATAATTCATAAATAAATTTAATTATTTGTGAATCATTTCTCAACTTGTGATAAATTTTAATATACAAAATTAACAAAAAATATGTGATCTTAATTTTTACTTCCTTTTTATTTGGAAAGTGGACATCTCACGAGAATCAGCCATCTTATACAGGGATACATTTTTATGAAATTTCCATGGTGCCACCTGATTAACAGCATTGATTGCACATTTCAACCTGGTATATGGGGGAGCAGGAAAAGAAAGTTAGAACTTCCAGGTAATAACAATAATGAGCCATTCTTTAAAATCGGTTTGTTTTCGCGCCTCTCCTTCCTCCTGCTAGTCAGTCTATTGCTACGTTTATTCGCGCTTATAACCGGTTTTATATAAGGGCGGTTTTAAATAAAATCGCTTTCTCAAAGGGTTTATATCTTCATTAAAAATAGAGATTCTGTTTTTTTTTCAGTCAGTGACATTAGCTCAGGAAATGTCAAAGTGACGTTCAAAATGGGTCTACAGGATTGGCTGAACTGTAAAAACTAAAACACGACCAGCGGCACTTTTATTAGACCAGGGCCGACAAGAATGTGTTCCACACGGGCCTCACACAACCACAATTGTGACGTCACAATCTTGGGCCGGTTTTTTTTTTTCGTTGGTTGCGTCCAGCCAGACGCGCAAGGCCGCAAACATAACCTCACTAATTCTTGATTTGTGTATTTAATTTTCAGTCAATTTTTAACATTTTTTTTCCAATTTTGGAATCAAACAAACTTTAAAATAAACCGGTATTGTTTTAAAAAGAATGACTGGTCGTTTGATGTGAAAAAAGTGAACCTTAAACCAAAAAAAGGAAAATTGCTTACAGTGTGAATTTTGTGCTTCGAAAATGTTTAAATCACCTTTATCGTCTATCGTATTTGATATAGAAATCAGGAAAATGCGTCGAAAATCCTGCATACCAAAAAGTGCCCAGAAAAAGGCTGAGTCATATGTAACAAACTTTTCCTATCCAACTGATCCCTCCCTTTTCGGTAATTTTATATGCAGTATACGATTTTCTGCCATTTATGATTTTTTATGAAAAAATCTTTATGGGGGCACCTACTAGGGTCCCTAGGACCTCAAATCCGCCGGCGCCGGTTTTTTTTTTTAAAAAAAAAGGTGCCGGGAGGGTTGTAATGTGTTTTCTTGATTGTTTTGGGTTAGGTTGGGTACGGCTGTGTTGGATTGGGTTGTTTTAGTGAAAAAAAAATTTAAAAAAAACAAAAAAATTAAAAAAAAACCAACCGGCGGATTTGGGGTCCTAGAGAATTTTTCATAAAAAAATCAAAAATGGCAGAAAACTGTATACTGCATAATTGCCCCCTTTTCTACTAAGCTAGTAAAATGTCACATATTACCTGCCTATTGCTAGGAGGCCCTTCATACATCATGTTATCAGAGGTAGGAAACCTATCTTTTTGTTAAATTTACTTGTAAAAACTGTTTTTGTATAAAACACTGAACATTCTTCATACTTAGAGATAATTTAAACATATATAGGTATTGAACTGAGCTAATGAATAAAATTTTACGATTATATACTAGGAGCTGTGCACAAATTATGTAACAGTCATAGAGGGGTGGGAGGGGGGGTAGCCAAAGTGTTACAAAACGTTACATAGGGGGTTTGCGACAGATTTGGAATGAAAATAAGAAAAAATTATTTTTTGGGGAGTGGTGGTCTTGAAACCGTTACATAATATTATGGGCGGGGGTGCACCAAACCGTTACAAAACGTGATATTGGGGAGGGGGGGGTCAAAAATTGATAAAATCACCGTTCCATAATTTGTACATGTCCCCAGTTCTTTTGCTAATAATTTTTATTATTTATTTTTTATAGGAAAAGGAGTAGAAAATGGAAACTTGAATGCCTGTAAAAGAGAAAACATGGGAATGCATAATGGAGAGATCTTGGGAGGGATAGAGAACTATGAATATGGAAAATAATACCTATGCACATGTTATTAACAATATCAAGGTAAACAAAGTTAACAAAACTAGCATATTCAAGCACTTTGCAGCCCATATTTTTAACTTACAAATGTGAAAATTAAAATTTTTTATGTAGCCCCTTTTTTGGGGGCAATTTTGGTTTAACTTAGAAGGTTTGAATATAAATGTTCCATTTTAATATTAAATTTGCAATCTTCTTAAAATTTACTTTCAATAGAAATCTGTTTCATAAGGTTAAGTAACTTTTAAATGCCCATGTCTCTGAAACTAAAAGGGGTACCCCTATGAAGTTTGGTATCATTTTTTAACGTATTTCTTAAGAAAAATCCACAGCTATTAACTTTTTGAGGATCACATGCTACCATTGCCAATAAAAGTGATGATGACCTAAAATTCATATATATTGGAGAATTTATTGATTTAATTCCCTTGAGGTAGTAAATTTTTTAATGTTTTTAGAATGGAAGTAGGCGGAGATGAAGAAGATAAAATTGGAGAAAGGTAAACGAAAAAGGCATCACAATAATACTGTTCCAGTTGAAGGGTCAGGAAGTGTCCATTCCTTTTTTGAAAATAAATTATTACCATACCTCCAAATACTACCTAGGAGATAGCAATGGTCAATGGTCATCTTGGTTTATGACACTCACTGAAAACTATTCCTAGATTAAGTTGGTTGCCTATATAATATTGTAGAATCTACAGGGTGGGGACTTTAACTCAAACAAATTTTCTACAGCTTCAGGATGAAGAATTTGGGCTTTAAAGTCATACTAAAGAAAATATTGCTTCACTCCTTTTAGAGGGCGAAACCTGACCCCACTTGTGGCACTTTGTTGGAAAGCTCTTTTAAGCAGAAAATTGTGCAATTTTTGTTTTATTTTAACTTCATAGGTAATTCATATTTCAAATCTCTGAACCTAATCATTAAAATTTCAATTTTTAATGTTTCGGTTATTTGCTGGCATTTTTAATGTAAATAAAGAATATTTGAAAAATATTTCGGCAAAAATAATTGATTTAATTCTGCCACACAAATGAAAAAAACAATATATTTTTTTTTAGTAAGTATTTCAACTTTCATTCAGAAAAATCCATTTTGGGCAATAAAGAGTGCCAAATTTCGATAAAGCAGTTCATACACATTGTGTCTAAATTAATGAAAATAATACTGGACCACTAAAAATTGCAAATTCATTCTGTTTAAACATTGCGGAATTTTGTGATATTAAAAAGTTTTTTGAAGCTAAAAGATAGATTCTCTAGTTAGAATGAAATAAAACATGAGCAGCCAATTTTCTTTTAAGAGAGCTTTCCAGCAAGGTGCCATAAGTACTATCATCCCATTTAAAAAAATAGGGTGGGGTTAGGTTTCACCCTCTAAAAGGGGTAAATAAATATTCCTTTTACTGTGACTGGAAAGCCCTGGGCCTTAATTATGTCTATCATCTGATACTGGACGAAATTAAAACTGTTAACAATCAGAAAAAATTTAAAAAAGAGATAAAAGTTTGGATTCCAAATGAATCTAGATTATTTTTTGATCAAATTATTTATCAAAGGCTATCCAAACGTTAGGTTGTTAAGTTGTTAGGTATTTAAAAATAATATAATTTTTTCTAATAACTTCTAGTATCCTTGTATATTTCTTTACAAAAGTTGCCTTTATATTTTATTATTTATTTATATTTACAGATTTTATGTTTATGTTTATTCTTTATATTTAAAATAAATAATTTATTTCTTAGTAGTAATCATAAATAAATTAAAAAACTTCCAAGCACAAGCCTCATAGAGGCTTCAGTGAGTTTCCCTATTTATTTCTAATTTTCAAAATAATCAAAAATAATAATCTAATTTGAGATTGAAAATTAATAGATATATATTATTATTATTATTTTATGAAATAGTCATTTTACGAAATAGTCAAACAACCATGAAGTCAAGAAGGTCCTAGAAAATCTCTAAAAGTGATTATTTTTTGGATTTGTAAAGTAGGTACCTACTTATGTGTGAATCTAATTAAAGAAAATAAACTTATTTGCAGAAGAATACTGAATTTTATTGAAAGAATTCAGTAGAAGGTCCACTCGATGTCAATATCAAGTAAAACAAATAGGTATACACAGTGACAATCCTGTTTAACTAAGATGTCTTGTTGGAGTATGTAACTCAGATATTCTATGTATTTCAACAAGTTAACATTTTTAATTAAAATTCCAGTTTAAATTAACAGTAATTCTCAGAGATGGTGGTGATGAAAACAGTAAATCATGACATTGCGAAGTTTGTCTACTTTTTTCTGTATTATTTGAGGTGATGTGAAGGTGTTTTTGTGGGTGGAAGGAGAGCCACAATCCCTTCGTAGTATTTGACCCTTAACTTGTCAATGTTGCTTGTTTTGGGGGTGGTTATCATATAGCGTTTTTCTGTCACACTTTTTTGAAAACTGTGATGAATCCCGAGATCCTCTGAGACAAAGGATCAAAAAATGCGATTTGATAACCACATTCAAACAAACAACACTAACAAGTTAAGGATCACATTATGCAGAGGGATTGTCAGTCATCCTCCTCTCATAAATACACCTCCATAGCACCTCAAATAATGCAAAAAAGAGCAAGAAAACTTTGTGATGTCACTGAAATCACTGTTTCTATCTCTAGTAATTTTTGTTAAGTTTATCATCATAATGTTAATTTAATCTGAGATTTGTAAAAAAAATGTTAACTGGTTGAAACGCCCACAAGACGTCTTAGATAAATAGGATTCTCAGTGCAGCTACCTATGAATAATATTTAATTGCTAATAAAGAATTATCTATCTAAATAATGTTCAATTTAGGTCTCTTATGACGAAAATCACACAAACAGCAAAAGTCCCAGATATTACTCAAAAACTGCACTCAAAATGACGTATTAATTAGATGCTTCTCTGTACCGTATTCTGTTCCATTGTCTTACTTTTTACCATTACTCCAATCTTCTATAAGGTAATCACTCTGATGGGACCTGGTTGGTAGGAGACCTTGTGGAAGAACCTAAACCAACATTTAAACCATACCTACTCTTCTCGCTATACAACAAAATATATTCAGATGTCATGTATGGCAACTAAAATATTATTTAGCGACTCAACAAGACAGGAATTATTAATTTAGGTATATAAATCCACCATTTCCAATTCGTGAAATGATCACAAAAAAAAACACTAGTCTCCAGCATTCTTTCGATAAATCAATTTTTATTCTGGTGTAGATATGGATGCGCACCTTTTGAAACCTTTCATGTGCATTTTATTGCTAACAATATGAGAAAATTTCCTTTTTTTTAAGAAAAATAAAATAAGTGTTGTTGTTTACATCAACATAACCTCACAAAATACTTTTCCTAGAATTTTTATTATTTGAGACCCTGTGATCTCCAGAAAACTTTTTTAAAATATTAGGATAGTATCGAAGAATATTTCATGGGAATTTGAAGAAAATTCATCGAGTCGTTTAGAAATAATCCCGAAAAAACCTCGGTTCTCCCATAAGACTCCATGTAAAAACCGGCCCAAGATTAACAGCTGTTTTTCTGATGGTTACGGCCTGTTGTTTTTTTTGTCGGCCTTGATTAGACACTTACGGTGGGATTTACTAAAAAAGTTTAGTCTATTTAAGACCGGTCCTGAGTTTAAGTGAAATTTTTGGTTTTAAGCATTTTTAACCAACCCTCTTTAACCAACCCTCCTTAAGTTTTGGACATAGTATTTTAATAAATTTGTTTATTGAATAATCATCTTAGCACAATCCTTTGTTGGATTTAAGTGGAAGTTTTCAATTTAGAAGAAAAGAAAATTAAAAAATTTAAACCCACGCGGGGTTTAAATAGGAAAAACTCTGTAGAATAAATGAATATTGGGGCTATATGTGACTCTAATTAAAACTTACCCTTGTTAATTAATTTTTCCAATTAATACTTGATGTCACACAAGGATTTAGGTGAGTAATAATAAAATAAGGAGTAGATTAGTTTTGTATTTATTTAAAAGGTGTTTTTATTTATGAAATATATTAAAAAACTTAAATGCAAGTTTTTTTTTACATTTCTGTCACTGTCGAAATGTCAATTTAAAAAATATTAGCGCTGCGTTCAATCACAAACAGCGAGTTCGGATCTTTTACCTCTGCTTGCACCTTGGCCTGCACCAACCTCTACTGATGAAGGCTACAGCTTTTAAATAAGTGGGCTTTGCGTACGGAAAGTTTTCTTGACTGAGCTTTTTGATAACCCCAATGTTTTACTTTCAGTTTTTAAATAAATTAATATAGTTGTTTTGGGTTTTTTGTTTGGAATATGTTTCGTGCATAATGAGTCACCTTCACTTATGTTTGTTTTTCCTCGTAGTGCCCTCATAAATATATCTTCTGTGCTGAAAACGGGTTCAAAATATGGCGTTTTTCTGGATAAAATCCTTGTAAAAACGGTTACTTAGAGAAATTATAAACGAACTTATTACCAAATCTCACAATCCTTTCTGGGGGCTATAAATTTAAACCACTCCCCTAAGGTGGTCTAAAAAATTACCAACTTTATAACCTAAAACACAAATAATGAAGCTATTATGTGCCAAATTTTTGGCGTGTTCATCATTTGCCATTTTGAAACCTGTAAAAAAAAATCAGTTTTAGGGCATTTTCTTCTAAAATAAGGTGTATTTTGAGAAAAAAAAAAGCAGTTTTTCAGTGGTATTTTGCAATAACAATACAAAATAATCAATAGACACTTAAAGTAAATATTTCAAAGGTATCGGTATACGTAACGCGTTCGAAATAAATTCAAGTGTCTTTAAGTGTCTATTAACTTTGTGTCTTTTCGTATGGGTAAGTGTTTTTTGAAAACTGGTTTTAAAATTTAGTACCTCTCACATGCATAAATATTTAGACCTGTGAGGGTACTATTTTATATCTTAGTTCAAAAGTAAATATTTCAATGCATCGGTATCGGTATACATATCGCGTTCGAAATAAAGCCAAAATACACTACATTTTAAGTGTATTTTGGCTTTATTTCGAACGCGATACGTATACCGATACCGATGCGTTGAAATATTTACTTTAAGTGTCTATTATTATTTTGCTGAAGGAGCTAATAGATAGAGAGGTGGTGGCAACTGAGATGTATGATTTCATCCACATTATAACTAGTATCAAACTATAGTTTACGTCCATATGAATTAAGTAAAATTATAATGATGCTCAGGTGGTGGCGCTTTTTTTACAGGAAGGTTCTAAAACTTGCAAAAAATAATAGCTCTTTGAAGTCATTTCATTTCTTTTCTATTATTTTATACAAGTTTCGACGCCTCCCTGTAAAAATGCCCCCACCCAGAGGTGTGTAATATTTTTTTTATTATCTTGGTGTGGCCCTTAATATAATAGCACAAATCAAAATCAAATTATCTTTTGCAACTTTTGAAGCCTCCCTATAAAAAACTCCACCACCCTGAGGGGTCCAAATTTTTTTTGCTATCTTGGTGTGACCGTTAACATAATAGCACTAATCAAAAAAACTTTCCCACCCACAGGTGTGCAAGAATTTTTTTATTATATTGGGGAAACATTAACACAATAGAAAAATATTAACTACTCGTAAACGCCCCGCCATAGGCAAGTACCGTTTGATTTTTTTAAGTCCTGAGGTAAGTAGTGTTGTCTTTATTTTCGCCTTCTGGTTTTGCTGTATTCTGTGACATGTAGCCTGTCGTAGAAGGCGATGGTTTATTGTCACTCGGCATTTGTTAATCTCCTCATACATCTGTATATCATGCAACAAATCATCTGAATCAATGTGGTTTTTAAGCACATATGACGGTCAAAAAGTCCAATTAAAATCTGCCTTTTAGTCTCAATAAAACTCAAATTTAAGCTCGAACAAAGTGCTTCTTTCTCATGGTAATATTTGCTTAAATCTTTACCTTTCCTTTGCTCCTTTTTTCCATTCTTTTCCATTTTGTTCGCAAGTCTTCATCTTTTACAAGAGTGCTCTTAAATGCTTGCTTAAACAACTCAAAATTCAACAAAACTATTTCTAACTTCATAGCAAAATGCAGCACCTCCAGTCAAGTTTGATCTGGCTGTTTCTAGGATCAGTTCGTCGGCCAGTCGTGTAATATAGCCATGCTTTTAATTTTACCAGTCCACTTTTTTACTACCATCAAATTCCTCTACATTCTTCGATAAATCAGGCATTACCATTTGTCTTTCCTCCCGCATAAAAGCAAAAAGTCTTTCAGTATTTTGAGGATTGTGTGGAAATTCACCTGTAATATTGTCATGAAAATGTTCTCCATTATTTCTCTCGTCCTTACTCATTTTTTTACATATCAAAAGACTCAAAAATGTTCAAAATTCTCGAGATTCGTAAAAAACAACACTTGTTATTGTTTACTTCTTTTTCACGGTCAAGTTCGCACGTGTGTTTCTGTTTACTAAAATCCGCGCACCCGATTGGTCCAAATCCTTAGCCAACTTCAGATACGAAGCAAGGCCCGTTCGCTTTGACTAAGGCCACTGATATTGCACCGATCGAACTATGGCACGTCCGTCGATACAGCCGCCATGTTTCGTTTTTCCTGCACGAACGCGTTCTAACTTTTGGTGAATGCGAACCAAAATTAAGGAAATTGAATAGTTTTCCTCTAGTTTTTCGGCGTTTTTCCACTCGCGGATTAGAGAAAACACAATCCCACTTCTGAAAAATATTATCTTTCTTTCAAGCAATTGAATTTATAGCTTTTATTCACTTTCTACTGATTCAAAGAACGCTCACCGATAATCAGTCTGAAACAGCTTTATTTTAGGAAATAAACACTTAAAGATATTCTAAACTCAATCCTAAGCATCGTCTACTTATCTTTGTCTACCGTAATTTCGTTTACCCTTATTTTCGACCACCTTTCTTAATGATTTCGACTACCACACGACTACCTTTGTTTTACCACCAATCAGCTCCCTGCATCTTTCCCTAACCTATCCCTATCTCTTTTTCTGTCAAATGTTAAAAGTTTTATAACAGTAGATTGTTTCAATATAGGTTACAGATGCGATGAAATGAGTTCATATAGCTATTATTTTTTGCAAGTTTCGGGACCTGTAGAAAAGGTCCCCACCTAGATGTCTGAAAATATTTTTTTTTATCTTTGCTGTGCCTTTATCAAAACTATATAAACCTCAAATGGGATGAAATGATTAATTTTTTACTGCCACCACCTCTCTTTCTATAAAATTTCTTTCTAAGGCCACCAATCAAAAATATTCAAACATTTAAATCGATAAAACAAAACAAAATTATGATTGTTTTCCACAAACCAAAACTACACTTTTTTGCAATCGACGCGCGTTTCGCTAACAACGTTAGCATCATCAGGAGACGATAAACAATGAACTAAATTAATCTACGCTCTATCTTATATACAATCCTTTAGTGGGCGGAGATAAGCCTAATAATTTGTGATTGATCACGATTTTTAATCCTATCTCCCCTCGCACTAATGAAGGTTTATCTTGAGCGGGAGCGCCAGTAGTTGAGAGTACCCTTTGAGTTTATAAATTTGGGGTAATGTTTCCATGTTGTAATTTATTTGTTCAAAACTTGCACATTTCCCAGACCAAATAAAAGAGATTATCATGGCGTGGTCGTTCGAGCATTTGTATGTCCTTGAAATGGTTTTTATTGCTTGGTTCTTTACTTTTTTGTTTTTGTATTAAAAAACAACAACAAAAATAACCTTTATAGAAACATCATTTTTTGCCACTGTTGATAGTCAGTGTTCCCACACTACTATTTAAAATTAAGGAAACCACTGTCGCCAACTTAAATTTCCACAACATAGCGGCGAAAATGGCGGAAGATACGCGGCAGTGATTTTTCCAGAGTGGTATTAACAATCTAAGGTTTCTACATCCGCGTCCTCAAAAAAAAAGTGCTCCAATGTCTGTCTTAGTTTTTACAAAATGGGCCTTCCATTTAAAGTTCAATCATTTTCTGTTGTTGATTTGACTTCAAAAAATATGAATATAACACATAACTGCCCTGCCCTTGCATTTTCTCGAGAAAAATGCGTACCGATAATAACTCTCCCAATCAAGTTAGCCTGGAAATAATCCAAAGGCGAAGAGTCTACCGGACAGGTGCGTCGACTGTGTCAATATTGAAAGCAACTGACAACCATCTGACATCGAAGGTTTTGTTTAATATTTTGGTTTGCTTTTGGAATATGAATATAATTAATACAGTGAACATTACTACTAAAATAGGTTTAAAAGCGGATAAACCGCTCTTCTTAAATCGGTTTAAAATAAAAATTGATTTTAGAGTGCTTAAGGCGAGCCTACAAAAATGGCATAGATTTGCGTAGATTTGAGAACACTGTTATGCTGTTTTTGGGCCAATCTTTACCGGGCAGAATATTGGAAACGAGAAAACGCAATCTGTTGAAATTTGGCACAAATATTTATTTTTGAATTCCTCATCCAGACAGTTTTTTGCTGGACTCTCTTATTCCCAAAATAAAATAAACACGGCTAACAATAGTAAAAAATTTTAACTAGTTTTTTCTTTAGCCTCGTTGATAATACAGAAATCTGTAACAACAATTTTTGGATTTTCCAATTTTTTGAAAAAATTACTCCAAATTTTGAAAAATCCTTTGGATACGGTTGTAGATTTTTATAAACCCTATTATCCGATAACAAAAAAGTTATGTTTTTTTTCTTTATAAGCGAGATTCTGCCGGAATTATGAAACGCCAAGGTTACGTGATTTGGTAGGCCCAGGGAAACTGAGTGAGTTCGATTGGATTATTGGAATTCAGGCTCCGCATAGCCACCGGCTACTTTTTTTCCGCGCAGATTTAAAAATTTGATCTTGTCTGTCAGTGAGTGAAACAGTGACAGAACTATTGGCACTTTCACCATAACTTGAAATCCGCGCTGAAAATCTGCTAATGGAAGGCTAGCCTCACATATGGTGTTCGCACAGTGTTGTGAACACTGCACGATCTCACTCGAAATTTTATTAGCGATGGCACTATTGTTGATCTTTCAAAAAAATAACAAAGGAGTGTTGTCAAATCTATGCACATTTTGTGGCCTTAAAACACGGTTTTTGGTGGTTATACAATAAAATTTTCAAACCGTTTTAAGAGACTCGTATAAAAACGTAGTATATGACACTGACTAGCAGCAGGAGCTACACGATAATCGCTTCTTTACCATTTTCAGTTTAGTTTTATGCTCGCGGCTCATGGTACGTAACCCAGACTTTAAAAGGTAAAAGTTTTCTTCGCGATTTTGCGGTTAAGCAACGACCGGTGCTGTAATAGTTAATTTCCTTTTTCTGGTAAGTAGTACATGATGTTTTTAACATAACAGTGACTGTTGGTATGAGACCAATATCAATGACTTTAACGAAAATACTCCTAACCACCGAGTATTTCCATATTTTTTTGTTGTTTATTATAACAAGGTAAATCACTTCATGGGCTTTAAAAATTCGGACGTTCGATTCAGTGTTAGCCACTGTCCGCTTTGATACTTTGATAGGTTCTAAAGAAATATCAAATTTATAAGTCTTGATTTATAATAAATAAATATTTTCAAAGCTGTTTCCAGTTTCTTCTATAGATTGTTGCGTCCCATCTATTATATATTAAATTTACATCGCCGAGAGTAGCATCTTTACCCTGAAATTACTGACTCAAAACCTTGATATGTAATAAAACAGTGTATAGAATGTGCAGGCAAATACAAAATACGGCTTTTTGAATACATGCTTCAACGGCATGTCTATCTTAGTTATCAGTTACTTCACTTTCTAGTGCCATTTTAATAGCCCCAAAATTTAATAAAACTGCTTTACAAGTTTCATATCGACATGCTTAGCGAGTAGTAGAAAGGTTAGATACTTCCAAAAATTTAATACCCAAGGTATCTCCAACCTTTTTAAATTTTTCATGATTTCCTGGTTGCGAAAAATGCACATACAATGACTCTAATGTGTTAAAGAAAGAAGCTGCTGGTGCAACTTTTGTACATTCGTCAACAACTTTCAGTTTAAAAAAACAAAAGATCAAAAGATCTTGGGTGGAAATAACGAAAATTCAAACTTGGATGAGCATCCCACAAGGAACACACAAAAGATCAAAGCGAAAAGAGAAATGATTAAACCATGTTTCGCCCTGGGTAACCAACGTGGGCTCATCAGTAGTTTCACTGGTCACCCTCCACTATACATCATTAAACACCATCATACAATTTGACTTTCAACCTTGAACCACTCACAAATAGGCATCGTTCCGCACTGGCACTTATCCAAGTTACCTGATACGAATTCGTCCTGGCGTGTTAATATTTCCAGTAGGATTCTGCTCCTAAGGCAATTAAAACAAAAAAGAAGTTTTAAAAAAAACCTCCAAATCAGTTACTACAACCGAAAAGAACCTAAAAAAACAAAAGATCAAAAGATCTTGGGTGGAAATAACGAAAATTCAAACTTGGATGAGCATCCCACAAGGAACACACAAAAGATCAAAGCGAAAAGAGAAATGATTAAACCATCTTTTGATGATCTTTTGACAACTACTACTAGGCTATATTTTTCTGGGGGGGAGACTGGAAGGATCTGGGGGGAAAGCGCCCCCCCCCCAGGACCCCCGTAGTTAAGTCGATGCATACAATCAATTATTTTATGTTGAAAGGAAATGAAAATATCTCGAAAACTGTAGCTTTGAAAGATTTGAACCTTATAACAAAATTTTTAGGTAATATTTACGAAAACCAAAATTTGAAAATCGCATATCAATAGCTGCTTTACTTCTAAAGTTATGATAGTTCTATATATTTTTACGTTTTTTCAAATAACTCGGAAACTAAGGCTCCCACCAATTTGGACTTTATAACCAATATTGTACTCCATATTCATGTAAAATGAAATCTGAAAAAGTTACAATTTTTTTAAATATTTTATACCCTTTTTCCCTCTTCAACCCCCACCACCTCACACAAAAGTTAGTCAGTTCATGGTCAGTCGATAGAGGATTTTTGTACCAAATTTCTTTAAAATCGAATAAGGCATTCTTGAGTTATCATGTATTCAGACAGACAACAGACCGACAGACAACTTTTTTTTTCGTCGATTAAGGTGTTTTGGAACCTTGGTTACTCATTTTTGATAAAATTAAGAAAAGTCAAAATTTCACGATTTTAATAGTTTCCCCCATATCATATTGGTATAGTTGACTAAAAAGGTTTTCAAATGCAAGCTTTTATAATTTTTAGCATTTTGATATCATAATAATAAAAGCGATGAACTAGTAACTCTGTTCCTTTTAAAAAATATGGTGGAGGGTGCAGGTTGACGTCAAGCCACACCCCCCCCCCGAAAGATATTCGAGTTTTGATATGCTTAAAATTTTGAACTAATTTTGAACCGCTTTTAACAATTTTGACCCATACTCCTTCCTGGTTTTTTTAGCTTGACGTCCGGCTGCACCTCTATTTTGAGTATTAACAAAATTAGTTCAATATTAAAATCAAAACTCGAATATCTTTTGGAGGGGGGTTGTGGCTTGCCGTCAACCTGCACCCCCCACCATATTTTTTTTTTAAAACAGGGTTACTAATGGGTTTTTTGAAATTCTTTTTGGTGATATTAGGAGTTTGAAATTGGTTTTTAATTTTCGGATAGTTGCTTTTCATTTTTCTCTACGCTTAAAAAGTAAAGAGGGTGTTGAATATATAAAAAAACCACCAAATTTTTAAAAGTGACTTAAAAGTAGTTCGAAATTGGTTTGAAATTTTAAACATATCAAAACTCGAATATCTATCGGGGGGGGGGGGGGTGTGGCTTGACTGACCTAAATGATGTCTTGCTTTAAAATAGACATAAAACATTATTCTATAGGTACTTTTTTATGTGTTTACTATTGCTCCAAATTTTTCCATTTGTGTTGGCTTTTAGTTTGACCCACATTTTCGAGACCCAAAGACTCCACCTCTCGCTCCACCTTAATTAACTAAATGACATTTCTGGCATCCTGACATTAATTAGAAGCACTTTTTACACCTACATTTTCTATTTTATGGTCTTGTGCTTTTTTTTTGCAAGTAAAACAAAATTGTAACTATGTAGTTTAATAATCAAAATAAAATACGAAGTAACTTCAATTTTTTTTTGAAAAATAGATTTTTTAAAATCGATTTTTATTTTTATATTTAGCTGAGAACAATTTTAAGTCTATTTTCAAAGTATTATATAAGCCTCCTTATTTTTAAAACCGGATTGCTCATATTACATATGAATTCTTTCTGAAAGTAATGTTATCCTAAAATCTTGAATTGTACAGACTGCACTTATTTGGCAGGTTGACCTGGGTCTTCAAGGATTATTAAGAGGTCATTTTACCCAGGCTCTTGTTTAATAAAATTAAATGTTAATAAGTGTACAGGATGTTTAACTCTTTTAGCTAAAACCTCGTTATTAATATAAAAATCTTAAATAAACTAATACAATAATCTGGGGCTTTTACATATTTTTTGAAAACCTTTTTAGTCTTTTTTGATATTTTTCGCTGCTTGTTACATCCATCCATCACCTTTTAAATCACATTTTACGTACTGAAGAACAGGTTTTGGTAAAATTTTGAAATACAGTAATAGTTGTATACCTAAAAAATGCGGAAAGTAATACTTTACCGCACGCGACGGCAGTTGTACGAACGAGGCGAAGCGGAGTTCGGGCAATCCGTCAAGGGCGGTTAAAGCACTTTACGCATGTGTTAGGTACTAAATTTTACCTACTAGCGTCTTATACCATTCAAAAAAAAACATAATAATTTGAATTTTAGTTTATTTCTTTCGATTTTTTTTTGAGTGCGATAAAATTCCTTTATCGCACGCGAGTAGGTAAAAAATAAAGTATAAACTTTTAAGTTGTTATTAAAAAAATTTAATTTGTGTCATTATTTAATCTATAGGAATTAAATAATTCTTTTATCTGGTTTTATGTCACTCTAGACAGGATCGCTACATTAGAAAATTCAAAAAAGTGTTTAGAATTTGAAAGCTTCTTGAATATTCTTAAGCAATTTCATGTTATTGTTATCTATAAACGATTTTATTTATTTTGTTTAAGGTACAATATATTTTCTTTTGTTAACAAAGGAGATATTTCTATAATAAGCATGGTAGAATAAATGGTTTGTATAAGGTAGTGACCTATTTCAGGACACTCCAGTAAACAAAGCAATTAAAATAATTGTAAAGCCATATTGTTCACATTTATATTTTATACCTAAAAGTTAACACAATTACGTTAGGGTGCATTAAAATTTTTTGGAAAAGGCAATAATTTATTGGGGTAGTGGTTTGGGGTAATTTATAAATTAAAACATTATTTCGTAACTTGTAATTGTAATTGACACAAAAAAGTGATTGTCTTTAACTTTGCAAAAATTGCCTGACAAGAAAAACAAAATGTCATCCTAGGTTTACAAAACAAAAATCTACCAAAAAATTAAAGCAAAAGCAATAACAGGAAAAGTATTAAAATGTTCACGAATTATAGTTATTATTTTTTCTAAAATTTGGCACACAGTTTATAAGGTAAAAAGACGGTAAAATATAAAAGACAATATGGTATTTTTGGTCAGTACATTTAACGGCAAAGTAAGTAAGTAAGAAGATTTTGGCCAGGTTTTTTGTCAGTCCGTTACCCTTACCTATATTTTGAGCAGTCGCAGTAGCGCTCTGTCAGCCTGTTACCTTTATTAAAAAGAACCATTGGCGCTAATTAGCGTCGAATGGTGACTACCTTTACCGCTAAAGAGACAACCAACCAAAATTGATGTGATTCTGTGGTGGAAGATTTTTAAATTTTAAAAGTTTTATTGTTTTACAAAAATTTTGTGTATTTGGATTTTATTTTATGTTAACCGTGTTTATAGTAGTAGTGGGGTGCCTTTTTTACCGTTTTTTTTTATAGACAGGTAAGTAAGTACAAATAAGTCTGCAGAGGCTTGATTTCTTCTATTACTCCTCAAAGATATCTTGCAAATTTATTTGCCTGACTATATTTATGTAGGGGTGGTCGTCTCCTAGTCCTATCACTAAATTAATATTTTCCTCCGTGATATGGTTAGAAAATCAAATAAAAAAAAACATGAGAAAAAAACAACAAATGTCAATAAAAACCTAAGGTTATTTTAACCGCCAAACGATTGACTACGTTCAAAAGCTTTATTTTTAACCTCTGTAACGGTAACCATAAGAGTAACGAAATTTGCCGTTAAACTGACTGACCAAAATCTCCCTAATAAGCACTACGGAATGACGTTTAGCAACTGCGCAGTCGCAGAAATAACGACAACTATAACGAAAAGTCAAACACACTGACCAAAAATACCCTAATACCTACTACTTTTTGGCCGGCTAAAAAAAGTTTTGTTGCAGCTTTTCGTACTGTAAATTCAATGCATTTACAATCTATAATTCGTGTCTTTTTGTGCCATCGACATCAGTTTTTCAGTCGTTCACCCTAGCTCACTGAATAAGTGTCCTAGATAACGAAAAATGAGGTTATTACACCTGCTCTATTTTATCAAAGGCCTTTGAATTATGGTAACAACAACAAGGAAATCGTATTAATTTTGTAATAGTAAGCAAAGGGATTCTTTCAAAGGGAAGTTGTGGGTGGCAAAACTATATACAAAATAAATCTTTTGTATTTACCCACTGTGTTTTTGAGCAAATAAACTGGACTGGTGTTATTAATATCTCCAACAAATGATTATCAGCAGTTTTATGAGTGGAAATGGTAAAGGGGCTTGTAATAAATGTAAAAAAAATGCGTGAGTGGTGGTGAAAAAAATAAAATATCCCTATAAACAGTTTGTGAGGGACAAATAGTTTATTTTTTTTTCAATGACTTAACAAACAGTCCGGTGTATTTAAGATGAAGATCTTTCTTCGTCGATTCAACATCGTATTATTGTTGGAAGAACAACTGTGTTGGCACACCAACTGAAGTTAATTATGTATATATGCTCCCAGTATCGGAGAGATGTAGTTTTTTCTTCAACGATTCAACAACAATGTCCGTTGTCCGTGATGGTGTTTAATGAGGTATGGAGAGTGTGACCAGTGGAACCACTGATGAGCCTACGCTGGTTACCCAAGGCGAAACATCGTTTAATAATTTCTCTTTTCGCTTTGGTCCTTTGTGTGTTCCTTGTGTGATGCTCATCCAAGTTTCAATTTTCGTTATTTCCACCTTTAATCTTTTGTTTTTTAGTTTCTTTTCGGTTGAAGTAACTAATTTGGAGGATGTTTTAACTTCTCTATTAGTTTTAGCTGCCTTAGGAGCATAATCTTATTGGAAATATTAACACGCCAGGACGAGTGCGTATCTGGTAACTTGGATAAGTACCAGTGCGGAACCAATGCCACTTTGCGAGTGATTCAAAGTTTGGAAATCAAAGTGTTTGATGGTGTTTAATGGTGTATGGCGCTGGTGACCAGTGGAACCACTGATGAGCCTACGCTGGTTACCCAAGGCGAAACATCGTTTAATCATTTTTCTTTTCGCTTTGTTCTTTTGTGTGTTCCTTGTGGGATGCTCATCTAAGTTTGAATTTTCGTTATTTCCACCCAAGATCTTTTGATCTTTTATTTTTTAGTTTCTTTTCGGTTGAAGTAACTGATTTGAAGGTTTTTAACGTATTTCTTTGTTTTAGTTGTCTTAAGAGCATAATCCTATTGGAAATATTAACACGCCAGGAAGAGTCCGTATCAGGTAACTTGGATACGTACCAGTGCGGAACGATACCTATTTGTGAATGATTCAAAGTTGGAAATCAAAGTGTACGATGGCGTTTAATGATGTATGGGGCGGGTGACCAGTGGAACCACTGATGAGCCTACGCTGGTTACCCAAGGCGAAACATCATTTAATCATTTCTCTTTTCGCTTTATTCCTTTGTGTGTTCCTTGTGGGATGCTCATCCAAGTTTGAATTTTCGTTATTTCCACCCAAGATCTTTTGATCTTTTGTTTTTTATTTCTGATAAATAAAGCTACTTTTAAATTGAATTGAATTGAATTGGTGCGATTTGAATGCGTTTTGAACACATAAAAACGTAGTGATAAATGGATTAAGCTGTGGCTCTGACACGATGAAAGTTCTCATTTTTATATCTATTTTGTTTAATTTCCACAGGATGACCGTCACGTCAGGACAGCAAAATGACATCCCGTTTAGCCCAAATGCAGGTAAGCAACTATTATTTTAAAAATAGGAATTTGTTCTTCTGAGCATGTTGTCTAGACTCTACGAGTTTTTAAAGGATAATAATTTCTGTGATAACGGCAGTACATAAAGGTATAACTTAAATAGAGACATTATGTTTACTACAGTTGCGATCAGACATAAGGTAAACAATTTGGAGACAATGCCAGATTGCGCGGAAAGTTGTATCTCTACACGTAATGTTTTTAAAAACATATTATTTTTATAACTTTATCATTTACATGCAATTATGAAAATTTTTTGGTGTGTTTTTTTAAACATGAAGAAACACCTTATTATTATTCAAATATATTCCGCATTTTTTTCGATCGAAATATCATGTATTTTGGCCGAAAGAATAATTCTTTTTAGTTCCCAATATATATCGGGAATAAAACGTACAACAATGTGACAACCTCGCATATGTGGCGGGTCAGCCATATAAACGTGTGTACGCTGCTCCATTCATAATTTCTCTACGTCGTTGTAGCTTTAGCATAATCGAGGTTTTGGTATATTTTACAGATTAATCGAGAGTTTTTTAATATTTTTTCAATAGATTTTTAAGTATGTGTGGCAAAAGTGATGTGACAAAGTGCGTAGTGTGACGAAAACTGGAGATTGCAGGTGAAAACCAAACATTTCACAGGTTTGTTATCATATGTTTTTTCGACACCATCTTGTGATAGGCCGCCATAGGCGTGCAACTAGAGTTGCAATAAATACAAAATGTAATTAATAAATATAGAAAAGAAATAAGTTTTTTTGGGATATTTTTGCGAATTTGTGATAAAAACAACATGGTAAGTACTTATAATTAATTACACTAATATTTGGTATAATGAACTAACCCCAGCTGCGACATTTTAAAATATCCTACATAAGTAGCAAAAAAATATAAGAGGTGCGTATGATATTTATTTATATCTACATTCACAGTTTTGATACTAGCTGTGGTCAGCTTATTTTTTCTGCTGAGATTTGTTTATAAATAGTACAAGCGTTTCCGGTATAAATATAAATTTTTAAAACATTATTATGTCAGACAAAGGATAAAGAATGTATGTTTCTTACAACTTTTTATTTATAATATTTACATAGGTAGATATTCCACATAAGATTCTTTTGTATTTATTAAAAATGTAAAGATACTTTTGTATGTATTAAATAAAAACTAAAGTAGATTGTATAAATTCCATTTCTTTTACACAACGAAAAACCATCATATAGTACCTATAATATACTTTTTCGAAATACCACTATTTTTAGTCAAATTTGCTTTTTTCCACATTGGTTTCTTGGCAATAACACAGTGCGGAAAGTGATACTTTTCTGCAAACGATGGCCGTTAAGGGCGAAAAAGGCACTTTTAACACGTTTTTAGTACAACAATTTCCTACTTGCATGAAAAGCTTCTGCTTAAGGTTATATATATTTGGTATTTTTAAAATTAAAACTAAAAAATAATTTTGTTTCAATTTTTAATTTAATCTAGTTTATAAATGTATCTAAAAACTCCAATTAGACTTAAAATTCATGCCATGCTAAAAAAATACTTTTAGCTATGCTAATTTTTTAATAAAGTTTTGCAGGACACTTGACATTAAATAGGTAAAGAAGCTACTTCGCAAATGCGTGTGAAAAAGTCTAATGTTACATATTAAATTTAATGTGGAAAGTTCAACTTCCCACAAGCCGTGCGTAAAAAAATAAGCACGGCGTGCATAAAAAACTGTCATAGCGAGCTTGAAAAAACTTTTAAAGCACGCAATTTTTTTTAAATGGTACTTTATGGACCAAATTTTTAAATTTTGAGTTTGAAAAATTACTTTTTGATCAAGAAAGTCATCATAAATACTCGTGGAAAAAAAACTGTACCTAACCCTTGCGAAGGTGTCTTTCCCGCCCGAACTCCTCCCGTCCATAAAAGTATCACTTTCCGCACTAATTGGGCAGATAACTATCTGGAGAACATTTAAAATATTAATATTTTCTATGTTATATCTTAACATAAATATTTTCACAATGACAAATATAATACCTCTCTATACCCTCGGTATCAATTATTAAGTATAAAAAAATTAAAGATTGTATTTCCAAAAAAATTTTACAAGTCTGAAAATAACGACCAAAGCTTTTTACATTTATAAATAACGAGCCGCTTCTGGCCGCTGCTAAACGTAAGGTGGTTGGAGCATGTGTGAGGAGGAGCATGTCTGGTGCAGCGTTGCCAGTGGAACATAAAATGGTTTTCCCTAAATCTAACGACTGATCGCGTTTCAAAGCAATTTATGAATGACTTGATGGGTGTATTTTAGTTAAACATCTTTGCGGCAGTAGTTTCTGCCGAACCTAAAATAAGTACTTAAATTCTAATTAGGATTTGCGGGTCTGTTAGGCATTATTTATTTTTATTTAAAAACGACTGAAAAACGAACACAAATTTCTTCTGTAGGAATTTAGGCAGTTGTTTTTAAAGTATTTTTTTTAAAACATTTCCTTAATTTAATGGCGAAAAACACAAGTTTCAGCATGAAGTCGAAATATATTGATTAAGGTATTATAGAAAAAAATGCAACGACGCTAACAAACTCTCTCGAAATAAGTATTATTTTTAATTCACTTTCATTTCACATTTAGTATACTTTTACATCGTACTTAATACGCATTGAAAAGATTGTTTTCTTTTTCTTTTACAGAGCATGTTCTCTATTCCGACAAAGAGCGTGATATATGAAAGAACAAGATGCTTGATTTTCGATACGTATTGAATACGATGTGAAAACATACTAATTATTTTGATGTCCATTTTAAGAAAACTACTCTGTGTCATTAAATATTTTGTTAATTAGCAAAAATATTAAAACATGAATTTTAAATTAGGCTTAACTTGCACATAAGTATCGTAAAAAAGTAAAAGTAAAAATGGAGAGATTAAAGAAATATTCGCTTCGTAAAAATAACGCCAGACCTATTTACGTTACTATAACGGAAACATGAACTGTACAGGGTGACACAGAATATTTACAGGTCGAGCCGTAGGCGAGTTCTGTAAATCTGCAAAGTCAATTTTCAATCGTTTCTCGAACGTATTTTTTCTTTAAACTGAACCATAAAACAACGTTTAAAATTTTGGACGAAACTCGAAGCTCAAACCATTAAAATTACGTTGCTACCGCCCTGAAAATAATTTGAAAATCAGGGTTGGCCCTGGGCGCACAGAAGAGTTTTTGCCTCTGCATTTTTTCCAGGCCGACTTGATTGGCAGTGTTATTATCCGTACGGCTTTTTCTCGGAAAATTCAAAGACATATGGGCCTTTATTCTTGAACTGCCGGGAGGAGAACTTGCTAGGGAAGTGGGCATGGGTAACAAAAAAGTTAGATAGAGATATGCCAACGGATGAAGGGGTGAAGAGGAAAAGGATACTGCCGCGGGAGCATTCCCTTCTTACATTTTCAAGAATACAACCCGTGGTGTATCTCAACTGAAATCAGTTCATGCGATTCTCTAATGCATCAGGTAATAAAAAAGTAATTTAATATCGTGTTATTGATCCTCCAAGGATCTCTGTGGGCTGAAATCGTATTATAGAAGTCCCACATAGGATGCAAGAGAATTGATCTAGATTAAAAAAGATTGAAAAAAATTGTGGACTTTTTTGTCAAAGGACATTGCCGCCTACAGGCAGAGAAAATTAAGGACAGTTATTTGTTTCTGCATGTTACTTTTGTTTAGTGTTTTCTTAAGTATCTCTCTGGACTGTCCACGGCTGTTTTTTAGCGTAGCGTAGGCAATATAATTGCATTAAAATTATTCTTCTTTGTATCACTTGTTCTATAGTGCCTACTTATTAAGCAGGAAGTAAAGGGGTAATTACCCCAATAGAATTTTACACAAATAAAATAATTATTTAAAAAAGAACTGTAAACAAATATGCGCGTAAAATATCAATTTTTAAATAATATTTTTTTAATTCAAAACATATTTGGATATCTCAACACTTTTCATACCTTTTAAGTGTGTGTGTGACTTTTGGAGTTTGGGCATTGGTCAAAAGTTATCATATAGAGGCAACTCTTAGTTAAGCCTACTTTTTGAGGGAATCCTCAAAAAAGTCGAATTTACAAAAACCGACACACAGTTGAACAGAAAATAAAACGTTTGAAATGAAATATAGAAATATAGAAAAGAATATAATTTCATAGAATTTTAATTTACTCGATCCATAAAAAACACGAATATAATTTAACCGATTATAATTTTTCCGAGCCTTAAAATATCCGAATTACAAAATTATTGAAAATAATTTTGTGGAAACGAAAAACACCTAAACCACAAATTGATAAAAAATAATTTGCCGATCGTTAAATGAGCAGAACCAAATCCCTCCGAATCGCTATTGGGCATGTGTCAAATTTAAATCTCTAGAGCGCTGTAGGCTCTGGATTGTGACGTTGACAAGTTTCTCTATGTGGAAGATGACACCGGGATTTTATTTTATTAAACGATTTTATTTATCTTCTGGCTCTCTAAATGTGTATCAAATTTTTCGATTCATTTTTGACACACTTTCCGAACCGATTTTATAAAAAAATTGGGTGGTTGAGTTATGTAAAAGGGGTAAATTAATACAATATCACAACTTACTTCGACTCTTACCTGCCGTAAGCCTAGCGACGCACAGTGGTCTGGGGCTAGGTCATAAGTGGTCACATCCGACACCCTGATAACATCCTTAACCGATGCTAATTGAACTCTTAAATGTCCCTAGGGATTCGACGAACTAAAAGTTAATTCCTAAATCTATTCCTTTTTAAGTTATAGAGGGTTCATTTTGTTTAATTTGAGCTTTTAAGCAGTATACAAAAAAAATGGTGAGAACGTTTTGGTTTTTACGTTAATTTTTTTTAATAAAACGTTATTTTAAAAGTAGTTCCTGCTAGTTTCATAGACTAGATCTTTTAAAGTCCATCTGGGTCCGGCTTGCTGGTATTATTATGTCCCAAGGCTTACTGGGTAAATCTAAGTTATACATTTACCCGACCTGACCCGCCCATGAGGACAACAGAGATAAACTCCGTTGTCTGGTGCGTTATTATTGCCGACAAGCATTCCTCACGGGATTTACTGGTGACATCATTATGACGGACCCGAACAAAATTAATTCGCCAGTCTCCATAAACGTGCGCAGGGGGGGGGGGGGGGTAAGTAGAAGTTAAGTACTTTGTTATATTGATGTGTATTCTTAATTGTGGTTAAGTATAATATGTCTCAATAATAAATTTTCTATCCTGAAACATGTTATATTTAGCTATTTTTCATAATTATAAGTTATTTTCAACAAATACATTTGTTTTTATATAACTTACCTGCCATCATTAACTTTAAAAATTTCATAAGGCTGAATTAATTTTTAATTTACAGTTAGTTAGCTCCCTATAAATAAAAAACTGAACTGAAATTTCGTTGATATTGAGAATATTTGGTGTTCGAAATATGTCACATCCCCTAGGTATTTGCACTTGCGCCTTATAAATATTAAAATACTCTGCAAATTGAAGGCACCAAAGCTCACACGTCACAATCGCATTATGTTAATTTTTTCTGGAATATGTCCTATTATCGAAGATATGTCAAAACTGTCAAAATGACAGTTGACAACTAAAAATATTTTTTTCACAATTCACATTCAAAAATATTTCGTCTGATACCCCACAAGCCATGTTTGGCATCAAATTGTATTTTTTAAATAAGCCCCCCTTCATTATCTCCGCCCCTGGGGGCCAATTTTAATGTGCTTAAAATGGGACCATCTGGACCCTATCCTAAGTCTACACACCAAATTTCGTCAAAATCGGACAAATGGTTAATGACAAAACAACTTTTGACCGCTTTCCGACCTAGCCAGATCACTGTGCGGCGTAGCAATTGAATCCATGACTATTGGTTCAAATCATTTTCGGAAAAATTGGGATTCTTGAAAATTATTATTATTATTTTGTGTTCCTATAAAAATTTGTTTCGATTTTCCCGCCATTTCATTTTGGAGACAATTTTTTTCGGACCCATTATTTTCTTTTCTTTTAAATTCTGACAAAATTATGTTTCTGCCAAATTTGGTTTCGGGTCTTTTATAGGGACCCCTTTTTGAAATACAGGGTAGTAAAAATTACTTTCAGCATATTTTACTGGCTTTAGCAGTCTCTAACTCAAAAGCTAGAGGGAATTGAGGCTTTGAGTCTTGAAAACTTTTGACCAGTGGGTCGAGAACTTTATTGTGGGAACTTATGGAATCAAATAAACGAACTTAATTTTTGGGCAAAATTAAATTTAGCTTTTGGGCTTATGGGGCTTTATTTGTTTGCTAGATTAATAGCTATAAAAATGTACATGGTGTTTGTTTCCCAGCAAACACGGTTCTCTTGGGCCTTCGTCGGTCCGAAGTCGATTGCCGAATTTGTCGTCATCGGCACGACGTCGATTTACGACATCGGACCAGCAGTCAGTATTTTTTGTCCGCTTTGCGATGTAGGCCCAATGTATGTTTGCCGATGCAGTGTTGTGTGGCCCGTCGTCGGACCAATGGTAAATTTTACTTTTTGCCGACATCGGCATACTGTCGCCGTACGATTAAGGTCCGATATGGTTTAACCACATGGTACCGACCATCCGCCCATAACTGCTTAATTTGGTCGGTTTAACGTAGGCAAGAAGTACCACCATCTTATCAAGTCCGCATTCTAGTTTTGAAATATCTTTGCTCATTATATATATAATATTATCTTCCATTGTGCAAGGAATATAGTGACATTAGCGCCATCTCTACATACTAGGAACAAACTATTACGCAGTTTAAAAATTTTAAGGTGACGTAATCGGACCATCGTCGGTTGCCGATTCTCGGCCAATCAAACAAAGTTCCAATCGGACCATCGTCGGCCCTACAGCAGATAAAGTGGTCATCGGAATAAAGTCGACTATAGTAAATCGGGCCATCGTCAGTTGCCGATTCTCGATCGATTAAAGAAAGTTCCAATCGGACCATCATCGGCCCTAAAGCAGATAAGGTTTGCGTTGGCATAATGTCGACTATAGTAAATCGGGCCATCGTCAGTTGCCGATTCTCGTCTGATTAAACAAAGTTCCAATCGGACCGTCGTCGGCCCTAAAGCAGATAAAGTATGCGTCGGCATAAAGTCGACTATAGTAAATCGGGCCATCGTCAGTTGCCGATTCTCGACCGAATAAAGTTTCAATCGGATCGTCGTCGACTATATTAAATCGGGCCATCGTTAGTTGCCGATAATAATATAAAGTCGACTGTAGTAATGTGGACCTCCGTCAGTTGCCGATTATTGACCGAAAACTGAAAATCGTAATCTGACCAACATCGAGCCAGAGTGTAGTCGCCGATGCCGACACACTGCCGACGTTGTCGACATTGATCCGATTCAATGCCGACGATTTGTGTTTGCTGGGTTATAACTGAAACAATCAGTATGTTTTTTATTAAAGGAAATAAAGGATAGGTCTAAATTCAAAAATTTCTTGGAAAATTGCAACGAACTTAAGCGCTATAACAACTTTTTTTCTGTTGCCCTTGGTATACACTATGTGGCAAAAAAGACAATTTTTAGAACACCCTGTATATTTTTGCATTTTTTAAAAAATTAGCTTTACAAAAATATCAAACAATATTTCAATATCTTTGGTAGTTCCTAAGATATTTGCCTTTAAGTTTTAATAATTGTCAAAATGAAAATATATTGGAAATGACCATCAAGCTACCAAGTGGGCCATGAATGTATTTATTTATTTTAACAATATAAAATTAAAAATCTAGTGGCCTTGAAAAAAAACGATTGAAGGCAATTTCTGACGTATTTTATTAAAATTTTAAAAGCAAATATCTCAGAAACTACAAAAGATACTTCAATAGTGTTTGGTGTTCTTGTAAAGCAAATTTTTTGAAAAATTCAAAAATGCAAAAATGTACTGGGTATTCTATTTAAAAAAAATTAGCTTTATTGCCACACCCTGTATACCAAGGGGAACAAAAAAAAGGTGTTATAGCGCTTAAGTTCGTTGCAATTCGCCAAGAAATTTTTGAATTAAAACCTACCCTTTATTACACCCTGTATGTAGATTTCAAAAATTTGTGAATCGAAAATTATATTTTTTTCCTTAAAATGTATGAAAAGTAAACCGTGCCTGCCTAAAGGGCAGATTAAAAAGAAAGCTAAATGAAAAAAAAATCAATTTTTTAATTTTAATTTCTTAGTACTTACAGAAGGAAGGAAGGAAAAAATGTTAAAATGAGTTTTATTTATAAGGTGCCTGAATTAAAATTACTCAATTACTCACTGTTATTTTAATGTCACCCACAAAATTTTAATATTCAACACTTAACTATAAAGCATTGTTTATCCGCTACAGTGACTATTTTACAGAGACAATGGAACTAGACGTCCCACTTGCAAAAAAAAACACATGTAATAGATTTTGCAACAAGGGGGCCTTCCACACACTTAAAAAACGACGGATTTTTACTTAAGACCAGAGTCTTGGCTTTGCTTGCGAGCGTATCTTTGGCCACACACTTTTCTATCGAAATAGATAAGTTTTTCCATCTTTTCAGCCTCATTTTAAATATAAAACTCGAATCTAGGGTTCTTTAGTGGTACTTTTTGAAATGTCTGTCTAGTCTTGGAGATATGAACAGGCAAAATCCGCCATATTTGGATCTATATTTCATAAAAACCAAAGTCACAATTCAAAAACTATTACCAGAGAACCCTAGATTGAAGCTCTTTCTTTAAATTAGACTAAAATTTATGAAATATTTGTATATTTGAATAGAAAAATTTGGAACAAAATATACTCTTGCAAGCTAAATTTTGCATGAGTAAGACAAAGAGAGCTGCACACCATTGAGTAAAAAATTATTTGGTTAATTTTAAAGCTTTAGTGATATTTAGGGGATTATTTCATGAAAGATTATTATCAAAAATTATACTTGCCTTGTGAGACTTAACACATGAGTGAATTAATCGGGGGTAATAGAGACATAAAGCTATTTGTAACTCATCGCGGTATACGTATCCACATCTAGCGAGAACCAAGCACATTAATTGGTCAGAAACTTGTACCACGTTCGAAAAGAGCAGATATATGCTAATCTAAGGTGTTCTTGAACGCGATAGGTGTTGAGATGCGTTAGGTATCACGTATCGTTACGGCACACGTATCGTTACGGCACACGTATCGTATCTCAGCACCTATTGCGTTCAGAAACACCTTAAATTATCATATATCTGCTCTTTTCGAACGTGCTACAAGTTTTTGACCAATCAATGTGCTTGGTTCTCGCTAGATGCGGATACGTATACAGCGATGAGTTACAAATAGCTTTATGTCTCCAATATTATAAGTGCTTTTATTATTACGGATGATTCTGAAAAAATCGTACAAGTTTATTTTTTGCCTGGTTTTAAAGTATAAATTTTCCGACTCCGAGCGAAGAGGGTAATTTTTAACACAACGAAAACAGTAGCGAATCCCTATGGATGGCTAAAAATAAAATTATTTCTTTTGTCTTGTAACAAATAAATGAAAAAAAAATGCGACATGATTCATCATCTGCTTAAAACATAAATTTTACGAATATATTATTTAAAAATTTACATAATTATTATCCTAAGGTAGGTAAGCGGATTCTAACTGCTAGGTAGACAGTATTAAGACACTTAAAATACCATAACACAATGCTAATTAAATCTTGCCTATTGCAAGCGTATTTTTTTTCTATGTACTTACTTACCTACAGTAAAAATTTTGTCATAACTTTTTTAATAAGTGGCAAAAAAAGTTTAGTAATGATTTTAAAATTATTCTAACCAAGGTAAAGCCTAATATTATATTTTTTGTTTTTAGTTGTGTGTGTTAGTCAATCATCTTTATAAAAATAAATCCAAGTTAAGCAATTTTTTACACCGTTGTAAACAAACAATACCTTTATTGGAAAAAAAATAATTAATAAATATTCTTTTTTAATACCTTCATCAAAAACATGATTTTAGTAACTGTCTGCAGATAACTAAAGCATGGCTTTTTTGGTAACTGATGCAAAAAAAAAAATTTTAATACCTTCATCAAAAACATGATTTTAGTAACTGTCTGCAGATAACTAAAGCTAAATAGCTATTTTGATCACGGGTTCAAAAAAGATTTCTGTCCGTTTTTTACCCAAAATTAAAGAGAAATAGCGGAAAATAGTAATATTTAAAAAATATAATTATTCTTGTCTAAGAATTAAGCCATTTTCGCCAGTTTTCACCAAGTAGTTAAATATCGTCAAAATATCGAGTTGTCAAAGATTAAAATGTCGCAACAATGAACATCATCGAGTAAAAAGACACATCGCTATAGAAACGATTGTTATTTCATTTACCAGCCGCCTTGATTTATAGTGTAAAGATGGTGTGTTGCGAGAAGTTCTAAAAAATATTTTCCTGTTTTTCTTGGATTTTTTAATAAAGGATTAAAAAAAATATTGTTAACAACTCGTGGCTAAACTGTGCGTTTTTTTACTCGCGTTTTTAAATACCTCGCTGCGCTCGTTATTTAAACCAACACTTGTAAAAAAAGCACTATTTGAGCCACTAGTTGTTAAAACTACTATTTTTGATCACGGGTGCAAAAAAAACTTTTGTCCGTTTTTCACCCAAAGTTAAAGAGAAATAGCGGAAAATAGTAATACTGAAAAAATCTAATTATTCTTGCCTAAGAATTAAGCCATTTTTGCGCCAGTTTTCACCAGGTATTTATGAAAAAGTCATTTAAATATATCGTCAAAATACCAAATTCTCAAAGATTAAAATGTCGCAACAATGAACGTCACCGAGTAAAAAGACACATGGCGTTTTTAAATATATACCTCGCTGCGCTCGTTATTTAAACCAACGTTTGTAAAAGAAACACTATTTTAGCCACTAGTTGTTAAAACTACTATTTTATCTTATTGCTTTATTCCACTTCGATTCCCGATTAGTGATTGAGGTTCGACAATGCTGAAATTGTCATATTTAGTTTAGTAGTAATAGTAGAATGGCAAGCAAGTCCTCATGTGCCCTTTTAATCTATCCTCTCATCAAACCTCCATCGTCTGCCGGCCCTGCTGCGATTCGCAGGCGTCCCACCATTTCTTCCTTCCCCTTCACTTAGAGTAACTTATATTTTGGGTAATTGGGCATTGGGCCCTACATTTAACAAAAAAGTCTCAATATCAAAGTTCTAACCTCTAAGAAATACATGTAGGTGGGTAGATTTATGATTTCCAATTGGTCGCAAGTAAGAATGTTTGCTAGTCAGGGTAGTTCCTTAACCATTTAAGCAATGTTAATGATGATTATTGTTAAGTTATAAGATAGGCGCCATTTTCACATATAGAAATATTTTTATTATGCAATATGACTAAATAACGAATATTTGCAGTCTTATGACTCAGTCGCATGCGGTGAGAATCGTGGGCAATCAGCGAAGTAAAATTCGTTTACATTATAGAGTTATTTGGTTCGAAATATAATAAAATTATTTATAATTATTTTCTTGTGTTTCTGAATATTCATTTGACTAATTATAATTAAAACCCGCAGACAACAATTTTAACTGTAGTTTTAAAATAAGATCATTTCTTTAACTTTTGAGAAGTAACGAGTAGGTGACTGAAATTTTGTAATCTTTATTTGATTGAAGGATTTTTGACATTATAATAATTTCTAAAAGAAAATATTTTTTTCGGAACAATTTCTGTGTTTTTTTTTCAAAACCGCGGCCTGGCCTTTATTACACTTTTCTTATCCTAGTAAAACTTTTATTCAAAATCCGATTCTCTCTTGAAAAAAAACACAGAAAAAAACAGATTTTTACTGGAAATGAAAAAAAAAAATGAGTTTTGAGGTTTACTCTATGAAGGCCACATTGTTTATAAATCCAAGCAATGTTTCAATAAATATCAATAAAACAATATATAAAAAATTTATCCCTGAAGCAATGAAATTGCTTGATTTGATTCTCAATCTAGCTGTTTTACGTAATTATAGATAGAGAGGTGGCAGTAAAAAATTATTAATTTCATCCCATTTGAGGTTTATATAGTTTTGATAAAGACACACCAAGGCTAACAAAAAAAATATTTTCAGACGTATCAGAGATATACATAAACATGCAAATTAAAATGTAGCAAATATTATATACACCATACGCCTTGGCAACCAACCTTCGCACCGAGGTGAATCAACCGAATTTCAATGTCAACTTGATTTTATTTATTTCACCGTGTAAGCACCTTACTGTCAGCCGTAAAAGAACTGATATTACTCTACTAATGACGTGAGATATAGATCTCTATACTCCCGTAAAAAATGTTATGTTACCTAGCAAGTGCTATCTGTATTAAAAAGTTCTGCATTGCGTTAAATCATCAGGCGTTCCAGAAAAAACAACCAAACTATGACTGCCAAAAATTCTTGAACAAGATAATTAAAACACATACCATCCTAGAGGTCAATGCTCTTCCAGGTCATAAAATAACGCTTAAAACTATCCCAGCAAACACAAATCGTCGGCATTGAATCGGGCCAATGTCGACAACGTCGGCAGTGTGTCGGCATCATCGACTACACGGTAGCCTGATGTTGGACAGATTGCGATTTTCAGTTTCGGTCAATAATAGGCAACTGACGAAGGTCCACATTACTACTTTATGCCGACACCACTTTAGGACCGACGATGGTCCGATTGGAACTTTGTTTAATCGGTCGAAAATCGGCAACTGACAATGGTCTGATTTACTATAGTCGACTTTATGCCGACGCCCACTTTATCTGTTTTAGGGCCGACGATGGTCCGATTGAAAGTTTGTTTAATCGGTCGAGAATCGGAAAATGACGAAGGTCCGATTTACTATAGTCGACTTTATTCCGAAAAGCATTATATCTGCTTTTGGACCGCCGATGGCCAGGACGCTTTTTATTCTTAACCGACCGTGAGGTGAGGTGAGCGAAATTCAACTTAGAAAAAAGTGGTGAAAAAAGCTCACCTCACCTCACGGTCGTTCAAGAATAAGCGTCCTGATCAGATTTTTGTTCGATTGGTCGATAACCGGCAACAGACGATGGTACGTCAAATTAAAATTTTAAACTGATTAATAGTTTCTTCCTAGTATGTAGAGATGGCGCTAATGTCACTATTTTCCCTGTACAATATTATATATATAATGAGCAGAGATATTTCAAAACTAGAATGCGGACTTGACAAGAATCACCTCTTCCGCCACTTAAACCACCCCAACTGGTTAAACACCCGCATTATAGAAACTTTGTAGTTTGCCAATGTCGGATCGTGTCAAGCAACTACCGACGGACGTTCGTCAATCACCGATGTCGGCCCGCTTTGAGAGGCTGATGTGGGGCCTTATTATCCACCCACTATCGGACCTTCATGGTTTGCCGTTGTCGGGCCGCTTTAAGCTACCACCGACAGACCTTCGTCAATCGCCGACGTTGGATCGCTTTAGGAAACCAATGTCGGACTTGAATAGTTTACCGATGTCGGTCCGAGACCAGCTTGCCTACGTTGGACCGACAAAATTAAGCAGTTGTATGGGCGGATGGTCGGTACCAAGTGGTTAAACCATATCGCATCTTAATCGTACGGCGACGGTATGCCGATATCAGCAAAAAGTAAAATTTACCATTGGTCCGACGGCGGGCTACAGTCTAAATCGACGTCATGCTGATGACGGCAAATTCGGCATTCGACATCGGGCCAACGAAGGCCCGAGGGAACCGTGTTTGCTGGGATGGCATCAAGTTATTCCAGTTGTGATCTTATTTTTATGGTTTGGTACCCTGTTTTGTCTGTCAAATGCTTACCAACCGATTTCACATATAAAAATAATGACGTTGTTTTCAGTTGTAATGGATTTAACCGGACGATACGGGGTAACCTTTTTTATAAATGGAAAATGGTCTACGTTTACCGAAAACGCTAAGTTAGCCCATAGGTGTACGTTTGTTGGAGGGGTCGGGTCAACAGGCGATGAAAAATTTGTACACCAACTGACAATTATTTTTGAATAGAATAGATTTAAAGCTACAGCAGCTTGTTTTTTTGCCATTTGTTAAATCTCCTTCAGCAAAATAAACCATTTAAATAGCAAAATAACCATAAAAGCAAAAGCACGGTTATTCCACCAACAATCAAATATTTTATGTTGAAAGAAAGTGAAAATATCTCCAAAACTGTAGCTTCGAAACAAAATTTGTGTGTAATATTTGCGAAAACCAAAATCTGAAAACCGCATATCAATAGCTGCTTTACTTCTAAAGTTATGATTTTTTTAATATATTTTAACATTTCTTCAAATAACTCGAAAACTAAAGCTCCCAGGAATTTGGACTTTATAACAAAATTTGTAGTCCAGATTCATGGAAACTTAAATCTCAAAACCGTATATCGCTACTTGCTTTTGTTTCAAAGTTGCAATATTTTTAAATATTTTATCCCTCTTTTCCACTCTTCCACCCCCCACCACCCTACCCAAAAATCAGTTCATGGTCAGCCGATAGAAGATTTCTGTACCAAATTTCGTTAAAATTGATTAAGGCGTTCTTAAATTATCATGTATAGAGACAGACAACAGACCGACAGACAACTTTTTTTCGTCGATTAAGGTGTTTCGGAACCTTAGTAACTTATTTTTGATAAAATTAAGAAAAGTCAAAAGTTCACGATTTTAATAGTCCCCCATACCATATTGGTATGGTGGAGTAAAAATAAGATGATTATTTAATAGGATCCCACAATTTAGTAGACAAAACGCACTTTACCAAAAGTTCACAAATAGTTTATCTTCTCTAAGTACTGTGGACACTCTTTAAACAATTAATTTTCTGCTCACGCACACCACCTACAGCATAAGCAGAAATAAGGGTTGTTCTGAGAAATTATGAGGTTGGTTTGGTGTATTTTGTCATGCAGTCTAACAATTATAACATTAGAATACAGGATGTGGTGGTAATTAGTTATGTTGAGGGGCTGTGATGTGCGGGGCGCCGTGCCTAAAAGGCAAGTCACGCAAAATTATACAGGGTGTGGCGTTTAATCGGTTAAACAAATTTATTTATTTAGGAAAGCTGATGAAAGTGTTAAATTACGGAAAACTCGGTTTATTAAAAAAAGTTCATGGACTGAGGGTACCGATCTTTGACTCACCCTGTGCATCCAAAAAAGTTTAACATACAAATCAGTGTACCACATTATGTCAAAATTTCACAAAAACATCAGCGTCATTTTCATATGACCTACATAGTTTGTTAAGGCAGCCAAAACAAAAGATAACTATAACTTTACTTAAATTGATTGCAAAATTCCTGTTTGTAGTTAAACTTTATATATGGTGTGTCAAAAAAAATCCGCATTTTTTGAAATGATTATAACTTAGCGGGAAATTCTCAGATTTTAATAATATTTAGCTTTTTAAAAGCCAAACCTTCAGAATTTATAGGACCAATGTCAAACTTGGCATTTCCTTGGTTTTGTGTGCAACACTGTAATATATCTAAAACATCTTAATGAAGCCACATTCTTTCGAAGCAAATCTATGTAACATTTTAAAAATTCGGACAAGAAATAAGGAAGTCTACCTAAAAAATCAAGCTTATTAAGATAAAATCTACTTGTTTAAATAGCAATAACTTTTTCAAAAATTGATCGATTAATACAAGTTTAAACTTTTTAAAAGGCACAAGCTTCAAAATTTATAGGCCTAATGATGAAACTGACATTTATTAAAAATCCAAGATGGAGGACCTATTTAAAAAATAGGTATATTTCACCCCCCTCGCAAAAAAATTTTCTGCGACCCGGTATTCAATCTCAAACATTGGTTACAAAGCCACATCCTTCCCAAGCACATCAACGCAACATTTAAAAAATTCATACAAGAAATAAAGAAGCTTTAAATCTTTATATAGACCATAGTTTGCATGCAAAATCAAGCTTATTAAGGAAAAATTGCTTGATTTTGTAGCCAAACTTCTTTATTTCTTGTCCTGATTTTTAAAATATTTAATTGGTATGCTTGGCAAGGATGTGGCTTTGTAACCGATTTTTGAGAATGAATACAGGGTTCCAGTGTTCTGGGGAGGTCAAAATACCCGGTTTTTTTTTATCAAATTCGCCATTTTCAATTTTAAAAAAATATAACTTTTGACATAAGTTCTGTAAATTTTGAGGTCTGTGTCTTTTAAAAAGTTTAAACTTATTAAAATCGATCAATTTTTAAGAAAGTTATTGCTATTTATACGAGTAGATTTTTTTTTTAGTAAGCTTGATTTTGCAGGTAAACTTCCTTATTTCTTGTCCGAATTTTTAAAATGTTACATCGATGTGCTTCGAAAGAATGTGCGTCGTTAACAATGTTTTAGATTTATTAAAGTGTCGCACAAAAAACAAATCTAGGGGTGTAAAAAATGCCTATTTTTCAAATAGGTCCGACATCTTGAATTTTTAGGACATACCAAGTTTAACATTGGTCCTATAAATCTTAAAGCTTTGACTTTCTAAAAAGCTAAATGTTATTAAAATCGGACAATTTCTCGCTAGATGATAATTATTTAAAAAAGTGTGTTTTTTTTGGCACACCCTATATAATGCCTCCACTCACACAAAAGAGTTCCCAAAAACTGCTTCCTCATAAAAAACTACTAGCCAGGGTCGTTGTTCAGTGTCAAGGGCGCATGGTCAATTTATGAGGCAATGCATACAAACAGTTTTTCCAATATTTCCATCCATTACAGTAATCATTCCATTCAGTTGGCAGACAGTAATAATATGGAGCTAATTGACATGTGCGTCGCGTCGTTTCAAAAAGTTGGTTAATTTTGCGAAAGAAGTTTTACAGCGGTCTTTGTAAAATGTTCGGTGTTCTAAAAGGTTATTTTATTTTAAAATGGTATTAGAAGGATAAATTTTCTTACAACGGTAATTTACCGAATTTTGTTTTAAAACTTGGGTTTTGAGGGTCCGTAATAATCATTTTGGTCCTTTTTTTATTTCATTTGTTAAGTGTGAAAACTGAAGAGATATATTGTAACGTAGTTAACCAGCTATTATCTTATCCATTAACAAATTTTTGCTTCTATCCTATATTTAAGTTTTCGTAGATATGGCTTTTACTTAAAAAAAATAACAACCCATATTTTTGCGATAACCGCAAATATAATGCAAGAAAAAAATCTATTTTGTGTGATGCAAGAAGAAAATTTAAAAAAATTACCATTTTTATACTGTGCTCTATGTGTAACAAACTATGGCAAGATATTTTTCAAGTAGCTTACCAAACGTTATAACTTGGGATTCAAGTTCTTCTTGGGCGGGCAAAAACTATCATTTAGAGGAAACATTAGACCTAGAAAATTACCACGTAAGTACATGAAAATAGTTATTTACCTAACAAGTGCGGAAAGTGGTACTTTACCGCACGCGACTGCAGATGACCGAACGACGCGAAAATAATCATCTTAAATTTTAAAAACCCAATGTTCAGACAAACTTCTTTAAAAATCTATATGTACTCCTCAGAACTGAGTGCCCTCCAGTTGGAATTTGGCGTGTCACATTTATCTTATCAGGTTCATATAAACTGGGCGCACTATGAAACGCATATTTTATATTTAGGAGAGTATTTTAAATCTCTGTAACTTTTTTAGGTTTTATAATTTTGAAATGGGGTTTTTGGTGTCGTATAGCTGGAATTTTTTTGCTAATAAAAGTTAAAATTAAAGTTTGGCACTGTTTTTTTTGTCAAAGTTTAAAGTTAACGAAAATTAAAAAAAAAATTGGGAAAAATTTAAATTTACCAAATTGGTTACCAAAACTTTCTTAACAAAATGAATTCTCAGATCTTTTATTATTTCTTTTGTTTTGGAGATATGATTTTTTTTCAAAATTTAAGCGTATTTTAAATTATTTTGCCTCGTGGATCGACCGGATTTCGCAAATAATTTTAAATATGCATTTTCGCAATCTCTGGTAGGTCTATTACAAATAAAACGTACCCAAAGTTATTTTGAAAATTAATCTTGACTACCAGTGGCGTCCAAGTTGTGGATTCTAACAGATGTTTACGAAAAATACTTTATATGTTTCACATCAATTTTTTCGCTATCAATCATGAAAAAGATTATTTTATTTTTAATTTTTTTAAAACGTTAACCAGGGGCGGAGGTAGATTTTTTTTCAGAATACACTTTTATTGATATAAATTGGTTATATAAATTAGAGAAAGCAGGTTCAGCTTATATTTATTTAAATTATTATGTAAATAATTTTTTTTATATCAAGCACGTTAGGGGCGTGCATATTCTTTTATTTTAAAAAGTTTTTATTTAAAAATATTATGTTAGTTTTGTGTGATCCTAAAGTGAATTCGGGAAGCCAATCAAATTTTGGTAAGGTCCAATTTTGCACACCTATTTGCACACCCCATGGGAACCCGCAATAAGTTTCTCGAGTAACGAGACTGCCCCCCCCCCCAGATATTTTTCAAAATAGGTGTGCAAAATTAGACTTTTCGAATGGGACCAAAATTTTCAAAAAATATCATCGGGGGGGGGGGCAGCCTCGTTACTCGAGAACCCTTTTGTGGGTTCCCATGGGGTGAAATTTCAAAATAAGTGCGCAAAATTGGATCTTCCGAATGGTACCAAAATTTTCAAAAAATATCATCTTGGGGGGCCAGCCTCGTTACTCATGAACCATATTGCGGGTTCCTATAGGGTGTGGAAAATTTCAAAATAGGTGTGCAAAATTTGAAAATAGGTGTGCAAAATTAGACCTTTCGAATGATAGCAAAATTTTCAAAAAACCTTATATTTTGTGATTGATTTTCACTAATTCACTTTAGGATCAGAGAACTAACATAATTTTTAAAATAAAAAATTATGCTCTGATGTGCTTGTTATAAAAAAAAATTGTTTACATAATAATTTAAAAAAATATAAGCTGCTTTCTCTAATTTATGTAACCATTTTTATCAATAAAAGTGGATTCTGAAAAAAAATCTAGCTCCGCCCCTGGTTAATATTTAAAAAAAATAAAAAACCGCTTTGGTAAAAATGGTCACTAGTTACTAACAACTGAAAAAAATAATAATTTTTTTCAGTTGTTAGTAACACAATTCAAAACTTGGACGCCACTGGTAATCAAGATTAATTTTCAAAATAACTTTGGGTCGTTTTATTTTTAATAGGCCTTCCAGAGGTTGGGAAAATGCATATTTAAAATTATTTTCGAAATCATATCTCCAAAACAAACGAAAAAATAAAAAATCTGAGATATATTTGATAACCAATTTGATAATTTTCAATTTTTCCATTTTTTTTTTAACTTTGACAAAAAAACAGTACATTTTGTCACACCTTTTATACCGAATAAAATACAAAATGGCAAACTTTGGATTTAATAAAACCTAAAAAAGTTACAGAGGTTTAAAATACTCTCCTAAATATAAAATATGCGTGCGCCCAGTTTATTTGTAAAACTTCTCAGACCGTGATAGTGGATATAACTGGGTTGCGCAGGTTAAGAAATATTTTGCTGAAATTGGTTGCTCTGACTCGTTTATCCAACTCAGAAAATAATTCTTAACAAAAAATAAAAAAAGACCAGCGGTTTCTTGCATGTTCAACATTGACGTTGTTTTATAACTATTAGGAATACAAACATTTAACACAAAAATATTTAATGAATAAAACTTAATAATTTGTCAACTTCTCGTCGTGAGTAAGCACTACCTTAGAATTTGTTACAAAGGTATGCATCGTGGGTATGAAAGAGGCTGGTTTTGGTTTACGGGAAATTGCAAGAAGGGTTGATGCCAATCCATCAACACTGTTAAGAGTTTGGAGAAGGTGGTCCAATGATGAGACTTATACACGTCGTGCGGGTTCTGGACGCCCTACATTATTACAAGGTCGTGATTTACAGCATCTCAGACTTCTTGCTCTCAGAAATCGACGGGACAGTATACGTCAAGTAGGAGATGTTCTAGTTGCAGCTACAGGACGCGTGTTTTCAAGGATGACAGTAAATCGAAGATTGCTTGCTATGGGGCTGAGGGCTTACCGTCCGCTTTTGGTGCTACCTTTGACTCTATAACATAAGGCTCACGGCTTGGAGGGGACGAATCCAGGTTTTGTTTAGGCGGCCATGATGGACGCATGAGGGTTAGGCGATTTCGAGGTGAAAGACGAAATGTAGACTTGATGCGTGATACAGCAAGACAGCCAAGTATCATGGTATGGGGTGCTAGTCCTCATCAACGGCAATCTGACTGCTCGGCGATATATCAATAAAGTGCTGCAGCCAGTTTTACATCCCTACCTACAAACTGTCCCAAATTGCGATCTTGCAACAAGATAATGCCAGACCACATATTGCTTATGAAACAATGGACTTCGAACGGACTATCGATCACGTATGCGATATGATTGGGCGCAATCTTAGTCGATTACCACGTCCCCCTGGAAACTTAGATGAACTCTAGACCATCTTATTTTTTCAATGCCTAGAACAAACGATTGCATAAAAACCACGAGGGAGCCACTCATTATTAATTTTTGGATGATTATTATGGAGGAATCTTCTTAGAAATATGATCAATTACTAAGAGCATCCTAATGTATTATTATATAAATTAATGACTTTAAAAATATTTATTTGTCCTTTCTGGTGGTGTATTTTTTTTTGTTCTTCAGTATATTTTTTGAGCTACTCCATCTAATTGGCCAGGAAAACACAGAAATGATAACTTCTTATAAAAAATTTGTGACGGCGCTAGACAATATTAACTCATTTCACGAGGGTAAAACAATAGCTGAGTTTATTTTAATCATTTTGCGTTTAAGAGCATTCTTAGATTGCCAACTAAGCTTTTAGTGAATCCATTTACTGATTTTAGGTATCACAACAATTTTGTTTTTTCTTTCTTTTTCTTTTGAAAAGGAAAATTTTATTTTATGTTTTATGTAATTTAAAAATTAAATTAGTGAAAACAAATTAATTTTTTTTTTGGTATCCAAGATTTCTGATGAAATGAAATGATAGGGCGCAACCTTAGTCGATTACCACGTCCCCCTGGAAACTTAGATGAACTCTAGACCATCTTATTTTTTCAATGCCTAGAACAAACGATTGCATAAAAACCACGGGGGAGCCTCTCATTATTAATTCTTTGATGATTATTATGGAGGAATCTTCTTAGAAATATAATCAATTACTAAGAGCATCCTAATGTATTATTATATAAATTAATGACTTTAAAAATATTTGTCCTTTCTGGTGGTGTATTTTTTTTTTGTTCTTCAGTATATTTTTTGAGTGCCCGCTACTCCATCTAATTGGCCAGGAAAACACAGAAATGATAACTTCTTATAAAAAATTTGTGACGGCGCTAGACAATATTAACTCATTTCACGAGGGTAAAACAATAGCTGAGTTTATTTTAATCATTTTGCGTTTAAGAGCATTCTTAGATTCCCAACTAAGCTTTTAGTGAATCCATTTACTGATTTTAGGTATCACAACAATTTTGTTTTTTCTTTCTTTTTCTTTTGAAAAGGAAAATTTTATTTTATGTTTTATGTAATTTAAAAATTAAATTAGTGAAAACAAATTAATTTTTTTTTTTGGTATCCAAGATTTCTGATGAAATGAAATGTTTTTTAAAAACCGTGAAAAATACCTCAGTAAAATTAACATATTGAAAAAATAATGTTTAAAGACTATATCTATAATTTTATGTTTTTATGGGCTTAAAATAGTCATAAAATTTGGTAATTTTGTATAATTTTACTTTACCGCACAGTGTGCGGTAAAGTGAAATCATGAAAAACTATCTGATACAACGCTTTTAAGCAAAGAAAATGCTTAAATGAATTTTTTGCTTAGTGTTAATTTACCGCATCCTATGCTGTAAATTAACTTTAAGACACATTACTCGGTAAAGTACAACTTTCCGTCCTTAAAATGAAACGGTAAAGTGCATTTTCACACACGCAAGTAGGTGAGTAAGCACTAAAATTTAAGGTAAACTGCCTTATATCAGTAATGCATAATTTTACTTTACCGCACACTATGCGGTAAAGTTACTTTACGGTATACTGTGCGCTAAAGTATAATTATATATTTATAGTTGCGAACAAACTTTTCGAAAATAACAAATTTTACTGGTTCTATAACACTCACCGTGACGATCCTAAACCAAATCACGTTTAATCAGTGGCGCAGCCAGAAATCGACTCTGGGGGGGTTTCATCATTTAATAAATATCAAATTTTTTTTAAAAATTAGATATTGCTTGAAATTTTGAACTGAAGGGAGGGGAGAGGGTCGGTTTAATAGATGTTAGTGTATACGGAACAACAATACTTATTTTTAAAAGAAAGTCTCATCTAGTCTCATTTGCAAATTCTTTATGCCGACGACCACTTTATCTGCCTTAGGGCCGACGATGGTCCGATTGGAACTTTGTTCGATTGGTCGAGAATTGGCAACTGACGATGGTCCGATTACGTCACCTTAAAATTTTTAAACTGCTTAATAGTTTCTTCCTAGTATGTAGAGATGGAGCTAATGTCACTATGTTCCCTGTACAGTGGAAGGTAAATTATATATATAAAACGCAAAGATATTTCAAAACTACGATGCGGTCTTGACAAAATGGTGGTACTTCTCTACAACAATCACCTATTCTGCCACTTAAACCAGCCCGACTGGTTAAGCACCGGCATTATCGAAACTTTGTAGTTTGCCATTGTCGGGCCGCTTTAAGCTACCACCGACCGACCTTCGTCAATCGCCGACGTTGGGCCGCTTTAGGAAAACAATTTCGGACTTAAATAGTTTACCGATGTCGGGCCGAGACCAGCTTGCCTACGTTAGACCGACCAAATTAAGTAGCTTTATGGGTGGATGGTCGGTACCATGTGGTTAAACCATATCGGACCTTAATCGTACGGCGACGGTATGTCGATGTCAGCAAAAAGTAAAATTTACCATTGATCCGACGGCGGGCTATAGTCTAACGCTGCGTTGGCAAACATACATTGGCCTACATCGCAAAGCGGACAAACAATACTGCTGGTCCGATGTCGTAATCGACGTCGTACCGATGACGACAAATTCGGCAAAGGCAAAGGCCGACTGCTGTGCAAATTTTGCTAACGATGTGAATGTGTTTGTTTTAGCTGATACGTCAGAGGAACCAACCTTTAAATTAAACCAAATATGTAATTATTTTAACACCTGGGGGGCAATTCCAGTGGGCTATCGTTATGAGATAACGATCGCTATCGCCATTATTTTCACTGTTACGGCAACATCGCTTATTATTAATTAAAAAGAAGGCTTAAATGGCACGCAACCAGCAATACTTTCCCAAAACAACTCTCAAATGCCGACAGTCAGTCAAGTTTGTTTAGATTTTTAGATTTTTGTTTCGGTGAAATTTCGGGAAAGTAATAATTTTCATGAGCTTTTTGCACGCAATATGGACTAAAAATCTGATCACAATGTGATGGTGGTCAACCGTTATTGAATTTTGTTTGGAAAAGCCACGTTCTCTGTGAAGAAAAATCCACATGGGCCTTGTGTGGAAGTGCCTCCAGATTTTTTGTTTGGGTAAGTACTTATATTTACTTTATCTTATATTCTATTCTGTTCTTTTTGGTGCTTAAGGAACACTACTTACATAATGTAAAAAAAAGATATAGTAGGTCCGTTTTAAGTTCAGTTTATACATTTTGAAAAGACGTGAGCCAGTGGCCAGAAAACCGAAAAATAATTTTACAAAATATTCATACATTATAAGAAAAAAAAGTTGGAAATTCAAGAATGCAGGATTTGTTTGATCCAAGGTTATTACACTGACTTTTTATTAAAAAAAATTTGACATCAACTAATATCTACCTATATATCGAGAAAAAATCAAATATTATTTATTTGGACAGTTTATGTTTGTATTTTTTGAGGTTATAGCCAAATTACTAAATATTATGCCTTGTATAAATAATAGTACTTACAACAGACCGCATTGAGTACCTAGTTGAAGAGAGGCGGCTGATTCTGAACTGCTATGCACGATCAAGTAAAAATTTTGCATCCCTTCTCATACTGTCCCCCCTTCTTCAATTATTTTATTTGCACAGGATAGTAGATCTTTTGAACTCCCTCCCTCTGACAGACAGATAAGAGTCATGTACCTAATTTTCATATATTCAAATTGATTTTGCTAAAACAAATTTTGATGTACACATTTTCTTTTTTTAAGGTTTTCAAAGTTTTATTGTTTTAATGTAATGTAATTTACTGTTCTTTTTTTAGGTCAACTGTTGAAAATCTCCAAGAGCAGGACCCATGCTGTAGTGCTAATAAGAGAGAAAATAAATTATGAAGTTTGGGAATAAACACTTACCGTAGCTGCTCAATGTAGAAATCAGTTTTGGTAAGTTTTCAATTCCAACACCTGATTTTAAATTTGTAGGTACACCTATTGTCAAGTAATGCAAATTATCCTAAGATTTTGTCCCATACAGTCAAGTATTGTCAGGTATTATCGAGTTTTCGTACACCTATTGGAGGTGTTGGCCTCTCGGTTTTAGATTCTGAGTTTTAGAAATGTTTACTTAAATCTAGTAAACAAAAAAATTTGTGTAAATATAATATTTTTGTGTAAAAGTAGAGTATTGTGGTTTTTGACGAAACATCATTTTAAGTTTCGCAATTATGTCAGTAATAAATAGTAATTTTTAAATATTTAACCTTTGCGTTTCTACATAATTTTAAGACCAAGTTTCTCACCTTTGTCAAAATCAAAATGCATAAAACTTTTAACTTTTCAAACTCTCTACTGTTGATCAAATTCCTGTCTTAAAAACTCTTTTAGTTTTTATCTACTGTTTTACAAAGTTTACTAGTTCTTATCAGTAAATTATTTAACCCATCATCACACAAAATTAGTAAAGTTTAAAAAATTTAATAATAATAAATTGTAATTTTACTCAGAAATCATTTTATTGGGATAATTTCAGATAATTTCGTTTTTTTAACCGGTATCAGAGGGTTTTTACCTCGACTCCCCCTTCCTTTGGGACGCCACTGGGTAACCATATACACCTATATAACGTTTAAAAAATTGGATTATTTAATTCACGTTACATATTTTATGCAGATTTTATGGATGTCACTAATAAAAAGAATAAGTAAAATTGATAATACAGTACCTAAAATATGTTATAGAAATCTAAACTTTTTACATGAAAAAGTTAGCTCATTTTTTTCCTCGTATTGAAAGGTCATGCATTCATTTTGATTCAGGCCTAGATGAGAAGATTAACTTTAAATTTGGCACAAAATTGGAAAAATATTGGGAAAAAAACAAAAAAAAAATAGCACATGGTATTGCTATTGTCTGAAGTATTAATTCAAGTGAACTAACTGGTTAGCTGATTAGACTATAGATTTGCATACATCACACCTATAATAAATTACTTTAAATTTAATTTCAGATCAATGATTTCTCGTAATTATTAAGATGTATGATGAATACATTTAAGCAGGCAGCACCCCACCCCACCTACGCAACTAAACATTTTAGCAGGACAAAACACATATGGTAAGCTACCTTCACACTAAAAAGAAAACATTTTAAAATCCAAAAATTCATCAGTAAAATTAAAAAAATTGGCTACTTTCGTTTCAACCACACATAAATTTCCACTTCTTTATTGCTGTAATTTAAGTTTTTGTTTTCTACTATTTTTATTAGCCACCAACACCTAAATATTTCAAATTTCATTAGTAAAATTCAAGGAGGAATAAAGTTTTAAGGTAACTTTTTATGTCCACAGGATATTTAAAAAAAAACATTAAATAACAATTAAAGATCTTGGGGTAACTAGGGGATAAGCCACACTTATTTCGTTAATTTACATGAAAAACTCAAGTCTTTTTCCACTTGGATCCCAACTTGTTAGATTTTCTGAACTTGTTCGCTTTGTTTTCCCAAGGTTTTTAATTATTATTCACTATCTTGATAGTTTTTTTGATCGACAGTTTACATTACTTTTTCTAAATAATATATACAAGGGCCAAATTCATATCGTTTTTTTTAACAGGCAAGTTTTTTTACGACCTTAGCCAGAAAGTTGTTTTATCCTCTCCCTTAGTTTCTAAATCAAAGTGCGTTGAACCAAATTCACACAAGCATTGACCATCACTTAAGTTTCTACTTTACCTTAAATATTATGATGTGGGGTAAACAAAAGATAGTCAATAATAAAATTTTCAAAGTAGAATGTAATGTAAAACTTGGTCCGTACTTTTCTAAAAGAATCTAAATTGGCAGACAGCAATAAAACTGGTGGCCAAAAAATTGGTGAGATATAGTCGATGTAAGTCTAATAAGTCGGATTATACTCTTGTTCAAAGGGTGAGGTGATTAAAAGTTACTATTGGTGTATTGATTGATTTTATAAACCAAACCTGAAAGCTTTCAATCTTAAGTAGCCATTTCACTGGCTTACATTTTGAAATACATCTTATTTTTTGTTTCAGGTTAGCAGTGCCCAAGCTGATAAAAGAAAAGATGCAATCCACCAATTATTGAAATATTAGAAAACAATTTGTAATTCTAAGTATCATTTAAACCAATAAGTAAAATAAATCAGTTTTTTTTATCCCAAATTTTATTATTTTTTAATAGCAATGTTAAGAGTGACAAAATCAACTCAAATCAATTTTTTCTTTGTAATATAATAAATTGGTAATATTAAATTAAAAACTAGTATAAAGTATTAATCTAGCCAAAAAAATAAATTTATCTAAATGCATTGTAAAAAACTTGCCATATGAGTCAGTAAAACTTTAGAGTTAATTTAAAAATGCAGCATACATTTAAGGCCCTTTATTTGAAGTAGGTACTAAGTAGGTTTCTTAAATTATATTACTCAGTTATTAAAAATTAAAATAATTTGCTTTATTACCCAACTGCTATATATCAATATCAAACTATGCTATGTGTGTGTGGGAATAAATATCATTTAGGTAAATATTAAATCACATCAGTCCAATTTTTTAAAACATCTTCATCAATTCTTTTTTATAGCAATCAGAGCTTGAAATAACTTAATACTGTACTTAACTTACCCCACCAAACCAATCTAAAAACTCTGCCTTATTTTAAAAAGTTTGCAATAACTTAAAATAATATATAGTGGCCCACACTTTTTCGATGACTCCCCCAAAAAATCTGCGAATTTTTTTGAAAAAGTTCTAAAATCGTAGTTACAATAGGTCCAATGTTCTATAACTATCACTTAAGTGACATTTAAATTTTTTGATTTAAACAAATGTGGCCTAACAGAATTAAATAATAAAATTTTATTTCTGTACTATATTTTACACAACTTTTTATTCATTAAAAGTTATCTTATTATTTTTTAATGGGAGAACAAATAACATTTAGCATACATGTATATTGCATCAGTTTCTTCTGAAAGTTAGTTTCACTATGTCTATTGAACATCGAATCTTTGTCTAGTTTCATTTAGTGCCTTGGAAGGTTGGTCTGTGTCTTACTTGAATCTATCCATAGTTAATTTGTGGTCTTGTTTGGTACTATCCTACTAGAATGATTCTTACATGTAGCTCCATTCACATACCCTAGCATGTTATACCTAAAAAGAAGTATACACTTTAAGTTTTATCAAAATATTACTTATCCAAAATCTGATCACAGCTTTAAGAAGTTATTTTTTCTTTGGTGAACTGCAAGAATCTAAGTCAGTAGTTTTCATTTTAAATAAACTATCTCAATGGATCACATTCTTGCCAAGCCTGACTTTAATTTAAGTGGGTGATAAACTCAACTAGTTGGGCCATGCTTATCTATATTCTATCATAAGGGCTTGCGATTCCCTTTACAGAAGAGTATAAAATATAAACCCAGCTTAAAATAGCAGTGATCTACAAGTTTGGGATAAGTAAAACAAATATTTCCCCATAACAAAAGCTAGTTTTACTTACTGTGCCGTTCTTTGTGAGCTCCAAATATGGTGTGAACTTATTTTCGTCTTCCATTCGGGTGGTTGGAGAACACAAGATCACAGGAGAAACTAGGTAGCAGGAATTATAAAAAGTATTTTGTTTCCCGATGTCTGCAACCATCGCAGAAGAAATCATGTTAATTTTTCTCAATCAAATCAAAACTTATATTTTTGTGCGAGTTTAGTTGTCAAAGTTGAATTGACACGGCCGCGGCCATTGTGAAACAACAAAACAAACCGCGGTGTTGCCGCGATAACGAATTCGCTACGTAACGATATCGGTATGAGCCACTGGAATAGCCCCCCTGGTGCACCAATAATAAGCAAATAGCAAACATCAAAAAGATTGTGTGCATGAAATTTTCATCAAACAATATAGTTAAGGGGCATGTGTAATTTCCTGGGATTTTAAATGAAGGAGTTTTGTGACTATGTGGGATTGATAGCTCTTTAGTCACATAATCAAGTGTTACCGGGTGTTTGGTTCGCATCCGTGTAGAAGGGGTTGATATGACGTCATCTTTTAAGATGGCGGCCAAAAATCATAAAAAATACAACTTTTGCAACCAGAGCATGATTATACACGATTCCATATAACTCGACGACGAGGATTCCAAAAAATTTACTTCCAAGGTCATCCGAGCTTAAATGACCTTGAAAATCGCAAAAAACATGATTTTTGTAATTTTCTCTACAAAAAGTCTTAATAATTCGACGTTTTGTCAGACTAACTTCAAATGTACCTCACACTATTAGCCATATATGCCAAATTCGATCCCTGGAGCTTGATGCAGTTTGAAGCTTTAGCATACTAAAAGGCGCTATTCGTCAACTATTAAAGGGAAGAGGACCAAATTTGATGATAGCGATAAGATAGTCAAGTCCAACAATATTGTTAAAAAAAATTTGGTTCAGCTATGATGCGTTTCAATATGGCGGCTGGTATTTCAAAATGGCGACCTATAACCACATTTTATTTTATCCAATTTCGTAAAGTAAAAAAGCTAAAATGACAAGGTGGGCATCAATTCTTGTTGGCCTATCGCCGCTTACTATGAAAAAAAAGTTTAGTTGATGCACGACCTTTATTTACCTTGAGAATACCATGTACAACATGTTTTCTAATTTACCACTATGCAAAAACTTTAAGTGCCGGAAATGAAATTAACATCTTAGCCATAACTAACAACTTCATTTTGAACCTCCCTACCATTTTTTTTTTTGATCTGGCGTCCAAGATGTTTATGCTATACCTCGGTAAAAATGACCTATATGCCTGTCGTTTTAATTAAGTTTAGGAACTTTCTACACGGATGCGAAGAAAACACCCGGTGGCACATAAATGTGTGACTAAATAACTGTAACCTCATCCTTGAATAGCATCTAAAAAACCTGGTGCACTATATTAGTGTATAATTTAACTTCTGCTAACTCTCTTATAGGTAATTTAAATGACTTTGTTGGCTAGACAAGTGAGTAGAACCTAAAATTCACAGTTCCGACACTTAATAAAAACGACATATAGTTCATTTTCACCGAGGTATAGCATACACAGCTTGGACGTCAGATCAAAAAAAAAATGATAGGGAGGTTTAAAATGATGTGTTTAGTTATGGCTAAGATGTTAATTTCATCTCCGGCACTTAAAGTATTTACGTAGTGGTTAATTGGAAAAAACACTACAAAAATTTGGTTTTTTACTTGTAAATGGTATTTTTAAGGTCAATCAAGGTCATACATCAACTAATTTTTTTCATAGTAAACGGCGATAAGTCAACAATAATTGATGGCCACTTTCTAATTTTAGTTTTTTTACGAAATTGGATAAAATAATGATCAGCCGCCATATTGAAACGCATCATAGCTGAACCAAATTTTTTTTAAAAATGTTACTGGACTCAACTTTCTTATTTTTCCTACCAAATTTGGTCCTCTTCGCTTTAATAGTTGATTAATAACGCCTTTTAGATATTTATTTTTGCAATATGTGAATTTGAATGGGGTATTTTTCAAGATCATAAAGCTTCAAACTGCATCAAACTCGAAGGATCGAATTTGGCATATATGCCTAATAGTTTGAGGTACATTTGAAGTTAGTGTCACAAAACGTCGAATTATTAAGATTTTTTGAAGAGAAAATGGCAAGAATCTTATATTTTGCGATTTTTAAGGTCACTTAAGGTCGGATGACCTTAAAACTTAATTTTTGTCCTCCTCGTTGTCGAATTATATGGCATCGAGTATAATCATGCCGCGGTTGCGAAAGTTGTATTTTTTATGATTGTAGGCCGCCATCTTGAAAGATGACGTCATATCAAACCAGTCTACACGGATGCAAACAAAACACCCGGTAACACTTGATTGTGTGACTAAAGAGCTATCAATCCCACATGGTCACAAAACTCCTTCATTCAAAATCCCACGTGATACAAATTATCGACATATGCCCCTACACTAATAACCGAGTTTCTTATGACATTAGCGACATACGGCTTTCAAATGAAATGATTCAGCAAGTAAACTTTACTCAATTTTTGGCCATACAAATTGATAGTGGTCTAAACTGGTAAAATCATATTGATCACGTCTGCAAAAAATAAATTCTGCTTACTATGTCATAAGTCAATTAAAAGATACTTTGGACAAAAATGGTCTCATGAATGTTTATTATGCACTAGCCATGTTATATTTGGGGACATGCGGCATATATTGAAAGAGTATTTGTGGGTCAAAAAAGTATCCCGAGGCTTATCTTTACAATATCTCCCCGCACCATGTGTAAAACTATCTTTAAACAGAAAAAAAAATTACTTTTTTTTTCATTAATATTCATTTTTAAATCATTGGTTTTTGTCAAAAGTAATACTCCATTGTTTGAGGAAAATGCAATGCATGGAATCATTATAACACAAAACATGGCAGCTTATTAAGAACTAATCATCACAATACTGCAATTTATGAGAGATTTCCCTGTTACAAGGCTGTAAACCTTTATAATAAACTATCAGAAGCAGTAAGTGAACTCAAAATTAAAAAATTTCTTTTAGAAATGTGACCCTATCATGTAGAAGACTTTAAGCCTTAAAATAAGTATTACTGTGTGTAGTTTGTCTTTTTATTTTTGACCTAATTTTTAACTATACCTGGTTTATAGGTTTTTTATGTATTATTTTTATTTGTTAATTTATGTGATGTATGTAATGTATTTATAAATTAACGAATCTACCCTCAAGGTATTAAAATCTTGCAACCATTTTTTTTAGTCAGGTACATTTTTAACGATTTCCATATTGAAATCTGTACAATCATTTTTGATTCTGATTCTGACTCTATTCTTAGTGGATCAGTGTAGTGAAACTGGGTGCAGGGTAAGGGTAAAATCTTTTATTTTTTATTACCATACTTCACCGCACAGTGTGCGGTAAAGTAAGTCTGACATTTTATTTTACCGCACACTATGCGATAAAGTAACTTAACCGTGCATTGCACTCGGTAAAGTGCTACTTTTAGTTCTCAAAGTAAAGCGGTCAAATACACGCGCACGCGAGTATGTAATAGTTATTTACCTAACAAGTGCAGAAAGTGATACTTTACCGCACACAATGGAAGTACCGGTAAGGGCGGTAAACACACTTTACGCATGTGTTAGGTACACGATTTTCCTACAAGCCTCAAACATGCCCAAAAAGGAATATTAATATCTGTATTTTAATTTTCTGAAATAAACGTAGTTAAGTACTTTGTGTGTGCAATAATGTTAACTTTAACGCACTGAGTGCGGTAAAGTACTACTTTCAACACGAAAATGAGTGCGGTAAAGGGCACTTTTTTGCAAGGGAGTAGGTAAAGAAATTAAATATAGTAAGAACAACAATTTTAGCGATGCATAAGAAGAACCCTGCCATTTTCTTATGGGGGATGTGTTTCGGTTATTTTTTTTTTATATTTTAATGTATTATAGAGGAGATTCTAATGAGCAATTTTCGTCATGGACACTTTTCCCAATATGTACAGGGTGAGCTAGAAATTAGATTTAAAGTTACAGAAATGGCCGTTTTTTACTAAACTTAACCCCCGTTTACGAGAAAACTAAAGATAGGATAATAAGGGTTTCTGCTGGTCTGATTCAACACGTAACGACCTAAATTTTTGATATTAGTAAGTAACTAACTAAGGGAGGATATATATGGGACGCTGGTTGACCGAAATTGAGGCAGACTTTGGGCTCGGAGCGAAAGCCTGTATCAAAATCGTTTGGCGCGTACGACGTTGCCCCCCACCGTGTAATATTGCCACTCGAATTCGAACGCGGTCCACACATACCGGCTTATCTTTCGTGCCTCATTTCACACGGTATAGAAAGAGACTGACATAAAAATAGAGAGGTTATAAGCCACAGCACGTATCTCGACGTAACGTAAGTTTTGTTCAAGTGCAAATGTGCACTAAACTCCAAGCATACGATACGCTGTACGCGCGGTGTATCATTACAGCGCATATCGTACGTAAATGCGTAACCCCAGATCAAGAGAAAGTCGTGTAGTTTCCTACAAATTTCTATGCTATGGGTATGTAAACAGGTGCCTCGTCAAAGTTGAACCATTGAGCCGCTCATAACGGTCTGCTCTATTCCCGAGAGAAGCCTCTCCACGGAAAATTTCAATGATGATTCATTCATCATAAAAATTAAAGACATTATGAATGTCTTCCATTTTTTAAATATAAAGAAAATAAAAAAACAGGACAATTTTTAGGTTATCTTTATGAAAAACAAAGCAAATAAGAGCGCCCTCTGCTCGACTACTTAACTAATTTACAAGATACGCAAGAAGCGTTATTTTAAGCCTTTTTTAGCTCGTCGTAACTAGGGGACGTATCCTCTCTGCGTAATGAACGTTGCGGTTACGCCATGCCGTTACTTGTATTATACCCTATTATTTAGTACACGTATGCGAATAAGTTCGCATGGATTCGAAAATCAGACCCTTAGCATTTTTAGATTAGATTAGTAGTTTTTCCCAGTGATAATTGGTGTGTCTCTTATTTTATTGCAGGCTCGATTCCAGCAAAAACAAATGGAAGAAAAAGAACAGAAACTACTAAAACTATACGAAAGTCAACAGCAACGGGCATTTGACAGGGTTGGCCGAAGCAGTGCGGGCAGTAACACAAGCAACGCGAGTACCACTAGCTTAGGATCCACGGGAGGTAAGTGATTTTTCCCACTACCCTGACAGAAAATTACATTTCGACCGGCGAACAAGAAGAATGGGACTTTACCTCCCTAGGGAGTTTTGGTAACTTGACTTTCCATCGATAGTTTTGCTTACTTATATAAAAATAATAAAACAATTCTGGTGTATTATAGTTTTTATTGCAATTGATTATACCTATAGAATTAATATAGAACAAAGTATATTTCCAAAATCAAATAAATTTACATAAAAAATAATATAAATACAATCGAAAAAAGTCACTTGTTTTGTAACATGCAACATCGATCTTTCTCTTTGCTGCCTTTTTTAGAAGTAGTAGTAGTAGTATAGGGGCGGGCCGTGGGCCTGGCAATTAAGCCTCTTCATGGGCCCTTTCTGCCATACCCCGTTCCTTACCCCTATGCCCTACTTCCGCTGCTCCTCTCCCTCCGGACCTCTCTGTGTTCTTTACGAAGTATAGTATTTCGGTCCATTTGAGCGAGTGCAGCTCTCCTTCCTCTATCGTGGGAAATCCCCACTCTGCTATCAAGTGCTGCGCCGAATCCTTTTGAAGCCCGCAAGCGGGACACACGGGAGGTCCTGCTACTCCTATTTGCGTCAGATGTTTGTTCAGACGATTGTGCCCAGTCAGCATCCCTGTCAGCAGTCCAATGTCCTTTTGGGTCTTGCCTAAGAGTCATTTAGTTCTGGCTACATTCTCCATCTCTTTCCTCCAGGACGTCTTCAGTTCTTTGTTCGCCCATTTGTTGAGCTCACTCTGTCCCTGTTTCCTTGTTATTGCCAGAAGAGGTTCCGGTCTAATTTATTGGGTTTTAGCCCCTAGTCTGGCAAGTTCATCCGCTTTCTCGTTCCCTGGTATTCCCTCATGACCTGGGACCCACACCAGTGTCACCCTTTTGTCTTGAGCCAGTATTTGCACTGCTTCAGTGCACTTCTCCACCAGACTACTCTATTTTGGGCTCACTTAGAGCCTTGAGGGCAGCCTGGCTGTCGGAGCGCATGTATATGTCCCTCCTGCCATTTCTGACCTCAGGTAGGGTAATATACACCTTCGTCTGAAACACCGTAGCGTGCCTTTTTTTAACAATTATTCGTTTTAGGGGGCAAAGTACGAGCAATGTTTGACGAACGACGACATAAAGCTGGCGTCGACAAAAGCTACCCTCTCAAGCCATTGGAAACAAGAAATAACGGCCGCAGCATCAGCCTAGGCCGACAGTCCAACGGAACCACAAAATCAGTAGTTAAAACTACAACTAGAAAATCTGTTAGTCACGTTAGTCAAAAGGCTAACAGCAAACCAGTAGTGAGCCACAAGGAGACTATTCAACATGAAGTATTTAATAATAATTACAGAAACGATTCCTATGACCGAAATGGTTACAGTGATAACAAATCCCATGATGTTTTTGAACACAAAGATTCAACGACGAGTCTACTAAATATGCTAAATAATCATAATTTAGACGATGTTTTGGATAACCAGCACTTTTTGGATGAGGCTGAATTTCAAGATAATCAAAAACCGCCACATCAACCTTTGTTTATGACTGGGAAATTAGCAAATGTTGGCGGCAGGCTTCCGAGTGAGTTACATAAAGAAGCTGTCAATAAAGTTTCGCAGAATGGTGTGAGCAAAAGAGGCGTGACGAACGGAAATAATAATAGCAAGGTAAGTAAACCAATTAATTCAATTGCGAATCACCACTGGGAAGATATAAAATTTTCCTTGTACGTTTACTTAAAGAGCCGAAATAATTAACTTTCTAAGGAGAACAAGGACACAGAGAGAGTATTTCAAAAAAGGTGCTACAAAAAAATCTATTGATACTCTATTACTAGGTTTTCATATCATACTCAATACGGATCGAAACTCAAGCATCTTGTTTTTTCATATATCACGCTCTTGTCAAAACAGAGAACATCCTCTATGAAAGAAAAAGAAGACAATCTTTTCAATACGATGTGAAAACATACTATATATGTCATTTATTGAACGGCACACTAAGTGTTACTTCTTTTCCATCTTGGCTACCTTGTTAATATTGTCGTTGATAAAATCTTTCGAATTTATGAATTGTTCATGATTTACTCAGACAATATAAAATATTGATTCACTTGCTCGTAAACTATTTCATAAGCAGCCAGAATAAATTATTTTATGTAAAGGTCACATAAACTCCTGAGACCGATTTCCTTCAAACTTGGGGCAATTATATGAATGTTAAATTATTATATACAGGTAGTTTCCTTTAACACGAAACAGGCCCGTCGTTTTTGTTTGCCAATAGAGGGATAATTTTTGGTTCCATTAGCATATTTGTCTCCAACTTTTCCTTCTATTGGTAATCTTAAGAGTTCAGAATATTTTTGGTCAAAATATTCAAAATTGCGTTGTTTTATACTCTGTCCATCCAAGATTTCCTAAATATTTTACGATAGCACCACATTTCGAAGTCAGGATCACTAGGTATTCTGGTATTAATTTTTCCACCAAAATTTTAGTATAGGGAGTAGACCAGATTAGGAGAAAATTTGGCTTCCGTAGGCCTTTTGATTAAGATTTTACGAAACTTATTTTAATCTATTACTAATGGACCCACCAACAATGCCTAACCTGTTAACTGCCCCAAAAATGCTGAAGTCAAAAAGTAGGGTTAGGGTGTCAATTTTTTTTTCTTAAATTCAGACGATTTGAGCTAGAGCAACGAAATTTGGCACATATGTTGGCCTTCCGGCAGCGTACCCTTATGTGTCATAGAAAATTATACATATGGCCCCTAGAAGGTAACCGGGGCCAAAATGTGTTTTTAAACTATCCCTCATACCTTCCATACTAATGCACCTGCACATCTGACTCTCAGTCAGTTAGTAGTTCATACTATTACCTACAAGTCTATTATACCGAAAATAATTTCGTGGCCGTGAACAAGTAAGGGGCTAAAAATTTTGTCGATTTCAGTAAAAAAATTATATTTCACTTATCTTTCACCCTATGTCAACAAAAATGCACCACTAGGGGCGCCATTTCTTAATTTTTAATACCCCCAACTTTTTTCCAGCCCCTATAGGGGCTGCAAGGGGGCGGGGTCTTATTTTCACCATCTTCATATTCCCTATGCACACTTTTTGATGATGTTTAGATGTTCATATTGAGTGGTTTTCTGGAATAAAGAAATGGTAAAAATAAATCTTGCCCCCATACAGCCCCTACGGGCAGGATGTAAAAAATATAGGCTCTTACAATGTAACGGTGGAATTTACTAAAAGGGTTTATTCTATTTTAGAACGGTCCTAAGTTTAAGTGAAATATCTGGTTTTAAGCACTTTAAACCAACCATCCTTGAGTTTTGGACATAATTTTATTTATAAAAAGAATTTTAATAAATTTGTTTATTGAATAATCATCTTAACACAATCTTTTGTTGGATTTTTCAAGAAAGTTTCAATTTAGAAAAAAAGAAAATTAAAAAATTTAAACCTACTTTACTTAGTAAACACCCTGTAGAACAAATTAAAATTGGGGTTATATGTCACTCTAATTAAAACTTACCCTTGTTAATTAATTTTTCCAATTAATTCCTGATGTCACACAAAGATTTAGATGGGTAAATATAAAATAAGGAGTAGATTAATTTTGCATTTATTTAAAAGGTGTTTTTATTCATGAAATGTATTAAAAAACTTAAATGAAAATTTTGTTCACATTTCTGTCACTGTCGAAATGTGAGTTTAAAAATATTAGCGCTGCGTTCAATCACAAACAGCGAGCTCGGATCTTTTACCTCTGCTTGCACCTTGGCTTGCACTAAACTCTACTGATGAAAGCTACAGCTTTAAAATGAGTGGACTTTGAGTAAGGAAAGTTTTCTTGACTGAGCTTTTAGATAACCTCAATGTTTTAATTTCAGTTTGTAAATAAATTAAAATAGTTGTTTTGGGTTTTTTTGTTTGGTATATTTTTCGTGCTTTATTTTGCCTCGTAGTGCCCTCATAAATATATTTTTTGTGCTAAAAACGGGTTTAAAATATGGCGTTTTTCTGGACAAAATTGGAGGTGTTTTGGTGATTAATGAACAACTTGGGATATTAAATAAGTTAAATTAATCCTTGTGAAAACGGTTACTTAGGGAAATTATGAACGAACTTATTAACAATTGCCACAAAACAATCCTTTCTGGGGGTTATAAATTTAAACCACCCCCCGGAGGTGGTCCAAAAAATCACCAATTTTATAACCTCAAACACAGATTATGAGGCAATTATGTGCCAAAATTTTGGCGTATTCACCATTTGCCATTTTGAAACCTGTCAAAAAAAATTAGTTTTAGGGCATTTTCTTCTAAAATATGGTATTTATTTTGACAAAAAAGCAGTTTTTCAGTGGCATTTAGAAACAATGTGTCTTTTTTCTATGGGTAAATGTTTTTTGAAATTGGTTTTAAAATTTAGTGCCTCCTACAGGTGTAAATATTTGGACCTGTGGGGGATACCATTTTAGATCTTAGTAAATCCCACTGTAAGTGTTTTGACCTAATTACTTGTAGTTACCAACACATTTTGCACTTTTTGAATTTGAAATAGTGAAAAAAATTTTCGAGATTTATAATTTTTAGCCCCTATTTAGGGGTCGCCCCTGGGGTTTAAGATTTTTATATTTTATAATATTTGTTACACCAAATTCATGAGTGTTAAATATGCATATGGAGTGTTTTATTGAATTTAAAAATAATGAAAATTAGATCTTGCCCTCTTACAGCCCCTGGGGGCTGGCGAGAAGTTGAGGGTATTTAAAATTAAGAAATGGTCCACACTGGTGATCCATTTTTGTTAGCATTGGCTAAAAGATAAGTGAAATATAATTTTTTAACTGAAATCGACAAAATTTTAAGCCTTGTTAAAAGCCACGAAATTTTTTTCGGTATAATAGACTTATGGGTAATAGTATCATCTACCAACTGACTGAGAGTCATATGTGCAGTTGCATTAGTATGGAAAGTATGACGGATAGTTTTAAAACACATTTTGACCCCTGTGGCTCTCTAGGGGCTACAGATCCAACTTTTTATGGCACACGAATGTACGCTGCCGGAATGCCAACATACAACCCTCTGAATTTAAGAAAAAAAATCCTACTTTTTGTTTGCCGCATTTTTGGGGCTGCTAAAAAGTTCGACAGTGTTGGTGGGTCCATTAGTAATCGATTAAAACAGGTTTCGAAAAATCTACATTTAAAGTTCCACCATGTCCAAATTGTAAACATCTGTTGGTTAGTATATATGTTTCTAAATAAATTTTTAAAAATAAACGTCGGATTGTTTTTCATCGCGTGCTTAAGAAAGGATATCAACACGTCCAAACGATTTCCAATTAAGGGTTCATTAAGGTTGAATGAAATAAGCGGTGCAGGGTCAAACTGCTCGCTGTTTACTCGGAAATATTCAATTTCTTTTTGTTTCTTGACGTGTTTTGCTTCTTGGAAAATTTAACGTGTGACTAAGACTGTTTTAAACTAAACAAGGGTGCGTTTGAAAATAAAAGATGATGGGAGAAAACATGGCTATTTATTTATTATTCAAATTATTTATTTATAAACAAAGTTTGCGTTTTCAGTCGACGATGGATTACTACCCTGCCAAAAAAACCGCATTAAACCTCATAAAAAGCACACCTGATTTTTATTAGTTTTTATAAGTTTTATAAGCATTTGCGAGGTAAAATTTTAGGATTATAAAATTTTGTAATAATTTATGAGGTTGTCTTTGATTTTGGTAAGAATTTATGTGGTTTCATATATGTGTTTTTTATCTAATCCTATAATCAGACAGACTTATGAATGGTTATAAAATTTGAAAAGTACAGATATTTTATTCAACATATTTTATGGTTTTATAAAAGCACCATTTTCTAAGAGATTTTATAATCAAACCGACACATCAACTTTTATGGGGGTCTATAAATAGATTCTTTTTCTTTTATAATGTATTATGGGATTATATAAACCAATGTCTTTTGAGAGATTTTATAGTCAAAATAACTCATAACATTTTATGGGTTTCTATAATTACAGCACTTTTGTTACTTTATAATGTTCTAAGAGTTTGTAAAAAAACGTTTTTTCATGAGATTTTGGGATGTTTTATGATCAGCCCAACTCACAGGATTTCAGAAATTTCTATGAACATTTATAATTTTCTATTTTTAAATAGATTTTATAGTCAGACAAACTAACAACATTTTATAGATTTTTATGTTTCCACTCTGCCAAAAAAACCTCATTAAATCTCATAAAAAACACACTTCATTTTTTTGTCCCCTGAAAACTAATTAAAAAAGCTATACTTAGTATACTTACTTACTTCTACAAAAAAAATATTTTTTGACTCATGATCCCATGCAGCACTCTTCGTCCCACAAAAACGTACATACATAGTACGTAACAAAGTGTACGTACTTACGATCATTTTACGTTCAATATTGGTCCTCCATGGGAACATCTTATAAAACATTACAAAATCTCATAGAAGCTTATCAGAGTAAAAAGATTTTACCTGCCCTAACTTATATGCCCTTTGAAACAAATATATTAAGTGATCGCCCACAAGAACTTATAGAATCTTATAAAAAAACTATAATCACATCATCTGTCTTAAATACTTTTACAACAAAAAAATAATTTTTGGCTTATGAAATCTCATAGAAATTTATCAAAGTAACATCTCTTCCACAGCTCCTAGGGATAAATAAGTACTTATACGAGGACAATTTTCTTTTAGATATGTGGATATTGTGCAAGCACAAGGAGTTTTATTGTATTTTAGGGGGTTAGGTCGTCGTAGTTTATAGTTTAGGTTAGATTATAGTTTAGTTTGACTGTATATTAATCTCTATTACATTACTTCTACTACTATTATTACTACTTCTACCACTGCTAAAGTTGTGTCACAATTTTTTATTTTAGAATATTACAGGTAGATCTTATAAAATCTTATAAATTTTTTATACCTTTATGAGAAATTGTCATATCAAAACTCATAAAATATTATAAACTTTTATAAGCCAACTGGCTGATAAAATATGACGAACTCTTATTCGGGATTTGTGTTTCACTTTCACTAGTCAAAAATTATAAAATATCGTAAGTTTATATGAGCATAGATTATGAGCATATTAGATGTTTTATCTGTTATGTGTTATGATCTTTTATAAGATTTTTTTGGCAAGGTATTGATCATCTCATTTAAATGTGTATTTTCGATTATATACTAACTTTAAGTCAGGCGACCGCAGCAAGAGTTTGGGGCAGTGCATGCACATCTCCACCAATCACAAATGCATCAGGCTTTCAATCACATGATACCGACAGTTTTATTCGGTCGATTGCTTGTTGGTTTTCTTAGAATTGCTGGCACAGAGTTTTTAAAGTTATTTCTATTTAATTATTTAAGATTGAATTTGAATCCTAAATACAGTTCGTTTAGTTAAACAGATAAACCGCACATCAAAAATTAACAAAATTTTGCACAGCGGAGACTTCTAGTATCCCACACAGACCATTCGCGTGATTTTTCAAAAAATATACATATCTTCCGTTTATTTGGCTTTTTAAAATAATCGATCATTTTTACCGTGAATTAAAAATTTTTAGAATACGTAAAAAAACTTAAAATGATGCAAAATCACGTAAATGGTTCCGGGATAATGCTTTAAACTTTCACCGTACAAAATGTGATACAACGTTGATTAACAGTTTTATAGATTAACTAATGGGAAAAAGCACATTTTTTATTCAAATTTAACCTTAAGAATTGATTTTTTTTGCGTTTAGCCCGTACATATTTCAAATTACGGACTTAATGAACTACGAACATTAAACTCAATTGTGAAGTTCAACTTGATTCATAAATCAAGCTTTACAAGTTGCTCGTCAATCAGGCCGACTGTTTATCAAAGTTATGACGTTGTCATACGAGTTTCGACAGTCGTTTACAAAAAAAAATAAATTAAAAAAACAACAAAAATTATCCCGTTTTTCTTAACAAACAAAATTCAAATTTTCAGCCTGCTGTAGCAAAAGCGACAGCGTTAGAGATTACGAAACCAAAACCAGCTCCAAGAACATCTTCTTCGGCGGACTCTTCGGCGCCAAGTTCTCCAGTTAAAGATAACATGGCTAGTAAACAAGTAGGTTTAATTTTAATAACGGTAATGGTTTTTTAAGAACATATTTTAGCGTTAAGGGGTCACATTTTTGTTGATTGTGTTTTTTATAGTTTCTTCACATTTTCAAGCCATAATTTTAGCATAGTTTTCTTTTCGAGACCTATATTTTTCAGAGTTTACTCTTTTTTAATATTAAAAAAAAATATTTTAAGAAAATATATTTTTTTCTAAAGATTTAAAATACTATACCTATGTATAAAATCTATTTTAAAAGTTTCTACATGAGTCGGTTAGGCACGAAAAAAGATTTTGAGGAAAACCCGTCATTTATATGTCAAAGTTTCATTATATAGTTTATTATATTTTTTTCAGTTTTGAACTAAAATTGGCCATGTTTAATTTATATAATTTAAAAATATCATGTGCTTTGTTTACTGGTGCTATCGGAGTTCTTGTGTATTATTTGAAGGTAAATTTGTAATAGAGGATCTATTTATTTTATCTGATAAGATAAAAATTCCAAGATAACAAGGAACTCTTAACTATTATAAGTATCTTTACAAGAGAAGACAGAAAAGTATCTCTTAGCGTTAAAGAAAAGATCTTTGAAATAAATAAGCTAATTTCGCTTCGCTTCTTATCATAGTTTATCAGTGCAGAAAATGGGGTCTCTAACTGTTACGTTTTCCAATTCTTGATATACTGATAAAGGTTCCAAAAAAATTACTACTTTTCTGGTTTTTTTTCCTCTAATCAAAATATAACAACCTGTGGAGAAGGGGGAGGGAACAAAATTACGTGGACATCATTTCCTTATTCAATTTTTTATCATGAATAAGTTTTAAAGCTTTAAGTTGTAAAACTTAGATTAAATAAAGGATAAATACCAGATGATTACGCAGACTTTGGTTATATAATAGTCTGGAAAATCTTGGAACATAAGTTTCGAAGGCGCGAGAGGAATCGATCACTCAGCAGGCAAAGCACATCAAATGCATGCTCACAGTTCAAGAATGACCGTGGCAAAACCGATGCTCGCTCTGCCACCCTAATACCACAGGATATTCCAGGAATATCCCAGTAAGTTGCTGTGAATGTCTGAATGTTCTGGCACATTCACAGTATATTCGTAGGATATTCCAAAAACGTGCTCTGAATAACTTTCAAGTTAGAACATGAACAGCACATTTAAAAGACATTCATAGAATATCCTACCTAGTACATTCAACGAACATTCTATGCAGGATATTCTAGGAATGGAAGTGGATCAGAATTTGAAATTAAATTTTCACTTGTTTTTTCTGCTATACTGCAATAGTACATATTAGGAGAATCGGGATCGGTATTTGTTTCTATTTTAGCATGTTTATATTTACGGCAAAATTCATTTACCATAGACCAGGCTTCCTTCTGGCGGTTTTTAGAGTTTATTAGTTTACATTCGTAGTGCTTTTGTATTGCCTTTTTTATCAGCCTATAGAAGATGCTAGGGTAGTTTTTGCAATAATCTGAAGTTTGCGGATTTGCTTTTATAGAATTTTTTAATGTAATTGAGTGACCGTATTATAGAAGCTGAACTTTTTAAACCTAAGATCACGGTTTTTTCTGTTTGAGCCATTTCAAGGGAAAAGCTCTGTTAAAAATAGTGCTTACCATAGCATGAAATGAGACTAAAGGCTCTGGTGCATGCCTCTCAATTGATATTTTGGCTTAGTTCTTTAAAGAGGTTAAAAGACTGTCCACTGAAAATACGACCATGTGTTTTAGTTTGTTTATTTTTTTATTGTTTTAAAATAAAAGCACAAGTGACAGTTTTATAGTCTGATAGGCCATTAACAACCGAGCAGAAGGCATCATCAAAGTTGGAGCAGAGATAGTCTTTAGTCGTGGCCGTTGTCTCACATATACGGGTCGGGGAGTGAACATGCATTTGAAGACCATAGGTCGAAAGTAAGTTGTTAAGATGAATTGTATGTCTCGATTGTTTGTCAGAGAAATCAACATTAATATCTCCAGCTAAGACTAATTTAGATTTAGGTGGAATCTTACATAGTATGGAATCAAGCTTGTTTAAAGAGTCATTTACATTACTGGATGGAGAGCGATAGACACAAAGAACATACATATTGTAAAGTTTGCAGAAGCAGATGGAAAATTCGATTTTTTTTTTCTTTAAGAAGATTATCAAATTTATTAATTTTTGTAAAATTGAAGTGCTGTTTGGCCAAAATCAATGTGCCCCCATGCAAAGCCTCCTCTCTACAGACGATAGATACTAACATATAGCCCGAAACAAAGAAGTACTCATCAGGATGTAATCAGTGCTCGGTAACCAAGATGATATCGGGATATAGATACCACATCACATTTATTTCGAAGAGATTGCACATTTTGCAACATAAGTGAGACATGTGCAGTAACTTTTGGCACCTCCTTTAAGGGAGGGTTATTTATAAAAAATATGTTTAAAAATATCATGTTTAAAAAAAAACTTTTTCTGTTAAGAAAATTTAAAAAAAAAACAAAATTTTAATATATTTACGCTCTTTTATGCTCATGACTGCCACCTGCACAGAGCGGTCATTTTTGTGAATTTTCTCATGGGTATTATCATTTCACCTATTTTTACTTTCGTGCCCCAAACAAAGTCCTAATCGATCCACCTGACTTTTATTTCGATCTGTTTTATTTTTATTGTTTTTATATCTTCTAATTTTAGAACTCATCTGGGCAAAGGGCACCTTTAAACAATCGACCATCTTCCAAACAGACAGCAAAATCTGGAGTGGTTAGAGATGACCTGGCAGAGTGCAGATATTGTGGCAGGAGATTTGCTACTGATAGATTAGGTAAGAACATCATACATTTTCTTTATCGAGGCTATTTTGATCCAAGAAAGTATGGGAGCTTCTACTAACATACCTCTTTTTGTGCAGGTAAACATGAAGATATTTGTGGAAAAACTGCCAAAAAGAAAAGGAAAGCCTATGATTCTACGAAACATAGAGTACAAGGGACAGAACTGGAGACGTATGTCTTAAGGGGGCCAAAAAAAGGCACTACCAGTGGCAAGGTAAGTCAATTAATATATTTAAGGATTTAATATTCAAATTAAAAGACTTGGTCATATCACCCGCCCCTCTACATAACTGAAAAAAAATTGCCAAAAATTAAAATCCTCGCAACAACAAATGTTGTAAACTATTTTATAATTTTGGACGTTTTTTTATTTTTTACCCCACCCGACCCAACCCAAACCCAAAAATTTAGTTTCTTTGTTTAAATATCAGCCGCTATATTGAAATTCGTTCGGAGTATGGGGGGGGGGCTACCCACACCCTTACATAAAATATTAGTTTTCACAACTAGTGGCTAAAACAGTACTTTTTTTTACAAGCGTTGGTTTAAATAACAACATTTAAAAACGCGAGTAAAAAAAGTACAGTTTACAGCCGTGAGTTGTTAACACTATTTTTTTTAATACTTTCATCAAAAAATCCAAGAAAAACAGGGAAATAACTTTAAAAATCTCGAAGGAAGAGCACTTCTCGCAACACACCATCTTTACATTGTATATCAAGGTGACTGATAAATGAAATAACAATGGTTTTCATAGCGATGTGTCTTTTTACTCGGTGACGTCAATTGTTTCGACATTTTAGTCTTTGACAGTTTGATATTTTGACGATCTTTTTAAATGAGTTGACGGCTGGCGGAAATGGCTTAATCTTTAGCCAAGAATAATTAGATTTTTTCAATAAGTATTACTATTTTCCGCTATTTTCAGTTTAAGGGTAAAAAACGGGCATTGCATCCGTGATCAAAAAATGCTTTCAGTTATCTGCAGAAAGTTACTAAAATCATGTTTTTGATGAAAGTATAAAAAAAAAATTATCTGGGGAAAGGCACAATGTACAGGCACAATAGACTCACCTATTTTATTTTAATATAGAACTCTATAAAGGAAACCAATCGTCCTCCCGAACCCGCTAAAAAGGTATATTGAAAAATGTTGTGCATGATTTTTTACTGCTTACTGTATCAATGTGTTTTTGCATGTATGTGTAGGTACCATAAGCTTGTTCCTTACAGGAATTAGATTCCATTTTTTTTATTTTTACTAAACAAAATAATGCCTCCACACTGTTTAAGAGATCATTTGCGATTTGGAGCAACTGTACACTGTTAGGGAGATTTTTTGTCACAAGCAAATGCTCTTTCTCAAGCCAATATTGTTTTGTGAAATCGGAAATATCTGTAAATGATGAAGTTTTCTATTTAATGCAAAATGTTTTCAGTACATGTTTTAAGATGAAGTAATCATGTTTTCGGCTATATTGCCATCATCAGGTCAATCACATTTAAAATTTAAAATTAAAAAAGGAATATGACTGCTTGCTTACCCAAGCTATCAAAATGTACACTCCTGGCTAAAAAAAAATAGGACACGGAATTGAAATATGGGTAAATATATCACCCTATATTAACGAAAATTTACATTGTTGGTCATTTGTTAGTTATTACAACACCATTCTCAACTAAAAAGCCAGTTAACTCCTACCGCCTCAGTGCCCTTTAGCCTATTGTGGCTGCCATTTTTATACCAAATTGACAAGTAAATCATGAATTTTCTGTCAGTTTGGTGTCAATATGGCACCGATCATAGGCCAAAGGATACTAAAACGAAAATGAGTTAACTGGCTTTTTAGTTGAGTACGGTGTTGGTTATTATTATTATTATTATTAACCTCTCGTTATTTACCTTGATACATTTGACACTTGTGTTTGTTATAATAGTAAATAAATCAAAGGAGATTTTTTTAGAGTAATTTATTGAAAATAACTGGTCTAAAAGAAGAGCGGGGAACCATTTTGGAGTTAATAAAAATACATTACCACGCTGAGCAAAGCGCTGTAACAAAAACAATACCAGAGAGAAAAAACAAGAATAGAATAAACGGCGATAAAAAAACTGAACTTTTTGCAAATAAATAAAAACAATAATTAGTGACCGAAGGTAACGAATGGGCTCGCCGTTCTTGTCTAAAACAAGCTGCAGACGAGTCGGCATTGAAAAACTTAAATTTTGAAAATATTGCTCTTCTTCTGAGATTATATCTACGGCTCTTTCAATGGCTTCATTCAACTCGTCTGAATTTCTGGGGAACCAATTTCGCTGATAAATTATCTTCACAATCCGTCCCCAAACATTTTCCATGGGATTTAAATCCGGGCTGTTGGATGGCCAAGGTAGGGTTTCAATATTGTTTTCTCGAAACGAAGTGTTCACTACATTTGGCGTGTGCACAGGGCATTTATCTTGTTGGTAGATTAACTCATTATTTTTATGCAAGGCCGAAACAAATGGATACATAATATTACGAAGAATTTCGATGTATCGTTCACTGGTAAATCTACCTTCTATTCTCCAGCAAACACCCATACCTCTCGCACTAAACCATCCCCACATGCTGACTGCTCTCTTGGTGTTGTGTGTGTATTCTGGATCAACCTTGAATTTGGTGGATGATAAACTAAAATTCTTCGACTATCTGACGATGACTGGAAAATTTTTTTGTCCGTAAAGGCTACTTTCTCCCAAAAATCATTCACTTCTAAAAGCCGCAAAAATTACTCTCCTGTTTCTGCTCTTCCGTTAAAAGAGGATTTTTCGCTGCAACTTTACACGATAGATTTGAATTTTGTATCCTACTACAAGCAGGTAAAAGGATTCTGCCTTAAATGATCAAGGAGTCGTCCGTCTTGCTCCATTGAACTAATTTTGTTTCGTCCTGATCCTTCCTTTCTCTTTGTGGTATTGTTTTCGGTCCAGCGCTTGGTCTAGAGTATTACTGTTTTTTTTTATTAACTCCAAAATGGCTCGCCGCTCTTCTTATAGACCAGTTATCTTCCGTAAGTCGAATTATAATTTGAATTTTGGTAAATTCTGAAACTGAGACATTTTTTATTTAGTTTGAAGCATACTGCAAGAAAGCGTCAGATAATTGTCAGATATTTCAAAATGTTGACAAATGGTAGCCAAACCAATAAATATCTGAACATATAGGGTGACATACTAAAAAACGCAAATATATATTTTACATTGTCTCACTTTTTTTTCTCCAGATCTGTACCTGTCAGTGATTTTTTTTGTTTGACCAAAAGTTATAATTATAGTATAATAAAAATAAACCGAAAGGTAATTTTCAAGTAAGAATTTTTCCCTAGAAAATTTATCAGAATTGTTGAATAGTGTTAAATTGCCTGTTCTGATTCGTAGAGTGTTCCAAGCTTTGTAGTGACTAAAGTAGTGTCAATTTTTTAGGTTCCCCCAAAGACGTCATCTACCGGTGGTTCCAAATCAAACTGGCGCAGAACCCACGAAGAGTTCATTTCAGCGATAAGGGCGGCAAAACAGGCGCAGGCCTACGTGGCCAAGGGTGGAAAAATAACAGACCTGCCCCCACCACCGCCAGCTAGTAATCCGGATTATGTGCAATGTCCGCATTGTGGGAGAAGGTATGCAACACATTTAATTTATCAAAAAGCAAAACTTAAAAAGTGGCAAAACGCCAAAATATTGGTTCCAATTAAGTAAGTTTGTAAATCTATTCATTTTAAAATATCAAACATCAACAAAAATTTAGGTCAAATTCATATTAATTTTAAATTTAAAAACATTTAGAAAAGTGATAATTTACCCTGTCATTTTAGTTTATATTTGATGCGTTCTGTCTAGAAATATTCAGTAAATAAATCTACAAAATGCTTCTCGGATCGCGAAAATAATCAGAAAATCTTTCCCTTGATATGTTGCGTTGAGAAACTGCTTTCAAGCATTTTTTTGCGTGTTTTCGATATTTTTAACTACCTACTCCGCAGGAGGAGTAAAATTTTCAAAAAATATATGCATGACTGAAAAATTCTTTGGTTAATTTTCATACTCGATTTTCACCTGATTATTCAGCGAAAATTTTATACCAGTTGTTTTAAGCTAATCGAATACCTTGTTTTTGACAGGTTGCTATGGTAACAACCCTAATTTTTCGGAAATTTTTTCTGTCACGTGACCTAGTTTAAAACTTAATAAGTGTAAATTTCCCTGGCTTGACAGCTGTTACGTGCAGATGTCAGAATAACAACAGAGGCGTAGGTACAACTTTCTATCCATTTTATGATATTTTCTTTGCGACAACAAAATTGTATATGACGAATAATAATTAATAAACAAAAGAAAAAGATATTGGTGAAACGTCAATCCACCAATGCGCTGCAGCAGCCACAGCCAACTTCGCAGATTTTCTTATCTTAATATTTCCCGCGTTAAATTGTCATCGACTTTCCAAGAGAATAATTAATTTTCCCTTCTCTCTAGTAGTATAAGATAGTTTGAAAGTTTGAGACAATGATAAGTTTAAAATTAACTCTGTGTTTCGGACTTCCATAGTCTATATTTTATTTATACACGCCGTTTCGATCAGTACAATCTCTGATCGTCTTCATGTGCAAACTACAATCTATTCCTATGGCTACGTACTTAGATACTATGGGAAATCACTCAACTGTGAAGTTTAAAAAGTGAGCTCCGCCCAAGGAGGAGCTTCAAAACATCTGGAATTTCAACACTTGGTTTACTAAAAACACCCCGATTCTGCCCAATAAAGGCAGCTTCAAGGAATTTTCGTGTCTTCCAGTGTGACTCCCTGTGCAAAACCTTTGCTTCTGTCCACTTCATTCGGTATTGTTTTAACCATGCGTGTTCGGCAATTCCTGATTTCGTTGTTTCGCCTGTTTGGGTATTCGTCTGATGTTGTTTAAGCGTAACAGATAGTGGTCTTTTGGTCTCACCTATGTATGATTCACCACACTCACAAGGAACTTGGTAAATGCATTCCTTATTTTGTTTGTTATACAGTTTTGTTTTACTAAGAAGGCTTCGAATTGTATTATTAGATTTAAAAACTGTTTTGATATTAAAGTTGTTCGCTACCCTTCGAATTTTCTCTGATAATTCTTTAATGTATGGATTTGTAAGGAATGCATTTGCCTGGTTCTGGTCTTGTAATATCTGTCTTGTTTGCTGAAATTTAGAAATAGTATCTGGTATAAGTTTAAGGCTGTAACCATTCTGCTGCAGATCCTTTTTGATGTTTCTTATTTCGATTTCCAAGTCATGAGAATTGTTACAAATTAGAATGGCTCTATTATAGAAAGTTCTTATTATGCCTCGTTTGGTTATAGCAGAATGATTTGAACCTTGATTTAAATATTGTCTTATGTGAGTGGGATTACGATAGACTGTTGTTCTGATGTCGCTTTCTGCTCGTTTGACAAGTACATCAAGAAAAGGAATTTGACAATTTTGCTCAAACTCGTAAATTTAATGGTGGGTCTTATATTATTTAGGTTGTGAAGAAATTCTGAAAGTTGTTGTCATTCCCGGTCCAGACAATAAAAGTATCATCAACATATTTTAGCTAGAGCTTAGGTTTATATGTTGCGGTATCAACAGCGTATGATTCGAACCAATCCATGTAAGTATTGGCCACCACTGGCGAAAGCGATGAACCCATTGGCAGACCGCCATTCTGAGCATAAAACCTATCTTTCACTTGAAAATAAGAGTTATGTAGGCAGCACTCCAACAACTCCATCACTTTTTCCAGCGGCAGGCTTGTACGTTCATGACGGGATCTCTAGCGATTCCTTTATCGGGACATTGGTGTATAGACTTTCGACATCAAAATCCTCGGACCTAAAGCAAAAGATTTAAGAATATTAACAAAGTTCCGTATAGATGAGGAGGCTTGCTATAATATGGTGTAAGTTGAGACCTTGTATTGTCCGGAATATATCTGGAATACTTTTTTAGACTTCTATAAACCTTACTTTTGATTGATTGCGTCGGGTCTTTTGAGAGGCGTTTATAGTTTCCTTTGGCAAGTACCTCTTCAACTTTCTGGTCATAGGTTTCTGTGTTAAAAATCACTGTTACATCGCCCTTATCTGCCGGTAAGATTTTAACAGATTTTAACATATAAACCTAAGCTCTGGCTAAGATTGTTGATGATACTTTTATTTCTGGACAAAGAATGACCAACAACTTTCAGAATTTCTTCACCACCTAAATAATATAAGACCCTTAAATCCACAATAGAGTTGGAGCAAAGTTGTCAAATTTTTTTTCTTGATGTACTTGTCAAACGAGCAGAAAGCGACATCAGAACAACAGTCTATCGTAAACCCACTCACACAGGACAATATTTAAATGAAGGTTCAAATCATTCTGCTACAACCAAACAAGGCATAATAAGAACTTTGAATAATAGAGCCATTCAAATTTGTAACAATTCTCATGACTCGGAAATCGAAATAAGAAACATCAAAAATAATCTGCAGCAGAATGGTTACAGCCTTAAACTTATAACAGATACTATTTCTAAATTTCAGCAAACAGGACAGATATTACAAGACCAGAACCAGGCAAATGAGTATCAGAGAAAATTCGAAGAGTAGCGAACAACTTTAATATCAAAACAGTTTTTAAATCTAATAATACAATTCTAAGCCTTCTTAGTAAAACAAAACCGGAGAACAAACAAAATAAGGAATGCATTTACCAAATTCCTTGTGCGTGTGGTGAATCATACATACGTGAAACAAAAAGACCACTATCTGTTAAGCTTAAAGAACATCAGTCTAATACCCAAAGAGGTGAAACAACGAAATCAGGAATCGCCGAACACGCACGATCAAAACAACACCGAATGAAGTGGACAGAAGCAAAGGTTTTGCACAAGGAGTCACACTGGAAGAAACGAAAATTCCTTGAAGCTGCCTTTATTGGGCAGAATCAGGGTGTTTTTAGAAGGCCAAGTGTTGAAATTCCAAATATTTGGAAGCCCCTCCTTGAGCGGAGCCAACTTTTTAAACTTCACGGTTGAGTGATTTCATGAGTGATCAGAGATTGTACTGATCGAAACGTCTTGTATAAATAAAATATAGACAATGGAAGTCCGAAACACAGAGTATAAGATTATTAGAGTACGAAGAAATGTGTTCATTTCGGGATTTTGAGAATCGTTTTTTTTTACTATGACACACGGAAAGAAAAAAAAAACAAATTCAAACTTTTTGAAATACAAAACACCTATAGCGTCCAATATAACGCATGTACCTATACACCTATTTTTCCCTATCCTCTAGTACTATAATATTGTGTAATTTAAATAGACTATTTATAATCAACTTGATAAAAAGATGCAAACCTTATTTTACTAGAGTACCAGGGAATTGTAAAAATAATAGATGAATAAGTGTATAGCCATAATATAGATAACATACACATCCAAAATGTAAATAGTCACCTTATATTAAAACATCGATTCTCAAAGCAAAATAAACACTGAGTGGGATAATTCTTGTTATTTTATTTACAGATTCAATGAAGCTGCGGCGGAACGACACATTCCCAAATGCGCTTCGTTTCAGTTCAATAAGCCCAAGGGTGGAAAACCTGGAAAACGTTAAATCATTGGCTGCATGATAAAAAACAAACATTAAAAGCCTGGTTTAAATGCGCTTTATTACTTATTTTTATTGTAAATTTAAAGAAATCTATTTAACTCAAGAAAAATTTAACTATTAATTATGAGAACACTATTTTTAAAAAATCCCATTTATTTTACGACTGATAGAAAATGGGATACTGGAATAAGATGATACCTATTTTGTAGGACTATTTACTAAAAATAAAATAAAATTAAACGATATTTCTTAAATAACATATTTAAATAGGCAATCAAAAAATTATCTTATTTCAACATCCCATTTTTTTTTGGTATCCTGAAAAATACTATCCTATCAGCTAAAAGTAACCTTCTTAGCATTTGAATTTTTCTGACTGGCGATTTTAATTATATCTTTAAGGGCCGGTTTATCAATAACGAGTTAGGCATTTAATCCCCGAGTTAACCTTCAGCTGTCTCCTTCTGGCACTTGGTGTATCTCAGCCATCTTTCTCTTTAACTAGAGAGTTAAATGCCTAATAATATAACCCGGCTCTACCACCATTTCTTTAAAAAGGTTTAGGCAGAGGCGTAGTAACGGAGGAGGGGGATAACTCCTTTCCCTCAAATCTTATTACTAACTTTGCAAAAGATGCCGTTTATTAGCTTTGGAGCTATAATCTTTAGAGTGTACCTTATACCTTCCCCCCTCGATTTTTTTTACTACGCCATTGGGTTGGTAAACTCGAGTTTTTCACTAATAGTATTCTTCTTGAGAAAATGCTGGCTTATTGCTGGGTTGTTTGAAGGTGGCACACAATGTTGAACTTGAGAGTAGACTAGTTTCCAACTTCCATTGTCTTTACTTTTTATTTTGTTCAAAACGTTCCGAATGCTTATGTTTCTTCAATGGTCATGAGGTGAATACTTTGAATACTTGGTTTTATTTTTATGTACCCTCTCGAATTCTCTTTTCTGAACTTATAAATAAAATTAACAGGTTTTTAATAAAATTCCTGGCTGTCTACCTTAAATTGAATATCATATATTCAAATTTTTAGCAATATCTTGAAGGGGGCTTATAATAATTATTAAAAAATAAACATAATAAAATAAAAAAGTTAAATTTAACAAATTGATAAAATAGTTTAACTTAAAATAGTTTTTGTGCAATCAAATTTTTATATGGCTTTTTAGTTCCTAAGAATTAAGTGTGATAAATATTTAATATGTTTAAAAATATTTTCTAAATAAAATTATTTTTTGCCTATTTTTTATTTATTGATTTTCCACTTATTTAGACAGAATAGTCTATAAAACCGGAATCTTATGAAATAACCCACCTTTTACTTCATTTGTGAAATTGATGTATCGCACTTAATAATGTTACTTTTTGTAATTTTATATGTTTATTATTGTTGTTTTTTATAAAAGGTAGACCATTAAGAAAATAAGTAAATAATAAGCAAAATAATAAAAATGAAAATAGTATCAGAAAAAAACAAAAATAAAACATAATAATCCAGCCATCAGAGAATTTTAGCTTGCAAAAGGGGGGGTAGTAGCAATTTTGACAAATGTTGTTTAGATTGGGCCGCCAAAAAAACCATTTTAATTTTCGACCTTGAGGGGGGGGGTGAGCTCATTCCGCCATCTTGGATTTAGTGTGCATATTTTTTTTTAAATACCACGAAAACTATAAACTTTAGGACAAAAAGTCTTATTAGGAAGTTGAAGAGGATAAAATTTCCCACAATATTGATGTAAAAATTTTTGTTTAGCCGTTAGTTGTAATGAGATACAGCTTTGCAAACCAGTTTTTTCTGTTGTGTGGGGGGGGGGAGTTTGGGAGACAACCCCTTCCCCTCACAATTTATTACTAACTTTGCAAAAGATGCCGTTTATTAACTTTGGGGCTATAATCTTTAGGATATACCTTATACCTTCCCCCTCCCTCGATTTTTTTTACTACGCTATTGAATTGGGTTGGATTAACTGTACATTCGAGTTTTTCACTAATAGTATTCTTCTTGAGAAAATGCTGGCTTAACATTGTTTTCATTGTTGTTTGAAGGTGGCCGACAATGTTGAACTTTTGTTCAAAACGTTCCGAATGCTTATGTTTCTTCAATGGTCATCAGGTGAATACTGTGAATACTTGGTTTTATTTTTATGTACCCTCTCGAATTCTTTTTTCTGAACTTATCAATAAAATTAACAGGTTTTTAATAAAATTAGGTGGAATATGTGATTCCTGGCTGTCTACCTTAAATTGAATATGATATATTCAAATTTTTAGTAATATCTTGAAGGGGGCTTATAATAATTATTAAAAAAAAAATGAGTGAGTTAATAAATAATAAAATAAAAAAATTAAATTTAACAAATTGATAAAATTGTTTAAATAGCTTTTGTGCAATCAAATTTTTATATGGCTTTTTAGTTCCTAAGAATTAAGTGTGATTAAATTTTTAAAAATATTTTCTAAATAAAATTATTTTTTGCCTATTTTTTGTTTATT